>CM056383.1:13550959-14150959 GCA_029718625.1 Synaphobranchus kaupii | reverse complement strand
TTCTTCTCCTGACTTATTTTTCCATAGAGTTCAATAGGAAAATTTGTCAGGAGAAACAACCCTTCAAGTGAGCCATCCATATCTACTGCATATCTGGCAGCAGGTTTAAGGCTCGTTTGATACCTCAGACCCTTGATGACTTAGAGCCATTTAGCCAACCATGTGTTCCACACTGTTCCAGTGTAATTTAAAGCTCAATCTAGTCCCACCCCCCCATTCCCATAGAGATCCATTCAAATGCAGAGGTTATAGTATCGCTTCTAAGAGTACCTGGAAATAAGATATCAGGAGTCTTTTGATATCCTTTTATACAGTCATGATGGCATCACCTTTTTATCTGTGGAATACCTGTTTACCACAGAAGTTGTTTGAGAGAATGGCAAGAATGTGCAAAGCCGTTATCAAGGCAAAGGGTGGCTACTTTGAGGAATCTAAAATATAAGACTTTTTTAAAATTTGTTTAACACTTTTTTGGTCTTTGCATAATTTAATTTGTGTTATCTCATAGTTTTGATGTCTTCACTATTCCAAAATGTGGAAAACAGTAAAAATAACGGAAAAAAACCTATGAGTAGGTGTGTCCAAACTTTTGACTGGTACTGTATATTTAATATAACAATATAATTATATACTTTATTTCTGACTTTATTTTATAAAATAAAAATGTGCCATGCCATTTTCTCTCTGCACTTTTTAGTGCACCAAGAGTATTTATGTTTCACAAGTCAGACCTTAATTCAATTGTTTTCCCCTATTGTAGTCTAATTCAATTGTTTTCCCCTATTGTAGTCAAAGCATTTTGTGTTCTTTTTATTCAGTGCCAAGGAGGTGATAAAGCTGGTTAATTACACCTGAAAAACATTTAATTTCGATTTCAGTGTATCCAATTTAATGAAAGTCTGCACTCATTCAAGGTTACTAGCAAGCACAGATCACCACGGATGAGAAATTATACAAGCCATTTGGCAGAAATTGCTTTAAAAAATAAATAAATAAACAAGCAGCGAATTAATTAAGGTCCCACAGAGCAGGTGTTGAATAAGTTAAATGTACAGGTTTATTTAACATTCTTTAAGGAAACTATTTGCTACATGTGTTGTAGAAAAGGGTTTAGTTTTTTTCTTGTCCATTGTCCCCTTACCTGTGGATTCACATAATGAAATTTGTATACCTTGCCATTTCCAGTTATTTTCCTCTCCTGAAGTTACAGTACCATTAATTTATAATTAGAATTCACTATTTGTAAATCAGCGTGAGACAATTAAGCCTGTCAGTATGCATTAGCTTTTGTTTTGTTCATTGCTTTTAAAGGTTGAATTAAGAAAGCCAGCCAGCTTGTGTTATATTGTATATTATATATTGTATGTACATATTGTGTGTGTGTGTGCGCGGTAACAGTGCAGTGTGATTGACTGGGGTTAAGGTTTGTTTTCAGAATGTCATTGTTTTCATCACAATCACTGCAGCAAACTCCTGTGCAAATCAAATGCATGTAAACTGTGTCTACACACAGGCCCACATTCACTTAACCTTTTCAGCTGAATTCGATTCCCAGTGAAAAGCTTTTCAAATGCTGTTCCTAGCGATGATGGTTCCTCTGGTTAAGCGTGTTCTCAAGGCTATTTAACAATTCACCGCTTCCCCTCCTGCCCCTTCCAGCCTCAAACCCGTGCGCAGGAAATAACGGGAAAGGTCCCTGCTCGCACCTGTGCCTCATCAACTACAACCGAACAGCTGCCTGTGCCTGTCCTCACCTGATGAAGCTGGCCCCCAACAACAGGACCTGCCTCGGTGAGCCGCCACCCGCCACCGTCCCCCGCGTCTTTGTTTATTCATTTAGGCGTTCACTGGACACTCTTATCCACAGCCACTTACATATTGCATTACAGGCATTTAACAGACGCTCTTATCCAGGGCGACTTGCACAGCTTTTGCATTTTTAAATATCATCCATTTATACAGCAGGGTATATACTGAGGCAATTCAGGTTAAGTACCTTGCTCAAGGGTACGACGGCAATGTGAGAATCTGAGAATCCCTAACCTGCGACCTTTAGGTTACAAAACCATTAATCTATGCTTCCGCTCTATAATTGCATACGGTAGGTTTAGGGAACAGTGTGCCGGTGCCCAGTCATTGGCTTACATAGATGCAGTAAACACATAAACCTACAACATAGATTTAAGTACAATAATAGGTGTAAGAGGGAGACTGAGAATGCACTGCTTTGACTATGTAGCATAGGTGAGGCTTGTACAGCCATTCTTACATATACGTGTTCATTTATTTTTGAGCAAAAGAGGTATCGGCCATTTAGAGTGAGAAATGTCAGTCATCCTGAGCACGATGTGTCAATTTTTTTCAGAGCCAGAGAAGTGTCAGTCATTCTGAACAAGCGACGTCAGTCTGTCAGGAGGAGAGATTTCAGTCATTTAGAGTGACATGTGTCAGTCATTCAGAACGATAGACATCTGTCAGTCAGAGAGAAGAAGCGTGAGTTGTGCTACTAAGAGGTGTAAGTCTTGCAGAGTGAGAGATGTCAGAATAAAAGATATCATTCATTAATAGTGAGAGATGTCCACCTTTCAGAGTGAAAGGTGTCAGTTGTTCACAGTGAGAGATGTCAGCCAATGAGAGTGAGAGGAGTCAGTCATTAAGACGGAGTGGCTGAGGTCGTTTGGGACGAGCGTCCGGGCTTTGTCGGTTCAAATGGGAGAGGTGCTGTGGGAAGGCAGTAGGTCAGGTGGTAATAACCGAGTTTGCTCTGCAATGAGAGAAAATCCCTCACTCACGATTCACAGGGCTGCCGAGCTTAAAGGTCTTATTTGATTCCTAATATCTGCCGGTGAGAAGATAGGAAGTCATTTCACAGCCCTTTGTGAAAGTCTTGGTTCGGAATACAGGACTGAGTGCCTACTTTATATCAGGAGAGACCAGTCAGCTGAACCAAAGACTCTCTTTTTTCAAGAGAACATAAATGACTTGGCATATGGAACAAGCACAGGTCTTAAGGTCATGCAGACGTTGTGATCCGTTAGCTGAGGTATTTGTCATTTTTCTCTCCGGTCATTAGAACTTGAGTTAGTGTAGGGGTAATGTAGTTTTGTTTTTTTTACTGTCTGCTTAAGGAGGAGGAAAACAAAAAGTTGTCAGCTCAACTGAGGAAGACTGCTATATAGTAGTAAGAAAGTGGAGTGCCAATTAATTTAAGAATTAAACATATACATACGTTTTCGTTAATAATGTTGGATGACCTTCCATGGATCAATGTGCTATATAACGTCTCTTTATCAAAGGTGTGAAGTCACAGTTGGGACATGTTGCATTTTGTGTTTTTATGTTTTAGTGGTTCCCTGCCCTGGTGTTGAATCTTAACTCATTCAGTGAGAGATCGACCACAGCCGTCTTTACACTGCTATACCAGTAAAGAATTCCGGATTTGAGTCTGAAAAAAATTAAACAATGACCAATTTACACTTTTTTACATATCTATACAAATTACCAGTGATTATGTTTATTGTTCATTTTTACATATCTGTAGATATGCAAGAGCTGATTTTTCATGGAAACTGTTTTCACTATTACACATCACCAATGTAAGTCCTGTTAGCCAAACTGAAAATCATTGAAAATAAATTATTTATATTACCATCAATATTGTTTGACGTTGCTCTAATAGTGAACTGAACCAGCAGGTGTGCCATCTAGTGCCATCTGTCGTCAACAAATAATTCTGTTGAATAGGTAAAATAATAATGTATTTTATTAGAAGTTTGCACATTGACAGGGATCTAAAATTTATAATGTCAGCAGCCATATTGGCTAGGCACTGCTGAGGCTTAGTGTTCCAGAACACTCAATTAATTGAGCCTGAAAAGTGTCCTTCAGCAATAAAATACTCTTTTTTGTAGACAAGTAACTTAAATAAATAAATAAATAAATAAGCTTTGAGATATCTCAGAAATGTATCATTGGTTCTAACAGTTTGCACAAACTATGTTTTGAAAATAGAAATATTCCAAACGTTCGACATTAAGGTGGACATTCCTTTGATCGTGGCCTGTGTCTGATGAATGTAGGCTGCGTTAACTCCTCTGTCCCGGTCTCTAGAGAAAAGGGAAACGGGCACGTTGATTTGTGTGACGTCCATTTTGAATTAGTTCTTGGGATCTATTTTGGATTTCCTTCACACCGCCTTCACAGTTCATTATGAAAACTTTGTTCTCATTTGGAATTAAAATTCTTATTTCCGTCACTCACCCCTTTAACGCTACGCACGGTTATTTTCGCCTAACAGTGCTGAAGAGGTTCCTGCTGTACGCCAAGCGGTCGGAGATCCGCGGGGTGGACATCGATAACCCCTACATGAATATCATGACTGCCCTGACGGTCCCGGACATCGACAACGTGACGGTGGTGGACTACGACGCCCTGGAAGAGCGCATTTATTGGACGGACGTCAAAACCCAGACCATAAAGCGGGCCTTCATAAACGGGACCAGCCTGGAAACCGTGGTGTCAGGAGGTAAGTCGAGACCGCCCCCACCACACACACCCACCTCACCCTTTTACACATCTGCTTTTGATTTTGAGACCTTCCCCAATGGTCTGCCATGTACCCGAGCTGCACTGTTTGCAAGAGGCTTCCTGAGACAGAGTAACTGGGATTGCACTGGCCCCGTATTTAGGAGCTGCATTATGAATGATGCTGCTCATCTTTTAGTCTCTCCATCCAGGGTCACAGCAGAGCCATTATGCACTGTTTGTGATCCCCAGGGTTGGGGGGCTGATGGGAAAATGGACTGAAATTAAGTCTTTCACAGGTTAGCCCAGGATTAAGCCCAGACATGGCAGTGTCCTACTTTGATAAGAGGAGGCCTGTAGCTCACCCAGCACACAGCCCATTGGGCAGTCTGTCCAGGAGGCTGCTAAGCCTGTGGAACACATTTGATTACAGCCCTGAGTGAGGAATGAGATGGAGGGATTGTGATTGTAAAGTCTTGGTGAAAGGTTTCAGGATTTTAAAAAAAATGTCTGACAAAATATCTTATTTGTGATTTATTTTATTTTATTTTTTATTTATTTATTTATTTATTTATTTATTTTTAAAACAGCCTTAAGCGAATCTGTCTGTCTGGTATAAGCGTTAGGGAATGGGAACCATAGCTCCAAGCATTTTGAGTTTTAATCCTTTGCACAGTAAGCATCTCAAACCGCTGTAGGAAATATTTAGCCATGTCAGATGAATGTTCTGTAGGTTCCTTGAAGATCTGTTAAGCAAATAAAAACTTGAGATTTTATATCAGACTTGTGACAAGCCCTGCCAAGACAGTTGGTCTCTTTTCCATTCTTTCTATTTGTGAGGTGACATTTTGTCTTCATTTTTATTCTTCCAGATATAGTAAACGTCCGCGGGCTCGCTTTAGACTGGCTGTCGCGGAACATGTACTGGATAAGCTCGGAGAGCGACGAGACTCAGATCAACGTCGCCCGTTTGGACGGGTCTCTGAAAACGGTCGTCGTCCACGGGATCGACAAGCCCAAGTGTCTCGTCGTGCATCCGTCCAAGGGGTAAGCGGACTAAACAAAAAAATCTATAAATCGCTGGATTTTCTTATCTGTCAGTCGTCTTCAAAGGTTAAGTGGAGGAGGTCAAGCGTAGTCCCTTGTAAACAATGGAACAGATGAATAACTGGTGCGTGGCACGTCTGCATGAGGGCATAAATCAGTGAGGGCGCATTAAATTAAGGCTGAACGGGGAAGAGGCATATGGTCTCAAGACCGTGTTTACTCGAGCTCTTTCCAATTCCAACATGTCAACAGCGGCTGAAATGGATAAACTTATGGCAGGTTGATCCGGCCGACGCTCGAACGAAAAGTCAGAAAGCAAACAAACTTTGTTTTTAGCGGTCGAAGGTATCGTCAAAAATTATGAACCCTATTTGTGTGCAGATGCTACTGATCGATGTAGCCGATCGATCGATAACAGCGGAGCTTCCGCGAGGCGGTGTGAACCGCGAACGCAAAGCCCCTTCCCTGCTCATAGGCACTGTCAGGTTAAAGCTGTTTGTCTGCCAGGATTTACGATACCATTTTGGATTTTATTTTATTTATTTTTTATTTTCACTGTGTCATTTAGCTTAGTGTCTCTGAGGCGTCCCTGAAGGGCATCTGTCACAAAATGATTTCATGTGAACTGCTGTGAAATCTGAAAGGAAAAGGGCTGCTCCAGTGATTCGATCTCTGAGAAGATGAACGCTCTCCTTCATCGTACACAGCAA
Organism: Synaphobranchus kaupii; assembly: GCA_029718625.1. NCBI lineage: Eukaryota > Metazoa > Chordata > Actinopteri > Anguilliformes > Synaphobranchidae > Synaphobranchus > Synaphobranchus kaupii. The sequence goes on along the minus strand of CM056383.1, from coordinate 14,144,678 downwards.
CGTCTGGATTTATGTCCTCGCATCAACGTGTTGTGACACACACAAAAAGTTGCGGTTTGATGCAAGAGTCAGCGATGGAGGGGACTGTGCAATTTTGTACGCTCCCTTAATCACTGTGACTGACATGTTTCACTTTCTTTTTGCTGAAAATGACAGTACTTGCACTGGTGACTGTACTGTCTGTCAAAAGGAAGAATGCGATGGGACTTACTTTGTGCACTGTAGGTTTGAGCTGCAGTCTAAATCGCCGGGTGGATATGTAGGCGTAATGCAATGCAGTTCATTCGGTGTGTGGCATCGCGGTTTGCTGGCAGAGCTTTCTCTGTGGCTGCTCCAAGTCTGTGGAACACTCTTCCACAAAACGTCAGGAAGCAGATAGTGTTGAAAATCCCTACTTAAGACCCACCTCTTAAGGAGAATTTACCCTTAGCTATCGCTATTGCTTTGAGTAATATGTTTGTATGTAGCTATGTCTTTATACTTTACACTGTACCCTCTTCTGCATTACTGTCCTATGTATGTGCTTTGCTTCCTGTACTGTTCCTTGTGTTATTTATTTATTTTATTTTTTTAAACTTTGTTAAGTGACCTTGGGCTCTGGAAAGGTGCAAAAAAAATGAAATGTATTACTTATTATTATTATTAGTAGTAGTAGTAAATACAATCATCATTTATCATGTTGTTTTTCCAGAAAAATCTACTGGACTGATGGCAACACAATAAACATGGCTAATATGGATGGGAGCAACGGCAAGATCCTGTATCAGAACCAGAGAGAGCCAGTCGGTAAAGACATTACCCTACATTACATTGCGTTACATCACATTGGTTTAGCAGGTGCTGTTATCCACAGTGTGAAGACTCAGCCCATGCTGTCAAACTCGCACAGCCGTCCTGTTTGTTTGATTTATTTGCGGGGGGTTAAACCGAGCTCTGTCCTAAAATAAACAGGGTACGGAGCGGTGCGTCCTCTGACGGGCCCAGGAAGTGTCCTGTGGCCCCGTCTCCATGGCGACAGAGAGGAGAGAGCACACGGGGGTGCCAGCCTCCCTGACGGGACAGCGGCAGATGTTCCTGTTCTTTATCATTCCCTGTGGCTGCATGCGAGGCCCTGAGCTGCAATGAAACGTCGCTCCGCTTTCAACCAACCCCCATCACACATACACGCACGCGCACACACACACACACACACACACACACACAAGCGCAAGCATACACAACCAACCCCCATCACACATACACGCACGCGCACACACACACGCACACACACACACACACACACACACAAGCGCAAGCATACACAACCAACCCCCATCATACATACACGCGTGCGCACACACGCACACACACACACACACACACAAGCGCAAGCATACACAACCAACCCCCATCACACATACACGCGCGCACACACACACAAGTGCAAGCATACACAAACAGCCCCCATCACACACACACACACACACACACACACACACGCAAGCGCACGCATACACAACCAACCCCCATCACACGCACACACACGCACACACACACACACACACACACACACACACACACACACGCAAGCACAAGCATACACAACCAACCCCCATCACACATACACACACATACACAACCAAACACACACACACACACACACACACACACACATATGCACACGCATACACAGTATGCACTCACATGCACATACACGCACACGCTCAAACACAGCACTCAAACATGCGCAAACACGGCTGAAATATTGAAATAAGAATAAAATGCTTCGGGGAAAAAAAAAAAAAACCTTGTCAGAAAGTCTAAGGATGGCATGTCTTCTGATATGGAATAGGCCCTTGTGCGCGGTCAAGCTCACCTTTGTCTGGCTCACAGGTCTTTGTGGCCAGTCTTGTCTCTCTGATGATATAAGCCTAGGAGCACAGCAGCACAAGAGCACTGCTCACTCATTCTCCTCTGCCCCTGCCCTTACCTCTAAAAACACACTAGATTTATTTAGATTTTCTCTCAGATACTGTCATAAAGCTCAAGGACAAACGCCCCGTTCCTCAGACACGCTGACCCCGTTCTCTACGCGACCCCCTGTTTGCACCGTAAATCTGACACGCGAGCCGTGCATATGATTACGAGGGCAAGCACATTTTAAATAATAGCAATTGCAATTATAACATACACTGGGGGAATTGCGAAAATGAATTATATGTACAGTGGATTCTGACCTTTGCTGCTTCAACAGTGCCATAAATAAACCCTTATCGCTGTGGGACACGGCAGATCAAGAATATCCCGGAACATGTTCTGAATAATTTCAGCGAGCTCCTTTCGCCTCCGGCAAATTCCGGAAACATTGTCATTCAATGAGATGCACTTCATTCTCTCAGAAATCACTTTAAATAGAGTTAAGGTCACTTTTTTTGGTCAAACGATATTCAGCGTTGTCTTTCATGGCTGTCTTTGATCAGAACCGCCTAGTGATTTCCAAGCCACCAGTAATAAGGCAATTTGGAAACCTTGCCCGAGGACATGGTGGAGGTAATGGCGGTGATCTTGGGCCAAAAGTTGATCCATGGTGATCATAACTGCTCCCGGTGAATCCTTTCCTCCTCCTTAAACAGATTCATGGTGTCAGTTCCGCGCTGGCTTTTGTCTTGTCGCGTTACAGTTTATCCGCATATTTGAATAATGAATTAAAGCAAGTGGCATATGGTGCTCTGCGACTGACGATATAATTTTCACAACTGCACCGTGTGGCTTGTGTACAGTTATAAATGCATGAATTAGGTTTTAATATAAACGTGTGTACAAAATGCATACTGTGTGTATCTCTATGCACATATATAGAGTAATACACTACATGTAAAAGTATATGAAACATTAGTACCTTTAGTAGGTCAGTTTCTCAGTTCACAGCCTGATTGTGCCCTGGCTTACTCATACTTGTTTGAAACACTGATGGTGGGAAGCAGTGATACGCTGTTTGTGTCACATGCTTGATAACATAATTATATTACATTACAATCACATAGCAGGTACTTTTACAGAGGGACATACAGTAGTGGAGAACCTCAGTGTTACTCTCAGGAATACAAAAATTCGGTATCAACAAGAAAGCACAGAAGGGCCATTTATAATCAATAAGTGTAATATTAACCCAACAAACAACAATTTGTATTGTAACAAGTGTAATATAAACCTAACAAACAACAATTTGTATTGTAACAAAAGAAGGTATGACTATCATTACATAGCTGTACCTTCTATATCATTGTCCAATATCCAGAGAAAGAAAATGAAAAAGAAATGATATCTAAAGGGGGCCATTGTCAGGGAAATAAAACCTTCAAAGTGTGTGTGTGTGTCTGTGTTTATGTGTGTGTGGGTGCTTGTGTGTGCACGCCCCTATGTGTGCGTGCGTGCATGGCCTTGGGATCGTATAACCCAACCCCCACTTTTCCATTCCAGGTCTGTCAATAGACTACGCCATGAACAAGCTTTATTGGATCAGTTCCGGTAACGGAACCATCAACAGGTGCAATCTGGACGGCGGCAGCCTGGAAGTGATAGAATCCATGAAGGCGGAGTTAACGAAGGCCACGGCCCTGGCGGTAATGGGTGAGTAGACCCTGACCGCCGTGTCTGATACCGCTATCGATTAAACGCGACGTGGGAAGATTAATTGGCACCAGTTAAGTGCCCTCAGTATGAAGCTGTCTGACCAGGGCAGGAACGAGGCGGGTCTGTATCATGGTTCGATGAATGAGGAATGGTTGTGTCAGGGGCGTAACTCAAAATAGCTGGCGGCGCTTTTAGGCCCGTACGATAAACACATATGCATCACACAGTCATGTGAGGTCAGCAATATTTGGCTTTCAGATTTGTTGCTTCAGATTCCATATTTGTAATTTGTAGTATTGACGTTAATATCTTGTTTGTTAATAAATCTGGTTTGCTATTCATGTAATAGCTCTTTGTTATTGGTGTAAAGCAAATAGATTTTTTTAAAATTATTAAAATCATTTGACATGAACTACTTGTAGCATTATGCCGCAAGATTGGGGAGAAGGAAGTAAATAGTGCTCAGCTGCTGGTGGGTGAGCTTTTCTGTAAATCCTTACTTAAATTGTTTCCCACGGGGCTGCTGGATGGCTCATTCGGTTAAGGCACCACACGGTGGTGCATTGATGAGTCTCACGGCCTCAGATCGAATCTGGACCGTGTCGGGGGCCGACAGTGGCCGTTAGCTCCATAAGGCGATGTAAAATGAATGATTGCGTCACCCAGGGAATGTGCGGGTTCACTCAAGATTCTGAAGGTTCTGTGTGCAATGCTATCTAGCGACCCCTGCTAGTCGATCGGGCACCTGTAGATTGCAGTCAAAGCCACGCATTAAAGGTCCCTCCTCCGACACCGCTGTCTGCGGTGTGAAAAGAAGCAGCTGGCGAAACCACGTGTTTCGGATGGAGAACCGTGGATGCCTGCACTCTCCCAAAGTGGGTTTCGCGCAATGTATGCAGCTTCAGTTGTAGGTGGTTCGCCGTTCCAAATTGGGGTGGGAATTAGATATACGCAGCCCCATATGTAATAAAAAAATATATAAAACTGCTTCCGTTGCATATCATGAAAAAAAGGTTGATGGGTTGATATGTCCACCTAAGTCCCCCACAGTGCAGAACCAAATCCTGGCCGTGCCGATGCCTCCCGTAGCTTGGGTGGCGGCGGCAGAGGGAGCGACACCCCCAGGTTAACGGGACAGCCGCGGTCTACCCGCAATAACCGCATAAGCCCTGCGGAGTTAAAAAAAAAGAGCCGTCTGGCTCCACTAGTTTCGGAGGTCACACGGCGCTGGTCCGCACTGCCCCAGAATTGCTTCCAGATGTGATGGCGTCGACCTCTTGGGTGCTCGCAATACCCAAGCCATGGAGGAAAGAAATGTGTATTTAAAAAGCTGTTTTAAAAAACAGGTTAAGGACAATTATCAGTTCCAAGGTAATTTCTCTCCCTGGCCTATTGTCTTAACTCCCAGGTTGCCCCCTCTCCTTAGGCCATTACCTGTGATATAAAGGAGGTGCATTAGGAGGTGTGCTGTTGACTTTGCGAAAGCTTGCTGAAATGCCCTTGGTAAAGACCGTTGGCAGTGATATTGAAGGGGAAGCCGGACGCACGCAAGCATGCAGAGATAACGGAGGTCACTTCAATTGGCCAAAAAGATAAGAGCCTGCAGGATGACTGAGGAATCCATACTGCGGAATCTGTTATGCGTGACGACTGAGTCTTGGACGACGTGTGCGTGTGCGTGTGTGTGTGTACGTACATATGCATGCATGTGTATGTACGTGCACGTGTGTGTGTGTATGTGTGTGTCTTTGCCTGTTCATATTTATGTTTGAGTGTGCTTGTATGTATGTGTGTGTATGTGTCTGTAGCTATATGTCTGTGTTTTTTGTTTCTTTTTTTGAAAAACACTGAAGACGATAACAAAAGAAGACACAATAAAAAATAATAATGAAAAAAAGTATTTGACTGTACATCTGAAATGCATCATTGGCACATTCAAAACACAAGCGTATCTCCTACATATCTGTGTTTAACGGTGATGGTGACTCCATAAGAGAAGATTATGACACACGACCCCCCCCCCCCCCCCAAAAAAAAGAGACTACCAGAAGCTGCCTCTCATTAGCTGTTTCATTCATTCTTTTCATACCTGATGCCTTGGAGCAGGGTGGTATTGTGTAGCCAGACTGGAAAGGAAGAAAAATGTCTTCAGAGGACAAAGAAGCATATTTTTCCTACATTAGACAGAGGACATTAACGGCTCTGATTGCGAAACAGATGGAGCGGTATAGCGAACACCATCGCGTTTTAAAAATAATTCATTTCGACTCAGAGCATCTGGGTTTTAAATCACGTCGCATTTGCCAACATACTCAATTTAGGATTTTGGTAATGCGTGGATACGGAGTCTCTAAGGAGATTATCTGGATAACGGTGGTACTGGTGGTGGAAAGAAGTGTTTTCGGGCTGTTGTTTTGATCAGAGTGAACTGAGGAGTCCAAGATTTGCTGTCATGAGAAAAGAAGCCTGTGTTTATGTATTTGGGCAATTCCGCAGTAACGGAATTACAATTTTGGCCTTAATTTTACTTGCTGTGGATAAGTCTTAAAGCCTAACTGATTATAAAAAGCTTTATAACTTCAGGTGATACCCCTGCTACCATATCAAAATAAAAAAATTGGAAACTTCCTGCATATAGAAGGAAAAATAAAAAAAATAACACCCAATTTTCTGCCGTAATTCCGTTACCAACGCTCTTTCGGTCTTGGACCCTTCCACATGCAGGAAGTTTCAAATTCTTTATTTTGATATGATAGCAGGGGTATCATCTGTTATAAAGCTTTTTATAATCAGATAGGCTTTGAGACTTATACACAACAAGTAAAATTAAGGCCAAAATATCTGTGATTGTTATTCTGTTACCGTGGAATTGGCCATTTATTTAAAGAGCGGGGAGGCTATGTTAGCACAGTGTGACTCTCCTGTTCTCTGAATATTGTGTAAAAGCCACTAATAAGCATTCTGTGAGACCATGGGGCTATTTCACAAAGCAGGATTTTTGAAAGAGTTAGCTGGATAGCTGCACTGAGTAAAACCCAGAACAGCTCTTTTTACTTCAGTCCATGTTCCAGATTTGGGACAGTTCCAGGTTTTACTCAGTACAGTTATCCAGCTAACCCAGCAATCATGCTTTGTGAAATACCCTCCTTTGTGAAATATCTTTCCTGGCACACTTAATTTTGTTTTCTATTTTTATTCATTAGTATTATTATTTTTATTAGTCCCAATGGTTGACTTGATTTAAGTTGGCTGCCTGTTTAATTTAAACAGTGGCGTGTGCTGCCTCAGCATTGATTCGTGAAACAGCATAGCGGTAGTCCTGTCCTCTTAAAACCAAAATAAACAAGTTGATTTGCCACTGTAGATGGAGTAAGGGTTGGGGAAAAAAATAGGAAGTAGACCGTGTTTAATCATAAAAGCTCCTCGCCGAATATGTGTTGTTCATTAAACGTGAGCGCGACAGTACGACTAATGCCTCACTTTCAGAGAAGTTGTTCAGTGCGCAAGGCTGTAAAGCGCTGTGTTCAGTGAGAGAGATCTATCACAATTAATGAGCCTTTGTCAGATAAGCAAAATATATTAGTGACTACATAACTTCTGCATTCTTTCATTTTTCACACCAAAATAACTGTTCATCTTTTAAAAAGGAGGACATTTTATACAGTGGTTTTTATAGGTTTAACGGATATTTTTAGTTATTAAACTTGGAACAGTTTGGTTACTCAAGGTAACAATGACAGTGTTACAATATAATTTGTGTGTGTGTGTGTGTGTGTGTGTGTGTGTGTGTGTGTGTGTGTGTGTGTGTGTGTGTGTGTGTGTGTGTGTGTGTGTGTGTGTGTGTGTGCGTGTGTGTGTGGGTACTTGTGTGTGACTGTTTGGAGATTAATGATTAATGTCACCTTTGGTTGAGTTTCTAGCGGTATTAGCCACATTAAAATTGTCTGCAAAATTGTGTGTTGAGACAGTGGTTTCTATTGACCACAGACCTTTTTTTTTTCTTTTTTTTTTAAACAAAGCAGAAAGTCATTCATTTCATTATGTTCCATTTAAGCAATCAGTATGCACCTGGCTGGCTTCAGTGCCAGAGGTGGTGGAGAAATGCCTGGAATCCAATTTTAAAGAGCCGAAGGACAACAACAGCTTCAGTATTGATACCCTCCATGTTCATGGTCTGTTTGTTGTTGTCTTTTATCAGCACATTATTGATAAATAGGGCAGGAGTGTGTGTGTGTGTGTGTGTGTGTGTGTGTGTGTGTGTGTGTGTGTGTGTGTGTGTGTGTGTGTGTGTGTGTGTGTGTGTGTGTGTGTGAGAGAGAAAGAGAGAGAGTGAGTGTATGAGAGAGAGAGAGAGGGATCACAGCTGTGGAGGTATGTTTCAGGATTCATACGGTTCACATATGAAAACTAATATCAACAGCAGATCAACCAAATGAGATTTAAAAAATTAAAATAAAATAAAAAAAATAAAAAGTTTCAAATGAGATTAAATGTCACCTAATTTCGCCTGTCTCATGGCGTAGCCTGTAAGAGCACTGTCCACATGCCACTCGTTGCATGTCTCTCCCCCTCTCTCACAACCATTCTTCCAGTCTCTCTTCACTGTGCTGTCCAATAAAGCCGAAAAGCCATAAAAATATAACTTAAAAAATGTCACCTAATTGGACTGAGATAATATCTATGGTGCAAGGGGGACTGTCTGCCAAAAGCAATTTGAGCCGAGCAGCTGCAATGGGAACAGTCCTCACCTCCTGGTAGTGTTTGATACCAGGTTTGATACACAGTTGACTCAGATATTAAATATTTATGGCACACCTGATATTTTCAGACAACAGATTCACCCCTCATTTGTTGTTCAGCTAGTCACTTCCTTTAGTAATCCCTTTTAAGGATCATCACGGCAACGCACCCAGTGTTAAGTACATAGCTGTCATCTTAAAGCACCTACTTTGATATTAATGAGAACGCCTGGGCCATCAGAACGATTGTCCAAAGTACTGTCTGAGATCTCTGAAGTATAACTATAAGGGGAAGGCAATTTAGAACAAATTAGAACTGACTTTGTACCCCTGCCCCACAACGCCATGCTAATTGTCAGCTGGAATGGATTACTCAGCTGCCGCCTTGGACTACAGGACACTCCAAGTCATTACCCATGATTCATGTAACTTATACAATCAAAGGACACAAGATTGGCTTTTCAGTCTCGATTTGTTGTTCCAGCACTGATGCCGACGGGAGCAGACAGAAACGATTTTCCAGGAAAGTTTGTAAATGAGAAATATGATTGATACTTCAGCCAGGATTCAAACATTTCTTTTTACTTTGACTTTAAATGCAAATGTTTGTTTTATTTACCTATTTGTTTCGCCAACGTAGTTTGTTGGGTTTTGTTGATTGCCAGAGTTGCCATACTCTCTGAATCAAAAAAATAAACGAACGCTTGCATCGCGACTGAAAATTAAGGATGAATGTTGTTTGAATACTGCTATTTATTTTCTTCTTGAGCTGTCGCAGTGTCCTTGTAAAAATTGCTTTGTGTGTGTGTGTGTGTGTGTGTGTGTGTGTGCTCTGTATGTATGTGTGGTGCATACTAGTAACTGCCTAGTAATTAATTTCAAAAATAGTCATAACATGTAAAAATGTATGCACATTACTGACATACTGCTTTGCGCCTCAGCAAACTTGGTGACAAAATCGCATATTCAGCTTTTTGGCTTCATTTGCATTATTTAAATTAAGCTTCTTGAGTTGGGACCTTTTTTTTTTACCTTGGTGATAATTAACTTGGCTCACAGACAAAGTTGTACTGCTAATCAGTTGAGGTGACGTCTTTGATCTTAGCGGAAAAATGGGTTTCAGAGAGAGAAAGAAAAAAAAAAAACTAGAGCAGCTGAAGAAACAGAAAAGCTGATTATCCAGAGTGGTCAGATCATTTAGTACCAGTGAAAGTACATTAGATAAGGCTTGCTTTCTGGGTTTGGTCAATAGCATTGGTAAGCGCTATGGCGGAGCAGTTAGGTAACTGGGTTTTAAAGGATTTAGTCTTCTCTGGGACACTGCGTTGTGCCCTTGAGCTGGGCTAAAGTTACTTTTCCCAGCAAATACACAGTTTTTTATATAAACATATGAATAAAAAATAAAAAAAACCTTGCACAGTATTCCCTGGGCTAAGAGTACATACAACACAATTAAATGCTTTAAAAATGAGTGGCCGCCTTAGTGGTGGCTTAATGAAACCACCACTACCTGCCTACAGCCACATGGACAAAGTAATTAAGAATATAAACTGATACCCCGGATCACTTGAGGCTCGAACCTGAAAGCAGCAGGCCTGTAACGTTGGAGTGAAAATAAATGCTTAGTAGCAGGAGATTTGGTCCAGATGCACAAAGCACCGTGCCATTTCCTGAAAGAGCTGTACACTCTCGGGCATTCTGACAGGCAAAAGCAAACCCGAGTCAGAGCATTAATTCTGCAGCGGAATTGGAGACCTCTTGACCCAAATGAAAAGAGAAGCATTCCACAGCGAATTTGCTTTACTTCCATCACAACATCAATTGTGAATGGAAATAATGGTGAGTCGCAATTCTCCATAAGACTCTCATCCTTTCTGATAGCTGGAGGGCTTTTGAAAATGGGGGTGTATTTATCTAGGTGCTCGCTGTAGTCAATAATAACGCCCTGAGCCTGCTTAGGATTTCTACAGAGATTCTTCTCCCTCGGCGTAAATGAATGTGCATCTCAATTTTTCTTTTTCTCAATACCGCTGATTGAACAAAATATGAGATTTTGTACAAGGGAATATTGAAACTGGCAGACAGTTGTGCTCTAAAAATAGCGATGCCTTTCTGTCGAACAGTAACAAGTTGTGCTCCCTGGTCATTTGCACAGCCGAAACTGTGTAGCGCTGCTTAGCGCTGAGACAGCATCCGAGTGCCGCCGCTTTATGCAGTGAGTTTATGCATCAGCCGTTTGGGGCTACAGTGTTTAAGGATCACCGATAATATCGCTATTACCCAACATCCCGTCTAAATTGAATGAGATTGCGATCTAACGAGCCTGTGACCCAAGCCCCTCCCCCAGCATTCCGTTAAGGAACAGATCGATGAAGGGGATTTAACCAGGTTATGCTGAAGGGCGCGCTATCTTTTTCCGCGGTTACAGCCTCGTTCGCTTCAGTGAAATTGCCTGAATGTTATCTGAAAGTTGTCACGCAACGGCTAATTATTTCCCCCAATTTACTGTAACACCATAATGGACTAAGCAACAACAAAAAAAAAAAAAAAGGCTGTCAATGTCATGTTTAGTAAGTCAAATCGCTTTTATCCAAGGCACTAAAGAAACATCTGCACAAAGTCAGCCTGGTATGTTAATTCAGTGAACCTTTTATTCCCCCCAGGTTTTATTGACCATGGAGGCAGTGTGCCGTTCTCGTGTAGCCTAGGCTGCTATTGTTATAATTCTGCCTTAAACACAACTGAACTATGGTAGAACTTTGGGTTGTGTAGTTACCTGGCCATGATATCCAAAGTCCAAATGGTGGCGAAATGTGTTCGTTAGTTGCTCTGTGCTCCCCTGGGTGATCATCCAGAACAGGGTTATTTGTCATTCACTTCTATAGGGCAGCTAAAACGGTCTCAAAATGACACTTCTAGCACGTATACGAACTAGAATGAAGCGGACTCTGTCAATCCTAACAATAACCAGTCCTCGTACATACTTTATAAAAGTAGCCTACTATTTTTTTCAATGTTGTTAGCAAGCTACCAGAAAAGACTAGCAAAATGTCGGCAGGTCGGTTTGTGTACCATAGATACTGCCAGGACTGCTTGCTTCCGTGGAAATTTGGACCAATGAGTGGTTTCTGACACTTCGGACCATTAAAGGGTATAAGTACACCCTAGATCACTTTTTTCCCCCGCTGTAAATGAAAGTGTAAAGTTTGTTTAACACTTTTTTGGTTTTTGCATAGTTTAATTTGTGTTATCTCATAGTTTTGATGTCTTTACTATTCCAAAATGTGGAAAACAGTAAAAATAACGGAAAAAAACCTTCTATGAGTAGGTATGTCCAAACCTTTGACTGGTACTGTAGTTCGTTCATCCTGGGCTGAAATACCTGTTTCTAGGTGCCAGAAGTTGGTTGACTCGATGCAACGCAGATGCGCAGCAGTTATCAAAAACAATGGTTATGCAACTAAATATTAGTTCAGTAATTTAGAGTGAAGTTAAATCTTGAAAAATGTCTTCAGTTTATACAGTAAGTGTTTGAGTTTGAAGAGAAAAATGGCGACACTGCTATTTTTTTGAACAGATTAATATTCCTTTTCTTTGCTTTCTGTAAAAGAATAATGCAGACTTGATAAAATTTGTTAATGCTTTGATTTGGAATTGAATGTGTAATGTTTCCACTACATTTGAAATATGGAACTAAAAGCTATTAAAAAATATTTGCACTTTATTCACTTTTTTTAACGCACTGCTATTTTTTTGAACACCACTGTATGTGTGAGAGGGGGGCACTTTACGACTATGAATGGCAGGATCACACTACTAAATGTAATATGTAATAATAAATGTAATAATGCACATACTAGTTGCCAAATGTCTGGCAGAGGTAACATCTGCCCATTTGGCAGATGACATAAATACAATGTGAACATATATGATACTCTACCTACATTTTTATTTATTTTTTTGTTCATATTTACGTACCCTTCCTTGCAGTTTTCTACCGCCCCCGACCCACACACACACTTAAATTAGAATATAATAATAATTAGAAATTGATTAGAAATTGATTAAATATAATATAGGCTATATATAGCCTAATGCATAATATTTTCCCACTCACTTTACAAGACGTAGCCTACGACTTCCTGTCGATATACTTATTATGCAAGATTGTGGAAGTTGAGCGATAGAGAGACGGCAAATAATTTTCGAGTTGAAGAGCTAATGCAAACTCTCCGTTTATTTAGCAAGCAACACAAGTATCAAAACAACGCATTCCACAACATCATCACCCCGTAGGGGTGCATGGGAAATGTATTTAAACCTACCAACGGAATTTGTGAACTTCGCTCTGCATTTTTAACAGCAACACTTAACGTTGCTAAAATCGTATAGGCTATGGAAATGTACTCTAATATAAAATATAATATGCCAAAAATATTATGGTTGCGTTTTATGAAATATTTTTGATGGGAAACACTCTAGGGAAAACTTGGCAAAAAGAACGGCTCAGATACCTACGAGACTCGGTTCCCTTTGTTCCTACCAAAGAGCCGTTCAAAAGAATTGGATCGTTCGTGAACGACACATCACTACCCCACACTGTTCCTGCCCCAATCGTGATGTCAGAGTACCTCTTTGGAGGTACCTCTACGTCATATCGATAATTGTTGTCGCCCACAACGGAAACAGCCGGCACCTGATTGGTTAGACCCACTACGTTACTTTTGTTTCGGCTCCACGTTTTTAAACCAGAACAACGTTGTGTCCTGTTCATAAACTGGGGGTGATCCCAAACGCGCTACAAGCCGGCTATATAGACAAGGAACTATAGGTGCTCAACAGAAGGACCAGTGAATAAAGAGAATACCAAACCCGGACTACTTCGCTAGGACTAACCCGAGATAAGGAGGACTGGAGCACACGAAGTAGTCCGGGTTTGGTATTCTCTTTATGTTTCTGAAAATATTTGAGGTGAGAAATAGGCCATGCAGTTGCTGAATCTTGATTCATATTTGATGTGCAATATCTAGTTTGACAGTTTGATCCTTGTTATATGAAATCATCTGTACAATGTATGTTTATTTATGCAAATGATGATGGACACCGCTCCTCCGCCTCCACCTTTCTCCCTCGCTCACCCCACAAAGTATTTTTTTAAATTGTGTAGTAGGCGGAGACGGGCTGAGACAGTGGGTGTACTTACTCTTTAATGCTGTTTCTGGTGCAATAATTACCTACCGGAGCTACGTTCAAAATAAAATACGAAAAAGCCAGGAAAGGGCCATTTAATTTTCAAAATAAAATATGTACGAGGACTGGTTATTGTTTGTATTGACAGAATCCACTTTGTTCGCGTTCGTATAATTGTAATTTTGAGACAGTTTTAGCTGCCCTATAGAAGTGAATGGAGAGCGACCAATAGCCTATTCTGGATTATCACCCCAGGGGCGATACATATTTTGCCACCATTTGGACTCGTAGCATGGCCAGGTAACTACACAACCCAAAGTTCAATTGTACTTTAATGATGTAACTTTCCCTTGTGTTTGGAGGTGTCAGTCTCTCGCTGGTTGGTCCCTTACAAAGAAGGAAAGCCGCTAGGTTTGATCGGTCAGCTGCAGACGTTACAGACGATAATAACACTAAAACATATACTAATTACACCTTTCTTCCGGGGCTGCTACCAGTTTTTTTAAACATTTGTGCCACCTTCAACCTTTGCGTGTTCAATATTACTTATACTTTAGTTTGCTTTTGTTGTGAGTGAACAACTATACTGTCGGCATACTATATACAGTATATGTCGAAAATGCTGAAAAAGCGTGTCAATTCAAAAAGAGCGGCATTGCATTCTTACTTGACGTATTTCATGACAGTGCTTTCCAACACACGCCGCTTTTCAAAATGGTGCTATACCAAGCTGGAAAGCACAAACAGCCCTTGTGAATATTTATACTAGTGAAATGGGTATGGTACCGAAATGTATCCAGTGTGTGATTAATATACCTGTCTGTGTGAAACTAAAATAAAATTTTATTATGATAGAACTAATGGATGAATTAATAGTTTCAATATAAATGTTCACTACAACATAAATAAATAAATAAATAGTTAAAGTGGGCATTAAGTGTAGCATAATGTTGAGACTCTGGGGTTGCGGGTTTGATTCCCTGGTGGGACACTGCCATTGTACCCTTGAGGAAGTTACTTAAGCTCCAGCAAATATCCAACCGTGTAGATGGATTGCATTGAAAAATAATGCAAGTTGTGTAATTCACTCTGGTTTAGAGTGTCTGCAAAATGTATGTGATGTGATGTAACGGGCGCACCCAGCAGGAGGACTGCCTCAAGGCATAACCTTTTTCTCCGTCAAGAGTTGGGCCACGGACTCTCACCTGAGAACAGGTCATGCTGCATACATCACGGCGGTGCTAAACATAGCTGGCCAAGGCTTATGTTTTGCCAAGGAACCGGCAAAAGGTGTACGGAGGCGTGCCCTCTGGGGCCTCCTGATTATTGCGAGTGGCGTACGAGCGCGGCACATCGTATATCATCGCGGTGCTCCCGTCGTCCATTGGGCGGGGGAACGGCCTCTATGGTGGGTGCGGTGATAAAGGTTTCTCCAGGGGACTCTGTCACCTGCATCTGAAAGGGCCCCGGTCTCCACGTGGAGGGCCTCCTGTCACGTGCGGTAGAAGGGCCCCAGTCACCTGCATCGGCAAGGCCCCTGTCACCTGCATTTGAAGGTCCCCTGACTCCACCCGACGACCCCCTGTCACAAACATCGGAAGGGCCCCCTGTCACCCATGTCAGACCCTAATAGCTGTGAGCCTTCACACCCGCGAGTGACACAGGACCAGCTCTCCATATCCACAGAAGATGGAGAGCAAACAGACTTCTGCCGTGTCTGTCAATCATTCATTCGTATCCATGGTACCTGAACATTTCCCGCATAAGAATTCTAAACTTTTTCCCAGGTCTTACAAAGGTTTCGTTTTACATTTTTGGTGGCTGATTATTCAACAAAAACAGCACGTTCTATCGCTTAGGGGTGCAGAATCATGAATATGAAGTCAGTATCAACCTTGTAATGTGTGACACAAGCTCTATGGATGAGTGGGAGACGGGGTGCAAATTAACAGGAGGCTTAATTCATGAAACTTGAGCTATTTGGGAGACGGGTCCATCCCGATGAACTCTATTTGGATAACAAATGAATCCAAATAAGTTAAAATGCACAATGTGTGCAATCATTGTTTCACAACATTACCCAGGCAAGTTTTATTTCATTATTTACTTTATAAAACTATGCATATGAAATGTCAACATCTCTAAATATATGTATAACTTTTGATAAATTTATAAGTCTGTTCCCGGACCACTGAACTAGCCATACCCCTCAAAGTGAACTTAATTGACTTGACAGAAACCATCCGCTGCTGTTCCAATACAAGCATGTCACATTCACCTATCATGTAAGCTTGTGTGCACATTATACGCGCCAGTGTTTTCTTAGAGCTCTTTGGTGGTTCTGCCGGGTTGAAAGGTGAACATCTTTACTTGTAAAAAGTGTTGAAACCTCCTTAAGCTTCTCATCACATTCAGCAGCTGAGGTGAAACCTATCCAAAGAGCAGGAAGCAGGCGATCAGCGACACCCTTTAGCTGCAGTGTTATCCCAATGTTAAAAAGCAGCTTAATGACACTGATCGTTTCACTCTACTGATCTGACAGGTGAAATATCTGGAGTTCTGAAAGCACTTTGTCAGTCTCATTTGCAGCAAGTTAGCTGATGTTAGAGTGTGAAATTTGCCACTGCAGGAGATCAACTGAACTGGGGGAACAGCGACATTTGTGTTAAAGGCTGTGGGATTAGACTTGCAAACAGATGTTCATTTGCAGTTGTCCACATCGCTGGTGTGAAATTTATATCTCACTATGAATGCGCACACTTATGTGAGCAATGTTTATGTTTAGCAGTTATGCTTATGGTTACAGCAATCTTCTGTGATGATTCAGGCTTAGTCATTTTGGTTATAGCAATATTTTTTATCCTTTATCCTGTTCTAAGGCCAATACCACTTAAAAAAATGTTTTCTTCAATGACCGTGAATCCATGGTCCATGTTGACCATGATTAAAAGCAAGTTGTAATGAAGTTGCAATCAGCCTGCAACCCGTTGACCTGAAGTAGCCCCCGGAAATCTGAACTGCAACCCGTTGACCTGAAGTAGCCCCCGGAAATCTGAACTGCAACCCGTTGACCTGAAGCAGCCCCCGGAAATCTGAACTGCAACCCGTTGACCTGAAGCAGTCCCCGGAAATCTGAAGTCCAGGTGCAGAGAGACAGGAAGAATGGGAGCAAGAGTGAGTGAAAGACGCGCGACAGAGGTCGCGTGGCCGCACCCCAACCACCGACCTCGCGGCTCACAACGAGCATATGGACGGCGCTCCACAGGGCCCGGAGTACTCTTCTTTTACCGTCTCCATAACCCATTCAAGCCTGCACGAGCGTACAAGGGAACCGCCCGTATTGTGGCACCAGCAGCTGATTGGCCACGCTCCAGTGGGTTTTGCGACCACTGAGGTGGCTCGGGCCCCACAGCCTCCACGCGCGCCTCAGCCTTCCGTGTCTTCAGCGAGCCGGCGTTAATAAGACAGGAAAACATGTTGCGCGTCTCCAGTCACCCTAATTTCCCCCGCGGTCTCCCCCCGCCCCCGTTCCCCATGATAAGTGGGGAATGCACGCCGCTCCGCTCCGATTTTCGGTCTTATTTCCCTGTCTCGTCGAAAAGATCAAATCTCACAGCTTTTTGTGGTGTATTACTGTACAGTGTGTTTTCAGAGCCTCAGCCTGGCTGCCCATCTCTACCAGGGGGTATACGGGCGTGGCATTGATGGTACAGTACCATTTTCAAAAGCAGTGTGCATTCGAAAGCACCATACTCAGATAATTATTTGAGTAGGCCCTAGTCACAGTTATTTGAGTGGGGACTGCAGTTGCCTTGAGAAATGCAATCAATCAGACTGCATAAATGGACTACATATAAACTGCATACATCGTGCATATGCACACACTGCATGCATGCCCTTAGATCAGGTTGTCTGCCACATTACATTCTCATAAGCCTGACATAGCACCTGCCATATCTGGTCATGACAGCATATTCCCGCTCGTGACAGATCATCATATGTCATTAAAACTGACATGTTGTACACCGCGAGTACCTAGTAAGGGTTGCTTTTGAAATGTGCTTGGTGAACTTCTCTGCATACATAAGGACAGGGACAATATTTGTCATGAGCTGCAATATGCTGTCATGACTGGTAATGGCATGTGCTATGTCATGATTATGGAAGCGTTATGCAGGCTTTATGGCATATAGTTCAAGTAATGTGTTGTCAACAAATCAATAGCTTGAGTGTTTTTTGTTTTGTTTGTTTTTTTATCACCAGGGCATTTTTTATTTTTTTTATTTACTTCTCATCCTGTTCTTTTGTTTGTTTTTTTTTGCTGGGGGTGGGGGGCTTCAGGCTCAGTCTTTCTCAATCTTCCTATTTCCTGTTTTTTTTTTTTTTTCTCCCCCCTCTAAAGCCTCTTTGTGACAGTTTATCAGAAAAAGGTGATGTGCAAATGAATGAACTGCACTAAAGTGAACTGAACAGCAGCGTTTGTTTCAGGCGGCAAGCTGTGGTGGGCGGACGACAGCTCAGCCCAGCTGGGGACCGTCACCAAGAGGGACGGACGGAACCCATCGGTGCTACGCAACAAAACCAGCGGGGTGGTCCACATGAAGGTGTACGACAAGGAGGGCCAGAAAGGTAGCCGACATCAACCCGCACGAGACATGTTTTATTCATGGCTACCAACGACATGATTTATTATGTAATACCCCCTATATATTACATAACGTGATATCAATAATGTATTCTTGGTTCCGAGTCTTCTTTTCTTGTGGGGTCTGGGTGCGGGGGATGGTGATGATCAAGCAACGACTCTTTCATTGATAGTCCTTCCCTTCGCAGAAATTTGTCGCATCCATGTAATTTCATACTTTGCCGTTGTTAGAAGATCAATAACCAGGCTGTCCTTTCCCGAGGAAACTGAATATGGTCTATTGATATCGCATATTGAAAGATTGAGGGATGGCTTTGCCTTGCAAGAGTTTGTGGAATATAACAGGTGGCAGGGAGAGTGGAATTTGCTCGGTCGGTTTCTCGCCATTTTTGCGTATTTTTGAGGCAAGGTTCAGAAAAGATTAAAACCTTTTAATCCATTAAAAAGGCAGGGAGACATTTAAACACAGCAGAGAGGCTGCTCTCAGTTTTTTTGTGAGCTATTGGCAGAGCCATCCATATTAATGACAGGTCCATTAACGGCATTGCCGCCGATCTCCTCAACGTTCCATTAGTATAAAAAATGGCAATTAAGGAGTCTTTAAGGTAAATCTTTTTACTGGCTCTTCAGACTTCCTCAGACCAATTAGCTCCTTCATTCATCTCTCTGACAGAGACCGCATGGGAGTGCCGGCATGTCTCATTACTCTGGCTCCCAGAGCCAGCCGGGGTGTTGGTGATGTGGTGTCTGCGGAGCAGTCGCAGAGAGACTTTTTTTTTATTCGCCCCCTCCCTCCCACCCTCTCTCTCGCTCTCTCCGGGCGTTCTGCCGGCACGGCTGTGTGCCGCAAACATGTAATCGGCTTTATCAGGGGGAAGAGGTGCCTGGGAGAGGTGGCACGTCCTCCTGTTCGCAGCTCCCTCCATGTGCAAAGCAATCTCACGAGACAAGGCTGCGCTTTAAACGCTGGGTGGAAAAAGAAAAAAAAGATCATAGTTCCGGCAGCTGTCGAGATGCGCACGGAATCAGAAGTGGTAACAAATATGCTGTAAACCGAAGAGAAAACGGTCATGTGCTAATGTGTGTACGTGTCCATAGGACGACGTTGTTTAAAAGTCGTTTATTTTCCTGAGTAATGAGGCCTATCTGCCGTAGAGATTTATCATGTGAAGGAAATTTTGATGACATATTACCCTCCTGTTATTTTAATGAGCTGATCCAGATGAGTGAATGTACATTTACTTGCCATCTTTCTTGCTATCTAATTAGTGGCTTTCTGAAGGCCTGGAGTTCTAGCAATGCGCTGAACCCCTACCTTACTGCCTGTAACACTTTAAAAACAAAATTATATTTAATTAAAAGGACTGTTTAAAATCTTTGCAAAATACTTTAACCACGCTCATCAATTTGTACCTAGGAGGGACCACATTAATGATTCATTTTTCTCCTCCTCGACTTCAATGTGATGTCTCTCAAAATATTCAAGATATTCAAAATAAGGTCAGAAATATTCTAAAAACAAAATGTACAATAAATAAAGAAACATGTAAACATTGATTTTATTAGAGGGTGGCCTTGCCTATTCTCTGAATCTCATCAAAGCATTAAATGAGTAAAATCCTGCAAGCAAACCCTGTAACCACAGTCTCTCTCTCTCTCTCTCTCTCTCTCTGTCTCTGTCTCTGTCTCTGTCTCTGTCTCTGTCTCTCTCTCTCTCTCTCTCTCTGTCTCTGTCTCTCTCTCTCTCTCTCTCTCTCTCTCTCTCTCTCTCTCTCTCTCTCTCTCTCTCTCTCTCTCTCTCTCTCTCTCTCTCTCTTTCTCTCTCTTTCTCTCACACACTCCAGTCCAGCCCTGGTATCTATCTGTGATGTTCTGTGTTATAAACATGTTATAAACACTTTCACGCAAAACCTGTTTCTCGTTCAGGGAGGAACGCTTGTCAGCAGAACAATGGAGGCTGCTCCCAGCTCTGCTTCCCTACGTCTGAGAATACCCGCAGCTGCTCCTGCACGGTCGGCTACCACCTGCGCAGCGACCGTGTGTCCTGCGAAGGTACGCGAGGCGCATTTATTGGCAGGAGCGTCCTTTTCCTCTGCATTGGAGGGACGCTGCACCTGCATAATTATACACTGCATGTACATATTTTGTAAATATAGCTTGCTGCTCAATGCTTAATGTGCAGAACACTTGTAATTAGCGAGAGGGATACCATGTAAAAGCAGAGTTTTTATGGGTGGCAATGTAGTATAATAGTTAGGAAACTGGATCTATAACTCAAAAAGGTTGCGGGTTCAATTCCTAGCTGAAGGGCTGCTGTTATAAACCTTGAGCAAGGCACTTATCCTGAAATGCTCCAGTAATATCCAGCTGTATAAATTGATTTTATGTAAGCATGTATTCCAAGTTAGTTGCTCTGGCTAAGAGCATCTACTAAATGCTGCAATTATTAAAAAAATAAATAAAAAAGTAATTGAAAATGTCACATTAGCCCAGAACTGACTAGTGGGTTGAAATGTGGGTAGGAAATTTAAACCACGGCCCGGAGGTTAATGGTCAAGATATTGGTTGGGGGGGGGGGGGGGTACCATTGTATCCACGATGAAGACCCTTCTTCTTGGATTACTTTGGTATGTACCCAGTTATATAAAGGGCTTACATATAAAACGTTAGCTCCAACCTCCCAGATAAGGTCACCGTCAATGTGAAAGTTAGTAGGGATACATCAAATGCTATTTTCTTTTATGTAGGCATTGAGTCGTTCCTGATGTACTCCATCCACGAAGGAATTCGCGGGATCTCGCTGGACCCGTCCGACCACACGGAGGCTCTGATGCCGATCAGCGGAACACTGTTCGCTGTGGGCGTGGACTATCCATGCAGGTAATCGCTTTTATTTTCACCATATTTGGGCATCGCCGGTGTGTGCACAGACTCTGCGAATAGCCCGCAGGCAGATTTTATCAAGCGGATCAGTGTGTATTTTCTCCCAGGGATCACAGGCTGTACATTTCTCCTTACATGTTTACATGTGTTTTCCCTCCACATTTCCCATCAGGTGACATTCAACAGGAGATAAAGGGACCCTTCGGTTATTAGTATGTATCAAATTCAGAAGCGATATCGGGGCCCGGTGTGTGTTCCCGTGCGGATGTGACGCGGAGACAGCCGCGGTGATTAGCGCTCGTGGCAAAAGCAGCTCCGCCGAACTGATATTCCCATGAACCCATCCTGCGGGTGAAAAATGTGTGGCACAAAAGTAATTTCGATGATACGGTATCAGCTGAGAGTAAGACGCGGAGGATAACTCGCTCGGCCAATGAAACCGTAATGCGACTTCGCGAGCTTTCGTGATTCATGTGGCGGACGCGTTTTTTTCCGCGATCGTTTCATTACTGCCACATGAAAAGGTACTTTTTTTTCCCCCAAGAGTGGACCTATGTCACTGGCAGAAAATACAAATGGGAGAGGGACGGGCGGGGTCGGGGGGCGGAGGGGGGCGGGGGGTCCACAGCAGTGAGGGGGGAAGCTCTGAAATGGGACCAAAGGTGCTGCTCCATTTGACGCGTTCTCAGCTGTTAATTGTCTCATATTGTGCTTTTCCCTTTCATGGTGAGTCAGTCTATCTGGCTACATGGTCTGAGCAGGAAATTGGCTAACTGTGGGAGGGTTCTGTTTCGTCTCTTTGGCCTGAAATGGCTCACACCCCGGTCTGTGCCTTTTGTGTGCAGGACATCACTTCAATTCCACAGGTCAAATCGGTGTTTGAAAAGTAATAAGAAATCCCAACCGCAGTAAAATACTTGCTCCTTGAGTAGATGGTATTTAATGTGGAGTAACACAATCACAGAGACCTATTTGTCTTCAAATCTGTATTTACAATGTGTGTGTGTGTGTGTGTGTGTGTGTGTGTGTGTGTGTGTGGTAGTGGTAGGGTGGGGTTAATTACAGGGATTTGACACGGCCTAATTTCCATCCTAGCTTTTAATGGATGCATTTGAACTCTTGCCTTGTGTGTGTGTGTGTGTGTGTGTGTGTGTGTGTGTGTGTGTGTGTGTGTGTGTGAGTGTACGTCTCTGGGTGTTTTAGCTCTTTATGGTTTTGCATGCTAAGAGCATACTAAATAACACACAGCTTGTGCAAGGGACAGCACCATGGTTCAGCATTGTGCTGGGAAAACCTAAAGCCTATTCTGTGTTTAAAGTACTCCAGGATTTATGGATATGTCAGGATTGAGCTGTCATGCTGTGGAAGGGAGTCTTACCCTTTAAAAGGGGCACTTAAGAATTCATAGAGGATTCACAAAATACAGTACTTTAAACAGTACTAAGCTACCACAGTACTGCGGCATTTAAGACCGCTTACCCCTTCTATTCACTTGAAGAAAAGTTCCAAAATAGAGTGCTAACCTCATATTTGTCCAGCACCACACTGCATTATTCCTGTTGATGGAATCGAGTAATCTAATAGACTGCTCTGTATCCTTCTTATGGCTTACTTCTGAAGCTAAGCAGCCATACCTCCCTGTACCTTTCTAATGGCTAACTGCTGAATCAAAGCAGCCATACAACCCTGTACCCTTCTCAGGGTTAACTGCTGAAGCTAAGCAGATGTGGGCTTAGGTAGTACTTGTATTGGAGTATCCTGCGGCATAGGGCTGTTAACCCCAGTATCCTGCGGACTAGGGCTGTTAACCCCAGTATCCTGTGGAGTAGGGCTGTTAACCCCAGTATCCTGAGGAGCAGGGCTGTTAACCCCAGTATCCTGTGGAGCAGGGCTGTTAACCACAGTATCCTGTGGAGTAGGGCTGTTAACCACAGTATCCTGTGGAGTAGGGCTGTTAACCACAGTATCCTGCAGACTAGGGCTGCTAACCCCAGTATCCTGCGGAGCAGGGCTGTTAACCCCAGTATCCTGGCTAAATTCCCACAACAACTGGCTCTCCACATCTGGCCACCCAATCACCCCTTACATCTGATTGGTTACATAATCCTTTCCATTTCACACCCGCTTTGGCTCACCAGGTCGTCACTGCAAAAGAGAGTCGAGTTTTCAGTTGACCTACCTAGTTAAATAAAGGTTTTTTAATAAGCGCATACATCTGGTAGGTTTATGAAAGCAGGAGCATTAGAATTGACTGAATTCATAGGAATAATGATGTTTTGCGTACTTTAAAACTGTGCATAAATTAAGCCTTCAGGAAATTGTCATATCAGTGTGCGAGTGCTTCATCTGACAATGGTGTACTTTGTATATAAAATGGGACTCTAACAGCTTTACTTAACTGTATATGGGAGCATGCACATACATTTTGAATAACAAAACTGGGCCTCTTTTACTTGCATCTGGAGCACGCAATTACAAGGAGGGCATTTTGAGCTAACAGCTCAAACAGGTCAGATTATGAGGGACACTTAAGCTGCTAAATGTGTCAAATCAAAATAAAAAATACTGAGTATTGTTATCAGCCTGAAAGCAGGTCGCCCAGCCCCCCCCTTCCTAAAAGAAGTCATTTAGACTTTCTCATATTCATCATCACAGCTGTCCTTGATGTATTGAAATTACATACCCCTCACTCTCATGAAAGAGCTTGGAGGCTAGTGGAGTCCAAGAAATTTTGAGAAAGCCAAGTGACAGACTTTCAGCGTTTTCGGCTGTACACCCGTCCGCTTTACCCTGAGCACCAGCTTTCCAGCATGTTTTCACCTGCGGCTGCTCACATTTGTGAAAGTCCTCTAAGAGGCGAAAGGACAAATGCCCAGCTAAGCGCACAAGGCAGCCAGCAGTTGCACGCGCCACGTCCTATTCCCATGTCAGTATAAGGCAGTGTGAACAAACAAGGGTCTCGCAGCAGGATTCCCTTGCATTGAAGAAAAGCTTCAAGCGTGAATCCTCCATAGCCGAGACGTTGGGAGCATAACCCAGCAAAATGGCTCTTTCTTTTCAGAGGAGTCAAACAGAGATGAAGAGAGTTTGGAAAGCTAGAGTAATTCCATGAAAAATCCAAATGGTACCTTTCAGAAAGAGTGCCATGGCACATTCAAAAACATCACAATTTATATAATTTGTCTCTGAATTTGGTCCAGAGAAACCGACCTCTTCCTTTAGTCTGAAAGCATTTCACAGGATGAGCATTCTCTTCGTCGTGAGGAGACCTTTCAACTCTCCCTTTGAAGCTTGGGAAGAAAGGGAATTAAAAATAGAAAAACTCATAGGCACCCCTTCCGCTGAAAGATTCAGAGTTTGTGAACGCGCGGTGCAGGTTCAAATGAAACCCATTGTGCAATAAAAAGATAGAATTTCCTGTGTTGTTTAATACTCTGACATGAGTTGTGGCTAATTTCACAGATGATTACCTGTCTGATGAACCTGTGAAATGTTGTCGCTAAGTTTGGTATGTCTCTTTATTTATTTCAAGTTTTTGTACTCCGTGTTCAGATTTACACAGTTTAAGAAACTGCTGCTCCTTTGGAGTTTGAAGGCAATATAAAGTAGAACAGAATGTGCTTTACTCCACTAAGAGGCAAGTCCAGAAATAACAAATTACACATTAATGGGCAAACATGTACACCTCTTCTGGTTTAATGCCTGTGCATTAGTCAAGATCTTAATTTAGGCTGAATTCGTAATCACTTTAAGAACCTGTAGATATCATTCTGGGTAAAGAATGCCTTTCTACTTCCTAATTAAGAGTTTATCATCTGGTTTTATTATCAATTAGGCCTTTATTGCTCGATTGCAAGCGGTGTATAAACTTGGCCCCAAAATACAGCGGGACCTTTTTTGGTGTACATCCACAGAAAATGACACGATCTACTGGACCGACATGGGTTTGAACAGAATCTCCCGTGCAAAACGGGATCAGACCTGGAAAGAGGACATAGTTACCACTGGCATCGGTCGTGTGGAGGGGATCGCAGTTGATTGGCTCGCTGGTTAGTATCTTTCAATGGGAAAAAAACCCCACTGAAAAGAGATCACTTTTACAGTACTATAGATGCATTAAGTGTTGCTTTTATCACTCCAAAGATGATGATTATTGGATTTGCTTCCAGGTAACATCTATTGGACGGACCATGGCTTCAATCTCATTGAGATCTCCAGACTGAACGGTCAGTACCGTTCTGTGGTGATCTCTCAGGGTCTCGACCAGCCGAGAGCGATTGCCGTCCATCCGGTGAGAGGGTAAGTGCGAATAAGTATGAACACAGGAAAACACAGCAAAGTACACTTACCTGGCATGCAGCAAAAAAAAACTAAAAAAACTCAATCTATTACATTGAGTCGGATTCAACAAACAAATCTAGTACATTACACAATTCAGCAGAACAGCTTGATGACCCATCCATCATTCAGCAGAACAGTCAAATAAATATATACAGCATTCAGCAGAATAGTCAAATGCATTTGTACAGAATTCAGCGGAACAGTAAAATCCATGTATTGAGCATTCAGCGGAACAGTCAAATACATTTATACAGCACTCAGCAGAACAGTCAAATGCATTTGTACAGAATTCAGCAGAACAGTCAAATACATTTATAGAGCATTCAGCAGAACAGATACATTTTTTTCCGTTACCTTTGAGTAATAAATAAATCACAAAAAAGTAACTTTAAAATGTTTCCAAATGAAGGAAGTGTATTGGCAGTAGAACAAGAGGCCTTATTGTTGTTTACACAATATTTACCCCCCAAAAAAAACTAATTGAATTTGATTTGCACAGCATTCGCCGAAACAGCCATACGTGTATTCTCTGGCCGCCCACAGCTCGCTGCTTTGTCGAGCGCATTGTGCTCGCTGCCACTGCAGCTGACAGACACTGAAAAGGAGGAAATGTGATTGTCAATATTTGGCTTGGTCTGTGTGCAGAGGAAAGAATAGCACACACAGGCTGTGGCCAACTTCAGCCGCTCACCAATCACAAGATGAATGCATCGTCTCCTGAAGCAAGGCTGCGCTCAGCAACGAGGCGCTTGAATAAATAGAAAAGGCACAGGTGTACGGAGGGGAAGCCGCCGCCGGAGCAACAACTCATTAAGGCCTTCAAGCGGCAGCTCCACTACTCTACAGACACTTCAGAAAGGATTATGTCAGAGAACTCCAAATCCCGTTTGAAACCTCTGCGGTGAGAACGTCGCCTCCTCTAAACTTAGCGACAGAGAGAGCCGTTCTCCACGGCGCTTCGACTGGACAAGCACGTGGCGCGCCACAGATCTGGGATGCGATGACAGTGACATTTTAGACGCCGTGCGCGACCACAGATGTTAACGCGGCCAGACAGTTATCCTCCAACATCCTATTAGGGAAACGGAGGGTAAATCATTAAGCGCCGTGGTGAGGCGCTGTCATGTCTGCCCTGCTTCATTTACATGCCTTCTGGCCTTTTTCTTCATGTATTTTTATGCGTTAGGTTTTTTTTTCATGGTCCTCAATGGATGTCACCTTTGACCACCTCCTTTAAGGAGACGGAAGAGTCCAGACTTGTGATTACCAGCGGAGAATCCATGCTGGCCATAATTATATACGTATTTCCTTTTTTGTAGTTAAAGGGAGGATGTCATTAATTCTTTAAGTGCAGGCCAGTGTAAGAATGCTGAGGGTCAGATGAGGCCCATATCCTAAGTGTTCTATCTTTGCGTCTCTCTTTCTCCATACACAACCCTTGATCATTTTTTCTGAGCGGAGTGAATCGATATTGCTCCTCGCAAGCAAAGTGGACAACATTACGCCTGATCGTTTATTTATTTATTTATCCCCGGAAATTAGCGAGCCTTGCATCTGCAAAATGTGAGTTAGTCATTATGCAAACAAATTACATAGAGTTGCGGTAGCAGTGGGTGGCTAAAGTTGGCAGTAACCTCTTGATTAACACTGTCTATGTTGTGTTTTTATACAGTGCTCATTTATTAAAGCGTAGGGAACTCTTTAAAAATGGTTGTGGTGTGCAATAAAAAGCAACAAAGAACACAATTTAAATTAGTCATGCACTCTTGTACAAGTTGTTACAGAAATGTTATATATTGTAAAAAAAAAAAAAATAATAATAAAAATTCAATATTTAAATATCATGTATTATCAAGACATTGCAACACTTCACAGTGTATGGGCAAACATGCAAATTAATAACACTATCAGATATTTCAGTATAGTTCATACGGATATAATACTGTGAAATGTATGATATATTTTCCCAACAGTCCACATACTTGCAATATATTGTATGCTTTGCAGTATAGTGTACAGGTATTACTCTTTACTTTCCTTCGATAAAGTTAGTGGCTTTATTCTGTGATAAATGATCACCCAAGGTATTTTCTTAGCTTGGTCTTTTTGTTGGAGACTGAAACACTATATTTTGAAAGTGGGTATACACAAAGATTTTATTGAATGCGCTTGACACCAAGTGCATTTTAAAGTAAACTGCTTGTTGAACATACAGTACATATTGTCTATTAGTTAATCATCAAAGTCAGCTGTAGTAGTTGATATATGAGTTGATATAAGTGTATACACATGATATAGTTCCAGATCAAGCCAACTCTGAGACATCACTTGTTTTCCTTGAAGATATACAGAGGTACCTTGATTTCCTCTGAGAAACCTGCTGTCTGTGTCACTCAATTTAAGATCAGGTTGTTTAAAAATTGTCTGTTGAGAAGGGCTCACCAGCCACAGGGACCCAGATGGCTGTTCAACGTCTCGTCTGTCCATCACCTACGACATAATTACATATCATCGTACAAATTTTCAGACGTATGACTTTTCAGGCCATGTTCAAATCAGATGAAGATAAAGGCCGTTTGACAACCTGACAGAATTGTCTGACAAAGGTGAAGAAAAGCTGCAGTGATAAGATGTAGTGATAGTTTTTTTTTTTTTTTTTTAAACCTCAAAACAAGATTTTTCCTTTTGTGAAATGAAAGAGAAAAGTTCCAAGGTAGACATGCTGGTTCAGACATGGCACAGAGCTCTAGGCGATAAGCGTGTGGGCGTTAGTGCACGTTGCTGATTGGACCGCTCGGATCCAGTAGAAAGAGGGTGGTGTGACCGGAGCTGCGTCAGTGAAAGCTGATTGGGTGCGGGTCTCCCGCCCTTTTTCTTTATTTCGCAGGTACATGTTTTGGACACAGTGGGGCCAGACCTCATGCATCGGAAGGGCACACCTGGACGGCTCCGAGCAGGTCGTGCTCGTTAACTCAGGTCGTGCTCGTTAACTCTGGCATTGCCTGGCCGAACGGGATCTCCATCGATTACGAGGTGAGATCTCACTCTAAAGTGCTGACACAGTACATTCTGTGGTCACCTGATCTCTGCTCTGTGGTCACCTGATCTGACCGTTTTATAAACTATAGCAGAGCGTCAGGTTGCTTTTATTTTGGGGGGCAGTGGGGGGTGTATGGCCCACCAGCCCGGCCATACACCCCCACTGCCCCCCAAAATAAAAGCAACCTGACGCTCTGCTATCCTTTATAAAACGGTCAGATAAGGAAACTGCCCGCTAAAATGTTTTATTTCTTTTTTTAATTGCAGGAAAACAAATTATACTGGTGCGATGCACGAACGGACAAGATCGAGAGGATCAACCTTGAGAGCGGGGAGAATCGGGAGATTGTGCTTTCATCGAGCAACGTGGACCTGTTTTCAGTCACGGTCTTCGGCACTTACATCTACTGGTCTGACAGGTCATTTATTTTCCACAAATGTTACAGTCTCTGAATGGTCCGGCCAGGCCAGCTGCTCTACCTTTGTAAGACCAGCCTCTTCCTCGCAAGGTCAAAAAACGGCAGGCCCGGCTGAAACCTCGTGTCGTTTACCTGTCGTTTTTCCCCCCTATCTTATTAGAATTTTATTGGTGTACTTCAATGTCACCGCGAGAATGGGCTCTCTCACCTTCTGTCGGCACAGCTGTCTACTGTATTTTAATGAGTTCTTCGATTTTAATTAGTCGAGGGCCATTGATTACCTCTTGTCAAACTTCCTCTTCCTCACGCGCACACCCCACCTGCCCCTTCCTCCCGTCTCAATGTGCAACAGGGCGCACGCCAACGGTTCCATACGGAGAGGGCTCAAGAACGACGCCACGGACGCCCTGACCTTGAGGAGTGGACTGGGGGTCAACCTGAAGGATGTGAAAATCTTTAACAGAGGCCGAGAGAAAGGTTTGAGGTTCCACTTAATGATGGTCTTAAATGACCTACTTGTGTATTTTATTGTATTCATTTTTTGTGAGGAAAACACGGTGCCTAGGGCCTGTTGGATTAAACTGAACTTTTTCTGCGTCAAGATAAGTGTTTATGGCATGATTTAAAAAAAGAAAAGAAAAAAGAAAAGAAAATTATGTTTGTAACTGTATGTAAAAAAAATTATTTAAAAAAAATAGGAGGAGAAGAGATCTGGAGATATGTATTGAAGTGGGCTCCCTACTGGTAAAACCTTAGCTTTCCCCTTTCTGCATCTTCTACATACCGTCAGAACTTGTCAGGCGAAAAGATTGTATATTGTATGCCCTCAGGCCATATTAGGCTACGGGGACACAAAATGGTTTATGTTGCAGTATCTGCTGAAGCAGGAACAGATTTTCATCAAGATTGGAATGGTGAGACTTATGTGAGTGAATGGATCACTTGTGTTTCCCTAGGTGTGCTGGAATAGACTAATTTAGCTGTTGGGATAATGTGTTTGGTGCTGCATCATGTAGCTAGCTAACCTAGCCAATTCTGAGTATACTTTATTTTTAACCCTCCTGTTACCTTTGGGTCAAATCTGACCCATTTATAAGTTTAACAGCAGTGGCCCCCCACACCCCCAAACATTTCCAAATTTTTTGTTAATACTGCTACATATTTTTGTACAAAGATTGTCTTGCAGGTCAAATCTGACCAGACAGTGAAATCTGACCAGATGGTGAAATCTGATTTTTTTTTAAACCAATTACCGATTGATTACAGATTAACTACAGATGAAGATTCACAAAGCAACTCCCTCTGATCAATCATTGTAGAACAAGAAGAAACATTTTGAAACAGGTTCTCATATGAATCACCCCAACCACACACACATAAAGCTGGTCACTCAGATCAATTTCTCATGGGAATCATTGCACATGTTCATCAGACCTACAAGAGCACCTGCACCACGAGTCCACGAGAAGGACACAAACTCTTCAATTCCCACAACAAAAAAATAGCTCAAAACATAGCGGGGGAGTCATACAACTATAAAGGTGCCATACATGCCTGTAATCCCATTTCACTCTTTGCACACCGATTTGCTCCCGCCATGACAAAGAGGCTTTCAGCACAAGAGGTCATTGACAATTATTTTGGGAAGTTGATTTCCAAGAGGAGCCAGAAGACAATGAGATGGGAGAGGAGGAAGTGTCAGAGCAGGAGGACAACATAGGGGTCAACTCTGAACTTACGTGGTAGTTTTAGCCAATATCATAAATGCTCCAGGCAAACCCCACATCATAATGGGGAACAATTTTTTTTTTGGCCACAACACCAAAAACGTTTGATTTTTTTATTTATTTAATTTTATACAAGTGAGTAGTGTAAACCCTCTAAAATATAGTGGTACACCTTTGGCCTGTGAAGCACTAATAATAAGTATTCCGCCATCTATGGTTGTTTTTGGATGCAAAATAGATTTTGGGGTTACGGATATTGTATGGGGGAAGGGCAAGGGTCAGAACTGACCTTCAGGGAAGGGCAATAAAGGGACTACAAATAAGTTGAACGCACAAGGGTTAAGAAATCTGCTTGTTTGTGGTTGATGAGTTTTGGACCAAATATAAACATATTATTGCTTAATTTCGTTATTGTTTGGTAGTTGGTTTTCGCTAGTAGCTGGCTGGTGTATATGTAAATTTATTGAATAATCTGGTGCCTATGGTCCTTTTCTGCTGTGCAAGTGCAAGTCTTATGGTTATACTGGAAAACCTCATGCTATGCAGAATCACTCTGCTCATGTGACACTGAATCAGTTAATTGTTGATTTGTTCTGAATGCCAAAGGTTTACATTACGCTGGTTCTCGTGAAGTATCCTTAAAATGTTTGTTATTGTCTGTTGGCATCCCTCGCGTTCACATCACTGTAAAGCACAGATATATTCTACGTGATGCAATCAGTTTCGCTCTGTTGGTGAAATGTTAAAGTGGACGGCTTTGAATGCTGATTTGCAGGGAGTTGAGAAGAGCATCAGTTGTTAAGTGAAGGCAAAATATTTTGCAAAAACTCTGCAAATCACTGGACAATTGACAGCTGGTGCTGACAGCAGTCCAATAGGTGCTTGCCTGCTGGACTGTGCAGTCAATTAATGATACAGCCTCCTAAAAAAAATTTTTTTTGAAAAAGAAATGTTGATGTTCAGTCTGCATCTATGAGTTTTGAGCAATCGCCATGGGAGATGATTCATAGCAAGTTAAAAATCATGCCATTCCATTTTGTCAGAAATTTAATGGCAAGGGTGTGCTAAAGACATCAAAACATGTTTACCATAGATAGTTTATCAAGTGCATCCTGACCTGCACAACAGGGAAATGTTCACTAAAAGCCCTGTTCTTACAACTGAAAGGGCCGCAACTGTGTACGTGGATGTGAGAGAAACGGGGGAATGTGTGTGCGTGCGTGCGTGTGGGCATATGTGCTTTTGTGCGAGTGTGTCTGTGGTACACCTTTGCATGTACTGTTGTGTGTGTCTGTGTGTGTGTGTGCGTGTGTGTGTGTGCTTGTGGGCGTATGTGCTTGTGTGCGAGTGTGTCTGTGGTACATCTTTGCATGTACTGTTGTGTGTGTGTGTGTGTGTGTGTGTGTGTGTGTGTGTGTGTGTGTGTGTGTGTGTGCGTGTGGGCGTATGTGCTTGTGTGCGAGTGTGTCTGTGGTACACCTTTGCATGTACTGTTGTGTGTGTGTGTGTGTGTGTGTGTGTGTGTGCGTGCGTGTGGGCGTATGTGGTACACCTTTGCATGTACTGTTGTGTGTGTGTGTGTGTGTGTGTGCGTGTGGGCGTATGTGCTTGTGTGCGAGTGTGTCTGTGGTACATCTTTGCATGTACTGTTGTGTGCCTGTTAGTGCACATGATTGAGTGTAAATACTGGCAAGGCTGCAGAACTATAGACATGTGAGACCCGTATCCCCCCCCCCCCCCCAGGTACAAACCCGTGCGCCAAGAATAACGGAGGCTGCCAACAACTCTGCTTCTACCACGGTAGAGGGAGGAGAACCTGCGCGTGTGCTCATGGGTACCTGTCCGAGGGTGGGCTCACCTGTCAGAGGTACGAGGGCTACCTGCTCTACTCCGAAAGGACCATCCTCAAGAGCGTGCACCTCTCAGATGAGAACAACCTCAACTCGCCCGTCAGGCCATACGAGAACCCCGCCTACTTCAAGAACGTCATCGCCCTGGCCTTCGACCACCGGCAGGGGACGGTGGGCGTGAACCGCATCTTCTTCAGCGACGTCCACTTTGGGAACATCCAGGTCATCAACGATGACTGGACAGGGCGCCGTGTCATCGTGGAAAGTAAGTGCGCTCCGAGGTCGCTGGGTTGTTTTGTTCTGATTGTGCGCCTTTGTTTTAGCCAGGAGGTGGCGCTATACTTGTTATTTAGAAGATCAAGCGGATCAATACATTTGAGGAAATATTGTGGATTTCCTGACTGAAAATCCACCATGTTTAATGGGAAATCTGTCTTTCAGCACACGGCTACGGTACAGCTTTTGACTTAAATCTCTTCTTTTTATGTGTAGCCTGCTTTGATCAGGAAAAAAAACACATTTTCTCATTAGATTTCTGCAAGCTTTTTTTCTCATTATTGTCATTATAAAAGAAGCCTAAACATGAATTATCTTTCTGCAAACCTGTTCTGAAAAGATGTATAATTCATTCATTGCTACTGCTGTTTGATTAGTTACTTCAAAGATGAAGATGTTTTTCAAGCCGTCTAGGTAGTCTGCTGTGTTTGCATGAATACATTTTCACGATGTCCAGGGTTGCATTATTTTAATGCAGTCTAATGCTGACTGACTGCTCTGACTGTATAGCTGAAACCCTCATATATTATAGATATTTTATGAATAAATAATGGGAAACATGAGGAATTACAGACAGTAGTGACAACATTTTTTTCTGGGTGAGATTGGTGTAGATAGGTATTGTGATCTTTGTGGACAGCGATGATGACATGCCTTAACATGCTCTTTTTTTGTGAGGTCATACTACATAAGGTAACCCTCGCAATGTCCTCCCGTCCTACTGTGATGCCTGTCTCACATACAGTACCAGTCAAAAGTTTGGACACACCTACTCATAGAAGGTTTTTGTCCGTTATTTTTACTGTTTTTCACATTTTGGAATAGTGAAGACATCAAAACTATGAGATAACACAAATTAAATTATGCAAAAACCAAAAAAAGGTTAAACAAATTTTAAAAAAGTCTTATATTTTAGATTCTTCAAAGTAGCCACCCTTTGCCTTGATAACGGCTTTGCACATTCTTGCCATTCTCTCAAACAACTGTGGTAAACAGGTATTCCACAGGTAAAAAGGCGATGCCATCATGACTGTGTAAAAGGATATCAAAAGACTATCTTATTTCCAGGTAGAAGCGATACTATAACCTCTGCATTTGAATGGATCTCTATGGGAATTGGGGGGTGGGATTAGATTTAGCTTTAAATTACACTGGAACAGTGTGGAACACATGGTTGGCTAAATGGCTGTAAGTCATCAAGGGTCTGATATATCAAACAAGCCTTAAACCATCTCTCTGCTGCCAGATATGCAGTAGATATGGATGGATCACTTGAAGGGTTGTTTCTCCTGACAAATTTTCCTATTGAACTCTATGGAAAAATAAATCAGGAGAAGAAACCCTTCAAGTTATCCATCCATATCTACTGCATTTCTGGCAGCAGAGTGATGGTTTAAGGCTTGTTTGATACGTCAGACCCTTGATAACTTAGAGCCATTTAGCTAACCATGTGTTCCACACTGTTCCAGTGTAATTTAAAGCTAAATCTAGTCCCACCCCCCAATTCCCATAGAGATCCATTCAAATGCTGAGGTTATAGTATCGCTTCTACCTGGAAATAAGATATCAGGAGTCTTTTGATATCCTTTTATACAGTCATGATGGCATCACCTTTTTACCTGTGGAATACCTGTTTACCACAGAAGTTGTTTGAGAGAATGGCAAGAATGTGCAAAGCCGTTATCAAGGCAAAGGGTGGCTACTTTGAAGAATCTAAAATATAAGACTTTTTTTAAAATTTGTTTAACCCTTTTTTGGTTTTTGCACAATTTAATTTGTGTTATCTCATAGTTTTGATGTCTTTACTATTCCAAAATGTGGAAAACAGTAAAAATAACAGAAAAAAACCTTCTATGAGTAGGTGTGTCCAAACTTTTGACTGGTACTGTATACGTAATCTGAACATTTTCAAAGGAGAACATATTGACCCATTTCGTGAAATAATGTCACAAGCTTGTTTGTGCTTATTTGTATGTTGCTTTTAATTCCACCCATGTTTTTCATTTTGTCATCCAATTTCTATGGCTTCATTCTTCTTTGTGACAGTTTAATTTTCCTGGAGCCACTTAGGTTGGAAATACTGGTGTTGAATTTACCAAATAGAAATTGAATTGGCGCCAGCCCTGGAAGAGTTATTATAATGCAAAAGACTGAAACAACGGTAGTTATCAGCATCATAGATTTATTAACCAATACCAAACCTTGCATACTTTATTCTGAAACCTTTATACTATGCTTACCTGTTATCCCGTTTTAACACCAACATACCCTATTAATCTTAGTCTGGTAACTTAGCCTTTACAATACCTGCTTCTCAAATTAACATTAAACTTTCTTATCTTATTTATCTATGAATATAGCATATCAACTGCATTAGCCTTGTCCGTGCTCTACCTGCCAACCTTACTTACCTTCGTCATGCAAAATATAGGATTCTGTGTACAGTACACTCCCATGCAATACGAATGGTACAATATCCATACCCAGCAAAAGAAAGATTGTAACGAATGTCCCAGTTCTGTAGTGTGAGTGTCATTTTTATAAGCCTCACATGAAAGTATTACTGACATGACTGTTTGATGGTATTTTGGAGAAAATACAAGTTTAGTGTCAGATAAAGTTAGTCTCACCCACTCCCACTTTGACGCAAGGTATATCCTGTGAAAAAAATATGAAGGAGAGATTACTACTTTGCAGATGAGTGTAGCTTTAATGCCCCCATGAGGCATTCTGAGATTGCAAGGGGACGCTGGAAGCACGAAAGGGGGGTGTTGGACCTATATTTGGGGGCGCCTGCCCGACATAAATTCTTAAGCCCCGGGGTCAAGCTGTTAGATGGCCTCCTGCATCCGAGGGAAAAATCACAATTATCACAATCAAAAAGTGGAATTCCGCTGGTGAGAGCACAGAGAGGGCAGTTACTTCCGATCCCTACGCAGAGTTTCCAAGTTACCAACAAGTAAACACGGCTTGATGCGCAGAACTGTATCTGTGGGCTGATGTCAGCCAGCTCTGCCCGTTAAAGCTAGCTACCTAGGTTGTGTCAGTGCAATTCAGATCAGGAGGGGCAATGCAATGCATCTACTGATTGTATGATTGGGCAGCACAGTGGTGCAGTGGATAGCATTGTCGCCTCACAGCAAGAAGGTCCAGGGTTTGAATCCTGGCAGGACCCTTTCTGTGTGGAGTTTGCATGTTCTCCCTGTGTACGTGTGTGTGTTTCCTCCTCTTTTTTTATGAAGACAGTTCATCAACCCTGCTAGCCATGAACAGCCAGTGGGATGGCTAACGGCATTAGCCCCCTAGCGAGCTAGCAATATTTGCTTAATCAGAGGTGTTCTTAAAGGTGCACTATGCAGGATATTTAACTAGAAAATGTTATAAAATGACCATGCTCAGTCATATCTATGATGCACTGGCAATCTCTGTAGGAAAAAAAAAGCCAAAACCTTGCTCCTCTGCCTGTAGCCTATATATTATTCTAAGATGTGTTTTGGATGTTTCTGGCCATGGCATTCTTTTCTCTGTTAAGTTAAGTTATACTGTATTGATCCCGTGGGGTAATTTTTCCTCTCCATTTGACCCATCCTAACTGGTTAGGAGCAGTGGGCAGCCACAGTGCAGCGCCAGGGGACCAATTCCAGTTCTGAGGCCAGTGCATTGGTCAAGGGCAATGGCAGGAGTTTACCTAACCTGTCATACATGTTTTTTGTGTGGGAGTAAACCAGAGTGCCCGGAGGAAACCCACACAAACACGGGGAGAACATGCAAACTCCACGCAGAGAGGACCAGGACCTGGATTCTAACCCAGAACCTCTTTCTTGCGAGGTGACAGCGAAGCCAAACAACAAGCCGTCAGGGCGGGTTCAAGAAGCAGAGTCAAATTAAGATTTGCTTTTACTCCATGGCGACAGCTGAAGTTTAGCAGGGGGATGAATAGCAATGTGGAGTTTGCGTGTTTTCTGTTGGACCTGTAAGTAACGTTACCTCTCGCTGTCCAGCTAGCTACGTTAGGTAGCTACATGGCTGAAGTCAGGTACCATTTGAATCAAATTACTATAACAATGTAATTTTACGTTGTATTTGAGAAAATAAATAATATTTGTATACAAATATCTTCATGAAAAAGTAATTAACTTTACAAGGGTATTAATTAGCTATGATAGACACGATCATTCATGTTAATTATTCCACACACGATTCCTTCTTTACATCCTAAATGAATGAGCTAAATACTGAACAAGGAAAAATGCCTCAAGATAGCTGCAACAGAAACACCACAAGATAGCTGCAACTGCACTATTTATTTTATTTAACTTTATTTATACAGGGTAGGTTGACTGAGCACACATGCTCTTTTACAGCAACGCTGTGCATGCATTTTAACCTCTTTGAAAGTTTGAAGTCAAAAGGTTTTATCTCTGGGGCAATTTAGAAGTAAAAGAAGGCTACTAAACTGATAGGCATATTATTAGGCTATGAATAATGACAACCCAGCTGAAAAAAGCACAATTGAGTTTATTTTGGAATGCATCACCATATCAGAAATCAGATTGTCCGACGCCCAAAATTACAGACCTGAATAAATTTCACGATTTTAATGCGGCTGGCCAGGTGCAGCTGCTGCTGGACATCATAACTAACAAATTAGACACATTGGATGGCTGCATAGCCAGGGAGAGATAACATTTGGATCAGCAGCATCCCATTAGGCTGCCGCTTTTGTGGCCAATGCAATTTTTTCAGTACATATTAGCCCTGACGTGTTTGATCCAAAAATACTGAATTTGTGTCATAATAAGCAAAATTATGCCTGAACTAACATTCAGTTCAGACCTGAAAATGAAATAGACTAACCAACATTGGCAGGCTTGTTTGATTAATAATAATAATAATAATAACCTTACAGAATATGACTATTATCAACAAATAGTAGCCTACATTTAGTTCTGATAATTAACTTTTGTTGGGGGGGTGGGGGAGGTGGCATCGGACCTGAACTTTGGGGGCTTTGGTCTAAACCCCTGCATATCTCCACCATCGACGTCTCTAAGGATTGATTGACGCTGCCCGATTAACCAATCTGCTGTGGGAGGTTTCTGCCCGCCTCATTTCGCAGCGACTTTGCTCACAGTGTGGGTCTGACATGGTCCCAGGATGGATACGGAAACCAGGATAGCAAAAAGTGTTCCCTCATCTCCGCTCCGGCTGTTACACGGACGGTGCGGAGTTCGGAGCCGGGACGTCTCGGTGCACTTGGTCGCGGTGAGAGATCGACTGTTGACATGAAGACTTAGCGCTTCAAACGGCAGCATCTGTTCCCTAGCCTGGCACAGCCCCTTGTTCATCAGAGCTCATTCGTGGTCCCCTTAATCAAGCTTGAGCACACGCTGTGGCTCATGGGTAATGTCACCCTTTAGCCCTCTTTATGGACAGCAGAAGGTGCCTACTTACAGTTTTGCAGAGAAAAAGAATCATTATTGAGAATCCTTTGAGGTTGCACACAGTTGCCCAGACTCATGCAGAGGTGTTTTGTGGTTCCAGATTATGAACATATTCAATTCAGTTCAATTCAGATTCGTATGTGTAGCAATTTTCAGAAAGGGCATTGTCACATGGCAGCTGTACAAAGATCCGGGCCTGAACGGGAAGCCTGCTAGAGGAAGCCTAAGGGCGACAGTGGCAAGGAGAAACTAGTAATAGGAGGAAACCTTGAGCAGAACCTGATTCAGGGGTGGTTCATACAAACAAACCTGCAATTTTAATTTGAGGGGTTGAAAATGTAGGATGCTTCCTACAGCCCCCCACCCCATTTTACATCAGACGTGGTAGTAGGTGCACAGTATCCAAAAAAGTAGTTTTGGAGGCGTCTCGATTGCATAGCCTGTAGAGCACCGTCCACATGCTCATTGCAAGCCGCGACGTCGGCAGCTCAAATCCGGCCTTGCAACCTATGTCACATGTCTCTCCATCTTTTGCGCTTCCCATTCTTCCTGTCTCTGTACATCGTGCTGTCCAATAAAGCAAAAAAAAAATTTGATTTTTTTTATCCCCCCCCCCCTCCCCCCCATTGGAATTGATAGCATTGTGTTCAGCGCAATTCTTACAGGCATGCATCAGCCTGCATTGTTTTAAAATAAATGCTCTTGGATAGGACCATTTTTTTCCCCAACTTGATGTTTTAAGTGTTAGTGGCCATTTGCAAACAGACCATTTGGAACAAACGTAAAGTGGCTAGACTTGTGATATATTGCGTAGCTTTACACACACAGCAGAACCAGTAAGAGCTCTCTAATGGCCGCCACTGTTCTCCGCCAGTAAATTGGACCAATTGAACTGTCAAAAACGGTGTTTAAGGTCCCATACTTCTTAGTTGTCTGACACGTGAT
Source organism: Synaphobranchus kaupii (assembly GCA_029718625.1). Lineage (NCBI taxonomy): Eukaryota > Metazoa > Chordata > Actinopteri > Anguilliformes > Synaphobranchidae > Synaphobranchus > Synaphobranchus kaupii. The sequence continues at coordinate 14,105,568 of CM056383.1, read as the reverse complement.
GAATGAAATGGCCCCTTTCCCCCATGTTAAAAGGAAGTAAAGGCTGAGAGAAAAGAGGAAAAATCAATTTTCTCATACCCACTTTTTCCCCCCTTATACAACTGTACGTGAGCATTCGGCATCCTGATAATTTAATTTATTAAGGCCTGCCATGGTAATTAATCTTAGTCCAAAGAGTAATACTAGGGATATAATGGCTACCAAAGAGTACTATTTTGGAAGTGCAGATTGTCAGACTGCCATTCTTAGAGTAGTAGTGCCCTGTGTTTTTATTCAATTTTATTGTTTGTTTTTTCCCATTTTAGTTATGTTACTGTAATTTTTCCCATTTGCCTTGAGTGTTTTTTTCTTTTCTTTTTTTTTTTCTTCCCCATCTGTCAGTTGAAAAGTACTTAACAGCGCACTTCCTGGGTTGACTGACTAATCTGAACGAATGCATTAAACGCTGTTCACAAGCAACTCATTTGCATGACATTTGTGTCCCTGTTAATCTGGCTAACTAGCTAACTCCACTCTGCTAGTAAACACCTCCTGGGATGCAGTTGCCTCTCTAAAAAGGTACAGAGAAGGTTTTGAAAGATTTCTAAATTCTATTTAGAGATGGAAAATGTATTAATTGTAAATGTCATGTCATCTGTGTTTAAACCAGATAGACAACTGCAGGCAACTGAATCTGGCTAGCATGATGGACGTACATAGTCCATTGGGAATACAACTTGGAACAGTGGAAAAACATTAGCTCAAAAATGTTTTTGGACAGAAAATTGGTCTAATTAACTAAACTGCACTTACTTACGATTTGACATCTTTATAGGTCAGTGCTGTTCACCATCGCTATTCTCAGATGAAATAACCATTTGCTAAATCTGATGAAAAGGACTCAATTGACTACATTGTGTGCAGAAAAATTCTTTATTATTTCACTTGTTGACATGAAGTGAAAATGAGTGGTCTGAGCCTGAGTGATTTTACTCAAATAGATTCACCATTGTTAAAATGACATGTCATTGCAGTACTTATATCATGTGACTTCCAGGTGGTATTATTTTGTCCAATGTCAGAATAAAAATGTGAATAAAATAATTTCCTTAAGTAATGTAACCAGGATCAAGGATCCGACTGTCAACCCATATATGAACCTTACCCCAAAATACAATCCCCCTTCCCCACGCCTTTCAGAAAAAAAATCATGAGAAGGGCACCTTTACAGCAAACAAACATATAACAAAATAAAAACTATTTTGCAACTAGTCAGCAGGGAATTGTAGGTAACACAACTTTTCCGTTCAAAAGTGCATAGCACGACTTGAGTGGCTGAAAGGTGTTCAGCTGTTGAGTTGCTCCCAGGGGTCTGATTACCCCCCTCCACAAAACCAAACAAACTAGCAGGTGGGCGTACTGTTCAAATTCAGGCATGGGATAAAGCATCTCTTTGATATTGGTTCTTGCCATATCATTTACAGCACCAGATTCTGCCTTTAATTGTTCATTTCAGAAGTCTGGTTTTCATGAATTGTGTTTTATACACACAGCAGTAATACTTTGACTGATAAGTTGTAATAATTAGCACTGGTCCCATCAGGAGGAAGTTATTGTGTTCTCTGCTAATTTTGATGTTATAATTGACATGATTGATGGATTCATAAGAGTAAAATGCCTTGCCACATTTTGCAGTTACTGATAAGAATTTACTCTGCCCGTTCACAGTCTTAAAAGAAGCAATACACATAATTATAATTTATTACACGCTAAAAAAAAGAAACCTCTTTAGATACACTGTCTTGTTTTTGAGGGGGTCCTGACAAAGTACACATAAAACATGTCATTCTACAGCAAAATGGGAACAAAAAAATAGACAAACACAAAAACACGCACACCTCAAGCAGAGACACCCACAGCAATGGAATGTAAATGGGTGTGGGTTAATGATGCATTTTACATAACAGTCAGCAAGATGAATTACAAGAGCAAAAAAGAGAAAATAAAGTTGTTCCAGTCTTATGGCAGCACCCCCCCCCCCCCCAAGAGAAACTCTTGGTACCTGAATGATATTTGTCTCTCACATGAAAATGGATTGGAGAATTTAGGCATATTTTGTGGACGGCCTTTCATAAAAATCTGGATTTTATTTCCCCTTCAAGCACATGATAAAGTGTTTGCTTCCAGTGTTCTCCTTAAAGGGTAAGTTCGCTATTTTGGACCTTGGACCCTATTTGCGGTCCGTCTTCCATGAACCTGACCCATGAAGTCCATTTTTTCGCTGATTGGTCCAGTATTGAGTTCGGTACAGATTTCCTGTAGGCTCTCACTGGGCTACAATGGAAGTGAACGGGGCAATCAGAAATGTTCGATAAATGTGCTTTCATGTACAATAAATGAGACGGGAAGCTCAGGGTGTATTGTTACCGGTCTCAGTATGCTCTCCTGTGAAATGTATCTCAATCCGAACATTTTTACGTGCTTGGCATGGCTTGGAAGTAAGCATTTCTCTGTTGCTTGTTTTCGCTGCTCCCGCACAGTACTATGTGTCGGGGGTAGGGGAGCGGGAAGGTGTGCCGGCCGTTTACGAAACTATCTAGTTGAGCAGTCTGCGTTTGTTTACCTGCAGCAACGTAGGCTACAATTTCCACAAAAAACTTGGATGATGGATGACTATAATGATTACGAAGACGAAGAATTTGATTTTGACTTTGACGTTACTGGCTACAGATTTGAGCCAGAATACACGGACACGGAACTACAAGAGATGGATGATAAGAGAGCAAGAGAAGAGAGAGAGGCTGAAGTTGCGCAGGTAATGTTATCCGAAGTCGCTGCCGAGGCTAGACCAAGAATTTCGGGGGACTTTTGGTGTTCTTGCAAGAGGTGCAAGCAGATGCCCAGAGAGGAGGAAAGTTTGTGTTGTAGGGAGTGGGATCTGTTGCTACCGAATGCCATTGAAAACCTGGATGTATCCGTGGATGACACTGGATCATCTCCATTGATTACCATTACACTATGACTGCCAACAGATATGTGATAGATGAGAACTTTGGACAGGACACCATGCGTCAAGCATTTGTAAATAAAACATTATAGAATTGTAAAAAGTTATAGTTGATGAACGTTTCCGACAGTTTTGTTACAAGGAAACAACTTATGTCAAGCTCGGATTTTGTTAGTTGGTATTGAGTGCTGGGTGAGAGGACGCGCTCAAAAAAAATAAAAATGTTAGTAACGTTATAGCTAAATATAACTTACCTCCGCTCCGGTGCTTGATAGTGCTGCAGGTCCGACACGAGGAACAGCTGTGTTCTTTAGAAACCAGTGTTTTGCTTCTGATTTGCGGTTACAGAAATCAGTAGCGTCGAAATGCGCTCCACAAACTCGCGAGTCTGCCAAACGGAGTTGATTGACTGGAGTGTTTATGTCGATCCGTAAGACAACCAGCCAAAGTCTCAATCTTTCTGGGTCAGAGAACGGAAGCCTGTGAAAACTGGTATTTGAGCGTCCAGACATTTTATTCCCACAACCGGGGACTGCACATTCGCGCACCATTGCTGTGATGAATTATTACAAATGATGATTACAAAAACTGCGTTACAAATATTTCTGCTGTAGGCTACTAGCTAGTAAACTCCAACGGGAGGTCAGGATTTGTGATCAACTGCTTTTCAAGCGCCCCCCCCCCCCCCCCCCCCCCCCCTCTCTACAACGTAGCTAGACTGCGGAAATTTACAGTGCGAGGTAGTGCGGTCGGAGAAATAGTTCTGTTTCAAATGGAACTGTTGTTTCAACGTTCGGTTTGCGTTTGCGATAGCCTACATTTCACAGGAGAGCATACTGAGACCGTAAGAATACACACTGAGCTATAAAAGCACATTTATCGTTGTTTTTCCATAACATTTCTGATTGCCCCGTTCACTTCCATTGTAGCCCAGTGAGAGCCTACAGGAAATCTGTACCGAACTCAATACTGGACCGATCAGCGAAAAAATGGACTTCATGGGTCAGGTTCATGGAAGACGGACCGCAAATAGGGTCCAAGGTCCAAAATAGCGAACTTACCCTTTAAGTATTCAAACAAGCATTATTGTTAATTGATGCCTATACAGTATGTCAGATATTGAAGGTGACTTGGTACTTGTTATCCTTCTTGCTTTTAAATCAAAAAATCAGTTTGTAATAATAATTGTATCATTGTCATTGTGTGGGAACAAGGTACTTTGTTATTGTACTGAGCGGGTTACATTATCAGAGGTTGGAAGGCATATTCTTGTTTTGTTGGTGGGCAGGCAGGGATAAAGGTGATAACTGGTGTTCTGAACCAACAGATTGCTGTCAGTTTGCTGAATTGAAATTCAAGTACAAAACAGGAGATTAAATTAGCCGATCATCGCTGGGTCCCTTTGGAAAAGTTCTGACCCCTACATAAAAAGAAAAAGAAAGAAAAAGCATGGTTTTCATTCTGAAGATGAAAACACTGCTCCCTAGACAGTATCTTCTCAATGAAGGATGGAGATGTTAATGAAGCATATTTTCATATTTAAGCCATGTGGTCTCCATAAATCCTTCCTGTGCCTCTTTAATGATTTCCGGCATGCTGAGCCGTCAGAGGCATTTCTTATCAAAAACAATTAATTAGAGATGGGCTTGTGCAGTTACCGCCCTACGTATTCCATTTGATGTTTTATTGCTTTGAGAGGCATTGGAAATATGGGCGTTTCAAGCCCTGAACACCTGTTAGTCATTATAAAACAATTACGGCATTGATTTGACAGGAGACAACCTATTCTCTGGTGATTGGCTGTCGCCAATAAGGGAAGCAAGCGATCAATGGTTACAAATATCCACCAATCACATGATCACATGACTAACGTTATAGATTCAACAAACAGTAACTGATTGGCTTGTTACATTTTTGGAGTTTGCTGACGTTAAATATTGTATGTTTGCCTACGGAACAAATAAATATGCAGAATTTAATGTATGTATTTTTGTATGTATCAATTTTGCAAATATGTTGATTGATTGTTATTTATTTATTTATTTATTGGACAGCTGTCTGGACAAAATTTAAGACCACAAGGCAGCTTTTAATCATGTAGGTCGTCTGGATATATTGTTTGCCTTGGTGTGAATGTGATAGAAAAGAAATGCATTTGGTGTGAGCCAATTTGAACAGTGATATTGGATTCCGAAACTAGTGCAAATCCAGTCCTCATTACTCCCTAAAGCTTGTCCACACACATCTAAATGAGTTTCTCTGATGTGATCATCTTATTTAAATAGCAAGGGTTATATATCAATTACAGTTACCTGGTTTGCAAACCTTTCATGATTACTGAGAGAAAAATCAAACTTTTCTCTGGCTTTATAGCTCATTTGAAATCTAAAATATAATAATGTGCAAATAACGTTCTCAGATGTCTGTCTTTTTTACTGCAGGGAAATTTGACTACTCAATTGGTAAATATTCTTATTTACTCAAATATTCATATTATTTATATATATATTTTTTCTGTCTCTGGTTTAAACAGAAGGTTCTATTGCTGCACTATGAACAGGTTGGTGTGCTGGGTTTTCCAGAGCTGATAGAGGTGAGGAGGGGTGATGGTGGGTGATATTGACAGCTCCTCGTCTGCACAGGGGGAAATTTGTCTTTGTTAGGAGCAGTGCCGGGTGATGGATGGCAGGCGGGGATGTAATGATCTGACCGCGTCTAGTGGCCCACTGTAAATCACCGAACGTTGCCTCTGGGTTGTGTGGATGTTTAATCAGTCCCTGCGTGGCATTAGCGATTACGTTTGGACTGTCAGCAGCAGGTGAGCCACATTATCTTTCACGTGGTTTGGTCGAAGAAAGACAGAGAGTGAGAAGCATAGTTCCAGAGAGAGTTTGCCTTTTTCATTTCTCCAAAAATGTCAAGAATTACTGAGAAGGTAAAAAAAAAATATATATATCATTCTATATAAATCATTCTAGGATATCTTTGAGTAGAGGTTGGGATCAGGGCCACTGATTGTATGTGACCATAAACATTATCATTCAGAGTAATAACTTAAAACCTGCCATAACTTAACAAACAAATTGATCTGAACACATCAACCTCTCTTTTTCTCATGGGTGGAGTGACATTCAGTCTCCGCAAGTTTTGCAATTAGTCTGGACAATGCTTATTTACAAAACACCCGTGAGATTGCATCAATGACCCGCCACTTTGCTTGAATGTTAAATCTATTTCACGGTCTGAAAATGCTAGGGCGTGTTCCAGTGGAACCCAACTACGGTCCTGGCGAGGCACAATATAGGCCTGTTTCCAAGCTCCCTCCCACAATTTAAAATCTAGTCTAATTGTTTCAGTTAAAACAGTTGATCCAGTTGCTTAAGAGCCTGTCTTGATGGGAGGCCTGAGGGCTCAGCTTAGATAGCTGTGTGTGTTATGTGGCCCTGCTGACACTGTGGCCCTCCAGGATCAGGGTTGGATAGTCTTGCAGACACTGTGACCCTCCAGGATCAGGGTTGGGTAGTCCTGCATACACTGCGACCCTCTTGGACCAGGGTTGGATAGTCTTGTAGACACTGTGGCCCTCCAGGAGCAGGGTTGGATAGTCTTGCAGGCACTGCATCCCTCCAGGACCCGGGTTGGATAGTCTTGCAGACATTGTGACCCTCCAGGATCAGGGTCGGGTAGTCCTGCATACACTGCGACCCTCATGGACCAGGGTTAGATAGTCCTGTAGAAACTGTGGCCCTCTGGAACCAGGGTTGGATAGTCCTGCAGACGCTGTGGCCCTCCAGGAACCAGGGTTGGATAGTCCTGCAGACGCTGTGGCCCTCCAGGAACCAGGGTTGGATAGTCCTGCAGACGCTGTGGCCCTCCAGGACCAGGGTTGGATAGTCCTGCAGACACTATGGCCCTCCTGGACTAAGGTTGAAAAGGCCTATATTGTAAGCTGAAAGGCTTTTGCAAGGTTTCATTGAGGCTGACAGGCTGCAGAACTCCTGTCTCACTGTCTCTCCCCCCACAGTGAGCTCCATGCTGACTTGGCTCAAATATATCTGACCGGCAAGAAGGAAGAAGATCCATCAAAATCATGGGAGGTGAAACCACAGGGCGAGGGAAGATTAACGAGTTTTCTGACCAGAAACCCGGTCATATATAATGCACCAGCCAGCCGCTTTCTACCGTGAGGATTAATGAAACACTATTCTCCACAAAATCTCTTTCCGTGCACTAAATGAACAACCCAACAATGGAGAGTACAGTATTTGTCTTTTAAGGTCTTTTTCCTTTGGGCGATGTGATGATCGCCAGTGGAACTAGTTTAAAGAGTGCGGCAGTGGGATTTAATTGTTGTGTTGGATTCAGGGTCACAGTATAGCCTATTAATTAGCGGTCTGCAGAAGCATATGGTTTACTGATGCTTACTCTAGCAGTGGCATGGATAAAAGAGAAATATATCTCTTGTAGGCTGTGTGCTGCAGTCCTAGGGCGGCCAACACTCAACCCATATATGAATCTTCCTGTGCGGTCAGGGGTTTGATCCCTCACCGTGATGCAGTTCATTAGCCTACTGTGATTCCATCTCTATCTGCAATGTCTTTTTCTTTCCCCTTAAGTGAATAAGTGAAAAAATACTGTCCTCTCTCCTTTTATAAATAAATTTTTTTTTTAATTTTATTGTCACAGTCAATATGCAATTCATTAAAACTCGTATAAAAAATAATGACTTCATCTTAATTCTGTGACCTTTTCTGTTGGATGAGCATTATTCTAATAAAGGTGTTTCCCGTGTGTATGTGTAATTTTGGGGTTTTTCCATTCCTGTTGGCTTGCGTTTGTTTGCTGGTCAAGCCATTTACATTTAAGCATTTAGTAGACACTAGCAGACACTTAGCTGATGCAATTCAGGTTAAGTACCTTGCTCAAGGTTCCAACAGCAGTTCCCACTTGGGAATCAAATCTATAACCTTGGAGTTACAAGCCTAGTCCCCTAACCACTATGCTACACTGCCACCCGTTTTCCCATGTGTTTCCGTTCAGATGTGGGCTCTGTGGAGGGTCTGGCGTACCACCGGGGTTGGGACACGCTGTACTGGACCAGTTCCACCACCTCCTCCATCACTCGGCACACCATTGACCAGACCCGGCGGGGAGCCTTCAGCAGGGAGGCTGTCGTCACCATGTCCGAGGAGGACCACCCACACGTCCTCGCTCTGGACGAGTGTCAGAAGTAAGACCTTTCTATTGTTATTAAGTTTCTCCCTATTTACTGTTGTCCTTCTCTGCATTTCTGGTTGGCTTGTGTGGGCCCACCATTTTAAATAAACCTTGGACACTTCTTCAGAGAAAATGAAACCAAGGGAACTTTGTCCACTTCCATGGGACTTTGTTAATTTATAGTACGTTGAGGTGTTTTAGCCAATGGCACATTATAGTATACCATAGAGTACTGTAGTATATGGTACCGTGGCACTATGATAACCTGTAGTATATTGAGATTACCATGGTACAGACACATGCTATTATTGCCTGTATGGGACTGGAGGGTCTTACAAGTTTTACAAGCCATTTTTGGTAAATATTAAGATGGCTGAAAAAACTTGGACCTGGTGAACCTCTGTGTTTCATGGCTGGTGTTCCAATAGATATTTGGCCAATATGTGGCTCTCCACAAACATTTGAATACATATATCCTTAGAAAAGTAATTTAGACTCAAGACAGTAATTTACTCTGTATCAGATTATTTAGGATTACGGATATTTCCAATCCAAATGACCCATAAATGATTCATATACTTGTGTTTTTAAAACAGAATATATTTAATCATAGGTTTGCTTCATTTTAGAATAGGAGAATTAAGTTGAATTTGATTTAGCTTGGAAAAAGACTTGGGGAAAAAAAGAGTTTGTTTCGTCTGCTTGCCTCTACCTAGTATGTATAAAACTAATTGGCTTCACACTGAAACTTGACAGGTTGGCTGAATATGACCACCTTAGCTGTTTTTATCTTGTTGGTCCTGTTTGTTGGCACCTCAATCAGTTACGGAAACAACACAATGAAAGGTGTTATATCTGTCTGCGGGAGACGATATCCTTCTCAGAAAAAAAATAATAATAATCTTGAGGCCTCTTTAAAGGAGGCATGTGAAGGAATCAAGAGCAAATTGCATCATATCGAAGACATCATGTCAAGAGTCTGGTGCCTTTTGTGGGAGATTTGTTTTCAATAAAACTAGATTTTTTTCAAAACGTTTTATAATACACACATTTTCAGTCGTGCACAACTGAGCACGCAGAGATTCCAGATGGACTCAGACCACCTCTCTGTTGAGGTCTGATGATTTTATTTCACATCCCGGGGCCATTACTTTCCTGTAAGTTTTCAATTATTGGCCCGAACTAACCAATGTACACGTCCATACCAGTCGAACAGTCAAAGAGGCAAATTGGCACCCTCATTTTATGTGGCAGGTTCTTCTTCGTTGTTGATAGCTATTTTCTGAGGCTTGCATTAATGCATATGGGACCAGGGAATATAAATAGATTTTAAAATAGAACCATGTTTTTAAGGTTCTGTGTCATACATACAGATGTATATAACAGTATCTGTATCATGTTATATTATAAGTACAATATTCCATACTTATTAAATTGCAGTATTGATGGAAAGTAGAGTCTGTCGAATTCATTAAACTCTCATATATTGGCTCAGTCTCTTGCTGACGGAAGGTCTTGTTAACTTCACACCTACTCTAAGCAATCAATGAGGTGCGTGTACCAGGCTGGAATATCAAAGACACTTATTAGCTGCATGACATTTAAAAGCAAAGAATGCCTTTTCAAGGCGAGAATGCCTCATATCTCTGGATGTTGACCAAATGAATGCAAAAAGAGTGCTTGAAACATGTCAGTCCAAATGGCAATGGAGTCAAAATATCTCATAATTAGTATGCTTGCCTCATATCAGGTGAGAAAGATATGAAATCACAGACAGAGTTGTAGTTTCAGAATGATCCATACTGAATGGCTCTGTTGTATGGTAACCCATGCAGATGGTCTAGCTGAAGTTCGATAGAACGATTTTCAGCTAATTTGTTACAACTAATGTTACAATCTCAATATTCCGGCGGTGTGCTCACCCTGGGTCTGTGAAAAAAATTATAATAATTTTAACTTTTGACCATTAAGATTGTTTCCCAACAGTAATTTGGCGCTTTTTCAAATGGACTCCAGAAGCTACCGGTTAATTAAAAATTAACCTGAGATGATTAATCTGTGTGCATCAGAGTGTTTAAGACGATTTTCACCCCCGCTGTATGTCCTTGATTCTGTAATGAAATTACCGTGGAGGGATTACTGCTAGAAATTTAGTCTGTTTCACTATGGTCTCTTGCCAGAGATGACCCAGAATTTCTACTTAGCATTTTATCAAAGCAGTGTGCTTTGAAATGCAACCATAGACTATGATTAGAACTTACTTGTGTAACAGAACCGAATTAGCATTTTCTTGTTTTTTTTTAATGCATGGTCATGATTTAAAATATTTTTTTAAACATCCATGCAAATATCACAGTGACCTTAAAGGGACAGTTCACCCAAAAATTTAATTTTGATATGTTTCTACATACACAGATTGCTATCTATCCATACAGGTTTCACTGAGGACTCACTAGTTTTGTAGATATCCACTGCAGCTCACGGGTCCAAAGCTTGTGGCTCTCAAAGCGCCAACGTCTTTACCAATATAAACACATGGTTACTCACGATTATCCACACAGAGCTCGAGGTTCCCTGTTCCCCAGGCCCCACACATTGCATGGTATGCCTGTGACATGTGCTTCTGTCATCACATCTTTCCTGGTGATAAAAGCGCTTACACGTTTACGCCTTTCATAGTCCGAGCTGGTGCTGCCCTGCTACCCAGGCCAGAGGAAGTGCCTTGTCCCATAACTACCCAGACAGGCAATATCTTGTAGTGCTATGCTTCCTAGTTTGGACAGGGTGTCGTGGGGTATGTGAATGCGGCAGCATTGCCATGGAGAGGAATATGGCACACGCAGTCCCAGTGTTGGGCAGTAGCGTCGCTACAAGTAGCAAAGCTACAAGTTTACCTACATTTCCCATGAGCATATCCTCCCTCTCTTCCTCTGTCCCTCTATCTCCTCACAGCCTTGTGAGCCAGTGTGTATCTAGAAACTTCAACGTGTGACACTTGGCTGTGGGTTCATGCCTTTGGTAGCCAGCTTCCAGGGGCATATAGGGACCCAGACTCACATTGCAGTTTGACACAAAAGATAGAGAAATGTACCTTAAGAACTGCAGTTTTGATTCCTAGGTGGAACACAGTCATTGTTCAAGATGCTTAACCTGAATTCCTTTAGTAAATATCCAATATGCACATAACAAGTGTGTCTTTGTACAGTGGTGAAAAGGGTTTAGAAAATTGCTGAATTCAGCTACTTCAGAAGAAAGAATAAAAAAACATTTAGTCTATAGAATTCTGATTGCAAGGAAATTATATAATATGTATAATATCAGAAAGGGCTTCACATTCCAAAGTAGGTTGGAAATACCAAACTGAAGTGACAAACTTACAACCGGAATTGTTGAAGGAGTTGACTATTGATCTTTCATGTTTATTCATTTATTTATGTTAGGGTTCTTTGCAATTAACCTTTATGCGTATCTGGCTTTTAAAAAATGCGTTCAAACCTGAACCCCCACCCCGTGGCTATTTCTTTACACACACATTTTTAAATGAGGGGGCAGAATGATTCATGTCATGGACAGAACTTACTTGAAAGGGAAATTCAAAGATCAAATGTGATATGGTGCATTGACCTTGTTCGCCTTTGTTTAGTATATATAGTGCACTACATCTGCAAATGCATTCGGTCTTAGTAGCACAGTACACTGTAATTGTGGAGCTCCGGAACGCAAAAAAAAGACCATTTCCAGAATAGGTAAACGTGCTTTGGAGGTCATTAACTTCCAGGGAGAGAGGAGATCATTGTGTCCATTTTCTTTCATAATACCCTAATAATTTAATTCGGAGAAAGGTTCACTATGCACAATGTTCTATGCAAATAATGATTCCACGTGAAGATATATTTATAAAAACGATGCTTTTATTTTGTTTTGTGACAACATAAGAGTGCGATTAGCGTACGTGAAAGCATGTTGTTGTTTTACCGCCTCTTTGTCAGACATATAGGTCATGTGCGAAGCCTCACCAGACGGTGCTAAAGCAGCAGATGAAAGTTTATTAAAGGTCACACAGAGCTTTGAGACAAGTGGTCCAGGAGTGACATAATCACAACCCCGAGGCAAAGGAGAGGCTATGAATAATTCCCAAGCTTGTATTTTCCCTCCTCTATTAAAGGTATTTACATACCCATTTATTAAATGGCGGTGAACATGTGTGAATTTGTTTTTGAGCAGAAATATGGTTTTAAAATGTTAAAATGAAGAGTACACATGCATTATTGATCTGGTCTTAATTTTTTGCCTCAAGCATCAAGATACCCAGGTGTCCATATCCAATTTTACTGAGACAAAACATGCTGGAAATTCAAGTATCATTGTTTTGCGATGCAAGCGTCGATCATTATAGTTACACAGTAAAATCGTCTCATCCCTCAATCGCATATCATTAAGACAATCCATATGATGAGACATAGGCATTCTGATACAAATGCCTGCTTATGATTGGCTTTAATCAGGCGAGAACATTGCGCAATGAGAAAACTAAATATATCACTGTAAGAATTTTTCTGGTAAATTTTACAGTAAATTATTGCCAGCAAAGTTGCTGTTAAAGGTCCTGTGAAATCACTTTTTTATTGCATTTAAATTGGCCATTAAGCGACAAGATTAAGATGTATACTTTTCCTCTCAAATTTTTGTTCAAAGGTCATGTGTCTTCACCCATGTAGACTACATTTATCTTACTTCTTGCCTGGCCTTGCTTTATTACCGAGCTTGCTGCTCAGTACTCAGAACTCAAAACGCTAAAGGCAGTTTATATGAGGTTCCTTTCACTGCCCTTCTCAGTGACTGCTCTCTGAACCATTGTTACCAGGCCATTATTACTGGGGTGACATCAATTAGTGTTTAAAAACATCACATTTGCATACTCAGTCTCAAATTTCCTACATAAATGTTGGGCGTTTCATGTGGACCTCCCTCCTTTCTGTAAGAAATTGTGACCCCACACACACATGCATGCACACGCACGCACACACACACAGATGTATAATTTAATATTACCCCATTTACTGTACGTGAAACATGGGCGTTGTAGAAACCTATTTGCGTTGTTTTGGTGTTTTCGTGATGTTATTTTTCATTGTGATGGCGCAGCTTAATGTTCTGGACGAACTGGAATGAGCAGCGGCCGGCCATCATGAGGTCGACTCTAACGGGAAACAGCATGCAGAGCATCGTCAGCACGGACATCCTCACCCCAAATGGCCTCACCATCGATCACAAAGCTGAGAAGCTCTACTTCTCTGACGGAAGTCTGGGGAAGATTGAAAGATGTGAATACGATGGATCTGACAGACATGTGAGTACATGCAGTTTTCATATCTTTGGTTCTTAAAGGAAACCTCAGCAGGGAAAAACAAAACAGTGCATCTGCACTTTCTGTACAACAAATGTGTTGACAGTCTACTTGTAAAAAAAATAAAAATAAATAAATAAAATAAAATAAATTTTTCTTGCTCACCAAAATGGGATTATTATATGATTGTTTTGCATTTTCAAAGGAGAGAAGTGAAATGTAACCTTTTTAGTATGTATGTAATCCTGATATCTGGAAAAAAATATAAAAAATCTGTTGAAGTTGGTGAAAAATGTCATGTCCAGTGTTCAGCTTGAACTGCCATAGACATGTCATTTTTGACAAGAACGTGGAGTGATATTTGCAAAAGGACATGGTAAAAGGCAAAGTTTTTGTCTGTGGTGTTGCGTGATGACAGATTGGAATTTGTTTTACAGAGTTCACCTTTACGTTCATATTAATGTCTCACATTTATTCATATTGTGTGCGCGTAACAGAAGCATGTTAATATTCCGCTCCTTCTTTCAGTTTCGATGTTGTATGAGGACAGCACAAAGGCAAAAGACAATGATTGATGGGCTCCCCCATTTGTTCTAACAATACCTCATTACTTTGAGATTAAACGTTGGAGAGAATCTGTATGCAGGTCAGACACACAAATCGGAAAGGTTTTTCGACGAGTGCAAACCCGTTCTTTGAGCTGTCATGGATCGTAGTACTCCAGAACCAGTTCATTTAAATTTTAAAAACAATAGGCTCACACAATAAAACAATAAATCCATTCTGAAATGTCAAGTGGCTAATGCCCCTTTGAAATAAGAAAGGCAGCAGTGGTATTATGTCCAATTCATGTCAAGCTAATATTTTTTTTCCTGCAGTCACACAATGAAAAGCCTCAATGGGACCCTTCTGTATGTCTTTAAATGTACTGCATCAAAGGCCATTGCCAGCTTGGGAGCTAACGGCACGCTTAATTACAACACTAATTCCCTTTCAAACGAAGGGGAATGTGCATAGACGCCATCCTGGTCTTATCTATGGGAAGCAGTGCATAATTCATTAACAAAAATGCTGTGTTGCTCTTCCTTTCCCCCTTTTTCTCTTTTTAAAATATATTTATTTATTTTTTCATGTTTGAATTGGGAAAAAAAACCCATTAAAGTCTAATCTTTTGGACTTCTATAATGGACAAGTGACTGCTGTGTCAAGCATGCAGTGGCTACCAGTGAGCTTGCCAACTGAAGCTGTCACAGGCAAATGACCAGTCAGCCATCCCTGCACACCGCCCCCGCCCCCCCCCCCCCCCCCCCCCCTCCAAACACAGACACACACCACACAAACAGACAAGCATGCACACATCATTACTCGCACACCTCCAGCCTCTTAGCCTTCACAAGTAAAAAGGTGGTACACAGGTTGAGGTCTACAAGTGGCAGTGAACTGGATTCAAGTCGACATTTTTTGTCCTCAAATTGAACTCAGTTAACTAAAATGTTTATTTGTACATTCAAAAATACAGGTTGACAAGTTCATGTGTCTACATATGGAGCTCAATAACTGACAAAAGTATTTGAATTTGAATTTAGTATATTTGAATTATATACATGTGACTTTTCATAAACTTACATTTTTTTGTGCTGTATTTCATAAATTAGCATTTAAACAAAGATTGAAATTCAGATTTTCAAAATTCAGATCCATAAATACAAATCTCTCTGATTCAAATTTCTGAAATTCAGATTTTCAAAATTCAGATCCATAAATACAAATCTCTCGGATTCAAATTTCTGAAATTCAGATTTTCAAAATTCAGATCCATAAATACAAATCTCTGATTCACATTTCTGATATTCAGGTTTTAAAAATTCAGATCCATAAATACAAAGCTCTCTAATTCAAAGCTCTAAAATTCAGATTGAAATTCAGATTTTATGTTAACTAGGCCAAAGATGAAGCATCCGGGCTTCCCAGGAAAAGTAGAAGCGTTCGGAACTGTCGAACTCGCATTTAGCCAATCACAGAGCTGCTAGACTTCAGCTAGCGGCGGCAAGTGCAGCAACGCTGTTATTCACGCCGTGGTGCAGATGACGAGCCGTAACGTTAACAAGGTAATTATATAGTTATATAGCCTACCTTAGTTATATACAGGGTTGATAAACACTCAAAGCGCTGTATTGCTACTAATGTGATATACAGATCCTTTCCAAAAAATTAGAATATCATGGAAAAGTTGTTTTTTTTCCATAATTCCATTCAAAAAGTGAAACTTTCATAGATTATAGATTCATTACACACAAAGTGAAATATTTCTAGCCTTTATTTGTTTCATTTTTCATAATTTTGGCTTACAGCTCCAGAAAACCCCCAAAACAGTATTTCAAGAAATTAGAATAGTGTGTCAAAAATCAGAATTTACTTCAGTTATTTCAGCGAAGGACTTAGGAAATCATTAACCTCATTAACTTTGGCCCACCAGAAGCAATTTTCACCTATTTGCTAGGCTACTTGTCTTATTTAGCCCAAGTGTCATATCTCAAAAACAATTTACTGCAGCACATCCATGTTTTAAACTTTGAATTGAAGAAGAGGCCTATAGCCTACCATCAGACATTTGCAGCAGAATAAATTTGTCACAATAAGCCTATATGTAGCCTAGGCATAAAACTACGTAGCCTATTGTGTGTAGGCTATAGGCTCTATAGCATTTGAATAGGCCTACGTTAAAAGGTAGGCTATGTTTTTACATCCACAGCAATGTAGGTTATTACAGCCACACGTGCGATAGGTGGTCACTGTGGAAATGTCAACTTCATTGGACATTGGCGAACTATAACCGAAAGTTTGTTTATAGCCTACAACTTTTCAATAATATCAGGTAGGCCTAGCCTATTATTGTTCCTATATGGGAAAATGATTTTTGATGTAGACTAGAAACGGTGGGTTTTATGCATTTTATTGTCTGTGGCTGTGCCAAGATGAAGGTTACAGAACTTTTGGGGTTTAACCTGTAATTTATAATTTCAGAGAAATATGAATAGGCCTACTATAATTGGGATGTCGACAACTACCACTAGGGGGCCACCGTGGATAAGAGATCCACAACTGGCTTGTCAAAGTAAAATATTTAGCCTACCTACCCATAGCTCCTAATTGATTAATTACAGTCCACTGGTTTTATTGCCACGTTAAAAATATTTTATTGCCTCATTAAATATTTGAATGATGAAGCAAAACCGATCGAGCATTAAACTTCTAGGTAGCCCAGTGGAATTCCTGCTTAGGCTATACCCTGCGATCTCGGTCGGAATCCAACATGGGGCAGAACTATTTCACTTTTGGACAGGAACAGATTCATCCAATTCATCTACTGCTGTAGGCTAGCCTCAATACATTTGGGCTAAACACTGATGCTGTTAGTGTTGCTGTTGACTGACATCTGCACAATTACTCGCATAGCCTATGGTTTATTTACTATGATTACATTTGCCATTTTTAGACAAATGTTTTGTGAGTTGGTTGGTGTTTGTTTTTTATTGTGTTTGTATGTGAGTGACCAGCCAAGTCAGTTGCAAATCCAGTGGGTTGCTAAGCCAGGCACATGAGTTACCTTGGCGAATCAATTTGAGATAGCCTATATGCATCAGGTAATCAAATTGAAAAAAGTTACACGTACCAGGTAAGTATATAGTTACTGTATATACGTTAGTTAGCTATATACAGGGTTGATAAACACTCAAAACACTGTATTCTACTAGTGTGACTATTTTGCGTTAGCTAATGTTCTCTACCTACGCCAGCCTTAGGCTATGTTTGCTTGCTGTCAATGGTTAGCTACAGTGGTCGAATTGTAAAATGTTTTCCGCAGGCAGGTAGCTACATCCGATCTTTAGCTAATCTATCTATCTATCTTTGGCCTAGTTAACATAAAATCAGAATTTCAATCAGAATTTTAGAACTTTGAATTAGAGAGCTTTGTATTTATGGATCTGAATTTTTAAAATCTGAATTTCAGAAATTTGAATCCAAGAGATTTGTATTTATGGATCTGAATTTTTAAAATCTGAATTTCAGAAATTTGAATCAGAGAGATTTGTATTTATGGATCTGAATTTTTAAAATCTGAATTTCAGAAATTTGAATGAGAGATTTGTATTTATGGATCTGAATTTTTAAAATTTGAATTTCAGAAATTTGAATGAGAGAGATTTGTATTTATGGATCTGAATTTTTAAAATCTGAATTTCAATCTTTGTTTAAATGCAAATTTATGAAAATTCAAGTTTATGAAAAGTCACACGTATATAATTCAAATATACTAAATTCAAATTCAAATACTTTTGTCAGTTATTGAGCTCCATATCTACAACATTAACTTGTCAAACTGTAAAACAAATTAATAAATAAACACTTCAATTTTTTAACTTAAGTGAACGACAAAGGTTGATTCAATCCAGGCCCTAATCAAAATAAAAAGCCACGCCCTGTGTTGGGGAAGTGGGGAGGTGTCCAATCGCTTATTTTATCCGTCCTCTTCTCCTCTGTCCTCGCCTGACCCGGAAATCGATCGAGGTTCGCAATCTTTATAGGGTAACAAAACACGCTGGTTTAGCTAGACCCCGCCCCCTTTTGAAATTTGAAAAATGCTAAAATATGGGTGTGATAAGGTAATAATATAGGGACTGAGCTCCGGGTATCAAACCACACCCCAGCAAATTTTTTTCACTAGTAGCCAAAAGCCCATTCTGCTCTGGACAGCACTTACGACAGCTGCTTTGTTCCACTCTCTCTCTCGCTACCTCTATCACTTGCACACAAACAAACACGCTATCTCCAGCTACTGTTGAGCCCCAAGAAGCTAGCCACTACCGAGGCAGAAGCAATGGTAGAGAACACGGCACGCATAGCCTTGTTTGGGCTTATAATGATGCGGCCAGTAAACAACAAATCACACACTGTACAAATAGTTACCCATGTCATTTATTTTGAATAAACTAAATAAATATATATTTTTTTAAATAGACTTGCTAGCTACTTGCTAAGCTAGACTGAAAAACGAACTATCAAAAAACAAGGGACTATCAAGCTAACTATAAAAAATATACCAAAAATTACTATAAGGTTACTATAACTTACTAGAATATTCAAAAAATATTCAAAAATATTCAAAAAAGCTAAACTGTAAGCTAGCTATATATATCACTCGCTCTCTATCTCTCCTATCTCCTCTCCCCGTCCACGGCACACAGATCAACCGCTGAGATTTTCTTTTATAGCTGGGGCATAGCCCGCCCTCGCTCCAAAACTTCAGCGTAGCCACTGAACTATCGGTGGGCGTAGCTGTACAGGTTTATATTTAGTCACCGAGGGGAATACGTCACAGGAGGAAATTTCTGGCCAATCACAGATTGAACATGCAGTACCTAAAGTTTTACCACTAGAGACACTTTTGAGCCAGATTCTTAAAAAGTTTATGCTTTTTTGCGCTGACTGCAGTAATTTGTCAAGATTTGGACCAGGATCAATCAGTAATACTTAGAAAAAACCAAATGTATCAGTTCTTATCTAAAATAAGTGGTTTTAATGCTTTGTTACCCTTTAAGGACATTCCAAACCGCTAAATGCCTCTTGGAGGAGTGGGGAATGACGAGGCTCCTGGAGGATGCTTCAGTGAGGAAACACAAGTGTAGCCTTTGTGGAAGCCTTTTCTCAGAATGCGTGACATGTATAAATTATCCACCACTCTCCACATCTGCCATGTCGCAGGCACACCCCTACACAACGCAATTTTACTGTTCTTTTCCATTTATTAAAGTGCTAATCCATAATGACCCTCATTCTTTATAACTAACAAAAGCACTGTTTATTCATGAAATAAATTTGTTACAAAGTATTATAGTTAGGCACGTGAGCATAATATGATGCTGACGCTTGATTGAGCAAGGATGTTCCATTTGCCTAATACATGTTGCCTCGTTTCCTCCATCCTCGTATCTGATCCTTGCATCCTTTCCGCGCATCCTCTATTGGGCGGAGCTAAGGAGCGAGGAAAGGACACAAGGAAGGGATGCAAGGAGTAAAAATAAGTGATTGGAATGAACCCTGTGTGTCTGTATCTTCATGGATGCGTGTTTGTGTGTGTGTGTGTGTGTGTGTGTGTGTGTGGATTGGGGGTGAGAGGGTGTGATCACGGCTCGAAAGTAGTGTTATGACACCTTCTCCACGAATGACACAGAGCAACACAAGAGAGGAAGGCACAGCTCCCAGTTCTTTGCTAATAAGCTCATGTTTCTTATCACACTCTGATAAGTCACTTACAGCAGGACGCCTCACAATAAATAATTCTGCCTTGTAGCAGTGTTGATAAACCAAAGAAAATGTAAAACAAAAAAAAAAAGACTCATTTGAATGCATGCGACACACCTCCCTACGTTTCTCAGTCTTCTTCACCCATCACCGGTAAGTCACCCATCTGTAAATAACAGGCCTCTCAGTAATATGAAACAGTGATGCAGTTGAGTTGAACTACACAAATTTTTCTTGCAATCAATTCCTCGCCAAATTCAGCAGTTTTAAGTGGCGGGATGTGTGAGATCCAGCCGGTTTGACCCGTGTCCTATTAAGTATCCCAAATCATTGGCTTGGAATGTGACAGAAATAGAGTGGTTGCTGATGGTAATAGTTTGGGCTAACGCTAGTGCATTCTGAAAGCTGCAGCTAAAAGAGATCACACAGGGGACACACATGGCTACATGAAATCTCTGAGAAAGCTCTTTAATTGTAAAAAAAAAAAAAAAAAAAAGATACACTCTCTGACAGGGAACCGTACTAAGAGCAACATTCATTAATACGCCATTCGTTATTGACATTCCAAGATGGTATATGTAAATTATTTGCAAAACCAAAGTGTGGGTCATTTGAACATACCTAATTACAAAAGCTGTGTCTTTATAATTGCATTATTAGAAACACACTATTAGAAACAGAAAGTGCAGTGAGCCCACAAATCGCAGCAGCTAATTTTCCCTGATATGCTCTCTTCAGAACCATCTGTCATTGTCCCCTTCTGCCCCCCCCCCCCCCCCCCCCTTGATGTTTACCGGTTGCTGAGTATTTGCATGCGCTCAGTGCTTTTAATGAACACCTGTCTCGTTAGGCAATCTATCACGCAAGAGTTAATGCCACCGTGTTCGGAGTGTGTTCCTCTAATGGGTAAAACTGGAAAACCGTGGGACGCCCTGTCGCTCCCTGCCCGCGCATTCCCAAAAGGAGCCGCTGATGTGTCCCTGCGTCTGTCGCAGTGACAGTTTCATTTACACCCATGCCATCCAGGCTAATCGCTAATTATCCGCGCGATAACAAAGCAGCATCACTCTCAAATGCCATAATTTTATATTTTTATTCATTTTTTTGTTTGTTATTTATCTATTACTTTTTAAAATGCAATTATTTTTTGCCATTGTAACTATAGCATTTTCAGCAATGGTTCAATCAAATCTTCTAGCATATTATCCCATCCTCCTTCTACTTTAATGAGCTGGTTATTGTACGTTTTTATGTGTTTCTTCAGAATGTTGAGCACACCATCCCAAATTATTATCCTGAGTGAAATGGTTGTTTTTCTAGTGCTGCATTCAGGTTCTGTGATCAGAAATGTAGTGTCTTTTTGCTTGGTTTGAATTGCAGGTGATTATGAAGGCGGGGCCTGGAACTTTCTTCGGCCTGGCTATTTATGGCGACTTCATCTTTTGGTCCGACTGGGTGCGAAGGGCCGTGCTACGCTCCAATAAGTACACAGGTGGTGACATGAAAGTGCTCCGGGCGGACATTCCGCACCAGCCAATGGGAATAGTCGCTGTGGCCAATGACACCAACAGCTGTGAGTATTCATCTGTGAAACTGCCTTCCAAAGCTTGCGTGTGTCTTTGTGTTTGTGTGTGTGTGTGCGTGCGTGCGTGCGTGCGTGCGTGCGTGCGTGCGTGCGTGCGTGCTTGTGTGTTTCCTTGTTTGTGGACATTCGGATTTGTGTGTGTTTGTCTGTGACAAGCGGTTTGTTCCTCACTGTTGGCTTGTATCAAATCTATTAGTCAATGTGACAGTATTAATGAGCAGAACAGTCTCAGTGAATGAGTTGCACTTCTCTTAGAGTCTTTCTAGACTTTTTTTGGAGTAATTACAGCAGCATGTCTGCTAATTTGAGTGCTTTTGATGTTTTAGCAACAATCCCCAGGGTTTGTTTTGACATATAATTTTGGTTGGCTGTTAAATGCATACATTAATGCACAAATAATCACATTAATACATTTACTACAGATAAAATTAAGAGTGACCCAGATTAGATTTGAAACTCTCAATGCTGCTGCGTTCCCTTAGGCTTGGTGCTTAGCATACTGAGAAGTGGTTTGTGTGTTAATTTGCATCATTAGCAAAAGCAATTGCAGGACTACTGGATTTGACACGCTCAGTAGTACACACAAATGACCAATAATAGCCTTCGGTACTCAAGAAAAGTGTTCATTTGTACTGTAGATTACCCTTATCTGCCATTAAATTGTGATTTCTTCTCAACACATTCTTCTGCCTAGAGCATCACCTCATATGTAAGCAACACTCGTCTTTGACTGTGGGTCAGCTAACATAAAGGGACAATGCTGAACAAATACCCACCCACAGTTGGCCATAGGGATGCAGAGGGATTCCCCAGTCTAGTATTCCCAACCTGGTATTCCCAGTATGATATTCCCAGCCTCATGTTACAACAGCGAATTGTCTGCTTGAACAGGTGATCTAACTGTCAGCTAAAGCAGCAGCTAAAATCATCCAGGGCAGTTTCTGCACAGCTCAAATAGTCGACCACAGAGTAAAAAATTCAAGCAACCGCTTGGGTCTGTTATGGAGGTCACTCGCAATGGGATTTGCCTACAGTGTTGATTGGGCATTCAGAAATTTGTAGAAGAAAGAAAAAATAATATGGAATGAAAAAAAAAACTATTGTCATATCAATGGCAGAATTCTCAGCAATGTTTAAAAAAAAATAAAAAAATAAAAAACCCTGTGAAAACCAGGCTTTGATACCTACATCAGTCAGGGTAACAGCAGTAGCAGCTTCTGCCAATGGAAGGTGCCCTTCAGAGGACAAATCGCTGACTCTTTGCATTGAAGAATGGGCAAGAGCAGACCTCGATCGATCTGACAAAAAAACGCAACTTGGATGCGTCGGGGGAGGTTCCCACCGGTGCACTGGGTAATCTTAATTTCAAGGTGGCGGAGATGTGCTTCTCACATGCTCGCCCGAGAAAATTACGTCCCTCTATTCCCGCTCTCCCACTCACACCGGCGGGAATTGTGAGTGAGAACCGGAGAACTGGCCAACGGGAATGGGCCACATGCCAAGTGGAGTCATGGGAAACCAAACTTATAACCGGCGTAGGCTTTCAGCGAACTCCCCGGTGTTCAGACCCTCGCTGCGTTAATTTAGTTTATGCCATTATACCAATAAAGTTATGGCCCGCAGGATTTCTTTACGTCTGTCAGAGCTGTCTATCACACGGCGCTGTTGGATTGGAAATACTTGCACCATTGTACTTTGGTCTGGCTTCAAAAGGCACAATGGGGGAAGAAATCGTTGGCTATAATAATTAAAAGGGCAGAGTGTTTCAACTAAGCAGAGTCCATTGGGATGTGGTGGTATAGAGTCTAACAGTGTAAATCTGAACCTTCTGAGAGAAGCGTTTGATACTGTACCATTCTGTGCCATGTGCACTGCACGTTCTGTGCAAGGTATCAATTCAATTAATCAAAATATATTTTTCTGCCCGGGCATGTGATTGATTATTTGACCAGTTACAAAAACTGTGTAAGCCATGCCAAAATAGCAAGTTAGGTCCTAGGCTTTATGCAGTGGGCCAAGTTTGTGCTGCACAACTGACAATTTAATATTTTGTTCTGTTCATATCGGTTATTATCTACTTGTACTGTGGCTCTGATTACTGCATTATCAGCTATCGCATTGTACTGCTTATATAAAAAAAATATGTCTCTAATATCTGTAACCAGAGCCAGCCGGGAAGACTTAGCGCACCCTCTCTTTACAAGGATAACACTACTGAGTCATCACCCATGGTGTTTTATGAGATTGGTGAACACATTTAGGGGATTTTTGACCAATCCTCCAAACTGCATCTTTCAAGGTTCTTCAGATCCTTCAGTCTGCACTGGACTGCCCTCTTCAATTGAAGCAACATATTTCAAAAAAATACTTCATGACTGAGATCACAGTACATTTGTTGTCGGTTGATTTTAAGATATACTTGGGAGCACTGTCTTGCTGGAAGAGCTTTTAGTTTCCTTACAGGGGGAAACCAGGTTTTTGGCCAGATTTGTCTTGGTACCTGCCGGGGTTCATCAACCTTGATTCCATCAACCTTAACAAGAGCTTCAGTAACAAATTCAGAACATCAAAGATGTAATATAATTTCATTAAAATATTTAATTACTTAATTTTCAATGTGTCCTTTTATCGATGCCAAGTCCCTCATCTGACAATAACACCCAGTTCCAATCAAAGTCCCATATGTGTGTGTGTGTGTGTGTGTGTGTATATGTGTGTGTATTCTTGCTCCTTGTTTGAATCACAACATACCTTTTCAAAAGAAAAGGCATATTTTCTTGAAATGACAGCAACTTGTTTATTGAGAAGTAAGTGGCTTAGCAGATGTTTTGTATCCCAAATGCAAACATTATTAGCTTGCTATTGATATTGACCCTGGGCTCAGAGCACTGATGTGCTCCGCTATCTGCACTCAAACAGACTTGTTTTGTTGGTTTCTCAGGTTATGTTGGTTTCTCAGGTTCAGTCATTTTTATGGTTGTTGCTATTTACATGCCCAGTTGACATAGTCCCTGATGTCACTTCACTCTAGCTGTTACATCCTTAGACCATTATAGGTCTGCATGTGACAACAGGCCTTTTTTATTTTTTGAAGAGAGAAAATATGAGGCTGAATATAATATGAGTGTTCATCTCATGTATACATTAAGTTTTAACATTTATGGCTATTGAAAATTACGTTTTTATTTGTCTATTTATTCATTTTTTTCATATTTAAGCTTAAATATAGCACTGACAGGCATATTTTGACATCAAGAAAACACTCACTGATAGGAATACACTGAATTAACAGTCCATACAAGCATAAATTGTAGCTACATTGTAGCAGTAGCCTAATGGCCAATTGTGGCTAATGCTAGATATAATAGTTTGGTGTCATGCTAAAATAACGCACATGGGAAATTCCAATAATAAGGCTAAATACACGTTCTTCATTTCAATCTAACTTGGTAGTTAGCCAATTAATCATTCTGAATGCAGCATGCTCATTTTGTCAGTCTGAATTCTCACATTACAGCTAAATAAAATGGATGCCCCTTTGGTTATGTGCCAGTAACACACACTTGGTACCAATTGGTTGATGAACGTGTCGTTGGCACTGTGAGGGATCCCCAGCGGTGGTAGTGATGACTACTGAACAGGAAGTGCGCAGCGTCAGGGAAGAAGTCCAAGCCCACAGTACTGCTGGGATTTCCCCGGGCGCCTGGCCCACGTAGTGTTATAACATGAGTTTGGCACCGTACAGTCAGCTGAAACTCCACCGTTTGTTTTGGGAAGTGGCAGTCGCCGGGCCCGTGCCTGCCTGGCACTGGCGGTTCAGCGCGCCTCTCCTCCGCATGCCGTGGGCTATGCAGGCTGCAGTTCAGAAGAGGCCTCCCCCAGAAGGTGGCTGCCGGTTCTCGCTGTCAAGCCACAGTTGCCCTTGAAGTGTTTGGAGCAGAGGAGGGTTTTAAGGAAAGCAGTCTTAAAGAGACCTTTGTGCGTGCGTGCGTGAACGTGCGTGCGTGCGTGCGTGCGTGCGTGCGTGAACGTGCGTGCGTGCATGCATGCGTGAGCCCTATGTGTTATGTTATTTCATATGTGTGCATGTTGTGTGTGTCCGTGTGTATACATCTCTGCGCCTGGATGTGTATGTGTGCCATTTATGCGTGCATGTTGTCCTGAACTCCAAACTAAATTCATCTTAAAAATGTGTGACATGAGGGGTTAGTCCTCAGAGAACCAGGCCGTTCAGGAGATGGCCAGTCGCTCCTGGCTAAAATGTTTTATTCTGGGATTCAGCTGGCTCTTTCCAGCGAGCGGCCAGAGATAGAGAGAGTCCTTCAGAAGGCTGTTTCTATAGCGATACAAGAAACAATGCTAGTTGTCACAGCTGAAATGCTAGAAGTCCGTCCCCTTAACTTTCTAATGAGGGGAAGGAAAAATAAGGAAGCACTCGGAGTCTCGGTTGCGCCAAATGAATTAGCCTTTAATTTGATTTCGCTCACCCTTAATTAAAACATATTGTGTGCGGGAGTGTCAGAAGTGAGAAGAAAGGTGCTGTCGTCAGCAGAATGTCAGGGACTGCTCTGTTTCGCAGGTGAAATGTCTCCTTGCCGGGCGATGAATGGGGGCTGCGGCGACCTTTGCCATTTGACCCCGAACGGCACGGTGAACTGCAGCTGCAGGGGAGAGCGCGTGCTGCTGGACGATAACCGCTGCGTATGTAAGTCTCGATTCCGTCTTTCGCCCTCATCAGTCGCTCCCTGCCCTCCACGGTGGTGAGGTCACATGTTCAGGTTGATCTGGGGGGATCAACTTAAGAAATCAGACTTAAATACAGAAGCAAAAGTAGTACTTTAAATATTTTTTTTTTTTGCATTTTCAAAAAAAAAAAAAACACGATTTAATTCCATAGAGGTACCGGTGCCGGTTCCGTTTCCCTAATAGCCCCGGGAACCAACGGACCGAAAGGAGCGCTCGGCCACATGTTAGAGCAACATGTTCTCCTGAGGACAAGACACATGAGGCGTTTAGTGTTAATGAACTTATCTTCACTGGAGATCTGTAGCGTCGCAGACGAGCGCCGTGCGCTGGGTTTAAATCCAGCTGGGCTTTATACGCCGGCTCCATTAATAGAGCGCCGATACTATGGAGGACAAGGTAAACAAAGGCAGAGTAGATTTATTTCACTGTTCGCAGACATCCCCAGAAGAACCAGGGTTTTTTTTTTGCAACCCGAAGCAGAAAATACACCGTCTACTGTATTCAGACAGGACTGCTGGCAGAGGTAATTTGGGGGAAATGAGAGGCACTGTTCCTGAGACAGCCGGGAGTGAGGCGGCCAGCCTGGAGCTCCTTGTAAAGCCGGTGTAATACTCACTAATCTATTTTTCATTTCGCAGCCGAGAACTCGTCCTGCAACATCCACGCCGAGTTTGAATGTGGGAACGGCGAGTGCATCGACTATCAGTTAACGTGTGACGGAATAGCTCATTGCAAAGACAAGTCAGATGAGAAAATGCAATATTGCGGTA
Source organism: Synaphobranchus kaupii (assembly GCA_029718625.1). Lineage (NCBI taxonomy): Eukaryota > Metazoa > Chordata > Actinopteri > Anguilliformes > Synaphobranchidae > Synaphobranchus > Synaphobranchus kaupii. The sequence continues at coordinate 14,078,614 of CM056383.1, read as the reverse complement.
AGAACTCAATCCCGGCCCACAACTGTGTGCGCGCTACTCTTACCGGGGTCCACAGCAAGCAAACCAAAACAAAGCGATTGAAAAAAACAAAAACAGCGATCGAGAGAGAAAATGCAATGGACAGAGTGCGAGAGAGAATGCAGTAGTGAGAGTTAGTGTGTGTGAGATAAAGCCATATAGAGTGAGATAGAGAGTGAGAGTGAGAAAAAGAGAGAGAGGATGCAGTAGAGTGTGAGAGAGAGAGAGAGAGAGAGAGAGAGAGAGAGAGAGAATGTGATAGTGAGACAGATGGGAAGAGAGGGATGGAGAGAGAGGGGTCCTGATCTAATGAAATTAACTTTTACACCAGCTCATTTCCTGCAATTAGAAAAAGGGACAAATGAAGCACCATAATAGAACATGTCCCTCTGTGTTGGTCACTGTGCAATATTTTGTTGAACTGTCTTCCTGCATCCAGATGACAGGAACTGCAGGAAGGGCTTCAAGCACTGCTACAACCAGCGCTGTGTGGCCAACGCCCGCTTCTGCGACGGCGTGGACGACTGCGGGGACAACTCAGACGAAGCGTACTGTAACAGTGAGTGTCAGGAGCAGCTCACTATAGCACTGAGAGAGCAGGTTTGGTGGAGGAGCAGCTCACTGTAGCACTGAGAGAGCAGGTATGGTGGAGGAGCAGCTCACTGTAGCACTGAGAGAGCAGGTTTGGTGGAGGAACAGAGCACTGTAGTGCTTAGAGAGCAGGTCTGGTGGAGGAGCAGCTCACTGGAGCACTGAGAGAGCAGGTTTGGTGGAGGAACAGGGCACTGTAGCGCTTAGAGAGCAGGTCTGGTGGAGGCGCAGCTCACTGGAGCACGGAGAGAGCAGGTATGGTGGCCGCTCGGTACCCGAGCTGCTGCTTCTCTGCAGCCGTTTAAATTGTTCAGAAAATCGATTTGTAATGTGCAAGAGGGCGATGTGGAGAAATTCACCATGGATAACTATGACAGCGGATCATGTAAATAATTCAATAATGCCCTTGCTTTTTTTGGGTCAGTAATAAGAGGAGACTATAATTATTTCAAAACGCAGTCGGACTGCGAGTTCCCAAAGTCCATTACTTTCTCTCGTCGGCAGGGTGCTGCACTCGAGAAGCGTGAACTATTTCCAGACCTGCACCCGCCGTGCCAGGCCGCCGTCGGTTAATCACGTCGCGCCATTGCCTTTTCGGCCTCCGTTCGAGGCGTCGCTGAAATATCTGCGCCACTGAAAGGAGGAAGAATGAGGCCGACCATTGCGCTACGCAGTTTGTCGATAGGGTCAATGGTGTAATGGTGCGTGTTTTTTTTGCGCGCCCATGCCGCGCAACCTTTTTGTTTTCTCCACAAAAGAATAAATCACCGCGTGACAGGCTCGCATTAATCATTCTCCACCGGAACTCTGAAGAGCTGGCCGTGTGACTCGGCCCCCCCGACTGACGTCAGCGGCGAGGACGCACGCGGAATACTTCCTCGTCGCCCGCGCGAAGAGTGCGCCCCTTCGGCGCCGCAGGGTTCCGTCCGCGGACGCGCGTCAGGCATCCCGAGGTGGGTGATTAAACCAGAATAATCACCAGGTCAGAAACGGCGGTGGTCTAATGAGTTTCCCAGCCCCTTTAACAACTGCAGCAAAGAGCCTTTGACCTTTGAGGTGGGTGTGCGTTTACTCGGAAATACCTCAAACTCACATTTAAGTAGATTAAGTATCAAAAAAATTCCCATCTGCTAATGATAGCTCATTAGGCACAGGCCCTGCAGCAGCAGGTAAGTGCGCTAGAATCGTCGCGACACATGTGACCGCGATGCCCTGTTGAAGAGGAGAATTGCGAATGCACATAAGCCTGGAGTCGAAGGCATTTAAGCCTGGCTTAACCAGGCTGTCACCTCTCTCCACTTCATATACATCTGAACCGAATTACAAACGGTGTGGGAGAGTCAGCTCTCCCACCACGTATTGTAGCTCTTGCAGTACGGCTCTGCAAACTAAAGAGGTTTGTCCTAACGATGGCGTTGATTAATAAAGGGGGGGTGGGGGGAGGGGGGGGCGGCAATTTTACCTCCTGTTGTCTCTCTGGTCTTTTGTGGTTCCCTTACTATAACACTTTTTTTTTTTTCTCCCCCAAATGGTTCCCCCTAAATGTTTAACATGAGAGGAGGCTTAAGAAAGCTTAATGCGCTTTAAAACTGTAGGAATTGCTTAAGCCTCAGTAGGTGATGACAAGATTCCCTGAGCATTAATGTGAAAACTTTATTCTTTCCCTCGAGGGCAGGTTGAAAGTCAGCCTTTAAGAGTTCTACGAGGAAGGATTTGCCCGCGTGCACAAAACAGTCATTTAAGTTTTCTTAACTGGTATTTCAACGATCCTCTCCCATCGATTGCCATTAGGGTTTGAATGTATGCATTTAAATGGAAAGATTAGGACTCATGATGGTGCAATCAGGCAGCCGGCTCCCCCCTCCCCCCTTCTCTTTCCAGCTGTTGGCCCTCGTGCCGTAATGCTTAAAGTTAATTGTCGCTCGAAGGTAATGCTAGTCCTTAATTGCCTCTAACGGGCGTCTTCCCCCGCAGACTCGACGTGCGCGTCCTCGGAATGGCGCTGCCAGGACGGGGGGTGCGTCCCCGGCGCGGCCTGGTGCAACCGGCTCATCGACTGCGCGGACGCTTCGGACGAGAAAAGCTGCAGTAAGTGACGGCTCGGGCGAGGCGTCGCCAGACGGCACGCTTTTTCCATATGCGAATGAAGGCGTCGTGTTTCTTCACCCCTCCCACACATGCCCGGCACAACTTTCCCTCTTTCTCTTTTGCCCCCCCCCCCCCCCCCCCCCCCCACGCGTGTTGCCGCGCGCACGCACATTGTTAAATCTGAGACGTTTGTTGTTTCCCGCCAGATAACACGGACTGTGTGGATTACTACCAGCTGGGGGTGAAAGAGCGGGGCTTCATCAGCTGCAACAGCACCTCTCTCTGCGTCCTCCCGTCCTGGATCTGCGACGGAGCCAACGACTGTGGGGATTACGCCGACGAGGCTCGCTGCCAGGGTGATTATTCTTCTCTCTCTCTGTTTCTCTCTTCTGTTTTTTTTTCTTTCTCTTTTCTGTTTCGCCGGGTAAGACGGCCTGCCTCTGGGCCCGCAGGTCTGCAATCTTGAGGGTTTGTTTTTTCTTTCTTTTTTTCTATATAAAGATGCGTTTGAAGATTTAAATTCCGATCCGGTCGATGGCTCCATTTAAGACTTGGCTCAAAAAGAAGGCCGGTGATGATGTTGGGTGTGAAACACACCGCCGCCCTTTTGAAACGGCTATGTCAAATCTCACCTCGATTACCCTCATACCTCAATAGTTGGTGACTTCCGACTAAGTTGGACCTTTATATTATATTAATTTCCTCAACAAGCTCAGATGTAAAAGTTAAGACAAATTGGGCTGTGTCCTTGCCGAAGAGTGGAGGCTGATGGGATTGCAAGTGCATTTGTAATCCGCCTGTTCTGTGCCAGATCAATGCTGTTTAGCCTGAGGGGCTGTGTTGATATAGATCCATTTAGATGCAAAGGAGTAACGGCCATCTTTGATCATTAAAGTGATACAAAGACAACCTCTGATCTCTCTCTCTCTCTCTCTCTCTCTCTCTCTCTCTCTCTCTCTCTCTCACACACACTCACACACACACACACACACACACACACACACACACACACACACACACACTTCTTTCTGTCTAGTGCATTAACAGACCTCTTGGAATGTCAGCATTCATCTCATCAATCATGATGTCTTTCATGTGTGACCCGCGTTTCCGTGGCGAGGAGCCGCTGACCCCCCACAGGGGAGGAGGGGGGCGGGGGGGGGTGTAGTAGGTTGAGGATGTGCCTCGTGGGTAAGGGGCAAGCAAGCAAGGGGCATTTCCTCCCCTGTTTAACGTCACTCTCGTGTTCTCCCCCCCCCCCCTCCCGTACCACCCCCCTCCCCCGCGGGCGGCCGCAGCGGTTTCCCCTGGAAACGGGTGCGAGGACGGCCACTTCGCCTGCCCCAGCGGAAACTGCATCTCCAGCGTGTGGCTGTGCGACGGGCAGAAGGACTGCGAGGACGGAGCCGACGAGTTCCAGTGCGGTACGCCCCCTCCCACCGCTCCCCTCCTTTCCTTTTGATTTATTTCTTTTCTTACATTTCCCCACACCAACCGAGCTGCCTACAATTCCCCATGGAATATTTTAAAGATATTTCAAATGTTTTTTTTGTTTTTTTTATTACTATTTTTCATTTATTTTATTTTGAGCTTCGAACGCTGAATTCCCCTTGCTGTGAGAAGGAAACGGGAATGAGCAGAAATGCCTGTCAGCATTAAAGACAACAGCGCGTGGCGACAATCTTAATCTCTGCCAGATTTAACAGAACACACTCCTAGAAGATTCCTAAGAAGCGGGTGCAGCCTAGGCAATTCTCAGCGGTATATCCAAAGGTTTTTATTTTTATTTTTATTTTATTTTTTTGTCTGCCTTTTCTTAGCGGTATTTGAGAATCAATCCAGACTGCAACGCCGCGCACTCCCCAGACTGCAACGCCGCGCACTTTACTTTCAAGGTTAGACAGACTGGAGCTCGGCAGGTGAATTTTTGGGAAGAGAGGATTTTTGCATTTGAATGACGCGTTCACAGCGGGATCAGTCTAATCATATGTGTCTTACGTGGAGCTGAGGGGCCGGTGGAGGATGGCGCGTCTCCAGCGTTTCGTTGCATTAGGAGAAAGCGTTGAACGCAACCGTAAAATCACACAAATTGTCCACTTGTTTCGCGCCCTGTTTTCGGAATTTAGTCGATGTGAAAATCTCAGGGCCGTTCATTAGCCAAGGTCACGCTCCTCTCTGAGCGAGTGTCTACTTCCACTGTCTAATCAATGCGGTTTTGCCCCTGATTATGATGTAGACGCATATTGCAATCACGTGAATTGCAATTACAATGGCCATTGTTACTTGAAATGGTACAGCTGCGATTGCCTCGTTGTTGATGTCTGAAGTCTTAACAGTTCGATCCCCGAATCAGGCCACGCCAAATTCTTGGTTTGACAGTCTAAAATAGAGGGAAAATGTGGGTAAAGTCTCTGTGATGGACATGGACGGGAATTCTTCACAAGTCAAGATGAGCTTTGTTTTGTGAGACGTGATTCAAGCATGATTTCATTTACTCGTGTATGTAAGAGGAGCGCGCTAAATTCCGAAATTGCTGAAATGGAATATCTGGATAAAATAAATGCAATAGCTGAAAAAACAAATGCGCACACTGAAACGCATCTAGTCGAATAAAATACATGCAAGCGCATGGAATGTAACGGCTGGAAGAGACACTGCACCAGTTGCCTGGAAGCTGCATTCTTATACGCAAACAGCAGTAGGAGGCAGGCGGGGCATAGTCGAACAGAAGTCAGAACTCGGGAGTCAGTCTGTCTGTCTGTGGGACTCCATCAGGGGAGGACCTATCCAACCCCATGTGATTGGCATATCATTATGCATTATGCTATTATGGTGCATTATGCACACCATGTATTATTTTCACTTACTTTTTATGACTGAATGTGTATGAGCACCTGCTAAATGAATGTAATTTAACGTAATGTAGCTCAATAAACAAGAGCGTATTGAGTTCTGATTGGCTAAATTTGTTAAAGAGGTGCTTGAACGATGCCATAATTGATTCCATCATTACGCTTATCCAATATCGTATTTGCAATGATCGCACTGTAATTGTGTGGTAATAACCTGGTAATAACAGTTTTTGTTTGTCTTATCAGCATTTTTGCTGTTAGATTTTACTGAAAAGGGCTGACAGATTCAAATGCAGACATCATATTTATCCGCCTCTACTCAGCCTTGCAAACTGTACTTCGGCAATGAAGATTAAGCACATTTCCTCGCCCTTATCTTGATCCTTGTTAAAATATAGAGAAAGTGTCAAGGAAAAGCATATATTTCTCCAATCTGGGGGGAAAAATAAATAAAATGTGTGTAATAAGTCATGCCGCTTGCATACTGCAGTATATGGAAATGAGAATTTATTGTCAAAACAAAGATGATGCCTTTTCAAAACCAGGAAGTACTTTTTAGATTAAAAAAAAAAAAGGGAAATAAATGAATTAGTTATCCGCTCTCGGAACACATTTTAAAATACCCAGACAGCAATGTGGGAAGGCATTTATTTCAGCCTTCTGAAAAGGTATGAGACTCTCTGTAGGTTTAGAAGGCACTAAGGGAGGTGTTTTAATGGAAGAACAAGTTGAAGCGATATTGGCAAAACTGGAATGCATCTGTTATATGTGAACAGCACCACTCAGCCGTGTCATGTGATCAGACAGAAATGTGGTCAGTACATCTTCCTTATAACATTATAGAAAAAGTGATGATGACTATGGGATGAAGGTATTTCAGTGTTTTGTAAAAGCGACTTTATAAGGAAGCATGGCACACAAATATAAATTTCAATATACACCTTGGGCTGTGTTAATCATGAATAATTAATGACTGCACAGGCAAGACTCCTCTTCTCTTGCGAATATGCCACAATGGTGTGAGAGTTTATGAATATGGCCTTTTGGAATTTGTTCTATTAGAATGCTTTTACCATTTCAAGGATCATCCAATTACATTTGATTTTCAGAAAGCCGTCTTTTTATCCCCCTTGCTTCAAAGGCCAAAATTGTATGGAGATTCCCATACCCAAAACTTAATTATCATATTTAAAAAAGGCTCTTGTTATTGAGAAATAACTGCCGATGAATATAAATTGTTAGGGGATTTTGTATGGAAATGTCACGTTCACTCTGGTAACCTAAAGAAAATGTCAGAATTGATTATGAGATAAAACTGTCCACTGTATGCATGCGAAATCTGAATAGCATTCCCCACAGACATTAGACAGAGGACCTACGTGGGTCCAGCTCTGGTGACACCAAGGCACAGCCATCATCTTAGCAAATTAGGCACAGCCTAAAATGGCTCTGATATGTAGGACTTGCAAAACCATCTTTCCAAGGATGGACATTATTTTTAAGAGGAAAATTGCAATGTTTGCGTGCATCAATGCAAATAACTTTTAATGATTAACCCGTTAAACACATTATACTTCTAAAACGCAATTATTCACACTTTTTTTTCCTTTTTTTTTTTAGCTGCGGCGGTCCCCATAAATACAGATCTATGACCAGATTCCCCATCTACCATCCTTCCTATGTTAACAATTCTACTGTAATTAATATAATTGTAATGAAAACAAATCACATGAATTAACGCATTAATGTTGACAGCCCTGTATACATTGCTTTTAGGGTCTTCCACCTGTCCACTTTGTTAGGTGGTTCAACTGAGCGTCTTTCATTTTGTCTGCTGCAGCCTTAAACAAATTGCTATTTTGATGTTTCCTGCCATCCATGCATTGCACAACGTTTAGTTCTTTGGATACAGAAATGACGACTTCTGTCTCCTCGTCGGTCCAGAAGTAAGGCTTTCGAGCTTCCCGTGCCATTTTTGCAGTGAACTAGCTGGCTTACGTTGATGCCCAAAACGTCTTTTCCGAATGCATGCGTAGACCGTGTTTAAGTTAGACGGAATAAGGTGTTTACGTGATTTTCCTAACCAGGTATTGCCTTTCGTAATAAGGTGTTTGCATGGGCTGTATTGTAACCGGAATAATGTATTCCGAAAATGATGAGGATAATGATGTGCATGTCAATGTGGTCATAAATACCGACATTACAATTTGAACATATCAGTGTCCATTTCTGCAATGTCACCATTCCTCTGTTTTTCAATGGGTGATGGAAAAAGCATGAAGGACTGGAGAAAATTGAGAAAGTAATGGCGTTACTTATGAAAGGGGCACGGTGTGCTCCCCTGTTTGACCCTATTCAAATCTTACTCAGGTGGTGTTCTGCATTATCTCAGAGATTTAGATGCATTAGGATCCAAGGAGTGGGAAGCTGGCGACCCAAAATAAATATGAATTCTGAGCTGACAAAATTACCTTGAGGTGCTCTTTTTAACATGTTTTTTTCTTCCTAGTTATTTTATTTATTTATTTATTTTTTTTAATTTAATTTAATTTAATTTAATTTGGTTGAGGGGGCAGTTCTTCAGTCTGACTTCTACTTTACAAAAATGTCCCAGGGAGTTAATTTTACCTCAGATTATCATTCAACCTGTATGTACAGAGGAATGACACCTCTGAAATGACCTGTGTTTAGTGGGAGAATGTTTCGCATGCAAACAGCTCTGCAGCTTTGATCAGTTCCATAGTGGCGGTCCTTCCATACAAAACGCTACATGTTATAAATAAAAGCTATTGTGTACGTGGCAATATTATTTCAAATGAAATAACCTTATAACATATTGGTTGTGTATAACATTGTCTAGACACTGGGGAAAAAAAGCATTAACTTGCCGTCGTTCTGCGTATGCTCTGTGACGGTTCAGGAGTGTCGCTCCTCACCTTGAGGACAACTGATCTATTTTTTTCCCCATTTTTCCTAACTGTGGCACTCCTGCTGTAGCGGAATACCTGAGAAGTGAAAGACTTATCAAGGCCCGCGCAGATTTATTTCCTCTTGTTTCCTTCCCAGCACAATAAATACAGACCGTGGTCACTTCAGCGTCCAGGAACCCAGTCCTGTTGATCAGGCGGACTGTCGTTAAATTAAGGAAATGGCGTTTGCCTTTGGATAGATTGTCCTTGGGTTACTTTCTGTCGGCTCTGGCTTAAGCACGCTGTCTTCTGCACAGACTCCTCCTGCCTGTGGAACCAGTTTGCCTGCTCCAAGAACAAGTGCATCGCCAAGCAGTGGCTCTGCGACGGGGAGGATGACTGCGGCGACGGAGTGGACGAAAGCGAGGAGATCTGTGGTAAACTTTTCCCCTCTTGCATTTAAAAAAAATTTTCATTTGCAGTATGCTTTCTTTCTTCACAAGTTTGAGTGCTAAATTGTATTTTTATTAGCTGAAGTTTGAGTGCTAAATTGTATTTTTATTAGCCGCGGGAGAGCGCAGACGAGTGTGCTCACCTCTGAGGCGTGTGACTTCAGCTGCCACTTTATCGGAGGGAGACGTTTCATGTACAGTTCGTCGAGTGACGAGCCACAAGCTCTTGATTGGTCAGTGGGGGTCGCTGCTGCTTTATGTCGTGCAGAGCCACCGTCAGCACCGGGATGGGTCCGGGTTCGATATCAGGCTGCGGGGCCCATGCGTTGGAACAGTACCTGAACAGACTCCAGACCGTAGAGTCCATCCATGCACTGGAACTGTGCCTTAACAGATACCAGACCATGAGGCCCATCCATGCCCTGGAACAGTTCCTTAACAGATACCAGAGCGTAGAGCTCATCAATGCACTGGAACTGTGCCCTAGCAGATACCAGACCATGGGGCCCATCCATGCCCTGGAACAATTCCTTAACAGATACCAGTGCATAGAGCTCATCAATGCACTGGAACTGTGCCCTAGCAGATACCAGACCATGAGGCCCATCCATGCACTGGAACTGTGCCTCAACAGATACCAGACCATGAGGCCCATCCATGCACTGGAACTGTGCTTTAACAGATACCAGACCGTAGAACCCATCCATGCACTGGAACTGTGCCTTAACAGATACCAGACCGTAAAACCCACCCATACACAGGAACTGTGCCTTAACAGATACCAGACCATGGGGCCCATCCATGCACTGGAACAGACCCTGAACAGAATGAGCCACCAAGTACCTCCGGCTCCACTCTGACTTCTTGAGAGATGCTATTAGTATTCCCTCCATAGCCCTTGTCAAAAAAAACAAAAAAACACAGCAGGAACAATTCTCTGAATGTCTGCGAAATAAATAGATGCGCAGTGTGTTTATGGCACTCAGCTTCCACACTGTTGCAAGCAAATTGAGGGGTTGTCAGAATTATTTTTTTTGTTGTTTGTTTTTTCCCTCCACTCACGTTAAAGCTTGATGTCGGACTTGCAGATGAAGAAGACTCGTATTTTAGAAAAATGCGCCTGAGCAAAAGAGAGTTGAGAGCTGATAGTCAGTGCCAGTCCCTGCGATCGTACCATTTCTCCAATGGAGGGGGGAAAAAAACTTACATGCGTGCTGAGGCCTTTTGGCTTAATTTGTGTGATTGATGCTAATGGCGTATATGACGCCGTTCCAAGCTGTAATCCATCTCAGTCCGTTAATTCCTGGGAGGGGCGTTCGGATAGCCGCTCTGCGTTCCGTAGGCTTGTCTTTCAGCCATCGGCCCCGTCCGCCGCATTTGTTAAAGGCATCTTTTGTAAAGTTTTAAATGGAAATTTCTGGAGGGGAAAAAAGAACAGCTTAATTGAAGGGAACGGAGTGGTTTTTGAATGATCCGGCGCACGCCCACACGCAATCTATGCATCTCCCGACGTGTCACCCTGTCAGTCCCGGGAAGTTATTATCCTTTTGTGTATTTATAGTACTTTTCCAGCCTTCAAACTGTCTCTTCTGTCATCTGTGTTTTCAAGCCTATCGAGGGGATGGAGTGAATATACGCCTCCTATGAAAAGCCCTGTTATACATGGGAACCTGCGTGTTTATTGTCATCCTGTGTTACCCATCATCCCCGGTAACTTAATAGGGAATGGCAGGAATGCCAATGCGTTATCTGTACTTCGACGCCCATGTGGAATCTCGATGGCGCGCTCACACGACAGTAAAAAAAGAAAGCAAGGCAGGAGAAAAGCGTGTGGAAATGAATGGCCGTGTCTGAGAATCTCTTGCTTTTGTGCCCCGGCCGTATTGAGCTTTGAGGTCGGCAATCAAGAGGACCTCGCCGCCGCACTTGAAGAATGGTTTATCGGTCAACTCGACCGCGGATCGATTTTCAACATCAATCCTGGGTAGTAAAATGCAGGTTTTCCCGGAGCGCTGCCCTGTTAAGGTTCCTTATGAATAGAGAGTGCTGATGTTGATGATGGGTTGCAGGAGAAGCTTCCTAAATTCCAGTCACAACAACTGAATTTCTTTCAAGGCAAGTGCAGCAAAATGTGATGAAACGACATCGCAGAAATTTGAATGAAAGCCTTGGCTGGCAGTAACAATTTGGTTGTTGAATTTTTTTTTCTTTTCACCATAATCGCTCTCCTGTATCCGTTTGTGTTGAAAAATATTGTTGGCAGGTTTAATGTGCTCGCCGTTCAAGAACATGGAGGTAACATGCACTGCGTTGTTTGCCCCACCACCAGGTTCGGTGACCTGCGCCTCGGGGTTGTTTAACTGCCCCGGGTCCTACGCCTGTGTGCCCAAGCGTTGGCTCTGTGATGGGGAGAGGGACTGTCCCGACGGCAGCGACGAGCTCTCCGCTGCCGGCTGTGGTAATGTTGTCCGCCCACTTTATTTTAAATAATCTATTCATAAGAAGTTTATTGCAGTTCAGCAAACACATTGTACACCACAAATTTTGCATTGCTGTGGTAATGAAGGATTTTAAGTAAGAAAAGTGTTAAGTAAGAAAAGTGTTTTTTAAACTCTACAACCAATAACGACAGCTACTGTGCGCATGTATGTGCGTGCATGAGTGTGTGTACGTGTGTGTGTTTAAGTGTTGCGTTACCCTGGGAGTGTACTTTCTATCGCACAGTAGATGCTCTTTAAGCTTGTTTTCGGGAAACCTCTATTGATTTGCTACTGCTGCAATGGCGAGAGTGTTCTTAACACATCATCTGACCCACAGCGCCCAACAACACATGCGACGAAAATGCTTTCCTGTGTCACAACAAGGCCTGCATCCCCAAGCACTTCGTGTGCGACCACGACGACGACTGTGGCGATGGATCCGACGAGTCCCCTGAATGTGGCAAGTACCACAGGGCTTGTGATATCGGGGACGCAGGTGTTAGAGTGCAAATGAGAGAGATGCGCAGCGACATGTTCACGTCCGAGGTTTTGGCTGCTGCAAGAGAATCTGTATTTTGGGGGTTTTAGTGCTTGTGACATTTAAGCTTCTCTCTCTTTGGGTAGTGGGCATACATAAAAAAGGGAAATAGGCTGTCTCTTTCCACTGGGGAGCACTGATTCGGATAGCAGTCTGTTCCCAGCACTGTCCCCAATTCAGTGTGACAGCACTGTCTTTAATTTTATCAAACCTGAAAGTGAAAGACGCCAGTCGTCAGCTTAACTTTGCACTGAGCCATAAATCTCAGCAAACGTATGTCAGCTTACCTCTCTTACCTCTCATTCACTCGCCCAGGAAATATATATATATACGAAAAGCTTCATCTGTGACTCTTCGCATTCCTCCGCTCTGTTGTCTCAGTTGCGTGTTTAGGCACGGATTTGAGGCGGTCTGTCTCGGCTTTCGTCGTGACTGAGGATCAGCGCGCGGTGCTCTCATGTCTCCGAGCAGTTTACACAGGGGGAAGACGATGGGAAATTTCACACCAGCTGTCCTGCTGAAGGCCGCCATTTTTTTCTCAGAACTTCCTTGCATTGTTTCTGAAACAAAACGGCGCTTAGAATTTGCGTAGCTCGTTTTTTCCATTCGTACAGCCGAGCGGTTGCTTAAGCAGTTCAGGTTAAGCGCTTGGGTACAACAGCAGGGACCTGCTCGGGATTTGAATATGCAGCACCTGGATACAAGCCCAGTAACATAATCACTGTTCCAAGAAATGTAAACTGCTTAGTGCACACTGGGTACAAGGAGTGCTTTTATTATCGTAATTTACACCTAGTTTGCCCATAATCATCGCCAAGCTCCAATTGGAAAGCAGCTTTGAACATAAACACCAGGGCAAGTTTTGAATATTATTTATACATTTCTATGGTATTGCATGACAAAGAATGCAAAGCATACAACTAATATTTCAACCTAAGGTTGTGGTTGGCTGTGGATATATGATTCAAGTAAATTTTATTTGTGTAGAAGTTCTTATAGGGAGGCTGTAACAAAGGCGCTGTAAGGGAAAACATGAAATAGACAAATTGAAAAAGGTCAAGTCTGAACCCTCCAAAAAACCATCAAGGGAAGGAAAAGCTTCCCAGTGGGTAAAAAAATCTCTCAAACAGTGGTGAGAAATACTCCCCTGTGGGAATGAATCTCAGGAGGAACCCGGAGAGGGGCAGCCCATCCTCTGCTGGATGGCTCGGCATAGAAGCTCTTTCCTGTCAGCGGGTTTGGGTTTGTTATACTTTAAAGGTGTACTATGCAGGATTTCTAGCCTTTCTGTAGTCCTGTGTATACAATCAAAGAAGTCTTCTCCTCCATTCTCAACCCCGCCCACTCAAGATACCCAACTTCGGCCAACTAGCTACCTAACGTAGCTAGCTGGATAGTTACTTACAGGTTCAACAGGAAACATGCCAACTTCTCTTCACCTTGCTAAACTGCAGCTGTCGCTATCAGGGAATAGCAAATCCTAGGTTGACTCTGCTTCTGGAACGCACCCTGTCGGATTTCTGTTTGGCTTCGCTGTACCTGCGCTTCTTCGCCCCCGCCATTGCAGTAGCCAGCTAGCTACAAACGCTCCACTGAAACCTGATCCCACCCCACCGGCTCTGTAGCCACACCCACCCCTCCCCACACAGAAAAGAGCGCCAAGCCCCGAAACATCCTGAACACACCTTAGAATAATAAATACAGAGGAGCACGGATTTGGCAAAGACAGAGATTGCCAGTGCATCATATATAAGACTGAACTAGATCATGGGCCGGTCGTGAATCACTTTGTGTCATGGTGCAAGGAGTCTTTCTTTGAACTGAATGTGTCTAAAACTAAGGACATGATTATTGATTTTAGGAAGTCAGCACCCATCCCCAAACTCACATTTATTGAGGGAACTGAGATTGATTTGGCGGAGAATTACAAATATTTGGGTACTGTGTTTGATCATAGGTTGTGCTTTCAGGATAATGCTGATGCCATTTCCAGGAAGGTACAACAACATCTTTACCTCTTGAGAAAAATGAACTCTTTTAATGTGTGCTCCAAAATGATGACTCTGTTCTACAGAACTTTTATTGAGTCGGAGCTGTTTATATTGAGCTTTTGTATTGTGGCGTGGTTTGGGAACCTGAATCTGGCCAATAAGAATAGTCTTGGTCGGCTTGTCAGAGTGGCCAGTAAAGTTATTAGGGTGAACCAAGCACAGCTTTCTGACCTTCACGATGGGCAGGTCATTAGGAAGACCCATGCCTTACTGGACTGTACTGACCATCCCCTGCAGAGGGAGTTTGAGCTCCTACCTTCAGGTAGAACATATAGAGTTCTAACTCAGAGGTCAAAGAGATTCACTGACTCTTTTGTTTGCACTGCTATTAGAAGGCTGAATTTGCACAAATGATTGCACTATGCACTTTCTGCACTCAGCAACTTGCTCGTCTTTTGTCTTCACATGAAGTGATCTCGCACTGTACTGTACTGTATTGTTGCCTCTGTGTCCTGCCCAGTGTGTTGTCTTTCATGTTGTATTTATGATGGATTGCATGTGTTTTTAATACCTGCTGCAACCAAATTTCCCCTAGTGGGATAATAAATTTGACTTGACTTGATTTTATAATATTTCTAATATTTTCACGGTAGAAATCCTGCACATTGCACCTTTAACTGCGCCATGTTCTGTCGTGCCATGCAGTGTACCGCTCCTGTGGTCCGACGGAGTTTCGCTGCGCAGACGGGAGGTGTCTGCTCAGTGCGCAGTGGGAGTGCGACGGACACCCCGACTGTCTGGACCGCTCTGATGAGCTTCCGCTGAACCCCAAGTGCTCAGCTGCAGGTGAGATCTGTCTGTCCGAATCACAACAATGTCAGTGATGTAAGCAAGAGGAAAGGTTATTTTTCCTGCTGGAGAATCGTTCTATACCAGGCGTGTCCAATCTTATCCGAAAAGGGCCATTATCGGTGCAGGTTTTTGTTCTAGCCCAGTACTACGACACCTAATTCAACTACTTAACTAGTCATAGTCGTCAATCAAAGGCTTGATAAATCAAAGCCTTGGTAGTGCTGGGTTAAAACAGAAGCCTGCACCCACACCCGCCCTTTTCAGTTAGCATCGGACACCCCTGCTTTATACTCTAGTCCTGTTTGTGTTACAGACAACAGAGATTTACAGCACAGTGTTAGAGTCTAAGAAAGAATGAGCTTTCTAAAGCCTGTGAACAAGCTCAAAAAGAATTTGGCTCTAAAGCAACACAAACTCTAGAAACTTCAGGTATTAACGCATGGAACAACTTGTGTACATTTCAGAATTACAACCCCATATTAATAATTAACAAGAAAAAATTGCCTACAGGTGTTGCACTTTCCAGTTGGTTAATTCTTAGACGGACCAGCTGTGTCCGATTCTCCTCTCAACTCGTGTGAGACGGCGCCGTTGTCTCACGGTCACGGTTGAACCGCGCTGCCCCCCCCCCCCCCCCCCCCCTTTCTGTTTGTAGAAAGCTTATGCAACGGCTCCTTCTTCATGTGCGCCAATGGACGCTGCATCCCCCTCGGCAGCCTCTGCGACAAGAAAGACGACTGTGGAGACCGCTCGGACGAGCACAACTGCAACGTGAACGAGTGCTTGAACCGTAGGGTGAGCGGTTGCACTCAAGAGTGCCAGGACCTTCCTGTCGGATATAAGGTTTGAGCCAATGCCTTCCTTTCTTCTCTTTTTTTACCTTTTTTTTGGGGGCTGGAAGTTGAGCACTAAAGTGCTGTTCAAAATGTGACGACAGTTATAAGAAAAAAATATATATATTAACTGCATACACCACTGCACAATTGTGGTCAGAACAGCAGTGATGCAGCAAAATTGTGTTTTAGACCGATTCTTCAGCAGCTTTCTCAGTAGTGATTCTTTGGCCTAGACACTGAGCTTCAAAACATTCCATGGAGTCTTGGGCCAGTTATTTATTGATATTTAGAGAGATAACTAGGTGCGTTTAATTGACCATGCAATGCAATCCTGAACAAACATATCCCCTCCACTGGCTTGTTTATTCATTTGAAACCATACTGTACATCCAGATATTTGTAATTATTTTTTTATATGATGTGATTATTTATTTATTAATTTATTTAAATAATAGTTGCATCCTTGCTGCTGAGTGATTAGTTTAAGAATTCAATGTTGTTTGAATGTCTCCCTAAAGGGCCCAGAAAATACAACTGAATGCTCCTAATTATTTCCTCTTTCTATGCTGAAATGTATACTTATACTGGGTAAACAAACTCTCTAGTGATATTAAGGTGAAAGGCTTATTAGATTATATTTATTATAATAGGACTTTCTTGGAGCCAGGATATTCCTGCTTCAGATCTCCATGGGAACCCTATGAGGGCATCGAGATCTTGAACAGAAACAAGAGAACACCAGCTGGGTGCAAAACACAAGTACTTAGTGTCTGTACTTCCAGAGAAAGCTCCTGTGTTGGATATATGTAGAGTATTGTGTGCAAGTTGACACTTATTCTGTCTTTTCCTCCTCTGCTGTAGTTTTCAGGCTGTCTGCAGTTCAGTTGAGCTAGAACTGTACTGCTGGGTAGTCATTTTTATTTATAAATGTGTCCATTATTGTAATAGCTTTTCTGCGTTGAAGTAGTTTTATATTTTGATGCAGATATGCAATGTTTTGACTAGAGGCATGCATGGGGTGTTCAGGGGCGGGGGGCTATAAGAAAGGGTGGAGAAGGAGTGAGAACACTAAATCCTGTGACTAAGGCAACAGATGGAATAAAAATACACCAGCAGGTTGTAGCACAGCTAGAACATCTTGTGAGAGGAGAGACTGAGAGAGAGAGCGCGAGGGATGGGGTGAGAGTGAGAGGACAGAGAGAGAGTGAGGGAGGGTGTGTGTGCGAGAGAGAGAGAGAGAAAGTGTGAGAGAGGGAGCGAGAAGAGATAAGGTGACCAACAGGTAGACGTCCAAACAGAAAGACATTATGGCTCTGAGCCTTGGGGCACACCAGCACTGCAGTCGCTACAGTTGCAACATCATACTTCACTGTTATTGTCTCTGACTGTTTTACTTACTGATTAATTTCACATTTTTAAAAATACATTTACCACAGAAATGCAAGCATGTGAAATGGTGGTGTTCTACATACTTGCACCTATCTGAATAAAGGAGAGGGAGAAGACTAATAATGGCTCATTAAATTAAAAAAAACGGAATGAATGCAGGCTTGTTTTACAGTTATTTTACATTGCATACAGTATATTGATTTTCGTTCATTTCGTTCTCATTGACATAAGAACAGGAACACTACTACTTTCAAGAGCACAAAATAATTTTCTGCTTGGACTCCAGATCTATTTTCTATTATCCTTTAAGTATATGTTGTAAGTATAGATTGCAAATAGTCCCAAAGAGGGGGTTCACTGCATTCAAAATCTAATAGAAAAGAGCAGTGACTAGTTCATAAATAAACTTTGCAGGAATTAAGAAAACATGATATGAGGCCTGATTTATAAAACAATCATTTAATTATCATATTTGAGCGTCAAATGTGCACAAGTGCATTTTAATGGCAAGTTTTCTGCTTTTCAGTGTGAGCTTGAATACCAATATCTTCCGCTGTATTTTTCAATTTTATCTTTCTGTTATCTTCACAAGCTGGTCTGCTGTTGTAGCACCATACCAAACGATAGCAGCACCGCTGGTTCATCAAGAGGACATTTGGAGAGAATTGATTAGTAGTGCATTGATTTACTTGGTCGGGTTGCAGACGTTTTCTGTATGGCTCCTGAACCACTCCCATTTATCTGTCAAAATGAACGTTCAAAATGTCGTTCAAAATTAACGGCTCCCTTTTATCTGTCTGTACACCCAGTGCAAGTGTTGGCCAGGATTTCAGCTGAAGGGCGATGGAAAGACCTGCGTGGACATCGACGAGTGTTCCTCCAGCCTGCCCTGCAGTCAGCACTGCATCAACACCTACGGCTCCTTCAAGTGTCTGTGTGCAGACGGCTACGAGGCACCAGCTGCGAATCCCAACACCTGCAAGTCTCTCTCAGGTATTATTTTAAGGTCTACTTTGTAGACCATCCTGCAGAACACACCTGGGTCTGGGATCTGCACGACTGACTCTTCCAAAACCCCCATGTGTCATCTGACAGGAAGCAGACAATCAAAATTTAGCAGGTTACAGAAGCAGAGGGTTACGGGATGCGGGAGGGAGTGGGTTTTGGAGGATGTATGACAGTTTATGCTGGGGTTAGCTGGCATGCCTCCAGGAACATTATTCACCACCTTGCGTTGTGCTAATCTGAAAGCTCATTTAACCTTTGTGTGTGCTGCATCTGTGATTCGCTGTTTGTGCCTTATGCATCAGTGTTATTTTTATTCAGTGATCTGTAAGGATGTACATACAATTTTCTAAAGTAGTTTTGTTGACTTCTTTTCCAGCGGAAGAGCCTTTCCTTATACTCGCTGACCATCACGAGATACGCAAAATAAGTGTGGACGGGTCCAATTACACCCTTTTGAAACAGGTACAAACAAAAAATAATTCTTGCAAGCAGGAATATCATAAATGTTTATTTGTTTATACACTGTAGGCCAGTGGTCCCCAACCCTGTTCTTGGAGATCTACCGTCTTGTAGGTTTTCACTCCAACCCTAACAAGCCACACCTCATTCAAGAGCTAGAGATCTAGTGGAGCTGCTAATTTGTAGTGTGCTAAGTTAGGGTTGAAATGAAAACCTACAGGATTGTAGATCTCCAGGAACAGGATTGGGGACCACTGCTCTAGACAAATTATGGGATATATTTCTCCCCCTATAATATCCCATAATACAATATATGCAATTTATCGGGTGTGACATAGTGGAGGCTGCCTTATTCTGTGAGTTTTTGAGGAAAAAAAGTCAACCTCATTGTTTGAATTCTGTCTCTCTGTGCAGGTCGATAAATAACTTGAAAGGAAGTAAGATATTATCAGGTCCTTTTCTCTTTCGGAATGGGAAGCACCAGGAAAGAAATGTGTAATTATGCGGCAATGCAATAATGTCTTTTTATGTCGACATTTAAATCGGCCTCAAAAGAATTTAAGCAATTAGGCATCTTCACTTTGTTTTTATGATTGCGCTTATTTTCTCCTTGAGAGTTTGATCCTCATTTTTTTAGTTTTTTTTCATCCTCATTTCAAAAGCTCAATGTCATGTCTTCAGCAGTGTAGTTTTTGGATTCACTTAGTCTGACTCATCAAAAGGAGACAAATCATTTATTGTTCATCTGGCACAATGTGAGATTATTTTTTGCTGTGGACGTAATATCATTAGTTTTATTGAAGTCATGCATTTAAATCAATTGTACTGACTGTTTAAAGTGTAATTATTACATCATGTCACTTTATATCTGTCACGGCACAATATTTACAGAATGAAACAAACTGCAACATTAAGAAATTTATGAGTCTGTCGGGGATTAACTGAATACATAATTTCACCTCTACTTGAGGTAAATATACTTAGATCCAACTGGCCACAGAGGTGGAGATAGAGGCACAGACAACTTTTAAAGTTCACTGAAAAATGCCTGGGCTTACAGATTTAATTTACCTTAATGGCTCACATTATGCACATTGATTTAAATGTTCTGGTTGGAGAAATTAAATCATTCAGTACCTTGGAGTCTTCAGAAGTTATCCCAATGAGCATGCTCAGTAGTAGCCCTGCTATTCACTTTTGAAGTCCAACACAACATACCTTAAACACCTTTCAGTGCACAAGATTATCAATTTGCAAATTCATTAACCTTTCAAAGGATTTATTTGGTGACAATTAACTATAAATGAATTCATCAATTAATCAGTTACCACCTAGCAGGGGGAAGGGGCACACGTGACATACATTATGTTCCCATTCATGTCTTATAAATATTAATTTCCCTCTGTGGGACATGAGTCATCTATGATTTGGATGACTCATTCTATTATTATGTGACTTCAATGATATTTCAGTGAGAGTCTTGAAAAGAACAAAATCAGCACCTTGGTCCTTCTTCAAATGGCAAAAACTTTGTTTGAATATTTATTTGGCAGAATTGGCCGTTTGTCACAATTGCATCTGATTCATCAAAATCCCAGAATGCCCTTTGTAATCAAATTTGGTAATACTTTGACAAGCAAGGCCCTTGAACTCTAAAAAACTAAAAGTCACGTGGGTGGGATTTCATGTCACAAAGGTGACTCTGAACAGCGTGCTTCTGTCTGAATGAGAGATTGGTTGGTTATCGGAAGAGAAGTGCACTCAGCAGCACACTCTATTGACTTCACCCAGCATTTTAATAATGCATCCCGATAAATGCACTATAAAGCCCAGCAGTTCGGATTGCAAGTGATTTGTGTGAGCCTGGCTGATTTTTGATTGTTTGGCTCTTCGCACCCTTTTTAAATGGGAAGGTGATCCTAACCACTCTGTCTCTCAAGGTGAAAAAGCTTCCCGCTCCCATCCGATGCCTTCATTTGATTAAATGATCGCTAGTGTGATATCAAGCCAATCGTTGCTTCTACTTAATATGAAATAGTCACAGAAAGCTGAAATTTCAAACCATTCCATAGTGGGATTTCCACATTCCCCATTACATGGAAGCCTTCTCTTTATGGCTGTCCTTGGGCATTGTCAGTGATTATTCATGTTTATCGCCTTTTGGATTAATGAATGCTCAGCGGAAGTACCCTCTTGTGTCTGCGACTGGTTCGTTCCCTCTAGACTCTGCCCTGCTCGGCACTGACCCTGGGCAAAGAGACCACACTAGCACATGTTTGAAGTGGATGGTAATGTAATCAGCAACAAATTGCAAATCGGTCTCATATTGTTGACCTGAAAGGCATTACTATAAATAGAGCAATGATATTATGCAATAAATCTGGCTAAGTTCAGCGCGTTGGAAAGGTGCTCAAGTTCTCCAGCAATCCATCTTCTGAAGGCTTCCTCGGCTAGCTTTAATCTGACGAGAAGCCATTTGATCTGTTCCTCCAGTTTTAGCGTTGCAACGTGACTCTAAACAAAGACATTCTCCTCAACACTGACTTGCCAGAGCTATGGGGTCTGGCATGGTTTCAAGATCTTTATCCTGCTTCTGAAGCTTGGGAAGTCCCAAAGGACCCTTTTAGCATCTGTCTAGAGTGTTTTGCTAATGAAGACGTCAGGCCCAGTTTCACCTGTCATCTTTCCTGGTACTGTAGCCAAGCACCCAAAGTGAACTACAGAGGCGAGACGCACTCGCGTTCAGAGACAAAAACGGATCCTGACTGACAGGGATGCGTTCTGATCGTTGCAGCGATGTATACAGCCAGAAACATTGCTTTGATGTAATTTTATGCTCTTTCCTGTTTCTTTCTTTTGCGTTTTGTGTAGCTATAGAGTTCCATCCAGTGGAGACCACACGGTCTGTGCCAGTGTCGCTGTTTTCTTTTACAAAGCGGCACATGAACTTTATTCAGCTCAAGGCATGAATTTGAAATCCTGCCATTTAATAATAACAAAAACTCACTCGGAAGCAAAATGTGGCCTTTTGTGTAAGATAATAAAAATGTTTCCTTTGCGTCGAATAATATTGAAGTTTCTTCTGTCAGTGCAAGTACTGTTGTGTTTAAAATGTTTGCCTGTGCTTATTATCCTTGATGGTTGCCTTGATGGATGAAATGTCCTGTGTATTGCCTAAAGGGTATCTAGGTTACTATAAACCCCCTCTTCCTGCTTCATTTTTTTTTTCTTCTTCTTGCTTTATCAAACATCCCTTAGAAGCCGTTCTTGTAATCCACAAATAGCCTTATTCTCAATGGGAATTTGAAGAGGGTTAGTCCGATGTGTACTCTTGGACCATCTAACAGCTCCTCCACTTTCTCCTCCACCCCCCTACAGGGCCTCAGCAACATCGTTGCCATAGACTTTGACTACAGGAAGGAGTTTATCTATTGGATTGACTCAAGCAGACCCAGTGGGCGCAGGATAAACAGAATGCGACTGAATGGGAGTGACCTGAAGGTAAGGCAGGGACTCCGTAAGGCCGCCCGAGGATATGCCTGAGCATAATGGTCTTATATTGAGGTCTCAGCAGCAAGGACGCCATTAATCCTCCCTCCATACCCACGTCCCTCTCGCTCTGCTCAGATTACATTGTGGGTGAGCGGAAGGTTTGCACAGCTATTCCAAGCCACTAATTAAACACCATCTACTCGGAAGGGACTGCAAGCGAGGTTGAAATCCTTTTATATCAGTGGGTTTGCAGTTGTACTGCCGCAGAGATTTTGTTTTCCTTAATGAAGATGATAGTATATTGCGTTGCATTATGATGTGATATGTAATGCAATAAGGCTTTGTGTTTCGCTCTTGAGACCCTTTGTGTCATGCAGTTACGTGATTTTTAAAAGGAATATGAATATTGTTGTCATTCTTGTTGCTACTGTTGTTGTACCTTACCACCCCTGCATTTAAGAAAATACTTTATATAATAATATTATATAAAACAGTTTTCATTGTGCAGTGCCTTATAAGGATATTGGAGAGTTTTACAGTTTGCTAACTCACTTCAGCCATCAGTAAGACACAGCCCTGACCTGGGAGGTACACACATTGTCTATTCAGCACAAATGGCCGCTCTTAAGTATAAGTGCACCCGCAGACACACTACGAGTTCTCTGCCGAGTTGCAGCGTCGAAAGTGCTGTTCGGAGGCCAAGGACACAACCGCAGCGAGGCGTGTCTTTGGCCAATCGCGGTCAATGAATCAATGATTGACGCATGGGCGGGCGTGCCTGTACTTCACCTGTCAAGGAACCCAGATCGTTATGTGTAATGGGAGGGGATAATGGTGCTTTAAGCTCCATCAAAGCAAGGATCCTTGGTGGATTTGCACACTGTGCAACTCAAAGAAAAAAAGAAAAGGAAAGAAATCACCTTAAAATGAAAGATTTTTTTTTTTTTGTACGTATTTTCTTGTTTTTATTTGAAGAGCAGCATAAGTATTTTAAAAGCTGCGGTAATGGGTGTAGGTCTGCAGTCGACTCTTTAGTCTGGGGAACAGGAGAGAAGGGGGTGGGACTAATTTCTTTAAGACAGGGCTGCCCAGCCCTGTTCCTGTAGAGCTACCGGCCTGTCGGTTTTCATATCAACCCTAATTTGGCACACCTGATGCCACTAATGAGCAGCTCAACAAGCTCTCTAGCTGTTGAATGAGGTGTGCTTTGTTGGGGTTGGAGTAAAAACCTACAGGACTGTAGATCTTCAGGAAGAGGGTTGGGCAGCCCTGCTCTAAGATATCAGATTTTCAATATGGCTGCATCAAAGGTGATCTAGATGTAGTGCAGGGGTCTTCAACCTTATCCTGCAAGGGCCGGTGTGGGTGCGGACATTTGTTCCAACCAAGCAGTTACACACCTGGCTCTACTAATCAAGGTCCTTAGCAAAGACTCTAGTGATTGATTAGTAGAATCAGGTGTGTAACTGCTTGGTTGGAACAAAAGCCCGCACCCGCACCCAAACCCGCCCTTGCGGGATAAGGTTGAAGACCCCTGATGTAGTGTAAATGACAGTGGAACTAGGAGGCGAACAATAATTTAAGCGGTTATTGTCTTAAACCTGTTTTTCTATTGCTTTCTGTAATTGTTTAGCAAGCTTTTACCCATTTACTTGAACAATCACCACAGATTAGTAGTTAATCCATTTATATGCATTTGCATCTGCTGCTACAGCACCAAACATTAAATATGCTTCATTACAGTTACAATATAATGTTACATTTCCCTGTTATTATGACAAAGGGATAGTAAATTGCCTGTTATTTATTTTATTGAATTTATTTTTCTTATGTTTAATAAGGAGCTGGTATCTGAGAGCGGCAGGTAGGTTGAGGTGTTGTATGGTTGAAATATGAATGTGGGTGAGATCAGATTTCTACTGTCAGGAGTTGTGGGCAAGGTAATTTTATTATCACCAAACTCCCTGACGTAATGTTGACACCAGCTTAGCACCAACAAAGGGGGACAACTTTAAGCCCCTTTTGGGTTTAAAGGTGAAGTACGTATGAGATACAGTAGATGATGAAACGCCATGGCTTTAATACAGTTAAAAACGAATGACCACAACCACCAGCATTGGCTCTTTTATCATATTATGGACACTGAAATTAGCTAATATAGTTAGTATTGACTGTTTTCAAGAAAACGTCTAAAATCCTTTTTCAGAAAGAAAAAGAAATGAACCCTTCTCCCCCTTTATTTCACAGGTCTTGAGGCATGCATCTTGATGGTGGCACCTGATTTTCAATGAACAATCACTGGGTATAATTTTGCGTAATGGCGTTTGCTTGCCATATGAAGTGCACTTTTGCCGCTTTGGCTTAAAGTGCCTGCTAAGTGACTCAACTGTAAATTGTAAAATGCATTACCTGTTGGCATTTCATTCCACACCATGTGCTGTTAGATATTATACAGCAGCATTAATAATTTACTTGTCAGTTAGCAGCCGTTGCTGGCAGTAACTTTAATCGCTTGTCCTTTGAAATAAGCTTGTCCTTAGAATGCAGGTTAGGTTAGACCAGACCTCGTATACGATAGTCTTGCTTTTCACAAAGGACGTGTTCTCTGTCTGTACATTGAATCTCTTTACGGAGGGTAATGCAGGAAACAAAGTTGACACAAGGAATAGAGACATTTTAACATTAAATCGATAATGACTTGGGACATTCTTGCCTTCAGAAATAATAAAACGTGGCTTCTGGCCAAATGGAGCAAAGATTTGGTCGTGGTTCTCAATGGCGTAAATAATGATTCAGGCCTACTCATGGACTTCAGTCTCGCACCTGGGTGTAAATTGGTGTGAGCACCATGACAACAACCTATTTTAGAGAGTATTTTATTTATTAATTTTACTTTTCTGGAGAAGTACATACAGGCCCAGGTGAGCTTGTGCAGCCAGTGATGCTGTTGAGGTAGCACACTGTTGTGATTATTAGTATCCTTGTACAGAACTCTACACCCTGTCATGGAGTCAACTTGATCCTCATTCACCAGCTCCTTCACCCATCATTACATTTAAACATTTAGTAGACACTCTTATCCAGAGAGACTTACACACATTACATGTTTATATGCAATCCATCTATACAGCTGGATATTTGGAGCAATTCAGGTTAAGTACAATTCAGGTCAAGGGTACAATGACGGCGCTCCTTCTGGGAAACGACCCCGCAACCTTTGATTCCCAGGCCCTGTTCCCTAACCATTATTCTACGCTGCCGCCATCACGTTATCTTTCAAGCATTGTGAAGGAACAGCCCTCCCAGAAATGTGTTCCTTCACACAGAGACATGTATTCGGCTCAAGCTGCTATTGCAGTGTTGTCACGATAAAATAGATTTGTACTTAAGCATCCATGTAGTTTCCCCTCAAATGAGCCAGTGATCTCACCAAAAGCTTTCATAAAACAAGCTATGATGGTTTTCATTGAAGGCAGCCATTCAAAAGCTTAAACTTCCATTTGTTTGAACGGATTTGTTGCTTTCAGGACAGGAGGGAGGGGAGAAAACGGTATTATTCGGTGAACTAACTGACCAGAGTGCCGGATATTTGTCAATTGTTTACCTCAGTGTGTATTCGAAATTTGACATTCTCTTGACCTTAAGTTTTAGATATGGCATTCTTTCAAATCAATACACAGAAAGACTACACATAGACCTGGAGCTCCACTTTCATGAGTAGCTTTCAATAATGATTAGTGACTTGGATGAGTTTTAGCTTTTTGCAAACTAACCTCTCAGGCTCTCATATTTGTAAAGAATGTTTTAAAGCATTACTGTGTTTTAATTACTACTTAAGGGACAGCTGTTTGCTGTGAATTTACTGGGGTCTTTGTGGTAGTTTAAAGAACCTCAAAGCGTTCTCTGTCTCTTGAAAAGCCGTTTTCAGGGGGGCTTTGTTTTTAAGTTTTGCTTTATATAATGTAAAAAAGGACCAGTTTGATCTGCCAGCTGTCATGCACATTATTTTTGCCAGCTAGCATATAGTGCGTATTTTAACAAAGAAGAAATATAATGTCTGCTCACTGTAGGAGTTATTATAGTGTCATTATTTATATGAGTTTCTCATTTCATGTATTGTGGACAAAGAGAACCTTATTCAAACATTCATTATATTCATGGCAGTAAAACAAATCAGTTGGTTAGCTTTTACAATTGCCACAGTCAAGGTTTCCAGTCTTAAATGATCCAGCATTGGTGAAATATATAATTTCCTTTATTTCTGAAATGTCTTCATTTTTTTGTATCTCAATGCAAATTGTAGCCAGTCATGTGTGCACCTTCATTTTCACTTCTAACTTTCCCCTGAATTCATAAATGAATGCAATATTCTGATTTAATTTCATAACTATCAATGGAAGGGAACACATCTCCAACACAAGGAATACTAACATAGTTTTTTTCCAGGGATAGTGCACTTGACATACATAACATAACTTAAATCCGAACTGACTGACTGAATACATAAATCAAGGGCTGCGGTCCAATCCGTTAAATGTTATGCCCTCCTGCACTTCCCCTCGACACTTCCACTTGGGAGGATGTGACACAGCACCAAAACAACACGAGTAGACACTCGAACCGACGGGGAGGAGTAAGTGAGGGAGTGGAATTATTTGAATTGGACCGCACTTGCACTCGGAAATTCGCCAGAGCCAGTGACGCCAGCAGACCATTGACAAATGAGTTTGTGCAAAACTTTCCAATAAATTTGATAAGACAGCAAGCTCCAGCCAACATCTTAATTTTTTATTCTGGCAAGAGCAAAAAGAGCAAACTAGAAAATGATTATCAATCAATTTATTGATAGACAGCACTTTAAAATACCTCATTAGCAGGAATGGGGGAATAATACACTTGTATGTTACAAAATACCTCCGAATCAAATATATTAAAAAACAGCAATCAAAACAGTGGATGCATAGCCTAGATTGCTTTGGAGATAGCACAGAAGTATAAAACATAAAAGAGGCGAGCGACCCGTATTGAATATGAAATCCAAGTATTTTTAAAAGGCTATTGTCCATAAGCTTGCACTGGCTCATTTGCTGGATACTCGCTGAATGGCAACAAGCTGATTATGTAGCTAGTTATCGTTAACTGGCCTGAAATAATCATTCTAATACTGAATCCTAGTAGGATGACATGAAACTTTTCGCTGGAGATACGTTTTAAAGCGATTTTAGCAAACCACTAAATCACTGTTATTTGCTAATTTATTCAACATTTCAGTCGTGCAATAAAAAAAAACTTTAAATATTGCTTAATATTGCATTCGCAACATCATTTGGCTGTAGGCTATTACACTTTAATTCACTTAATTAGTTTGATTAATGCAATGATTATATTGAATGTCTTTATTTGATATGTTTATTTGCGTGTTGTGGGTCTGCCCCACTGTCTGTCTTTTTTGATGTTGCTGGTGGCTACAACTGAAGTTCCCTAGTGGGAAAATAAAAATGATTCTATTCTATTCTTGTAATCGCTTATACTTGAGTGCCGCTTTCTCTATTTTAAAGATTTTTTTCCCGGGAGATATGTAAAGGCATTAAATTTAAACTTCCGAAACTTGGAGGAAGCTTGGGGTTACAGTAAAGCATTTTGGGCAAATTCACTGCCCGAAGTCTGCAGTCTTGCGGACTCATTCCCTCGAGCCAAATCAAGGGTCGAGGGACTAATTTCACGCACTTGACTTGCATTTCTAACGGATTGGACCGCACTCGCCCTTGGCAACGCCCAACTTCCGATTTCTAAAGGGATTCCCCCAAGTGGAAGTGGCGAGGGGAAGTGCAGGAGGGCAGAACATTTAACGGATTGGACCGCAGCCAAGGTCTCTTGAGTAATGAAGAAACAAGTGCCTGTGAGAGAGTATGCCTTGATACTCTCTGAAATTAGCCAGAGGCATAGACCACAGAAATGCTATCTGAGATGAACCAAGACAGCCATACCAACCTGTATCCTTCTCATGGCTAACTGCTGAAGCTAAGCAGCCATGCTACCCTGTACCCTTCTCATATCAAACTTCTGAAGCTAAGCCGGTACTAAATGTTAAGTAGACCCAATTCATGTTTTTTTCTAATCTCAAAAAAGAAAAATGGAAACACTTGGAGAGTCGCAGGGTATGCTGGTTTTTGTTTTTGCCTTAATATCGGCAACCAATTCAGATCCAAGAAACCAGGTGTGGTGAATTAACTGTGTTATCGGCTGCTTTAATTGATCAATTAAGTACCGAGTAACAACGAAAACCAGCATACCCTGCGGCTGTCCAGGACCAGGGTTGAGAAACACTGCATTAGAGGAACAAACTATTGAGCATGTGACATCTTACAAATATTTTGGAATAAAATATTTAGCAAAAAAATGCTAGGATTTTCCTTTAGAAATAAGTCCTGTTTTTCTCTCTCTACAAGAAAATTGAAATAAATAAGGTGCAGACTTGGTTATTACTTGGATCAGAGACCTGGAAAAACTAAGTTGCTGTTGGAAGAGCTCTTGTTGGACCAGTCGGGTGCATGCTTCCTGCTGGACCAAACAGAAAAAAAGAAACCCAATGCCCCAGCACAGTGATGGGTAGAGGTGTTAAGAGTAGGGGTGTTAATCCTGGTGTCCTGGCCAAATGCCCACAAAAACTTGGTAGGTACCCATAGGTAGTAGAACAGAGGGGTCTGGTAGGTGTGTATAGTTAATGATCCTGTTGTCTTCACGCCGACCTTTCCTCCATACAGATAGTCCATCGCACAGCCGTTCCCAGCACACTGGCCGTGGACTGGATAGGAAAGAACCTGTACTGGTGCGATGCGGAGAAGGCGACCGTGGAGGTGTCAAAGGCCAACGGCCTGTACCCGACCGTCCTGGTGGGCTCAGGGCTGAGGAACCCCAAGAATCTGGCTCTGGATCCACAGACTGGGTACACTCCTCCGCTTACTTTGGTTCATTGCTTTTTAAAATACATTTCCTTTAATATTATAATCTTTTTTGTGTACATTTAGATATGTATTTTATTTCCAAATACACAAAATAAAACAAAAAAATAGTGCAGGGCGGAATCAAAAATCAGATCCGCACAGCTAATTAACAAATGGTATACCAAGCCCCATATTAAAAGATATTTTTCCATGCAGATGTGCTTCACTTCTTTTGAGTGTTCTGTGTTATTGCTCACATTATTTAGATGGACATCTGTTTGCTTTGAAAATTATTTTTGGCAACAGGTCACAGAAAGACTAGCGGGAGCTGTTAATCACTTAAAGAATCAGAGGCAAATAAATGCCATTCTGCCTTTGAACGTGGCTTTTAAAGCGGTGAATCATTTCAACACGAAAGAACAAACTGAGAATGCGTTTTGCAAAACTGAGAAAATTTGTATTATTATTATTATTATTATTGACTCAGGCAGCTTGTTGAGGGACCCATTATAAGCGGCGCTATGATTACCCACTGTAAAGGTCATCATCGGTGCTACTAAATTAAACGAGCCGTGAGGTGAGAATGATAAATATGCAAGCGGGTAAAATAGCCCCTCTGTGCTCCTCAAGGTACGTCTTCTGGATCGACTGCTGCGAAAACCCCCACATCGGCCGCGTGGGCATGGACGGGAGCCAGCGGGCCGTGATCGTCGACACCGAAATCTACAGCCCCGCGGCTCTCACCGTCGACTACACCAACCAGAGGCTCTACTGGGCCGACGAGAACCACATCCTGTTCGCCGGCATGGACGGGTCCCGACGGCACAAGGGTAAGCGCTGGAACGCTTTAATTATTCGTTACCCGAGACCCCCCGCCCACGTCTCTTTAAATTTGTATCCGCTAACAAGTCAGTTAAGGCACACCGTATGCACTTGTATAATTAAAAGCAGAAGCGACCTGCGTGCGTGGCTTTAAAAAAATAAAAAAATAAAAAAGAATTATTTTTTTCCCTTTTTGCTTTTAATTTTCACAAGCCTAATTGGGCTTAACTGAGGGGGGGGGGGGGGGGGGCGGCTGTGAATGATGAATGGTATTATCACCCAGAGCTGTGTCTACTTCATTACAGAGACTGACTTGGAGAAACATCCTGCCTTTTTTTCCCAGAGTTCAGCAGGAACCTACACTCATTATCACCCCAGGATCCATTCTTCCTCGTGTTCATTCCTCCTTTTCCCCTCCTTTTTTCTCTCTTTTTTAATCCTCGGCCCAGACTGTGCTCGTTGCGTGCTTGCTCGTTAAATTCACTTTACTTGGGATCATATTACAAAAAAGGCACAACCTACAGGAGGCCAACCTTTAATCTCAGCTTGCCACTCCTCAGTCACCTAGAGCGATGATTGATGGCGCTCTAGCGGGATCGCGGGGTGGTCACGTCCGTACCCGTCTGCCTCGTCCCCGTCCCCATAAGCTGAGGTGAAGCCATGTTTTATTTGGGATTGCCTCGCCCAAAAACCGATATGCCACCGCGACTGTTGACGTTATTCCACAGACTTTATCAGCATTATCTGTCTGAAGTTTTCTGAAAAGGTTGTGGTTGTGTGTTTTTCTTGTGGGATAGGGGCTCCTGGAAGGGGAATGTGGGCTACCTGCTAATGCACATAGATTCCTGCATTGCTGTCCATTCTCAAGGTTCACAGTTTAAAGACGATTCCCAATGTGTTTCAGGATAATCTCTCATAGAATATGAATAAACACCTGTCCCTCTTCAGACCAGTCACTGGAGGATTATATTATTATTATTATTATTATTATTATTATTATTATTATTATTATTATTATTATTATTATTATCATCATGCATAAAATAAAATCAACTCCTCCAGCCACTGAGTCAGTAAAACAGGCAATTATAATCAATCCGTCAGGCAATTGTAACAGACCAGTGATTTTTACAGTACCAGTGTGGCCTAGTAGTTAGGAAAGTGGGCTTGAAACCAGAATGTCGCACGGTTTAATAACAGTTACGAGACCTCTTTTGTACCATTGAGTAAAATGCCCAACCTAAACAGCAATTCCTCTATCTGTACATGAGTAGGGAGGTCAAACCCTTTTTGTGATTTTTCAGAAAACATATTTTGCCAGCTTATTTTTTCATGTATATTGTCCTAAATGCTACAATATAATCAAATAACACTATATAAATTGCTAGCTTGTCAGAAAAAGGACGTTTGTTCGCTTTAAAATTATTTTTAAAAATAGCCCGTTTCACTTCCGTGTAATCACTCTCGTTGGACGGAAACACATCATCATCTGTGCTGCTTTTAGGATACGGTTATCTTTATTTTTTCAACAACAAGAACCGATATTTTGTGGTATTCGTACAGGAAAACTAATATAAACAGAGTTTTAATACATTTTACTGGCATCAGTTGTACTAACGTAAAAGTGACTCTTGAACAGGGACCATCCTTATGTGCTCATTGCAACTGCATCACCTTTTCCTGAAAAGTTCTCAAGGTCATGTCTTTCTTTGTCTGCTCTCAGTCTTTTGCACAACACACTGACAGCGTTTAATCTTTTAGCTGTGACTGGGATTCAATCAACATCTGTTCCTAACTTTGACTCACATTTAAAAGCAAGTAATTAGGCCTGTTGTTATTTTTTCTTCACAAAACAGACTGTATTTCTTCAGTCACCATTCATGTTTACTACAAAAAACATATCATACTTGTTTTGTTTTTTTGGTGAAATAGTCACCTCATTTTTATAATGACTTCTGATTTAATAACTGCAGGGTTAAAAAAGACTCATAAGACAATATTTGTACCTTGATGGTGTACCGCTTTTATAAAAATGTTTAACGTTTTTTTCTAATGTTAGGGTCACTCCTGGAAAAGTCATCAAATTTCACGTTGAGAAAATTAAGTTTAGTGGGTTTTCACTGCTATTAAACACAGAAAAGAGTAATTTTTGACCTGAGGGCAACACGAGGGTTAACAAACAGGTTAACCACCACCCCCCAACATAATTTTCATTAGACCTCTATGTGTGTCCTGTTTCCCAGTCCTTATTTCAGTTTATTAGCTGAACCCAGAAATAGCCGTCAAATAAATTAATACGAAATATAAATTTCAGGCATAGTGTTTTATTTGCTTTATTTATTTATTTATTTATTGTGATTTTCAATTTACCAGCCTCAAGAGCCAATTTTTCTCGTTTATAATAATATTTCCCCAGCCTCGCTCAGAGGAGAAGGCTTTCGATTTTCACACGTCCTTACCGGCAATAAAGAACAAGCAGGTCTGACAGATTGTCGCCGGAATTATTTAGGAGTTTTGTGGTTTGATCTGTCCCACTCTGTGCTCTATGGGATATTTTACCTGGTTGCCTTCCCAGGCTGTGTGATTAACCTGGCGCCACCCTTTCACAGTGTCCAATCGAGACATCCACGGAGTGGTGGGACTAGCGCTGTTTGAGGACTACATCTACTGGACCGATGGGAAGTCCAAGTCCCTCAACCGCGCGCACAAAACCACAGGGGACCAGCAGGTGGTGCTGTTGAGCACCTGGCAGACCATCACCGACATCAAAATTTACCACCCTTTCCGGCAGCCTGACGGTAATAAACTCCTTTAATCACCTCTCTCCTATTTTACATTTATTTCTCACAGTTCCTATAAAATACTTTTTACTGATGTCGGTGTGTCTCTCTCCTCCCGGTACGCAGTTCCCAAACACCAGTGTCAGGTGACCAATGGAGGCTGCAGCCACCTGTGCCTGCTGTCCCCAGGGGGCGGGTACAAGTGCGCCTGTCCCATCAACTTTTACCTGGGCGCCGACAACAAAACCTGCCTATCAAACTGCACCGCCAGTCAGGTGAGTGCCCCTCCACCTGGCCCTCGAGCGGCGTCAGTATATCAAGTTACCGCTTCTTCTTAGCGTTCTCACGCCCAGTCTCTTAAGTCTATAAACATGCAAAGAAGCGAAGAGAGTTGGCGTGCTTTCAAACATCTGATTTAGAACTCTGCGCTACATTTTCATTCATATATCTGGAAGTACGTCAGATTTTGTGTCACCTCTGTAACCCTGAATCCAGCAGATGAAATCAACATCTTATCAACATCAACGCAGAACGCTTAGCTGCTAGGAAATAAATACTTAGCACAACATATGGCATTGGCAAGAATATGTTTAAAAATTTGTTAAGTGTTCGTTTTTTTTTCTTCTTTTAAATCGAGAGTTTTGAAAGCTTGGTGAGGTGCCATGCTTGCATTTTAAATTGACTGTTTTCCCAGCTCTGTACAAACAAATGGAGCATCACATCACTGCCAGAGCACATAATCACAAAGACTCATACAGACTGACATATTACAGACACAGCTGCAGCTGCAATGAATCATTTTCGCAAAGAAATGTTTGTTGGCGGTTACTCTTTTCCTTCACAGTTTGAACTGGTATACGTATGTTCTTGATAAACAGTTGTGCCTGCCAGTCCTATGTTTGCATTTTTTTTAGGTTGGTTTTAGTCTTTTTTCTATGATAAATCTACACTGCAGTTCTGTAGAGCCTCAGGTGCTTTTCTTTAATTTAAAAGTATTTTATTCCTGCGTGTAGTTCCGCTGTGGTACGGATGAGTGCATTCCTTTCTGGTGGAAGTGCGACACAGTGGACGACTGCGGCGACGGGTCGGACGAGCCTGCGGACTGCCGTGAGTTCCCGCCGTTTCCCCGGTTTCATTCACAGCAGCTCGCCACAGCTGAGCTTTGGTCGGGATCCATTATGCCCAATCCCAACGCCCTGAATACTTTGTTCTGTTTCACCCTCCTTTGAGCTGTGATCCCTCCGTACTTTGAAAGGATTGCTGTTTGAGATAAGTGCACGGGGAAAAACAGATCTTTCAAAACTGCCTCAAGCGTCTGAAGTTTTTGAACTACAGTGTGTGTTAAAAAAAAGACCCCCTGTGAGGGATGTAAATCAATTATTATTATTTTAAATTTTTAGGAATTATAAGTTCTCTGGGAAAAGTGGCTTATAGCATTCTCCTGTGTATTCTGATGTTACTTCCACTGACTTTTTCCACGTACTTTCCCCTTTTCCTACGGATGAGACTTGTGAGTTAGCTTGTCATCGGCAATATGGTTAAATGCGGCAAGAATTATGTATTAGTTACAAGCTATAGCGCCAAGCACAGTGGGTAGCCAGAGAGCTAGCTGGAGGACATTTATTGCTGCTGACATGAGTCTGGTCCCAGGCTATAATGTAAAACCACCCTGTTCCCTTCACAGCTGAAGGTAAGCAAGGTTGGTGTTGGGGAGTACTTGGATGGGAGACCTCCTGGGTAAATTAAGTCATTGCTGGAAGGGGGCCAGATAGGTTCACTCTTCTGTCTGGACCGAAATAAAATCCAGTTCCCAAGGTTCTGAGTCAATGTGGTCTTTAAAGATCCCACGATACTTTCTGAAAGAGCAAGGGAGTTAAGCCCGGTGTCAAACTCCCTGAAAACGCTTTCAATCTGCATCTGGCCACCTAATTACCCTCTTGCGTCTGATTGGCTGCACAATCTCTGCATAGTTCCTTGCCATTGTGATTCCCCACACCGTCACTGCCAATGAGGAAGTCAGGTCTCGGCTGACCGTCCTGGTTAAATAAAGATTAATAAAGCATAGAGAATACATTTGTATGGCTATTTCATGTTCGATATTTAACTATGAATGGTTTAGACCAGGGACTTTCACCGGTTTTGATCCAGGGACCCCACCCGCCTTGAAGGCATCCCGGGGACTCTCATCATCAGTTAAAAAAGGGTTATAGTATAAAAACAGGGGGGAGGGGGTTTGTTAGCTTTTTACCTTAAATTAGATATGACCGTCGCGTTCAAATCTGAAATCGACCCGTATTTGCTGGAAATATTAGTTAAAGTTTGCTTTTTTTCCACTAGGGCACAGCCATCTTGGACCATCTGTGGTCGTGACGTCACTAGGTTGGTTGGTCTCGGCTGCTCAATGTATTACTATGGGAAAATAGCTGACTTTCAGTGAGCTCAACAATGCATCGTGAGGAAAAAATAAAACAAAAAACGGTCCTTTTGTATTGCCCCGATATGCTCAACTGAGTATTACTGAAGTATTATTGAGTATTATTACTCAATTTAAAACTTAATTTTCATGAACTGCTTCTGACCAACTGCTGCACTGCTGTCTTGCCTTGATACATTAGTTAACAGTTAATTTAAGTTTAAAATTAAGATTCGTTTGGTAATACTCATTTGAGCATCTCAGACCGTCTGTGTGTTTTTTGTTTTATTTTTTCCTCACAATGCATCGTTGAGCTCGCTGCAAGTCATCTATTTTCCCATAGTAATACATTGAGCAGCTGAGACGAACCAACCTAGTGACGTCATGACTGCAGTTGTTCGAAAATGGCTGTGACCTAATGGAAAAAAATAAATAAATAAAATAAAATACTTTTTCCAGCAAATACGCATCGATTTGAGATTTGAACGCATAGTCGTATCTAATTTAAGGTAAAAAGCTAACGAACCAGAACTACTTTACCGAGTGCTTCATGTCCCCTTTAAGATTGTGACCATGGATCCCCTGCTGAAAACTCAGGGTTTTAAATAGCCTGTGGTTGTCTCGCAGGCTATTGTTCAGGCTTGACTGTACCTGGATTTAGATGCTTTGTGTAGAAAGGGGAGACTGCCAATCACAGCTATTATTAATCACAAATTCAAGTAATAATATCAGTCTGGAAAAGTGCAATTTTTTTAATGTTTTGAAAAGTTGTTTTCCCCTATAGATGGGTCAGCTAAAAATGACCCTTTGCTGCACATTTTATTCAGCTGACAGATGCTGGAATGGACAAATATGCTCACACATCACAATTTTACAGCTGCAAAATTGATAATGAGGCCCCTCATTACTTCCCCCTGCAGTTCACTCTAAAACAATTACCTGCCCCTTAATTCACAAGGGCAACCGGACAACAGGTCGCCAATGCGTTCAGAGTTTCAATGTCAGTGTTGGCTTTTCACAGCGGAATTCAAATGCCAGCCGGGGAGATTCCAGTGTGGAACTGGCCTTTGCGCTCTCCCTCCCTTCATATGCGATGGAGAGAATGACTGCGGAGACAACTCCGACGAGGCCAACTGCGGTAAGGAGCTCCCCCGACAGCCACTTATATCCCTCAGATTCATTAAGCGCATCAAAGAGACCTTTATCTGAAGCCAGGTGTAGATTTCAAAGTTCAAATGTGTTTATTGGGTCATAGAGAATTATTATCTTTCACTTCTCGCTTTGCACAGAAAGTACTGTTACTTGACTGTGCTGTTTGGAACTATAAAGTTGCCTGATTGGAGCATTCAATTTAATATATGCCTAAAATAAATTTAAATAATCTCTCAAGTAAAGTTGGTTTTGACCAGTTTATTTGGTTTATAATACATTAGGAATATGCTTAATATTTGTTAATATGTGCTCGGCACGTCCCATCAGAATCTTTCCCTGGGGTTCTGTGTTTCAGATGGACATTGTGCCTGCCCTTTAAAAAAAAAGTTGCATGTACGATGACCTTTAAAACTGAACCGTCCATCTATTGCACATGTATTGTCTTCTCCCCAAGGATATAAAAATGTGTCCATGTGGGCTTGGACTCATGTATGTCAGGCCTCATGAAAGGGGCAAAGCGATAGCATTTCACCTGTGAAGGATGAGCTTTAATCAAGAGAAGGAAGGTCACATTCTTTCGAACAGTAAATATCAGTGCACAATATACTCTTGGGCTTTCATTTTTTTGGTAAAATGAAAGTTCCTGAAAGAAATGAAAAAGATTTTAAATGACATGTTTGTGACCCACATTGAACCTCATAGGAATTAGTTGCTCTCACTCTCTCTCTTTCTTTCTCTTACTTTGTGTGTATATGTCTCACTCTATCACATTGTCTTTATTTTGCTCACTCTCTTATTGTCTTTCTCTCTTATTCTCTCGCTCGCTCGCTGTGTGTCTGTCTCACTCTCTCACTCTATCACATTTTCTCTCTCTATCTCTCCCGCTCCCTCTCTCACTCTCTCTCCCTGCCTCCCATGATGCGATGATCCAGTTTGTTAATGATCGACCATTTAGTCATTTTGTGCTGTTCCTATCTGAATACGTTCATTTGACGAGCACTATCTATGACAAGCACAGGGACTGTCGCTCAGTTGCAGCTCTCAAATGATCAATAACTTCCCTGCCCGCATCAGAAACGATTACAGAAATGTCTGTTTCATCAAACAGCCCTGCCTTTATCTGACGTCTCTAATCAGGGCCATGCTCATAAACTTGTAAGCGTGAACGCAAGATACCCCTATCAGACTTAAATAATGTAGACATAAAGTGATCTCTTAATAAATCTACCACAGTGTGCTGTCTGTTTAGATTTCTGCTGAATTCCCATCTACACAATCAGTGGAAGATGATCATGGTGCCTGATCTGTTTCTGTGATAGACCTGAGAATGTCATACACCGTAGCACTGTATACTGATAGGAGAGCCCAAATGTCCTGATAGGTGCCTAACTGTAGGTAGGAAAAGTAGATTTTAACAATACTGTTAATGTTTCGTACATCTGATGAATTGATCTGAATTGGTTGATGAATAAATGCAAATCCCCATTATAAATTCTACCAGTTTTGTAAAATGTCTGCCTTTCCTTTCCAGATCATGTGTGCAACAGTTAACATGAAAGGTTCCATTACAGAAAACAGTTGGCTCTTTACACACGCGCACACACACACACACACACACACACACACACACACACACACCATTTTATCTGTATGCAGTGCAAGATTACTATGCATCATATTTTTTCAATGATTGGCATGTTCCAGTAACAATCATGTATTTATACAAATAGGATCACTGTAAGGATCATATCACAAGATTACAGAAGGTGCCAAAAATCATCAACCTTTACGGTTTTCCAGTGGTTTGTCCAGTTGTCAATTTGAAGCTCATGGAATACATGTCACTTGCTAATTATGATTGGCACCACATTCAAACAATCGAAATGCACCACAACTGTAGCGGCACTGTTTATCCATCATGTGAGTTCAGTTGACATCCTATACAGACCAGCTTTCTCACATTGTATCGGCTCCTTAAAAAAGACTGGAGTAAAATCCATGAAGGGAGATTCAGCAGTGCATTTAGAGATTACCCTTCCACATCCATTTGGCAGATGCTCCGTCCTACTCAAATGTCACTCTCTCCTTTTCAGACACGTACATTTGCCTGTCGGGGCAGTTCAAATGCACCAAGAAGCAGAAATGCATCCCGCTGAACCTCCGCTGCAACGGACAGGACGACTGCGGGGACGGCGAGGATGAAATTGATTGCCGTAAGACCTTTTTTTTTTTTAAAGCAGAGCGGGCAGTCCACCATTCTCATGTCAGTTATTAATTGTATTGTATTGTAGGGGGTTACAGATATAGAGGGTATCACAGCACAAAACTTGCCTTGGCAGGGAATCACGGGGCGATTGGTACATGGGTCAGGAATGTTTCTTCCACATTTAGGAGGTTCCAGTCAGTAGGGTTCGCTGGTGCAGTTCGTGTTCACGAGCTAACTGGATGCTCTGCCCTTGACACTGCCACCTACTCGCAAAGCAAGTTAAAGTTCGGAACATTAACTCCAGGAATGGATGAAAGAATTTCAAATCTTAGAGCACACTGAGCTGAACATCTGTATTTGTGATGTCCTATACAGGCTGTTTAATGAAGGATAGGGGTGGCATTGTAGTATGATGGTAAAGGAACTGGCCTTGTTACTCACAGGTTGCGTGGTACAACTGAGGTGCTCCAATTGTACCCGTGTAGAAGTGCTAGCGCCAATTGTGGCCTGGATTCCCAATGTGGACAGTTTTGTCAACACACAATCTCAACACACAAAGCAAAACTAAATTGCCCACTAGAATCAATAAAAGTGCTTAAGACAGATCAACAGCAGAAGTATGTGGAAGCCCGTTATGGTTTAAATGTACGCAGGAAGGCTCTCGCCACAGTCCATGACCCTGGCCATCCTCTGCACTCTTTGTTGGAGATTTTCCCTCTGGCCAGTGGTTTACAATGCCCGCGGCTTAAAGAAACCTGTATAAGAGACCCTTGGTCTTTAGAGATGACAGTATAGGAAACTGTATGAAGTGTGTATTTGTACTGAAATGTGATTATGTTGTTATTGTGTGCTTTTTTTGTGCCCGAGGTCAGGATTATTTTCCAACCTTTGTTCGATAGTAAAGATGGTCTTGTATTGTAGTGTATAATTAGCCATAGGGTAACCAAGGGAGGGTGAGGGCTGGAGGTCCGAAGAATAATGGCCATTGGTTCACCCAGAGATGGAGGGTTTCAGTAGGCATGGAGTTATATTGATACCCATGGGGGGGGGGGATAAAACTAGAAACTAGATCCACTTCCTCAGAGTATAAAAATGAAGGGAAGCTTTTGTTAGATTCTTTTTTTTATTTAGCACAACCTGCAATAAAAAAATTATCTAACAAAAGCTGAGCTTTAAGATCGTTTAATTTCCATTCATATTTTCGGAATTAAGAGTGCGGAGAACGAAGAGCACATGTATCCACAATTATAATGTTGATTAAAATGTGCACAATTTTGCGACGCAAGTTAAAATAATTTTATTACTTGCCTAATAGCCTAATTGAGGAGAACCGGCTACATTTGATGGCATTGAGTAATTGGTGAATTAAACACTGATGTACCCTATTGTTAATCAAGGAAACGGATTGAAAAATTATTAAGACCAATAATCAGTTTAAAGGGAAGTTTTCCGCTACCCCAATTTTGAGCTCAGGAGCCGCCACTGATATTGACTCTCTCACACTACTTGTCTCTCTCTCTCTCTCTCTCTCTCTCTCTCTCTCTCTCTCTCTCTCTCTCTCTCTCTCTCTCTCTCTCTCCCTCCCTCTCCCTCTCCCTCTCCCTCTCCCTCTCCCTCTCTCTCTCTCCCTCCCTCTCCCTCTCCCCTCTCCCTCTCCCTCTCCCTCTCCCTCTCCCTCTCCCTCTCCCTCTCCCTCTCCCTCTCCCTCTACCCGGCACAGCTCTCTACTGCTGCTGTTGTTAAGTGCAGCAAAGTATCAGTATTCTCAGC
This sequence comes from Synaphobranchus kaupii, assembly GCA_029718625.1. Taxonomy (NCBI): domain Eukaryota; kingdom Metazoa; phylum Chordata; class Actinopteri; order Anguilliformes; family Synaphobranchidae; genus Synaphobranchus; species Synaphobranchus kaupii. Next base: position 14,038,572 of record CM056383.1, on the reverse strand, counting down.
AGTGAGGTCTCCCTGGTGCCTCTATAAAGTGCCGATAAACTGGCTACTTGTGTGCCAGGTGCAGTCCAGGAGACTCCTCAAACCAGCATAGAGAGACCAGCTCTGGCTCATTTCTCATTTCTGGCCTCAACGGGCTTTTTTTCCCTGAACGGTGAATGATTTTACTTACATTTCTTTCCTTTTTCCACTGCCCTGTTCACGACAAAGCACTGGGTCTGAAATGAAGCCAACAGGAAAACTGTTCTACGACAAAAAAATGTAGTGGTCAGTTTCAGGGTGGGCGTTTGGGAATTGGATGCGTTGGCGGTATTATGTCTGCTCTATCTCCCTCTCCCTAGTGACCCTTCCTCCAGTGGGTTTCTGTCTGTCTTGGTGCAGGCCCACATGAGGGGGGGGGGGGGTTGGGTGGGAGGGGGATTAAGTGGGAGCCAACTGTTTGTTGATAAATCTCACCTAGGGTGGAGATTACCTCGGCGGAGGGTGGTTTTAGCAGGGATAATCACATCTGGAGGGCGGGAATTGGCTTGGGTGTATATTCTCTAGGGGTTAGAAGCAGTGTACGAAATACCGCATGGCAATCGGGTGTCCTGTTTGACATCCGATACAACCCCCCCCCCCCCCTTCCCCCTGCTCTAAAAAAAAAAAGTTAATAAATAAAATAAAATATATGGTAATTAATCTTGTAGCGATTGACTCCATAGAGAGACCAGACGGATCTAGGATAACACTTAGGCTGCTTTATTAAGCAATGGAACAAGACATCAGAGCAAAGCAAGCTGTCCAAACAGTGGAGAATGCTCGAAGGCTATTCTCTAGGCTATGGAAAGAACCCACGGTTACCCCCTTACAATACACACACATAGCCTTGTGGGCAATATTTTTACAACAGCAACACAACAAGGCGAAGAGCACAATTAGCCCTTCGGTGGCTCATTAGCTGACTAGTTTAGCTAGCCACCGAACAACAACATGGCAAAGAACACAGTTAGCCCATTGGTGGCTTATTAGCTGACTAGTTTAGCTAGCCACCGAACAACAAAATGGCGAAGAACACAGCTAGCCATTCAGTGGCTCATTAGCTGACTAGTTTAGCTAGCCACTGAACGACAACGTGCCAAAGAACATAGTTAGCCCTTCGGTGGCTCATTAGTTGACTAAGTTAACTAGCAACCGAGCAACAATGTCGAAGAACACAGTTAACCCATCGGTGGCCAGCTAGTTAGCTAACTAGTTTAGCTAGATACCACTACAATATTAATGATATGTCATGGCCATCATGCAGTAAATTATGCAGTGCTCACAAATACTACCATGCACCTAACAATACAATAGAGACAACAAAAATTTAACAATCAGCAATAACAAAATAACAAAAATAGACCTACTGTGCCAATACGGGTCCTACGTTATCTTAGCGCAACTCTATGGCAACCGTAGCATCCACTACCAAACGCACTTAAACACTCCACAGTGCACCCAAAGCAAATAAAATACGATGACAGTCTATCGGGGTTATTTTGAGTGTTTATACCATGAAACTATCGTTGAATTCTTTACTTTGTGCTGATATTCTCTGTGGAAGTACGGCGGCGGAGCAATACTTTACGTTACCTACGAATGTAGTGCCGGCACTGATCAACTGCAACAACAAAGAAGAGCAACAAGTTGCAATGGCCACGTTCGCTCCGCCGCCGTACTTCCACAGAGAATATAGGTCAGCACAAAGTAAAGGATTCAACGATAGCATTAGCAATGTGTGTATGTCCAAAAGAAGGGTGAAAATGGTTTCCATCAATCAACTACATCATGGGTAATTCGTAATTGAGACATTCTGTCCAAAATTCCGAACTATCCCTTTAAGAGAACAATGTTGAGTGAAAGTGGTACCTTTAATACTATCCAAACAAGTTTAAAAGTGGCAGCATATGCAAAAAAAGTGATTCATTTGTATTCATACATCAGATTTTCACTGTTGAAATGAAACACCTAAGGCAATTTTCAATTTGAACAATGTAAAGATGATAATTAACAATTTTACTGATGCTACCACTGTAAAATGTGACCCAATAGCTATTTCTATGACATAGCCTAAATTATCCATAAAACATAATTTTGTTGCCTCTGCTAAATGCCAAATGCAAATTTCAGGATTGGGAAAAAAAAAGATACCAAATAATGTTGTTTTCGCTAATCGCTAGAAGATCCGCCAGGAGGATTACCCCGTCTATGTTGGAAACTTTTTTGTGGCTAGAGATTGAATTAGATGGGTGTCATTTAACTACCTTAACCCAATTAATCCAAGCGGGCAAACTTAATTTACATTCCTTCATACACAATAAGATTTTATAATAGTACATACAATAGTGAAAATATAATAATGGACCTTTTAACCAGGAGGGTCAATTGAGAACAAATTTCCATTTACAATGACAACCTGTGTAGTCCCTAAGCTACATGTCTTTGGATTGCACTGTGGCACAGGACTGTATGTTCTGTGGATTGTACACAGATGAAAAATAGGAAAGATCTTCGGCTGAGAGCTCAGGTGCATAGTAATCGGAGAATGTTTGGATCCGGGGTTTTCCTGGATGTGACAAAGTGAGCAATAGTGAGGATTAGTGATGATTAATGTATTTTTGTCATTCCAGCGGAAAGCACGTGCTCCCAGGACCAGTTTCAGTGCAAGACCACAATGCACTGCATCTCCAAGCTGTGGGTTTGTGACGAAGACCCGGACTGCGCCGACGGTTCCGACGAGGCTGACTGTGGTAAGAGTGAGAAATCTGTATCCTAACATTCCCTTTCTGCTTCTGAATGTTCGTGTATGATTTTTCACCGTATGAAGAGTGATAAAGGCCAGCCGAACCAAGGAGTAATTTTTCTGACAGTACTCATTGGCCACATGAATCTTCCATAACATAAACTTGAAAATAAACTGGGAAAAGTCAAGAAGTATCGGAAAATGAAGTCTCTGGCCTTTACAAGGCTGTTTTATAAATGGAATGATTTATAAATGTCCAAATAACCTTTCTGCTTGGATTTTATTTTTTCAAGCTGTAAAGCGCGTCTAGGTGCTGGTCAAGGTCACACTAAAAGTTTTTTTTTCTTTTTATTTTTTTTAAATTTTTTTTCTTTCATTATGTTCAGCAGGCTGATAACCTAATAACCTAGTATCATGTATTATGTATTAGTAGCTTGAATGCTCTTAGATATTCCTGAATTAATTTTAATGAATTGGGAGGATTTGTTGTGGTCCAATATCAAATATCATGGGCAATTTCCATATTTATTATTATTTTATTTTTGGGTTTACATTTAAGTGTATTTTAACATTTTTGGCCCATTGATAACTGATAATTGTGAGTTAGCAGGGCTCTAAGTGAGTAAGTGTTTTGCCAGGAAGCTCTGGTGCTCCTGATCTGTTCAATTTTAGGAGCACACAGCAAAATGGAGGAGCACTAACTAAAAATTGCCATTAATAAAAGTTAGAATGTTTTATTCAACAAAACAAGTGTGCTTCATACAATACTGTATGCAGTGCTCAAGTTATCAGTGCATGGCAGGGGGTTCCCAAAATATTTCATCCAGTCTCTAAAATAGATTTCTTCTTCGTATTCCACCAGGTGAAAATAACTTTTATTGTTCTTAATTTCCAGAAAATTTGCTTAACCTGCTGTTGACGGGGCAGTGCCACACTAACGTTATATGATAAGTTCTAAAGGATTTTACATGTCCACTCATCATCGCAGAGTGACTTTTTGGTCACACCTCATTCATTTAGATGTGTTTGATATTATACACTGGCACGCACCAGAGCAAGCTCGTATTTATTATGTGGCTCACAGTGTCCTCATGGACAAGATTGTGTGAAAAGTCCACGCAAGTTCAGGGCTTTTACTGGCTCAAACAGGCTTAGGTGGTGCCTAAGTGCGGCCGGTCTGGCTGTGTCGTTGTGGCTAACTTAACACCTATACCGCCTTTGATTCCAATTTTACGCTTTGATAGATACCCGATTTTGGCATAGTCTAACATAACACTGTCTTAGTTTATGCATTATTTAGCTTTATAAATTCTATTTTATTCATTTTTCCATGGCTATGAGGACCAGGGACGGTACATGGGTTTGTCAGGATTAATTGATCACTTTATTTGTTCCCAGTAGAGATCTTGATAAGTGGCTGGGGTGTTACTTTAATTCTATTAAAGATGATTGCCATTGCCTTCACAATCATTAAGGCCATGATACACATGAAACATTTTGAGGCAATGCAGATGGGCAATTTTGCCTAATACGTGACCACTAGTATTTTTTCACCATACATTAATTACTTAGAACCCACTGATTTTTGTCCCATTTGCTAATCTCTACCCTTCTTGCAGGCAATGTTGCCCATCTACATTGCCTAAAAATATTACATTACATTACATTTATTTGGCAGACGCTTTTATCCAAAGCGACGTACAATAAGTTCATATTGAAGGTCACTGATGCAACTACAAAGCAGATCTGACAAAGCACAACTTTCTCATAACGTAGGAGCCATCCCTAGTAATGAACATAGAACACGTCAGCTATACAATCTTAGCTATAGAATAACAAAAAAAAAGAAAACGTAAATAAACATTAAAAAAATATTGCCTGTGTATCATGGCCTGTAAGTATTCCTTATACTGTAAGAACACAAATTATAAATATACCTTATGTACACAATATGCCAGACATACATTAGATTATAATTGCCAACCCCCCCGTGTATGTACACTGCCCGGCCAAAAAAAAAGTCGCACACTGTAATATTTTGTTGGACCGCCTTTAGCTTTGATTATGGCGCGCATTCGTCGTGCCATTGTTTCGACAACCTTATGCAACGTCACAACATTTATTTCTGTCCAGACTTTATTTCTGTCCAGACCAGCATTATTTTTTGGCCGAGATCTTGTATTGACGACGGGAGAGTCGAACCACTCCGTGAAGTTTTCTCCAGCGCATCCCAAAGACTTTCAATGGGGTTAAGGTCAGGACTCTGGTGGCCAATTCATGTGTGAAAATGATTCCTCATGCTCCCTGAACCACTCTTTCACAATTTGAGCCCGATGAATCTTGGCATTGTCGTCCTGGAATATGCCCATTGATGGGATAACCTGGTCATTCAGTATATTCAGGTACTCAGCTGACTTCATTTTATTGCTGCATAATGTTGCTGAGCCTAGACCTGACCAATTGAAGCAATCCCAGATCATAACACTGCCTCCAGAGGCTTGTACAGTGGGCACTATGCATGACTGGTGCAACTGTGACTTTTTTTTTGGCCAGGCAGTGTATGTCAAAGAAGTGTTCAGTCAGACGTAGCCAGTCTATTGGGTGTGTGAAAATCAATTGTTTGCTACATTCTTAAGAAGCAAGAACCCAAGAGGAGACCAGCTTGACGAACAGGACTCGCTAGTTTGATGACTATGGTAGTACAGTACCGTAGATATTGACTCCTCTCCGTTAACTCAAAATTTTCAACATTACCTTTGCTTTTCGCCGTCATTCAACACACGTTTTTTCTTTGACTGTTGAAAAAATTGAACGCTTCTTGTTGTCTACACTTGTATACATTGGCACGCTTCGCCTACCAAACATCTGTCACAACAAAATTGTAATGGCTGCAAAACAGTTGTCCAGCATTCTAAAACAGCTGCCCAGCACTGTAAAACAGCTGGCCACACTGTAAAACAGCTGCTTTGGTGGGTTTGGCATCTCTGCTCCGCACCACAATCCACTCTTACGTCCATCTAAAAAAGGCTTTTATTTAAATGCAATTATTGAGCAGATTTAAATTCAGTTGTCAATTCCTTCTTTAGGCGGCTCAAAATTGCCTTTTGGCGGCCCACCCAAGATTTTACAATGCAGGGGGAAACCCTGAAGTTAATGAATTGAACATCCAAAGAGTTAAACACAGCACAGGTCCTAAACTCCTCTCGCACCACTGACCCTGAATTCAACTTGTAATTGGCATGTTTTAAAAAGTAGGAGCAAATGTGAGCATTTTGCTTGCACTGTAGAACTCTGGGCCCCGTTTGCCAAAAGCATTAAGTTAAGATCATCTTAGAGTGTTTTGCCTTTGTGCTTTATTCATTTTATGATTAAAAGGATGAATATTTACTGTAATTACATAAAAAGGATAATAAAAATAGAGGGAGAAAGACAAAAAACAAATGATGAAAAACAAACAATGAATTAAAAGAAAAATAGCCTAACCCCCCCCCCCCCGTCCTGTCCTGTCCTGTAGATTTTACCACCATTTCAATGAGAGGGTGCTACAATGAGTATAACTGCCTGTGGCAGAGTAAGGTTGGGCAGATATCTACCTGGAGTTTAACAAGCACTCAGATTGTCTTTTGGGTCTTAGGCAGCAGCACGTGGGGTGGCCCCTTGTTAACACTCCTCACAGGCCCCTGCCCTGTGCTCTATGGTAACAGGCGCCACAGTGACCTTGTCATTTCCGCTTCAATCACAGTCCCTGGTGGTAACATTCAGAGGGATGTGGGGATGTGAGTATGGAGCAGAATGTGTTCTGCTTCTGCTTAGTCTTGGTCACATCCACACCCTGTCCTGAGAAAGCTGGCTATTCCCTAGTGATGCTTTTTTTTCCAGTGGTATATTAATAAACTCTATGAGGGACTGTGGTTGGCCTTTTGCTTTGTGTTAAATCAAGATATTTTTTTTTTTGTTGTCCTGTCATGCATTAGGAACACCTGTTTTGAGCCTTAAGTTTAGAGTATAGATAAACAGTTCCCCAGCTCAGTACAATTTTGTTTTCATCTCCTGCCGGCTTCTACTGTAATGGTATATAAATCCCACCCTTGTTGATGGAATAACCGATAGAACTTCTCCTAAAACACTTATGACATCAATACATGATTGCAGTGTGAATTAATAGACACTGTAAAAACCACAGGCACCATAAACGAAGTGTTGCAGGCTATGGATTTATGACAGGGACAAATTTGCGGTTTACATTGACATATTTTAGCCAGGTCTCGGCGTTGGTATTGTTGCGGTTCTTTTTGTTTTTGTTTTGTGGAAAAATCAATGGCCTTTTTTCAATAGTTGCAGAGGTAACAGTGTAACAGATATTTTATTTGTACAGAAGCAGTGAAATTTGAAGTTTAGAAGCAGCTGAGTGAGATGTTATATAACTAGAGGCATAATGGCCTAGTAAACCAAAGGAAGGACAGACTGAGCGTTTTTACTGCTCTGCTGAGACAGAACAGCTAGACCACCTTGGGCAAAATTCATTTTTGCTTCTTTTTTTCCCCTCAAATGATGATGCCAGAACCAGAATGTGATTGAGCCTCTTTCAACATGGAAATATTGAATGTGCAGGACACTGGCCTTAATTCACTGGCGGTGGAACGGTTACTTGCCGGACGCCAGCACCCTGCGCATACCAGATGGGGAGAGGAATTTATCGTTTGCATGTTTTAGCAGACATTACCTTCCAAATCATTGAGATGTTTATAAATATTCATCATTCATCATTCACCTTGCAAACCACTGCTGTCTTTTCAGGCCTTAAATACTATACAAAAATATCATGGAATATTTAGGATAAGAATTCAAGGAAATGTAATTCAGTGCAAGGCAACAAATTATGAAATGTGGCACTGTCGATGTGGCATGGACCAGTCGTTCCAGTGGGCTCCTTGATTCAATCCACCTGTATTTCAGATTCAATCGGGCACAACAGATTCCATTCATTTCAGCATGCTCATATAGGACAAACTACATTGCGGTGGAACTGACTACTGGCTCAAGTTTTAAACTTCTGAAAAGCCAAAAACGTATCCTCTCACTATGAATGTAGCCTACTTGATTTCCTTTAAAGTTACTTTGGCTTGAAACCAACACGATTACTTTTTATCAGCATTTTTTTTCTTTCAGCCATGAACATATCTCCTGCACACATGGGACCTTCTGTGGATTCTCTATTGATATGTTTATCGGCTCAAAAGTGACTGTATTTGAATAGAATTCATTTTCTCCAAATGCGAATTCCTGTTCGGGTATATGTGCTGGAGGAAATTAAATTGGAGAGGTCCTATTGTATTTGTGTAGGGTGAAGGCGACTTCCATAGATTGTTGGCTGAATGCTATTAAAGCTGCATTGATCACAGACCAGTTTATACTTTACAGGCAGCTCTCTTGCCAATAGTTTACCCTGTTATCCTGTTATGTCCGTCTGAAAAATGAATTTATTTGGCAGTTTTTGAAAACAAATTCCACTGTCATCATCTGCCCATTACATCCTGGGCCAAGTGTATTTTATTTACGGTGCATTAATGTCTCCTGTGTGGGAACAAGAGGCCACTTGTTGGTTGATTTCAGTGAGGACCTGACAGCGTCTACCTTTATTTGAAGAGCGCAATCTCTTTCTTACGGCCGTATGGATTTCACCACCGTATCCAGGCAACGGGCTTTTGTTTCTCGGCTGCCACTGATCTACAGGCCTGGATTCCTGCCTCAGAATTGTTGAGATAATTTATTTATTTTTTGGCCCCTCAATTTTTGGCTCCAAAATTGTGGCACTTGAGGAACTGCTGTGCTGCCACACTCCAGGTAAGGGCTGCTGCTACTGAAGTGTGTGCAGTCCTCTGATGCAGTGCCCACAAGCCAGAGACCATTTTCCACACCACAGGCCGATGGGTACTACAGCAGAGCTAATCTGAGAGGAGTGTCTTTTAAGGACTTCACCTGGTACCTTGTGAACGTCTAGTACATTGTTGGGTGGAACTGATGTCTCTGTAACCTCGCTGGATGAATCCATTTGTCTGTTTTCAGTGGTTCCTCTGAAAATCAGCTCATGACAAAAGATGTTTTCAGACTTCAAATGTTTGTAGTGGCCAGGTTACCTTGAGACTCCCGAACTCTGCAACCTTCAGATTTTCAAAAGGGAAATAAATGACCTTTAAGGTGTGGGTTTCGTGACAGGGGGGCTAGCCTCTATGTCACTATCCAGGCAGTCTTTCCATTAAAATCAAAACCTTCTGCAGTCAAATATTTTATGTATTATGTTGTTGGTGTGTCTCCTGAACAGGGTTTTGCCTGTCCATGCTATGTTATGGGAAAGCATTTGATCTGGGTGAATGTGACTATCTTGATAAGACGAAGATGAATAATTAAATTCAGCCAGACAAACCTTTCATAAAATGTTCAGTCAGTTGAAGCATTGCTCATAGTTTTACCAAGGCTGGTCTTTGGTGATTAATAAAGCTTTCTGTTGCAAAAACATATAATTAAAGAATATTGTAGTGTGTTATAGCTTATTTAGCTGCCATTGCCAGTGATCCACGTAGGAATTACTGCCCTTTTTATACATAGTCCCCCCATTTTAGGGGACCAAAAGTAATTGGTTATCGTCCCTGCTGATGCTAGGTCTGTACTGCAGCTTCTTCAGTTCCTGTTTGTTTTGGGGGATTTTTGCTTTCAGTATTGTCTTCAGCAAGTGAAATGCATGTTCAATTCAATTTGGGTCTGGTGATTGACTTTGCTAGTCAAGAACATTCCACTTTTTGGCTGTTAAAAAACTCCTTATTTGCTTTAGCACTGTGTTCGGGGTCATTGTCCTGCTGCAAGGTACAGCTCCATCCAATCAGTTTTGAGGCATTTGTTTGGATCTGAGCAGATAAGGCGTGTCTGTACACTTCAGAATTAATCCTGCTGAACATCATCAATAAAGACAATTGAGCCAGTGGCAGCCATACATGCCCAAGCCATAACACTACCTCCACCATGTTTCAAAGATGAGAGTGGGGGGGGGGGGGGGGGGGGGGGGAAGCAGCTAATTGTCCAATTATGTATGGTCCCTCAAAATGGACTGTGTATAAAAAATGGCTGCAATTTCTACATGGTCACCCAATATGGATGTAAATACCCTTAAATTAAAGCTGATAGTGCACTTTAAACTCATATTCATCTATTTATTTGAAATCTAATTTGCTGTAAATTGTGTCGCTGTCCAAATACATATACATGCATTCATTCACATAGCCACCTGACATACTGTGCATTGCAAATGATAATGTTGTAAGTGCGGGGTTAGGTTGCTGTCAGATCAAATTCAAAACCTCTGTCACCTCCATTCTGGTTACTGTACGCTGGTAGGCTTTTCTCTTTTGCAGGAGCGTTGCGGTTCTTTAAAGTGACATATAGCACAGCTACAAATCCAATGTGCCAAAACACAGAAGCCACATATTGTTTCTGGCTGTGTCATTTCTAAAGATTTCATTAGTGTCAGGAGTGCTTAATGGATATTTTCATTTGTCCCTCATGCATAATACATTCCTGCTGCTACAGTGGAGATTGATCCAAGAAAGACCTGTTGTGCTTCTGTTTTTACGTGCTTTACGTGATTGTGATTCCACTAAATGTGTTTTTTTTTCTTTCACATGTTTTATGCATATATGTGTTTTAAATGAATTTTTAGTGTGCCTTAAAAAAACAATATTTTGTGCTTGAATAGAGTCGTTATACAGTAACATATTTTGGCAGTATCTAGTTGTTTACTTGTATGTACTCTGCAATGCTGGTTATCCTTTTCTGTCACACAGAAACATGCCTGTTTTCAGTTGGAATGGAAGACAAGCTCAGCCTTAATTGAAAATATATATGTTCTAGTGGGGCACAAGGGGATATGCTGTATTAATGATCACGTAACATAATTTTTATCCACGCTTGGCTGATAATTGCCCTCTTGTGTCTCCTCACAATTGTGTTTGTGGGTCACAGTAAACAAGCGTGCATCGCAAGGACACAAGTGTCACTAAGTATTAAGCTGACAGTGGACACTTAATGAATAGTACAACCCCATTTGAATACGAGGCACTGGGGTCAAGTTTGTTAAGGCCTTCCTGGAGCGTCATTTTTGAGTTTTATTTCCATTTAGATTGCAGGCAGAATATGCAGCACCAATGCACTGCTGTATGGCATTATTTGAAGAACCCAAAATACTCTCCAAATGGTTCACAATTTTGATGTATTACAAATTCTGGAATCACACCATCCCCAGGTTAAAACATATCCACTAGCAGAACCAGGATTGACTACAAGGTCATTCTACTAACCTGTAAAGCACCTCTCTATTTCCCTATCTGACATCCTACACCAACACCTAACTCCAGAGACATAGGTGCAAATCAGTAAACGGAACACAAAGGTTAAAAAACAGCATCTTACGGGATAGCCCAGGTGAAGGTTGTGCCTAAAACCTACAAAGTAAAAATAAATAAATAAAATTAAAGTTCATTTATTTTTTTATTAAAACAAGACTTCTTAAAGCCATTTGAATGGAAATTAATGCTGCAGCCTTGGCTCTTTCCTTATTTACATAAATGATATTGATAGAGACATTGGAAGCACATTTGTTAAATTTTGCAGATGATATAACCTTGGAGGTTTAGCCAAATTTAAATCATCTTGGATTATTTTAGTGCATTCCAAAGAGAATCCATAAGTGGGCAGAAACCTGGCAAATGAAATTCAGTATCACTAAATTTAAAGTTGAACGTGTGGGAAATAACAACTTAAGGCCAGGCTACTTTATGGGTGGAACAAAATTAGAATGTGTTCAATCTGAAAAAAATATTTGGGAGTAGCTGTTCATCAAAGCCTATCAGGGACTAAGCATTGTGCCGTAACAGGGAAAGAGGCCATCAGGATGCTGGGTTATATAGCAGAAAGTACTGAGTATAAATCAAAGGAAGTTATATTGATGTGTACGCCAATACTAGTCCACTCCTACATATATTGGGCCACAATAAAACGTTTCCACCAAGGATATATGTGCAGTCTGCTGCTGTAGCTGATGCATCTCAACCATTTCTTGATCGATTTTTTTTAGAGCAGAAGTTGGAACAAACTCGTGAGATGGATCAGCCTCGTTGTGCACCCCTCATCTATTCTCACAAACCTCATGTGAATAAAAATAAAACTTGAAATTAGTTGTTTGCACACTGTACAGTTGGCAAAACATACCCATCCTTTTTCTTTTGTTCCAGGAAAATTTCTACAAACTCAATCCACTGCGTCAATAAATAAATAAATAAATGCATCAGAAGTATTATGAGTGCTTTTATTATTTTTATTTTTCATTAAAAGTTATTTATTGGAGTCCTTGGGGAGGGATGTTCTTAATTCTTTAATTAAATGCTAAGCTGTTTCTGGAATGTTCTCTTTGAATATCGATTAGTACCTGACCACCATGAGAGAAGCGAGGGAAAACATTATAGGGCGTCATTCTGCAGTTCAAGATTAAATTGCAATTATGTTAATGTTTTGAATTAGTTCTCTGGCAGAGTAAGGGGCTGATTAATAATTAATTATATATGTAGCTGCTCTTCGGACAGTTGCGTTAAATGTCTGACGGTGAGATCAGCCTGAATGTACTATATCCAATTTGGAAGCCATACAGATTAGCAGAGTTACTCTGTTAATGAAAAACGTTTTAATCATACATAATCAAGCAATTCAATAAACTATTCAACCTGCATATAAGTATACAACTATACAACTAGCACTCAAATGTTCAGCTTTAACTTTGTGTCAAGCCCTTAAAGGCAAGCGAATATATAGTATCCCCTTAAATCATCTATCCTGAGAATTCTTGTGATTTGATTGGTTGTAGTGGCTGCAAAATACATTTTTCTAATGTCCATCAGCTCCATGGAAAAAGTTAAGCTGTACAGACTAAGGACATTGTTGGTCCTCTATGATGACCCCTGGGTGACATCCTCACCCTGTGAACACCCTGCAAAAGGCAGCACGAACTGTGCGTGATCTTGAAAAGGTTTTTTATTTTATATATATATATATATATATATATATATATATATATATATATATATTATATATATATATATTATATATATATAATGTCTCGGCCTCAAAAAAAACTAACTTTTCCAGAGACTTTCCTTTGCCATTGCATTGGGGATCTAATGGGGGAGGAACATTTTTAAAAATGAAGTTGTGTCCAGGACAGGTGCTATCCCAGACAGAAGACAAAAATATTGACATTGTAAATCAGCCTGTTTTGTCTCAGATGTGTTTATGCATTTCTTCATCTTTTCATATATAGGCCACATGAGACCGTTTTTTTTTTTTCCCTGTTGGTGTCGAAAACTGTTTAGATACCAAGGAAGTCATGATAATGTTTGGCGATATAACTGCGGCACATTAATATTCATGCACCATCACACAATTTTTGTTTGTTTGTGTTTGCCTCTAACAAGATGAAAAGACCTGTGGACCTCATGAGTTCCGCTGCAAGAATAACAACTGCATCCCTGACCACTGGAGGTGTGACAGTCAGAGCGACTGTGGAGACCACTCTGACGAGGAGAACTGCAGTGAGTCACACACTCCTCTCTTCTCCTCTACCAACCCCCCCACCTCCCCATTGTAAAACGCCTTTTTCTTCTTCCGTCTATCGCTTGAAGTCTGCAGCACAGCTGTTAGCCATGCACAGGGACAGACTGCTATGGGAATCCAAGTGAAGAGAAATTAATGTTTTATTTATGCATTTGCCTCTTTGCTATTATGCAAAACGGTGATGGTTCTGGCTCGATTTTTTTTTTCTCCCTGTCAAAGTTAAAAGCCGTTTAGTCTGGTTCCTGCTTGTGTTTGATCCATACGCATGTGCGTGTCTGCGTGTGTGCCTGTGTGCGTGTGTGTGTGTGTGTGTGTGTGTGTGTGTGTGTGTGTGTGTGTGTGCATGCGTCTGAGTGTGTGTCTTTGTGTGCTTCTGTGTGTGCATGTGTGTGTGCCTTTTTGTGTGTGTGTACGTGTGTGCATGAGTCTGTGTGTGTGCATGTGACTGTGTGTGTGTGTGTGTGTCCATGAGTGTGGATATGTGTTTGTGTGTACGTGTGCATGTTTGTGTTTGTGTGTGTGACTGTGCATCAGGCATAAACCGAAAATCGCAAAATATTGTAGGATGCAGACAACCCTAACTCATACCCTGCTCCCCCCCCCCCCACACACACACATTACATCCACTAAACCCCCATTGCACACAACCAAACCCCTCCGCCCCACATGCCCCCATTCGCCTACAGCAATCCACCCTTGGCCCCTACCCTCCGAAGAGCGCAAACACTTCGAAATTAAAGATCTGCTTTGATACCCATCTCCTCTCTGCAGTTATCCAATCCCCCCCCCCCCCCCCCCCCCCCCCCCCCACAGCCTTTCCCATCGGATTTCTAGGTAATTTACTCAGGCATGGACCTCCCGTTATCCAAGACAAACCTTCTGCACGGTCCACATACCCCATTAAATAGACTCCTTTTCGCTCTATTGCTTTAGCCACTTGAAATCAGGTGTATAATAAGTGGGAAACCATGGAAATAACAAGAATCCCGATCACACAGGCGGAGAGATTTCCTTTTTTTCCCACATCTTCCGTTCGCTCTTTGAGAACAGTGCTGGGGACTATCTGAAAGGTCAACAGAGAATGAGCCAATAGACTCATTTGATTGATGGACGTTTAATAGAGTTTGGGGCAAATAGTGCCTTTTCTTATGGAGTCACGTGAACAATGTGATCCCCAGATTCAACAATGTGCTTTGTCTACTCTATAACGGGGTTTAATTGGGTGTTTCATTTTCTTCGTTTTATTATCTTTGGTTTATATCCAACGCTCATAATGCTGTTTTTGTATAGCACTTGCTTAAATTCCGTTTTCAAAATTGAAATCAAATCACATAGCGGTTAACTGGAATCTAAGCCATATTGAGCACTTCATTAAAAACTCTATTAGTTTCTGCTGGTTATTTTTTACTGCAAATGAATGCTACAGAATATTATTGCTCATTGGTTTGTTGTTTTGTTTTTGTTTTTACATTGTTTGAGGAAGGATATTCTGTACATCTGTTGAAAAATACAGGAAGCTCTTTGCTGGAGATGGATTTGCAGGCTCTCCATCACTTCTATTCAATTCCATTCACTAAAGTGTAAAGATTTATCACAGTACATAAAACGCTGCCATATGTGTAGCCTTCATTTCCCGCTCACAGATTTCTGGTACTCTAGGTGTGTGGCGATATCACCAATATCACCGACCGTCATCGGTGATGAAAAATGCAGACGGGCTCTTCTGCATACGACTCCCAAACTAAGCAATTATCCTCATAAAACGATGAGGATGAAACATCGTCCTGACATTGTCATCATATTAATTATTAGGTCGTTACTGCAACATGCATTCTTTCATTTGTGTCGGGCCTTTGTTATAAATCTCCCCATCTCCTCCTGTAATTATGCTGGTTCGTCATCCAGACGGGTGCCCTTTCATGCCGCGGCGCTCGCAGTCGGGAGGAAGAGGAAGTCCGCCGAAAGGTGCCGCCTTATCCCAGAAGCAGGAACTTAATTCTCTTCTGCAGCTTTGTTCCACTCGATTCGATACGAATCACAGTCAGAAAAGAGACGTTGATTCGTGCTCCAGTCACCGATAGCAGCGGAAAGCGGAGATAAGATCCTCTGTGTGTGTGTGTGTGTGTGTGTGTGTGTGTGTGTGTGTGTGTGTGTGTGTGTGTGTGTGTGTGTGTGCGTGTGTGTGCGCTCGTGTGTTACCATGTGTGCCTATATGTGCTTGTGTGTAAATCCAGACTTCATGGGACTTCTTGGGATAAACTACCCTTTCACCACCGCGTCTCCAGCTCTGAGGAATGAAAGTGGCCTGTCTCACAGCCGTTACCCGGAGACGACGCTGTATGTACTGCAGTAGCCAGGAAGCCAGCCGCTCAGAAGGGTGGTGGGGGGGGGGGGGGGGGGGCTATTGAGCTCACCGACAGGGCGAGAGAGAATCAGACCATACTGCCATCAGCCAGGGGGCCCCTTGCAGCTCCGCTAGTCATATCCTACTAATGAGAGGAACCTGCTGGCAGCCCAGGGCCCCCGCCGCACACCTCCGCCCCGCGTTTTAAAGCACTTTGAGGGGCGTGCAGGTGCACTAGTCCTCTGCCAGGTGTCAGGTCCTCGGTAGTGGTTGCAAGGGAGCAACTCTTTGATATTAGAAGGACCTGGAAGGCAATGTAGATTTTCAGACGGCGAAATTTAAGCGAACCAGGTGATCAAACAAAATTATAAATTTTTTGCTTGAGAGGGATAAGATGAATACGCATCGGCCACGCCTGCCATGTCACCGTGTTCGGTGTCTCTACGGGAGGAGACGACTGAAAGAATTGCATTCATGTAGCACTTTCTAAGTGTACTTTATTGGCGGATTGGGGGAACCGCGATGTAGCAGCAGGTTTCAAAAAGGCAGGTTAAGGCCGATTGAGCGCACCAGGCTATCTGTAGAGCTATCTGATGCCAAATCCAGGCAGACCCCCTCAGGCACCCCCCCCTCCCTCCCCCAGCCCCTCCAATACTTCTGTGTGTCTGTTTCTCCCCGAAACTTAGAGCCAGTGACCTGCAACTCTAAGGATTTTGTCTGCGCCAACGGGGAGTGCATCTCTGCCCGATTCCGCTGCGACGGCGACTATGACTGCGTCGACAACTCGGACGAGGTCAGTGAACCGTGACTATCGGACTGGATTCCCAAACCTGTGGGTATATCATATTCATCATCCTTCATGAGTCCTGACCATTGTCATATTGAGATATATGTTGTATGATTATCATCATATATACTGTGCATATCATATCTGTACTATGAGTCCTTTTAGCAATGTCCTGACAGACTTGGGAAATCATACAGATTTCAAATGCTTTGAGGTTTGTCTGCGACAGGTAGACAAAAGAAAATTGAGATGTTGAAAAGGGCCTGTAGTATTCCGTCAAACTTTGCATTAATGTCTTGAGATATTTACTGTTAGATTGTGCGAGTCTTGGGGAACTGCTATGAAAAATCAGACTTCCCAGTAAACGCAATTCAGATATGCGCAATAAAATACCTAATTGGAGGGAAAAAGCCATGAAATGACCAATTTGTCTTGCATTGTCATTTGTTATTGTTGCTCTAATTATATGCCATGCCTATGAATAATCTCTGATTCGGAAATATCCTAATAGTACCCATCCCTCCCTCCTTCTTTGTGCTATTTTTTTGCATTGTTATTGTGTTGTAATTTTGTTATTTAAATTCCGAGCCTGCTCAATTATTCAACTGTTGCCCAGCAGCGGGCGTTTGCACAGACTGTCGTCCTTGTGCCACATACCGTGCTCCTTCAAATCATTCCATTTCCTACAGTCCGGATCTCCACTTGTCACATCGGTTGTCACAGTTAACCTCGCTGCTGGCCATGTGAGGGGGAAATAAACATTTGTTGCCCTGTGCTGACTAAATATGTGAGGGGAAATGTGCCTTTGGCAGAGTGGTCTTAAGCCAGCGGTGATTAATGTCCCCCATAAAGTGTAACTCGTTATTTTAAAGTTACATATTAAATTTAAATATCTCGTACCATTGACAGCAGTGGTGCTCTGCTTCCCAAGAGTTAGGCGAGCTGTAAAGGGATGATTTCTCAATTTTATTAAATGGGTTTCATTACAGATATGAGGGGAGAGTTATGCAATGTGTTGTATGAGCGGGCGGCTAAACGTCGGCTCTGTTTTCCGGAACTTTCGCAGAAGGACTGCGAGACGCGGTGCTCGGAGGACCAGTTTCAGTGCCTGAATAACCTGTGCATCTCGGTAAAGTGGCTCTGTGACGGACAGGAAGACTGCAAAACGGGGGAGGACGAGGGCAACTGCCAGGCAGCCGGCACTGAAGGTAGAACCAGGGGCTTTCACAGCGGGCCAGATCTGAAGATAGGCCCTGGGGCTTTCACAGTGGGCCAGATCTGAAGGTAGGCCCTGGGGCTTTCACAGAGGGCCAGATCTGAAGGTAGGCCCTGGGGCTTTCACAGAGGGCCAGATCTGAAGGTAGGCCCTGGGGCTTTCACAGAGGGCCAGATCTGAAGGTAGGCCCTGGGGCTTTCACAGAGGGCCAGATCTGAATATGTATATATAAATGCTAGAATACATTCAGGTTATGGTAAGGAAGTGATGATATTGCCAAATGTTGCAATATTGCATTTATAACTCATTTAAACAGCACAGACTAACACAACTGACAGAGATTTAGTCAGTATAATCCTGACATTGTCGAGGTTCTTAGTGTCAGCATACTCCTAAAAGACAGATTAATACCTGAAAGGCTGAAGCTTAAGAAGTGGCACATGAACAACACAAATGGACCTGAACAAATGAGGGATGATTTATCACGTGTGCCTTTTAATGGGGTGCCAACTTGAGTGAATTAATATCTAGCAGTGTAAATGGGTCTGCCTTAACATCTGCAAACCTAATAAAGAATAACAACAACCAAACGCACACATACGCACACATGCATCTTGCAGTTTCTGTTATCCGTGGGAATTGGATCGCACACAGTGAGATTCTGATTTAACGACAAAACTTTGTACTCACACAGCACATCGGGCCCGTCCAGGCGGTTTTTGAAGGACATAATGAAAGAGTGTGTGGTGTGCTGGGTAAGGCAACGGGCATCTCTACAGAGATTCCCTGAGCATAAATACTGCCTGGCTCTTTGCTCGGTTTGCAATCCTCATGGACATACAGTAATGCACATGTTCCCTCTCAGAAACACCACTAATTGGCTGTATGCCTTTTAAACTGCAGCAAGCCAAGGGCTAAGAGACCAAGAGGAATTTAAAATTTTAATGGGGAGGCGTGCGAAAAAACATTGGATAAAAGCTACTTAGCTTCATTTCACGGCCAAACAAAACTGCGCTGTCAAAGGCCAAGTCAAGACTGAAAACCATCTGCGAGAGCAGAGCTGACAATACAGCTGTTTTAATGGGGAAATAGTGGGAACTGGAGATGTTAATTATACAGGCTCAAAATGTATGGCTCTGGCTAATGAGACTATTAACAGGAGACAGTTACGGGAGCAAGATGACTTCACAGGTTGAAATGTAAATCTGTTTTTACGGTTTGTCCATATCGTGTAGCAGAAGGACATAATGGTGCGTTCCCCATCTCCAAAGAGCATTATTGTGTGAGTTGGGGGTCGAACGTGGGTTATTCGGTGCATGAATCAAGAACGGAGATATGATTTCCTCCGCAATTTGTCAACCCTAATAGGGTTTGCAAAGCAAAAGAAAATCAATACTGCCGTGAAGGAGTAGCACTGGGTGATATGCAGTAATGATAATTACCAGATATTTTTTGGGCGCAGTAACGATCTTTGTCATCATGCGGCTTGGTGGCTTTCTTTTCATCGTTTTTTACTTTAATAATACCTCCTGTGGTAGTGAGCCTCCACGTTGGCCTTGCTGCTGATTGGCTGTCATATACGAACACCTAACAGATAGGCGCGGTGATGCTTATCTTTTCCCAAAAGCATTTCACGTGGCCTCTGAAGGTTGGAGGTTCACTACCGCATCAGACATGATCAAAAAGTAGGCTGATGCACGTAAGGGTGGTGATAATTGTTGTCGCGCCCAAAAATGTTCTGTAATTATCGTGCATTATCATTGTATGTTACCCAGCCCCATGAGGGAATGGCTTTAAATAGTGGGCTTGCCAGAAAAATGCACCGTTTGTAAAACTTGAGGGATCATTCTTAAGATGTCTGTCTACTAACGGTAATAGATTAGTGTGACAGAGGCAGTGCTGAAACATTAACATAATTTGTGTAGCATATTGTATTTTACACTCATTTGTATTCATAAACCTGTGCTGTAGCAATCTTTATCATTTTTTATTTTATTTTTATTTATTTATTTTTTTTTGAACTACACATTCACAGGAACATTTGCAGGTACTTTACTGACATGTGGTGTGGATGCTGGTGCACTTATTTCTTATTTATGTCGTTCAGGGTGTTGAGCGTAATGCTTTTTAATGCTTTCATTGCTTAATAGTTTCTAGGGATTTGAAGGTGGCAATTTCTTACTGAAAAACAAAAGCCCTCAGGAAAAATCTGAAACACACCCACACACACGCACGCACGCACGCACGCACGCACACACACACACACACACACACACAAACAAACAAAATACTGTATTCTTTAAGGCAGAGTTTTCAGCCCTCAGGAGATATCAGGCTTCAGCTCATTCATATTGAATCTGGACTATTTTTCAGTATACACCCAGTGTCAGAGAATATCTCTGTTCTGCACTGTGAAGGCTTTGGGATATATTGGCTAGAAGGTTTTGTAAATAGGTAACAGCTGGTGTTGTCGCAGACACAGGAAGTTGGATTGGAAACTGAAATTGGGTCTACCTACCTATCTTTTCCCCTTATCACAAGCACAAGGAAGAAAAACATGTCAATTGGATCAATAAGTGAAAATCGAGTTGCAGTAATGTAATGAATTAAAGTGGTGATGTAATTTTCATTGTGTGAGTGGCAGAATTTTATTCTTAGTCAGTTCAGAACAGACCTCCATTATTTCCATATCAATAAATTAAGTTTTCCATGTCAGTAGATTAGTTGTTCATAATCTAATAATCTTCTATTTTCAGTTTCTCACAGAGTTTCAATGTAATTATATGGACGCTTATTGCTGCCAGAGAGAAAATCAATTTTTTTTTGCCACTGTATGTTGTCTAACTTCCAAAAACTAACAGATAAAATCTCCCATTCTAAACTCCCGTAGCAACCTCCGCCAACTGAGAGGTGGTATTAGCGCTGCACTGGGGGCAGTTCTGCCCTGGGTTTCCATCCCCAGCTCTCGCTGGCTGCTCTGCACAGCCCGCTAAGCCGAAGACCAGGCTCCTCAGCCAAGGGCACTAATCACACTCTGTAATTGCTTCTCCAGTGGTGACTTGGCATACTGCAGCAAACTTCCGCGTGCTACCGTGCGTCTGTTTGCTAAAACGAGTGCGACTCTTTAAGTGAAAATGTGTTCGGTGATGGAGAGAGACCTTTAGAGCAGTGAATTTGAAGCGAAAGATTTATCTGAAAGTCTCCAGAGTAGTGTTAGCCACAGGAGTCTGGCAGTTGTTCACTGTCTATTAAGAGGGAACACAGTTCAGGCAAGGCCCCTGACTGTGGCTTCCCACTCTGCTTCTCACCCTGAATATTTTATCAGCTCTGCGTTAAGTGCTGACAACCTGAGGACAGTGGTATAAGGAACTGCAGTGCGACTCATTCTGATCGCAGAGGCCTGTGACTCACATTTTAAAAACCTTAATCTCCCGTTTCTGTTGTTTGAAAGCAGATTATATTCATTCAGTTCACACCAATGCATTGGCTCCTGCCCATTCAATTCACACGAATCAACTAATGAAATTAGTTGGAATTCCACAGACCTTGTGGACACCAGTAAAATGAATTAAGGTGAACTTGTGATAGATTGTGATAGATTATTGAGCCACAGCACAGCCCAGGGGCGGTGCAAGGTTGTTTACTGCTTCATAGTGATGCCCTGGAAGCATCTCCAGCTGATTTCACACTTACAGTGAATCTCCAGGACTGTAGATTGAGTAGGTGAACCACATTATATGACAACAGGTAGAAACTGACCTAGCCTATCGAGTACGAGAGCTCATTGGGGTAGAAGTCCTCTTTTCATGCTGTGATTGGGTGCACCCACTGACTTTGCAATGTCCCATCGCCCTGGGAAGGTTTAAGCTCTTGTTTCTTATTTGGGGGACACATTCATATCAACAATTTCTGATGCTGAAATGTATTTTCATAACATGTAAGCTTTTTGATGCGTTAATGAACTGGTTGCTTTATAATAGCGGGTCAATTAATTTGCATAATTGCAGTTCCGTTCAATAATTGATTACCATTTAACAGGCAAACCATGCCTAGCCATGCATCTGCACACTTATATAATTTTTATGATTACATAAATTGGGTTGATTTTGAGGTTGCTTATAGGTGCTGCTTGACTTTTTTCCTGGACTGGTATTAGCTGCGTAATGGATACATTGTAATTAACTGAGTTAATACCCATATATTTTATTTATTTATTTGAACTGTGCTCATCTCCCTTTAAATCTCAGTGTGGTAAGGGTGGGATGCAGCCATTTAGTTTTTTTGTTGTTTTTGAATTCACAGTGACTCCGTCCTGCTCGCTGAGTGAATACAGCTGTGACAGTGGTGGCTGTGTGTCGGCTACTCTGAGGTGTGACGGAAACCAGGATTGTGCCGACGGCTCCGACGAGGTAACCGATGGTGTTTCTTTTTCTCTTTTTTGATCATGTTATATTTTGTGGGCCAATCACTGCACTGTCCTCCATCACCTCAGGAGATGCCAGTCTAGTGCACTTAGCCTCAAGACCTCAAGTGTGGTCTTTTCACTCTGCAGTCTACCAGCTGGGCTGCGCAGTCACTCTGCAGTCTATGAGCTGGGCTGCACAGTCATTCTGCAGTCTACCAGCTGGGCTGCGCAGTCACTCTGCAGTCTATGAGCTGGGCTGTACAGTCATTCTGCAGTCTACCAGCTGGACTGTGCAGTCCCTCTGAAGTCCACAAACTGGCAGTCACACTGCAGTCTTTTTGTACCTGAAGGTTGATCGATTGATGTCACTGATTAGCCAGATATCCTACTGGCCTTGTGTCCCAGGTAGGTCTAAAACACCTGGCGTCTCAAGTCTAAATGAGGTCCCTGAGTATGGGGGAAGAATGAAAACCAGCAGCACGACAGCCCTTGTGGGCTTGATGAGTGCCCCTACACCTACCGTATGACCAGTTACGGCCCGCGCGATCTCCATACTTCCTTTTTTTTTTTTTTTTTTAATTGAGAAGTTTTTACAAATTTACAGTTTTAGTGAAGCCATCCATAAACAACAACACTATCACAAAAGGAAAAATAAACACAGAGTAAAATTAAGAGGGAAGGTAAATATGTAAATAATGTAAACAAAAGAAAAAAATAATTATAATAAATAAAAATAAAGGAATGAATAGTAATTTAGTATTTAAGAAACGGAAAATAAGTAATGGATAAGTGTTCTAGATGTCACTTTCACAAAAGACAGACAGATAGACGGACGGACGGACAGGCAGACAGGCAGACAGATCAACAAACAAGTAGACAATACTCAAGCATTCTCACACAGAGGTCAGGCAATTAGGTGACAGAAACATACTTATATTATATTTACATGTGGAGGGAGTGGGTGTAAAATATGTATATATAACAATCTCCCTACTTCCTAGACACACCCAGACAGTCCCTGAGTTTAGTTATTTAAAAAGCACTTTGAATCCCAGAGACATTTATTTGTACAGTAAATCTTTGGCGCTGTGGGCAATTTGCTTTTCAGAATGTCACATAGATATTACACTGGCAATAAAATGTTTATAAATTTTACATTTTTGCTATTTCAATTTCATCGCAATTACATTTTTTATTTATTTCAATTATGTAATTTGTGAATTCTATGTTATTGTCTACATAACGTTTATGTTAAAGTTAATGAGAAGTGCTGATTGGGTCCATGCCATTGTTTCCGTAGACATGCCAGGCACATACAGATGTAGTGCTCATCACAAGACAAGTTTATGTAGTCTATTCCCTTGAAGCTACGAGCTCAACATGAAAAATTATTGACTGTTTACAAAATGCAACTTGGAAGGCTTTGAAATATATATACTTGTAAAAACTACAATTGAAGATAGTTATCCACAACGGAAAATGTGTTTTCACGGCTAAACTCAATAAACTGCTAGAGAATTGCTAAGTCGATATTGAACATTTCTACAAACAAAGGAACAAAGAGTTCATATTTCACTAATAGCTCGCGCAATAAACTTTACGATCACCTTGTAAAATTGTCCTCTTTATTGGCTACAGCATAAATTATATGAACACGGTGACATATCCAGAATTGTAAACACCAAGAATGTGCTCATCTCTGGAAATAATTTCACATTAAAATTTATTATTATTCAGACTGTAGGAGCCTTCAATTATATATTTTGATGCTTTGAATGAATTGACACATCTGTAGAGGGGCTGTTTGTTGTTGTATCTCAATTATTATTATTATTATTATTATTATTATTATTATTATTATTAAATAATAATAATAATAATAATAATATAATATATATTTTTAGCATTTTCTTTTCTTGTACAATTTCACCAGATAATTTGTATTACGATTATGATTACTGCTGGACCACTTCTGATATTTTAAAGGTGTACTATAGATTCACACTATGTCTTGTGTTTATATTCTACGAAAATATGTTAATCATCAAAATGGTCAAGTATGCATTCCTACAGTCTTCATGAAACATTTATAACACCCTCATTAACAAGCATAGCATCTTAATGAATGCATCAGAAGCAGTGGAATATGCAGTGTCATATGAGCACTGATGTTGCGTAATTCACAGCTTTATGAAGGATAAAAACATACATTATTGTAAATGATATTCCCAGATTGAAAAGAACATGAGCACTTAAGGTTGCACGTGTTTATGAATCATTTATAGATGTAACACTGTAGTAAGCATGGTGTCATACAACACATGCATCCTGAAATGAAAGCCTTTGAAATACAGCAGAGCCTCTGCGATATGAGGACGTTGGGAATGTTGCATTGTTCAGAAATGTCAAAGCACATCTATTTTAAGAATTTAAGTCCTTTATTGGAATTTTTACCAAATTACTCTCGCCTTTAAAAAATAAAAAAAATAAAAAAGTAGTACCTTATTCATTATTTTTTCCACGTCGACTCCTCTTCAGAGGCCTGGTATCTTTGGCCTCTTCTGAAAGCTGTTTTAATTTCACTCTGTCCCTTCATAATACCAAACACTTCCCCACATTGTATTGCTTAATAATTCATGCTAAACTTGCCCCTCGTCTAATTTTGATATTACACCTCCCAGAGGATAACTCTCAGATTATGATAACTCGTGCCTGTGCGGTTAACTCCCAGTCTGAGCAGATGCTCCAGTATTGAAGAATGGGCACGATGTGATTAACGTATGCAGACAGCACCGCGATAACATGTCTGGACGTGACCGCCGTTGACAAAAAATACATAAAATACATATATCTGCACTCTCAAAACAAAGATAAAATGTAATAAAGTTAGAGTGAATGTGTGTTGATTTCAGAGAAACTTAAAGCTATTTACCAAGAACGCGCGGAGCCCAACACGCGATTATATACTTCAATGAATGCTTGCCTTTTACCTTCAGTGATAACAACAGAGAGAAAACATGTCCTTTGTAATAAGGAGCTTGATGAGGGTAATTGCATATTGCTTCTTCCAGGTTCACATCCTGTTTGGTTGACCGTTAAGTCGGTAATTCTGAGGTTCATATTGCTGGGGCTGTGCTGTAAATCCCGATCAGAGCAATCTCTAACAGAATCTACCTGCTATTGCCGGTACAAAAAGGGTAGGGCCCAGTATTTTTTTCTTCTGTTATTTCCACGCAGTAAAACAAGCGTTATTGCTGCCGAGAAATGTGTGGGAAGAACAGCTATAAAAATCCATAAACAGAATAAAAAAACATGCCCATCAGTAAATTCCACCTGGGCCCTGAAGGCAAATACTTTTTTTAAACTTGTAGTACAGACCTCCCAGCATTTCAGAAACTCCTTATAAACAAGGCCAGCACACATGCCGATCTGATATCCTAACAGGCTTTGATTCCCTTCCTAAAAGCAGCTTTTCTGGTTAGTGCATTGTAAAGAAAACCACTCTCTTTATCCCATTTGCCAATCTTTCATTTCCATATTTTGGTAACCATTGGAAAAATGATGTCATTCCCCAAAGGTCCTCAGTGTTGCATAATGCATGACTCCTCTTATGATTGCATTAATAAAACATAGTTGAACTTGTCTGTTATAACTCTTTCTTTGGTAACATGCCATTCACCAAAGAGTTTATGAATTATGGATGCATACAGTTTCAAACATGGGCCAGTAAAAGAGTCAAGCTGGCTCATACAGCACCCTTATGGTACAAACAATCACACTAATATATAAATGCATGTATCCAACTATCCATCCATCACACATTATTCTTGTGCCATTTCCTCAAAGGAAGAATGAAAAGAATTTGTTTTTTGTTCACGTTTTGTTTTTGTTAGTGTAGTCTGTAATGATGTTGCATCTGATCAAAGGTATTTTGAGACATTCCACTATATAAATATACAAAATAGCTGTTTGCAACTTTCGTTCAGTGTTGTGGAAAGTGAACTTGTGTTCCAGTCAGATCTCCTGTAGCACTGTGTGCGGCCTGTATGGTCAGTGGCTCTCCTGTAGTACTATGTGGTCTGTAGGGTGTAAAATAGTCCCTGGCTATCCTGTAATACTGCGTGTGGCCTGTAGGGGTGTATGATAGTCATAACGGGTAAGAGTCATCACATAAATGAGCCCCCTACAGCTGCATAGATCCCTATGGGGGATTTGGGCAACAGAACTTTAGAGTCACAATTGGCAGTTCCAAACTATGGAGAAAAGGCGACAAAAAAATGTGAGGAAAAACATTTATTGTTAGTGTAAAATCTGCGTGGTATGAAGGAAACCGAGGCTATATGACAGTTTAACCAATGGTCCAAAAACAGGTGGACTGTGTCCGGGAATGCCGAGAGGACCAGTTCCTGTGCCACAACAGGGCCTTCTGCATCCCGAAGCGATGGCGCTGCGATGAAGTGCAGGACTGCATGGACCACAGCGACGAGGAGAACTGCGACCACGGTAAGGGCCCGGTCTACGCTGTCAGCTGTAACCAAGGCGACAGACTCCCTGTACCTCACAGCGATGCTGTGAGACTGAACAGTCGGAATGTAAAGAAAGATCAATCGACAGAACTGCCTACATCGCCCGGGAAGGGACGCTGATTGCGGAGTGATGAACGCTCTCCGAAACGGCCTGTAGCCCTACTCGCACGTTCCCTATGCGATGTCTTCTGCCCTCTGCCTGTCCCAAGAGAACTGTCTAGAATGAGTACAATTGTAGAATTCTTGAGCTAAAATTTTAGAGCTGTAACAGCCAATATCAACAATCAGAAACCAGCCTGCTTTGGGTGTATGTAGTGTGCCTCATTAATTACACAGTGTACATTGGCGTAGTAACGGATTCACGGCTGATTAAAACTG
The DNA here is from genome assembly GCA_029718625.1 of Synaphobranchus kaupii. Taxonomy (NCBI): domain Eukaryota; kingdom Metazoa; phylum Chordata; class Actinopteri; order Anguilliformes; family Synaphobranchidae; genus Synaphobranchus; species Synaphobranchus kaupii. Next base: position 14,011,502 of record CM056383.1, on the reverse strand, counting down.
CTGATTGACATTTTCACATTGCTGCCAAGAGTCTGACAGCTACCATATCTGAACTCAATACTGCTGTAAGATATATTGCTGGTTAATGTTGCAAATATGATCACAGTTTTATTATAGCCAACAATACATCCTGATAACCCACGATGTGCACTTCAAAGAAATGTCGGTCTGTTTAAACGTTACCTTCAATCTTTCCATTGTCTCCTCAGACATGTTTTCCTTTCATACAAGTGTATCAGGGCAGTCTTTGTGGCCTTTGTTTGACTCTGCCTTTTCAGGAAGATGTTCGTTTCACAAAGGCTTGATACGCAAGTCTTCCTCCCACATCTCACCAGGTGCTTTGAATGCACGCCTTTGATGTTTGCTAAGTTACATATCCCGCGCCATTAAAACTGCACCGTTTGCAAGTTACAGCTGAATTGTACTGTGCATTATTGTGCCTTTTATATCAAACTGATGAATATGGAAAATGGGGGGTGTTTTCTGTTCATTATTTGAACATATGTTGTGTCTTTTAGGTTTTTTTTTTATTATTAGGGTGTACTACAGATGTGTAATACACAGTCTGAGTGTGGGTTATGATGTTCTTTCAGATATCTGGTTTATTTTAACATTGGCATGATTACGCAGCGGCCACTGCCTTTGTTCATTGAAGTCAATCGTGAATAGCCATTTTAGCTTTTTTGGAAGTGCTATTCTAAATAATAGCATACCTAAAAGCATTTATTCTTTTAAAAAGAGCTAAAAAATAAAATCCTTCAACTGAAACATGAACCATCAGCTGTGACTAACACTTATAGTATTGTAGAAAGGTAGCAATTCTCTCTTGTCAATCTTAGAATGGTTCAAGGGTTGCTTGCAACCCTGAGAACTTTACGAATGAAAAATTGTTCTCAGTGCAAAAACTTTTTGAAAAGGAGCAGACAGGCAAAGAATGAGTCCAAACATGGAAGAAAAAAGAAATCATCATTTATAATTTCCATTTTGAAAAAGCCCTTGAATAAAGGTAATTTTTTCCTCTCCTTTATGCAGACAGCCTTATGAGACATACAGTGGTGTTAAAAAAATAGCAGTACAACATCAGTAACCTGATGAACCACTGTTATTAGTAGTAGTGATACACTGCCTGGCCAAAAAAAAAGTCGCCGTTGCACCCATCATGCATAGTGCCCACTGTACAAGCCTCTGGAGGCAGTGTTATGATCTGGGGTTGCTTCAATTGGTCAGGTCTAGGCTCATCAACATTATGCAGCAATAAAATGAAGTCAGCTGAGTACCTGAATGTACTGAATGACCAGGCTATCCCATAAATGGGCATATTCCAGGACGACAATGCCAAGATTCATCGGGCTCAAATTGTGAATGAGTGGTTCAGGGAGCATGAGGAATCATTTTCACACATGAATTGGCCACCCGAGTCCTGACCTTAACCCCATTGAAAGTCTTTGGGATGTGCTGGAGAAGACTTTACGGAATGGTTCAACTCTCCCATCGTCAATACAAGATCTCGGCCAAAAATGAATGCAACTCTGGACGGAAATAAATGTGACGTTGCTTAAGGTTGTCGAAACAATGCCACGATGAATGCGCGCCGTAATGAATGCTAAAGGTGGTCCAACGAAACATGAGAGTGTGCGACTTTTTTTTTGGCCGGGCAGTGTATTTCTGCATGGCAAATAATTTACTTGTAGATGTAGTAGTGTAATAGAAAAACAACAGACCCAACTGTCATGACATGCACACTGCTTGTTCTGAGTAATTGACTCATTCATTGCAAGGGGCGTGTTCAAAATAATAGCAGTGTGGAGTTTATTTAGAGAATTCATTCATTCTGTGAAAAAAAACAGGTATTCCACAGGTAAACAGGTGATGCCATCATGATTCTGTATAAAAGGATATCAAAAGACTCCTGATATCTTATTTCCAGGTACTCTTAGAAGCAATACTATAACCTCTCTGCATTTGAATGGATCGCTATGGGAATTGGGGGGTGGGACTAGATTAAGCTGTAAATTACACTGGAACAGTATGGAACACATGGTTGGCTAAATGGCTGTAAGTCAACAAGGGTCTGAGGTATCAAACAAGCCTTAAACCATCACTCTGCTGCCAGAAATACAGTAGATATGGATGGATAACTTGAAGGGTTTCTTCTCCTGACTTATTTTTCCATAGAGTTCAATAGGAAAATTTGTCAGGAGAAACACCCCTTCAAGTGATTCATATCTACTGCATATCTGGCAGCAGAGTGATGGTTTGAGGCTCGTTTGATACCTCAGACCCTTGTTGACTTACAGCCATTTAGCCAACCATGGTTTCCATACTATTCCCATGTAATTTACAGCTTAATCTAGTCCCACCCCCCAATTCCCATAGAGATCCATTCAAATGCAGAGAGGTTATAGTATTGCTTCTAAGAGTACCTGGAAATAAGATATCAGGAGTCTTTTGATATTCTTTTATACAGAATCATGATGGCATCACCTATTTACCTGTGGAATACCTGTTTGACCTGTTTTTTTTCACAGAATGAATGAATTCTCTAATTAAACTCCACACTGCTATTATTTTGAACATGCCCCTTTCAATGAATGAGTAAATTACTCAGAACAAGCAGCGTGCATGTCATGACAGTTGGGTCTGTTGTTTTTCTATTACACTACTACATCTACAAGTAAATTATTTGCCATGCAGAAATATCACTACTACTAATAACAGTGGTTCATCAGGTTACTGATGTTGTACTGCTATTTTTTTTAACATCACTGTATCTCTCTAGATAGAGCATCCGTTCGACTCCAGGACTCACTCTGTAAATACAGGGATCACAGTCTTATTTCAGAACGTAACATGGCTTTCATGCGGTGGATTTGTCATCCTAGGATTTGTGATGTATAATATAGATTTGAGTTTCCCCTTTCCTGCACCCCTCTGGGTTTATTTGAACAGTGGAGATGTGAGGAGTAGGGGGTCGTTGGAAAAAATCAGTCAAACCGCAGCTGTTCTCATTTTCTGAGAGAATAAATCATCTAGCTAAGACTCCAAAATTATATCTTTCCTTTATATCTACTATACCTTTTGCCTGATCCCAGCATTATAAGGGAGTTTTGAAGTAAAGTGCATTATTCTGTTTGTTGTCCTGAATACCAGTGGAATTTCATGCAGATAGCTTACCACTCAAAATAAACATTTGTCAGGGATACATGAATCATTTTGGAACATCTAGTTACTAGTGCAATCTTTGCCTTTTGTTGGTTTACAGTGCAATGTCACGACTACAACTGGCTACTATCTACAAAGCTGTTGGAATGAATGCCAAATTGCAGTGCTAAGTAAAGTCCTGGATCAACATTTGCCCTTTGTGCCTTTGAGGGAAGTGTTGTTGCAGCAGTTTAAGAGAGTGAGAGACATTTAAAGGAGCTTTTTCACCAAATTTAAAACCTCACTACATCCTCAGTTAATGCTAGGAAGCCTGTTTGCAATCTATCTCTGAACTGATTTGATCTCAGTGGCTCGTGAACATCAATGGTTGAACACTGGCAAGCACTGTAACGGCTGTAAAATGTCTGCCAGTGAGTTCTATGTTCTGAGATTAAAATTGCACACTTGAGTTGGCCCACTTCTGTGTTCTGAAAAAGCAGGTTAAGACCCAGGTTTGGACTGAATTTTGGAATTTAATTAAAGATTCTCATCTGTTTGGGAACATAAATGGTGTGTGTGTGTGTGCGTGCGTGAGCGTATGTGTGCGTGTGTGTGTGTGTGTGTGTGTGTGTGTGTGCGTGCGTGAGCGTATGTGTGCGTGTGTGTGTGTGTGTGTGTGTGTGCGCACTTGTTTCTGTGTGTGCCAACGTTTGATTGTGTGAATATTTACATATGTGTATTTTACAGGGGCATACATATGTCGTGCCGATGAGTTCATTTGCAACAATACATTGTGTAAGCTGCACGTGTGGGTGTGTGATGGTGAGGATGACTGCGGAGACAACTCGGATGAAGACCCTGAGATGTGTGGTAGGAAAATGTCCATCATGGTGTAATAGCTGCCAACAGCCATTTGAAAATACCTGTTTAAACCATGAAGCATTCATTGACTACTCATTGTGTTTTTAGACTCAAATGATCATAGATTAAATATATCATTCCAATCGCTTTTTCCTCCCTAACATTGTTGGTATTGATAGATAATCCATTAGCAAAAAGAATACATTGAACTAAGTAATTATATGGAATAGCAAAAACATACTGTATCATTACATTATCCAAATGCGCCAAGATAACTGGAATTCCAGAAATTAGCTGAACATATAATAATTGACCTGGTACTTTTTGAGTAGAATGCTGCTTTTATGCTTCCGAGCCTTAAATGGATCTTTTCTTGAATACATTTTTTAAAATAAAATAAGTAATCTTCAGTCAGTCAGTATTGTTGAGAAATGTCTTGTGTCACACTTTCATAAAGATATTAGATTTAAAAAAATTAATATTCGTAAAGCCTTGGGTAAAGCATAGTTAACGGATTGGAAAAGTGAATTCATGTCTTTGATCTTTAGCTCAGAAAGTGCCAGAGACTGTCATATTGGTATTCAGGAGTGTGCTACTGTTCAAAGGATTATCCTGACCCTTTGTGAATGTAGGTGAACTTCCAGTCACCAGAAAAGGGGTATTTTAGACCACTCTGCACAGCATCTCTTCTTTGAAGACATTTTTATAGTTGCAAAGGGCATGGAAGAGTACCTAGCTGCTCTCTTACAAAAAACATACTTTAATGCACATCCAATTCAATCAAATTCAAGTTCTCAGTAGATCCAACCAGACACTTTCTCAGTGTTGATCTTGGTCACTAAGCCACCCAATGTGAGGTAATAGGAAGGTGATTGATTGCCTGAAATGTAGGGGGGAAGCGATTAGTCCAAGCCAACTCAAACGATTACGCTGTGTATCTGTCCCCACACAGCCAAATTGCCATGCCCGCCAACGAGGCCCCACCGTTGCCACAACGACCGGGTGTGTCTGCGCATGGACCAAGTGTGCAACCGTGTGGACGACTGCGGGGACAACTCTGACGAGGAGGATTGCGGTGAGCTGGCCCAAACACGGGAGGAACAAAAATTCCTACATTACCAGCTTTCCAGTTTTCAGTTTAGCGCCTCCAGGCCCTGGGCAAGGAGGCGCTAAACTATACACTACTCACAAAAAGTTAGGGATATTTGGCTTTCGGGTGAAATTTATGGAAAATGTAAGTTCACGCTACAGTGATATTATACGTATCATGAAAGTAGGGCATTTAAGTAGAAGCATGCAATGGTGATTTCCTCATCTCAAACAATTTATTGAAACAAAAGCCAACAACAGTGGTGGGTATACCACAACAAAAATGTCAATGTCTCAATAACTTGTCATGTGCCCTTGAGCATCAATTACAGCTTGACAACGACGTCTCATGCTGTTCACAAGTCGACTTATTGTCTGCTGAGGCATGGCATCCCACTCTTCTTGAAGGGCGGCCCTCAGGTCATTGAGGTTCTGGGGTACAGAGTTACGAGCCTCTACACGGTGAGTCAGCTGATCCCATAGGTTTTCTATGGGATTCAGGTCTGGAGAAAGTGCAGGCCACTCCATTTGAGGTACCCCAGTCTCCAGCAGCCTTTCCCTAATGATGCGACCTCGATGAGCTGGAGCATTGTCATCCATGAAGATGAAATTAGGCCTGTGTTGTTCATGCAGGGGCACAATGACTGGATTAATGATGTTATTCAGGTAGTATGGGCTTGTCACTGTACCATTCACAAAGTGTAGGGCAGTTCTGTATTGACTAGACACACCTGCCCACACTGTAACACCGCCACCACCAAAGGGTCGTCTGGTGACAACAGTGGCTGATGCATAGCGCTCTCCTTGACGTCTCCAACATCATTGGCGGCCATCATTTCTGCTCAACGTGAATCGACTTTCATCAGAGAACAGCACTGAGGCCCACTGGTCCCTCGTCCAGCGTAAATGCTCCCTGGCCCATGCAAGACGATGACGCCTGTGCCTGGTGGTGTGGTCAGGTACCCTTGCAGGTCGTCTAGCACGCAGACCACGCTGATGTAAACGGTTTCGAATGGTCTGACGTGACACTTGGGTGCCTCTCACCTCCCTTAAATGTGCCTGGAGTTGAGTGGCATTCATCATCCGGTTCCGCAGGGCACTGTTCACAATGAAGCGGTCATCAGTGTGGGATGTGGCCAAAGGACGTCCACTTCTATGCCTTTCTGTGACTCTTCCAGTCTCTCTGTATCTCTGTTGCAACCTGCTGATGACACTCTGTGACACTCTAAGCTCAGTGGCCACTTCCCTCTGAGAACATCCTGTTTGAAGCCTCGCAATGGCGAGGTACTGTTGATCAATTGTTAGGTGTCGTCTTGGTCTCATGATGTCAAAATGTGAACAGCATGATGAAGAGGACTGTTTAAATACCAATTCTAATTGAACCAGGAAATTTATTGGTCGATTCATGGATCAAACACCTGTTGTGAATTTTGCCGTTCAGCTCCTTGTTAGAGAACAGCAAGTTGTGCAAAAAGTACTGAAACATTGAATAGTTGGACATGTGCATTCAAAAGTTTAGAGAAGGTCAAATTAATTTCACCTGTAAAGGTTATAGTGCATTTTATGTTCATCCTGAAATTTCACCCGAAAGCCGAATATCCCTAACTTTTTGTGAGTAGTGTATATGTATATGTGAAATAGTTCAACTTAAAGCAAAAAAGTTTCCCAACCCCCTGTTGCCTGTGGTTATGCACGCCATACAAAGTTTTCACTTCACTTTTATCGCAAACTACCTGGGGAGCCTGTGGTTACAAAGCAATGTGAATGGCAGAGCTACAAAGCAGAGCAGACATTACTCTCAAAGTGAATCACTTATCAACCATGTTATCATGCTTTTAGACATGCGTCGCACGCTGTGATCAGTGTAACGTCAAGCAGAGATATCACGACTTTTGCTTCTGCAGTTTCTTGATTGCAGTTGAAACGGCAATCATTGGCTGGCTGGTGAGGGCATGTCGGTTTGATTTCTTTCTGACTCCCACCTCTCGCTCGGTCTCCTGCAGAGGGTGTGGAGGGACGGTCTAGGCCGTGCGGGAAGGCTGAGTTTGCCTGCGGGAACGGCCGCTGCATCTCCGCCGAGCTGCAGTGTGACCTTTTCGACGACTGCGGGGACGGAGGGTCCGACGAGCTTGACTGCAAGGCCTGTACGTCATTTCTGTGGCTGCTTTTCTTTCTTTATTTTTCTTTCCTCCCTGGCATATTCTAAAGGAGAGTGGGGTACAATTCAGCTGCATCAGGGGTGTCAGCTAATCCACCACCTCCACTTTAGCGTAACACTTCCTTTCCCGCTCTTTTCTTTTTATCTGATTGAGAAAAGGTGAAACAAATCAAGGCCAGTTGTGAAGAGAATAGGCCTGTAAATCGAGGTTCTGCTATGAGAGATTAGCATATTTCATCTACAGTCGTTTTATGTTCATGGTTCTCTTTGTACAGCTAATCATGCATAAATAAATAAAATAACGCAAATATTGACACAGTAATGTTTGTTATTACTGTTTCCTATGAGCATTGTCGTACGAGTGAACAGTCACTCAGAGTGGCAATATTTCACTGCCTGCTCATACCTTTTAGACATCCACTGCAGGGGTTTTGGTGGACCAGAAGGGCCATGTGTACATAAAACACAAGAAAAGATCAGGTCTCTGTGTACTTTTGTTTGTTTGTTGAAGCATTTTGTCGCAATGCCAAGGGCAGATGCCTTAAAGAATGTGATGTTTGTGAGGTAACTGGGACTGGGAAATTGTGAAATTTCTTGAACCAGTTGCTTTCAGAGGCAGCAGTCTTGAAGTAACCATGGGATCTATCATTTCTCACAAAGACCATGGTACTGTCAAAACCTTTGCTCTGTTTTGTCTAATAATTAGGAAGCACACCTTGTTGTCAAGGGCTTCAGGATTTAAATTTAAAAAGTGATTGACATTTTTTTTTTTTTTTTTTAATGTCCAATTTCAAGTAACACATCTCTATCTCTCTATTTAGGTTATATGAAACTGATGAAAATACAATTGTTTGTTGGACTCTTCAAACATGCTCATGCTCTCTGAAATAAAATAAAAATGCATGATTTTACTAATGTTGTATTTTTCAGCTCACTGTAATTCGTTGCATCTGCTGTTTTTCTTGTAATGGGCAGATCAGACCTTTGATGCACACAACTTTTGTTCTGCATTTAATTTCTCTGTCATTATGAAAATATCCTCATGTATAAATTACCTTCCTCTTTGATCATGCACTTTTCACAAATGTGGATTATATGTATATGTTTTTTTATATCTGTTTATGGTTTTTGTGCAATATATACAGTGCCCTCCACTAATATTGGCACCCCTGGTAAAGATGAGTAAAAAGGGTTATAAAAAATTTACCGTTTGGTGAATTCGCTTTATCCCACACTGAAAAAATTAGAAAAATCCAACCTTTAATTGAAGTAAATTTATTTTGAGAAAAAAAATCCCCCATCAAGAAATAATTATTTTTAACAAAACCACGTGTGCCACAATTATTGGCACCCCTACATTTATATATAGAATAAACTAATCATTTTTAATATTTGGTCGCATATCCTTTGCATGCCATGACTTTCTGATGTCTGTGACCCAACAACATCAAAAGACTCATGATATCTTATTTTCTTTGGAACTGGCTCTCTTGTCTTCAGTGATTGCAGCAGCAGGATGAATTATGAAGTGTACAGCAACATCTTATCTGCACAGATCTAACCAAATGCCTCAGAACTAACCAAATGGCGCTTCACCTTGCAGCAGGACAATGACCCCAAGCATACTGCTAAACCAACCAAGTTTTTCAGGGCCAAAAAGTGGAATGATCTTGACTGGCAAAGTCGATCACCCTAAATCCAATTGAATATGTGTTTCACTTGCTGAAGACGAGACAAACCGCCCCAGAAACAAACAGGCACTGAAGATGGCTGCAGGGCATCAACAGGGAACATACAAAGAACGGTCTGGTGTTGTCTATGGGTTGCAACAAAGTATTAAATATAAATTAATTTCGGATTATGTTAATTTGTCCCGGTAATTTTTCTCTGCTAAAATGGGGCGCACTATGTATGTATAAAATCACCCAATATGGATGCAAATACCCTCAAATTAAAGCTAACAATCTGCACTTTAACCTCAGATTTATTCTTTTCTTTAAAATCCAATGTGCCAGAGTACAGAGGCAATACAAGAAACATTATTGGGACATCACTGTCCCAAGATTTTTTTGCATTGAACTGTATATATCACCAATCTGTAGATATAAATTGCCAATAGGTATTTGTGGAAAAAAGTCAAAGTTAAGGACCAATTTTGGTTGAATTCTGACCTAATTGTGTTTGATGGAATCCCAGCCATTGTGAGTGCATTGATATCCATCATATTAAAGAGTGTGTCGTTTCCATGGTATCTGCAGTGCCTCATCTTGTATTGCTGCTAGTGTTCAGTTGAAAACGCTGGTTTGTCAAACGCGCTGTGGGATGATGCATTGAGATACGACGTCTGTGCGCTCTCTCTCTCTCCCCAGCTCCCTATGAAGACGCATGCAGAGGGGGCATAAATCCCTGTGGCGAAGATGCATTCTGCAATCAAACAAAAGCCAATGCGATCTGTCAGTGCAAATCAGGATTTCAGAGAAATCTAAGGAGTAAGCAGTGTGAAGGTATAGTAAAAACCTACATCTCTAACCACACAATACCACTCTTTACCATGAATGAGACTGCAGTGTGAATAAGGCAAATCGCAATAAAATGGTGAAAGGATCTCTCACACAGTGGCCCTCTCTTCTTTTCTAATTCTTGGTTTACCTCAGTTGTCTTGTTTCATGCATTTCAAGTTTCCAGGTAGTTTGTATGACAACTCAGAATATTTCATATCAATGGCACTTTCAAAGCACATTCAACCATACAGTTCTCATATTTCCAATGCCAGGTGTTGTATTAATGTGTACATTTATGTTTTAATATGTTTCATGTTGTAGGCTGATACAAAACTTGCTTATTCTTAATCTGTAATATTTACATTGTTGTGTCAGTAACAGATTTTCTTCCCTTTTCAACTAACATTATATTGTTTGCCTGAAATATCATTCTGGAATGCCATTTGTCCTTTTGTTCATTATAGGCTATTTGTTGAATTTAAATAATTCCTCTAATTGCATTTTATCTTTGGTTATATAACCATATCTGAAATAACTGAATCTTTTCTGCCTGTAAGTCACTCACTTCAAGGGAAATGAAGCACTTGGTAATCATTTGTGAAGTTGTAATAGATCAAAGCTTTGATTTCCGTTGCCATATTAATGCACAACAATGTTCCTATGGCCCATAATCATATTTACCCATAAAGGGAACCTCCGCTGGAGAAAATATGAACTCAAGATTCAGTGAATGGTGAATTAAGAATATCTCTCATTTGATATTCCATATTTCAAAAGTGTTTACTGGTTTTGTTATACAAATTTTAATTGTTTGAGGCCTTTGTTTACAATCACAGTGGAGCAGTGCACTCTGGGATTGCTGACTCTCTGGCCCAAAGTCTACCTCATTCACTGGGTGTTGACTTTTCTCTGGATTCCAGGTGGTGTGGCCATTGTTTTCCATTAATGTATTCAACTGAATGCCTTCATTTCAAACAAATCAATGAATGCTAAAACCACACCCTGGACAACGGGAACAGTCAACATCTTTTCAAAAAGGGTGACATTGGAACCAGAGTTTGTACAGTTTACTGAATGTTCACTGAAGCAATTCAGGTTAAGTACCTTTGCTCAAGGGTACAGTAGCAGTTACTTACCTGGGAACTGAACCTGCAACCTTTGGGGCAGTTCCCTATTTATTATGCTGAACTGCTGCCCATAGACCTCCCTAGCATCTTTGAGATTGGTTCAGAGGAAATGTGAGGGTCTCATTTCCTGGAGTGGAAGGAAGAAGATTTGATGCAACCTGGACGCTCTCCATTTACCAAACAAGAGACATCAGCTTCCTCCGCCCTGGGCTTGCCAGTCGCGACTGAAATATAAGTTGCTGGAAGGCGTAACCACGATCCATGTGACTGTCCTCTTTAAATAACACCAGCACTGAGTACCCCATAAAATAAATTGTTAGTAATAGATGGAATACAGCTGAAAGACCTTTTAGAGGATCTAACATTAACAATTTGCTGGTTATTAACAGGCAGCTATACATGACAAGTAGCCCACCAAAAATAAATATGGCTCTTTTTAATGTGCATGCTTTATCCAACAAGTCATTTCTTATTAACAATCTTATTACTGAGCGTGAAATTGATTGTCTGTTTTTAACTGAAACTTGGTTGAGCTCAGACAGGCCAGTAACTCTCATTGAGGCTTGTCCCCCAAGCTTTACTTTCTCCCATTCGACCAGAGGGGGAAGGAAAGGTGGGGGGGGTTGGCTGCAATTTATTCTGAGGCCCTGAAGGGTAGGGATGTAGATGTTGGGGTCTATAGACATTTGAATATAATTCCATTATAATAAAATGTCAGCCTCCCTTTTTGGGAGTGATGATATATAGACCTCCAAAACAATATCCCTCAGTTTTTCTGACAGATTTTTCTGATCTACTCTGTCATTCATGCTAACTGTGATATGTGTATTTTAATTTAACATACATGTTGATAATAAGGCAGATACCAGAGCAATGGAATGTTTAGATCTATTGGACTGTATGGATTTTAAGCATAGACTGTATAAAAATATGGACAAAGCCACTGTGACGTCACCCATTGTCTTTCCACGGCCTCGTAAAAACTGAATTGAGGCTCCGGATGTCTTTTTCGCCGCCCGTTTGTAAAAAACTGCGCCTGCTCCGTGGAGCCGAAGTGACCTTGGCTTGGAGCAGGGTCAACGGGATATGGCCCAGGCACAGTATGATTGACAGTTCGGGGTGGAGAAGCCACAGAACTTTAAAGCCCATGACCTGACCAAACCCATCATTTTGCAAAACGAACCCGCGGTAAACTTCCTTAAGTTGCTAATGTTTTATAATATAAAATTTTATTTTCATCCTCTATTTTACTGTGTCATTTATTCGCATTGAATCTGTGGTATTCCTCATATAATTAACGTCCATTCAGTTATCTTCAATTTATATTCAGCTACCATCAGCTAATTTGATTAGCTAGATAGCATACCAGCTGAGCTCGGTAGCCAAGCTAGACGCAATGCATCACCACCACACATGGACGAACAGGGTAACGCTATTGCCATCAACTATATTGATGGTCAATTAATGTTATTTTGTTAGACTACTTTTATTATAAATGTCCCTATAGCGCCACTAGAAAGGTAGCAAGCTGACCCCATAGTCTTAAATGAGCAAACCACCACCGTCTTTTTGGCTAACCGTTAATTAACTCGACTGTGGCAGAGCAGTCTGTCACGGTTTGCCGCAACATGAAACCCCGTTCTGAAAACTGTTCCAGATAAAGTGGGGATTGTAGGTTAGTGGGTTCACAGGCTAGCTAAAGCACAGTGGCTACATTAGCTACATCGTAGCTTGCATTAACTTTCATCTGCATCCTGTAACCTAATCACAAACATTGCAAACATTTACAAACGCAGACTCCGTATTGTTTTCCGATAAATTATTGGTTTTATTTTAAACATCCCCGTATTGAGTCAGTACAAACATACCGCTAACACTTTGGCTCTATTCCCCGCACATTTTCGTAATTATCCAGGTGTAGAAATGTCCGGTTAGAGTTCTAGCTAGAGCAGCTGGTAAGCTTAGTAACGTTAGCTAGGCAATCACGGTAGCTAGCCAACTTATATGGCCAGCCAGCAAGGATGACTTTAAGGAAGTCGAATAACTGTTAAATTAAAATGGCTTGCCATAAGCTATCGTTAGCTTGCTAGCGAAATGTTAAAACGACTTGCCGTGAGATATCATTAGCTTGCTAGCTAGCTAACCCAGCATTGTTAAGCAATGGTAACGTTCATGACAGGGGGAGTACGGCGATTGCGTACGGGAGGGGGGTGGAATAGCTAAATTAATATCTAAATTGATACGGTTATACAGGTATGGAGCAATTGATTTGAGATACTTAACCCACAGTTTGGCTGCTTGCTCCGAGACACTGGGCCTGTAGTGTAGCTGCAACATCCCCTTCTGTCTCATCTTACGAAACAGTATTTTTTTTCGTAGTAGACACATCATAGCTCACTCCAACCAAAATGAATATGTGATGACAAACATGTTGAAGATGAGCGGGTAAGGCACTCAATTTATTATGCTACGAACTGCGTCCACAAAACAACAGCTTGTTCACGGTAGGCTACTAAGGGATGTTCTCCATCGACTTCCACTCAAAAATACAGCGTGTCTCCCTGTCCCAAGCATAGACTGTATAAAAATAGGTCCGTTTTAGACCAATGATTGTTGTCTCCCCCTTCTGGTCCTGCCCCTCCGAGTGAGGGCAGTGAGAACCATATAGAACCTATCTATGCCAGTGATCCCAGGACTCAACCTGTCCCTCTGATTGGTCCTGAACAAATGTTAATACTTTGTCCAGACGACACAATATTAAAAAAATTCAGCACATGCCAGAGGCATTAGGTGAAGGAAAGGCACCTATTGCAATTACATTTTTTTGTGGGAAAAATTCATTGACTATTTTGACCACATTGCTGCCATTGACTTACATGGTGAAAGACCTATACTGGAGCCAACCGCAGTGGCGCTAGTGGGCAACGGCACCAGGAAGGGAGCTTCAAAACAAAAGCCCAGTCTTGGCCCCTTGATTTTAAGCAACATGTTAACGGTCCAACCGACAATCGGGGCCACACCTTAGATCTGGTCATATCGCATGGGCTTAACATAAATGTATCATTCATTGACAACTTAGTTTTATCTGACCATCATTGTATCTTTTTTAATGTTTTTAGCTGCACTATACATAATTTTAATGCGTACTTTGTTAAAAAGACGGCGCCGTCTGACCTCTGAAGTAGCCGTAAACTTCATAGCTCATGTAAATGGAACTCAGAAAATTATTTTACCCTCCTCCTACAATAACCTTGTATGTGAATTTAATTCTATTTTGACACAATTGCTCCTGTTAAGATAAAGAAAAGAACCTTTAAAAAGAATGTTCTATGGAAAAATGCGTGAAAAATGCACAAAATTCCGTTAAGTACATTACAATATCCTCAGAGACAAATTAGCAATTTACAATAAGGCTATTCGGACCGCTAGACAGGAATACTTTCAATACTCCAATTTGATAAATACTAATATTAACATTCCTAGAATGCTTTTTAACACAATTGACTGTTTAATAAATCCTGTTATAAATCCCAGCAACCATTTCCCTGTATCAAAATGTGAGGAATTTGCAGACTATTTTAGAGACAAGATTACTACCATCAGGTCTGGTATCTGCCAACAACAGAAGGCCCCATGGTTTCTAGAAACACCCATTACACCATGTGAGGTCACCCTGCAATGTTTTACCCTGGTTGATGCTGAAATGCTTAGGAAAGTGGTAACACAACTGAAGCCTTCAACCTGCCACCTTGACCCTATTCCCAGCACTTTAAAAAAAAAACATTTTTAACTGTCTGTCTGAAGAACTGCTAACCATTGTGAACTATTCACTACAGCTGGGTGTCTTCCCTAGTGCACTTAAAGCCCTATTCGGACGGGATACATTTTACTGGGGGAGGTGGGGTAATGTAATAATTACTGGAGGACCTCCGCTATTTTAGTACCATCTGAATCTGACATGTCAGTAACTTTTCCGGACTGCGTGCTCCCGTGCCAGTAAAGATTCCGGAGTCTTTTACCTACTGTAAAATGTCCTGTAAAAATGACCCCAGGTTAAATCAATCCCGTGCAAATTGACATGTCCGGTAAAATTCTGTTATTTCCTGTGATAAATGAGTTTTCCCCAGTCTTTTCTCCTGGTTTTTCACATAACCACTCGAGGACACTCTATTCGGTCCAAGTGCAAGCCACAACTATTGGCCGACCTCTAAATTAATGTAACGTTACATTAAATAAGACAGAGAGCAAAAAAAAACAAAAACAAAAAACAGGCTCAAAAGTAGGCTACAGTGGGGCAGCGCTTGTGGCAGCTTTAGGTAAGCTATTGTAGCCTAGCTATAGCCTTACACACATGTTATGGCAGAGGTGGGCAACGAGGGCCGTATCTGGTTCTGGTTTTCATGCCAACTACTGGCCTTAATTACTTGATTAGCTCGAACATTTACGCCATCTGACATCTTGGTGAGCGCATGAATGACAGCTGAAGACTGTCCTTGTGTCTCTATATGAAACGTTTTACTGTGATCTAATCAACCAGTGTTTGTGTATAGCCAATTAGCTGATTTAGCCTTGGTAATTGGTGGAAACAAAAACCTGCATACACACTGGCCCTCCAGGACCAGAATTGCCGACCCCTGTGTTATGGCCTAACACTGTTTTTCTCAAGCTAACCTTAATAAAGATGTGTAATGCAGGATTCCTCACACTTTTTGTGGACAATGCCAACATTGTCTCCACGTAGTTTTTTTTTTTTTTTTTTTTTTTTTTTGGCGCCTGCATCTTTTCAATTTCTCCCTGCCAGCGATTTTATACCAGAAGCAATCAGTTTGCGGTGAAGATAGGATGTGTAACATTGTATGACGCGTGAGGAACATTTTCATTTTCGGTGTGATGACAAAATGGAGTAGACACTCCCATCTCTGTAATTCTAGACGCTGATTACGGAGATACTTTATCCCGTCCGAATCGGCCATTAACATTACAGACGTCCTGTGGTAATAATTACTTTACAGACATTGTCCTGAAAGCTTATCCCGTCCGAATAGGGCTTAAGACTGCTATGGTTAGGCCCCTTTTACAGAAAAGAAATCTTGAACCCTCAACACCCATCAGTTTTAGACCAATATCTAATCTTTTGTTTTTAAGCAAAACTTTATAAAAAAGGTTTTTAAACAATTCAATTATTTTTTAAACTCAAATAGTAAATTGGAAATGTTTCAATCAGGTTTTTGAGCTCATCACAGCACAGAGACGGCACTAGTGAAAGTGGTGAACGATATTAGGTTAAATCTAGATGCCAAAAGGCTTTTAGTTCTGGTACTTCTAGATTTCAGTGCCACATTCGATACAGTGGATCACCAAATTCTTTTAGACAGACTGAGGAAATGTGTTGGCCTGTCCGGGACTGTCCTGAGATGGTTTTCCTCCTACCTCTCCGGTAGAAATTTCTATGTTGCAGTAGATGAGTATTCTTCAAAAAAAATCTGAATTAACCTGTGGTATTCCCCAAGGATCAATTTTAGGACCACTGCTTTTTAATCTTGATATGCTTCCCTTGGGCAATATCATCAGGAAACATGACATTTCCTTTCACAGCTATGCTGATGATACACAACTTTATGTTGCTGTGTCTCCTGATGCTTTTAAATGTATTTTAGATATTATTGCGTGGATGGCACAAAACTTTTTACAGTTAAACCAGGATAAAACAGTAGTTCTAGTTATTGGTACAAAGGCCCTGCGAGAGAAATTGGCTGCAAAATTACATTCACTCTGACTTATCCCCCGCCAACAAGCTAAAAACGTATTTTTACTTATATACTTATTTTTGACTCTGAATTGAAATTTGATTCTCATATCAGGAATGTCACCAAATCTACCTTTTATCACTTTTATAAATATTAATAGAGTGCGGTCTTTTCTCTCTCAGAGCAATACAGAGAGGCTAATGCACGCTTTTATTACTAGCAGGCTAGACTACTGTAACGCGCACCTATCTGGTCTCCCCAAAAAAACAATTTAAACCAATTACAATTAATTCAGAATTCTGCTGCCAGAGTACTGACAAGGACCAGAAGGAGAGCACATATTACACCTATTTTGAAGTCTCTACACTGGTTACCAATTAGTTTTCATATTGATTTTAAAGTTATTTTACTAGTTTATAAAGAGCTGCATGGCCTTGCACCAAGCTACCTGTCTCAAATGCTTTTAATGTCTGAACCAGGAAGGCCCCTCAGATCCTCTCGGAGCAACCTTTTAACTGTCCCGAAAAGCAGAACGAAAACCTTCAGTGAGGCAGTATTTAGTGGCTACGCTCCCAGTTGCTGGAATAGCCTCCCTGAGGATCTGAGGGCAGCTGAAAGTATTGATATTTTTAAACGTAAGCTCAAAACTTACCTTTTTAGCCAGGCTTTAACCTAGCATTTTTATCTTAAATGTTGGTGTGCACTAGTCTCTCTTGTTTTATTGTTTTACTTTGCTTTACTTTTTGTTTTATGGTTTTATTCTTTTATTTCTTTTAGTTTTTAACTTTTTTTATTGTCTATTATTCTTTTATTGTTTATTATTCTTTTATTCAATGTTTTTATTGTTTAGTTTTTTCTTCTTAGATATTTGCCTGTCAATCATTTGCATGGAAAGCACTTTGAACTGCATTTACTTGTATGAAAGGTGCTATATAAATAAAGTTTGATTGATTGATTGATTGATTGAACCTTTGCAATCCAGCGATCCGCACGGTTGGAGTGGGCCTTACCCTTCTCCTTATCTCTGAGGAAGAGATGAGAAGGAGTTCACACAAGAATGAGACGATAAAGAGAAAAAGTATGACTCCTGTCAACGAATTCACACGTTCCCACTAGAACCAGGCCCTTGAAGTGTCACTGTTAGAGACACATTCTTTTTCTCCCAAAGGGTCATCTTTTGTAAGAATATGAAACAGGAAGACTAACCTTTTTAGGACGTTTGCAGAAATGTCACACTTAGCTGAAAGGAAGCCTGATGTGGCCTTTGTCTCTCTTCTCCTTCTGTAGAAGTCAATGAGTGTCTTCACTTTGGCACTTGTTCACACTATTGCACAAATATTAAAGGATCTTACAAGTGCACATGTGATGGGAATTACAAAGAACTCAATGGCACCTGCCAAGCAAAAGGTAAAGACATACAAGTTATTTCTAGTGTTTATTTGTCTTGTGCATGCTCATTTTTAAAATGGAACATTTAAGAACACATAATATTTATCTCATTATAGTTAAATAAAATTGGAAGAATTTTTTCTCAACATATATGAAGATTATAGTACATCAGTATACACTATAGCTACATTAATGAGTAAATGGTTCAGTGAGACTACTGGACCACATTCAACAATGGTTCAGTTTGAATCAAATTCATACTTTCTTAAATATCATAGATGTCATAATTAGATACAATGCACCATTCTCAAAAGTTGTTACATTGTCACATAGAAAGTGAATGCCATGAAGAAAAAATGCAAATACACAGATAGCATATACACAGTGATAATTTATTGAATTAAGAGTTGTTTGTGTTGTATATTTTCTTGTAAAAATATGCTATTGTTAGTACTAGTATACTTTATTTTATTATTACTATTATGATAAAGTGACTGCTTTACAGATTAAAATGTCACACTATAGTAGACTGTCATGTGTAAAATATATATATATTTAAGATAATCATTGAAAATGTTTATTTTGCATAATTAAATATTTTAGATTGTAATGTATGTAAAAATGCAATGTTTCTTTGTGAATAGCTGTCTTGATTGTACACTGTAACTTGCAACCAAATGGAATTTAGACCCGTTTCATTTTTTTTGCATATTAATGACTCAACGGGCAGGACCAGAAGATCGAGTGCTCTTCATAGCTAATGACACTGAAATCCGAGGTTTTGTGTATCCATTTAACCAGAGCCATGGACACAAACAACTAGCTCGCATCGAGGACAATGCCCGAATCATTGGAATGGACGCTCTGTTTCATGGACACAAGTTTATTTGGGCTACCCAGTTTAATCCGGGTGGAATTTTTTACAAAGACATCCTAGGCAGAAGTCAAACTAAAACTAATAGTGGAATCATAGTAAGTATTTGTCGGAATATTTTATTTTAATTATTATTTTATATATATATTTTTTTTACTTCTTTTTTTACAGTCAGTTCTGTGTTAAACCGATTAGTGATGCAAGCAATTATTTAAATGTTTCATTGTTTAGTCCTACAATGTGAACAGACTGCCTAGAGTATTTTATATATATATATATATATATATATATAGTATATATTATATACACTATATAAATATATATATATATATATATATATATATATATATATATATACACACACACATTTTTTTCTTACAAATGAAATTAAGTTAAGTTTAGAAATTAATTTATCACCGCCTTCAATTATGATGAATTAGTGGGATTCAATTATGCTACCATAAATTATTGGAGATGCTATAATAAATTCAAGATTCACTGAATCTTATATCTTGGTTTTCCCAAAAATGTTTCCCTATTGTTATATATTAATAATGAAGCACATTACAGACAACACTTGTTCATTATTCTCACTTGTCACCGGTAGAGCTGCAATAAGTTGAAAAATATATATTTGTCTGAATCGCATATAAATCTATGGGGGGAGGGGGAACATTCATGAGTCAAGGTAGATAGTTTTTGTTTTTTTTCTTTGCTCTCCAACCTTTGATTTTCAGAGTTAGCAGTATACAGCAACATAATGGAGCTGCTTCCCTTTGAGGGCTACATTATCCGTAATTGGCAATATGAACCACGCGGAGTAAAACTCTGCATGGTTCATATTGCTAATTATCACCACCCAAGGTTACTGGCCGTACTCATTGTTACTTCTGAATCACCTCGGCCAACTGCATATGTGCAGGTGCTCGATCGGAAGCGCCATCTAATTACCTGCACACCTTTCAGAGTTTCCTGCCGTGAAACAGAAGCAGTCCCTGACTCACCCCTGTGTTTCACAGGTCATTTAAAAGTTTACTTAGGTAGGTAGAACATGTTGGCAGTGGGAGGAAAAGTGGAGACTGTGGATAAGAACAGGCCTTGTTACTTGTTCTGAGTACTTGTGTAATTTGTTTCTTTAGATCTGTGAAATGGATGAAATTAGGCAGGGGTGTGGGCGGTACCCTTCAAGCTCATTTCTGAGCCAGAGGAACCCATAACTTTGGGAAGGGAGCCCAGCAGCACATTGTAACGGCCGCGTTGGCCATTTTATTTTATTTGTGTTGGAGGGAATGTGACTGCAGTACTCCTGAAGTCCAGTGTGGCTTCTAAGAGGACTGCAGCAGGGAGGCGTCAGCTTGATTTTGAGTTTTCTGTTTGTTTGTGTGTGCGTGCGTACGTGCATAAGTGTGTGGATCAGAGGAGATGTGACTCAGATTATGCCAGTTGAAGTTGATAAATGCCCTGATATCTGGCCGTTCCTTCCAGTGTCCAGATTTTCGGAGGCCGAGGGATGTGTCAGCTGACTGGGTAACCGGGAATATCTACTGGACAGATCATTCAAGGATGCACTGGTTCAGCTATTATACAGCCCATTGGACAAGGCTAAGATATTCCATTAATGTGGGGAGACTCGGTGGAACAAATTGCACTCGCTTGATAACGGATATAGCAGGGGAGCCCTACGCCATCGCAGTGAACCCAGTACGAGGGTAAGGCTCGGTCTTTCATCAACGCTGACTGCTTTTCACTCTTCATATTGAGCTCAGATCCAAACCCCCTTCCAGTGACTGATGCACGGTCTATTTAATGCTGCGTAGTCGGTGTGAAGGTTTTAAGTGTTAATTCAGATGGAATGTCCAAGGAAGTTAAATTGGCAAGTGCCCTCTGTTTTCAATGTTGTAAGTAATGCCAGCAATTTCTCTCCCTTATGTTCTGCCCAATTGTTTGCACAGACACAATATGGCTGGTGGGCCGCAGTACACACTGGGAAGCTTGAAAACTTGCCTATATCTGTCAGTCATCATCATTATTAATATTATTTATTTATTTTATGTTTTTTTGTTTTGTTTTTTTTGCCCTTCCATACTTGCTTAGTGCAGTGGAGCATTATCAAAGGGTGGGACAGCCTGAAAATGTGATCAGAGACCGGGAAGGGATCTTACAGATACACAGAGATCTTACAGAAACGCACAGGACTAAATGTAGGAGATCTAACAGAAATACATAGGACTAAATGTAGGAGATCTTACAGAAACGCATAGGAGTAAATGTAGGAGATCTTACAAAAATGCATAGGTCTAAATGTAGGAGATCTTACAAAAATGCATAGGACTAAATGTAGGAGATCTTACAGAAATGCATAGGACTAAATGTGGGACATCTTACAGAAACACATAGGCCTAAATGTAGAACTTACAGAAACGCATAGGAATAAATGTAGGAGATCTTACAGAAATGCATAGGACTAAATTCAGGAGATCTTACAAAAATGCATAGGTCTAAATGTAGAAGATCTCACAGAAACGCATAGGACTAAATGTAGGAGTTCTTACAGAAATGCATAGGACTAAATACAGGAGATCTTACAGAAATGCATAGGTCTAAATGTAGGAGATCTTACAAAAATGCATAGGTCTAAATGTAGAAGATCTTACAGAAATGCATAGGACTAAATGTAGTAGATCTTACAGAAACGCATAGGATTAAATGTAGGAGATCTTACAAAAATGCATAGGACTAAATGTAGGAGATCTTACAGAAACGCATAGGAGTAAATGTAGGAGATCTTACAAAAATGCATAGGTCTAAATGTAGGAGATCTTACAAAAATGCATAGGACTAAATGTAGGAGATCTTACAGAAATGCATAGGACTAAATGTGGGACATCTTACAGAAACACATAGGCCTAAATGTAGAACTTACAGAAACACATAGGAATAAATGTAGGAGATCTTACAGAAATGCATAGGACTAAATTCAGGAGATCTTACAAAAATGCATAGGTCTAAATGTAGAAGATCTCACAGAAACGCATAGGACTAAATGTAGGAGTTCTTACAGAAATGCATAGGACTAAATACAGGAGATCTTACAGAAATGCATAGGTCTAAATGTAGGAGATCTTACAAAAATGCATAGGTCTAAATGTAGAAGATCTTACAGAAATGCATAGGACTAAATGTAGTAGATCTTACAGAAACGCATAGGATTAAATGTAGGAGATCTTACAGAAATGCATAGGACTAAATGCAGGAGATTTTACAGAAATTCATAGGTCTAAATGTAGGAGATCTTTAAAAAATGCATAGGTCTAAATGTAGAAGATCTCACAGAAATGCATAGGACTAAATGTAGGAGATCTTACAGAAATGCATAGGACTAAATGCAGGAGATCTTACAGAAACGCATAGGAGTAAATGTAGGAGATCTTTCAGAAATGCATAGGACTAAATGTAGGACATCTTACAGAAACGCATAGGACTAAATGTAGGAAATGCCTTTCCTTGTAAATGCCATCAAAAAAAACAGAACACAGAGGAAACAAGCAATTCTGCAGCCCTGTTTCAGGTTTTTTTTGGATATTCATCCTACCAACTCCAAAGTCTTTATTTCAGACAGTCACTCTTTCAAGGAAAACCACCATTTCAGATCTTGCATTCTACCCGAAAACCGTGATATCAGACAGACACTTTCCTCTGCCAGCTAATTCAATATGAATTTACAGGTGGCTGCTGGGTGTCTTCATCCTGTTCAGTAACCGAGCCAGTGCCGACCGCGACTGATGGTCCTGCAGGGCAACGGACGATAGGCTATCGTGCCATTTGCATCTTCCTCCAACTCTCGTGCCTTTGAACTGCAGTGTGAAAAAGAAGCGCCGACCTCGCTTCGCTCTCGCAAATTAATAGCGGTGGTTGCAGCAATGAGCACTAATTAATACAGTCGGGCATTCAAAATTGTGGAGCAAAGGGAGGGGGAAGGATTTAAAAAGATGAATTTACCGTTTTTTGGAAGAAACAGATCAAAGTGAATCTCAAAAAAAGCTGTGAAAGCAGACACTCAAGTCAATGGTCCTAATAAAATAAATGAAATATGATTTATAAATTCTCTGTCCGTCGAACCAATTTATTTCTATGGGTTATGTATAATCTTAGAACCATTTAATGAGAGGCTATAACACCACAGGTCAATAGGCGGCTGAGAACATCTGCCGTTTTTTCACTGAAACTCAACCATAAAGCATTCTACATAAGATGCAAAAAAAAAAAAAAAAAACTTTTGCTTTGCCCAATTCCACAGAATGATGTACTGGACAGTGATTGGCGACCACTCGCACATTGAGGAAGCTGCCATGGACGGGTCTGCACGCAGGGTCCTGTTGGACAAGAACCTCAGGAGGCCCACAGGTATTCATCCAGCCCCACCCGAGGCCTGAGGAAGGCGATAAGCAAGCAACTTTAATTCTCGAAAGGATCGGTTGTCGTTTGTCCACCGGCTCCAGTGTCCCTCCACCTCCGCACCTAATTAGCGCCTAATTAGCAAGGCACCGCGTAGCGACGGCGCTTTTCTCGGCTTTGTGGCGTTCCCATTGCCGCAGAGACACAGGGCGGAGCCCCCCAACTCCCATAAGGTTAGCGAGCCCTTCACTGAGTGCCTTCAGTTCTTTTAATGGTGACAAGTCGACACTGAGAAAGGGAGAAGAGGGGTCGCTCTGAAACAACGGATGGAAGAGAAAAGTAATTTAAGGCATTGACACAGCTTGTCATTAAGTCTACTGCACAGTCCTGAGGGAGACCGGATCTGCGTTAAGCACTGATCCCGCTCTCGAAAAAAGCCCCCGCTGGCTCCCGCCGCCGTCGCGGCCGCCTCCTGGCGCATCGACTGAAAGGAGCATTACGCTGCCTTTATCTGTCAAAAAAAACATGATCCGTGAACAGCAAACCAGTTTAATTACGCTGGTCCCGTCTAGGATTTATGGATATTTACAGAGCTGTAACTGCTTATTTCTTACTTTAAAAAAAACAAAAACATTTTGCAATAAACATACCCTGTTTAGGACAGACTGAGGTCAAATACCTTTTCTTTTTTTTCTTTAAAAGGAGAGCAGGACAGTCTGTCCTCCTTTTCTATTTTTTTTGCAGACAGTTTCAGAGCTGAGAGGGTAACTGCCTTTATGGAAAAATAATATACTACAGTATATTGTAAATATATCAAAATTATCTTCACAATATATTTAAAATATACTGCAGTATATTACATTTCCATAAGGGCGTGAAGGGACCAAAGTTGAGAAGGGCTTGGGCGGGGTGGACTCTCGTACGGCTCAAGAGTTGATCGCTGCACATCTCGCCAAATACATTGCCTAAACCCTTTAGACCGGAGTAAATTCTGATTACTGACAATTTAAATAAAAATCTACCTTCACCAATATTCAGAGGAAAATTATTTCATATGATTGCACATTTGACTAGTAACATGGTTCTGTAGGAGCTTTCTCAAATTTTATTTCCATCTGGAGAGTTAGAGTATTTTGAGTGCTTATTTGACCCAGGTCTGGTCTGGGATTGATGCCATGTCCTTTAAACACATTAGCATGCTGCGACTGGCGCTGAGCAGCTAGTCAGATGCTCCCTTTACAGCAATTGGAAAAAAGTGTAATAACTTCAACAACAGCATCTCATCTATCCACCTTAACTTTCCTACAAACATTTTGATGTACATTTATATTCTAGGCATTTAGATATTAATTTACAGGGTGCTCTGTATATTTTCCATGTAAATCGGGTTTGCTAATGTTTATTTGTTCATGGCTATTTTATTGTATTTGTAGTGCTGTACAGCGCTTTGAGCGTGGGAAAAGCAGTCTATAAATAAAATGTACTATTATTAAGTAGACACTCTTATTGAGAGAGATTTTGGACAGCTTAAATTCATTATTAACATTTCAATTCCTCAGTTGGATATTTACAGAAGGAAATCATGTTAAGTACTTTGCTCGAGGGTACTATAGCAGTGCCCCCACTTGGGAATTGAACCTACAACCTTGGAGTTGCCAGCTCTGTTCCCTAACCATTATGCTGCACTGCCACCTCAAGAACTGCAGAAATAGAACTGCAGGGATGACAGAGTGCAGGATAGTGTGTTTCTGTGCAGCCCATTTTTAGGTCAAGACATTCTCACAACATGTTCCCGCACCTCCACTCAACACTCCCAAGTTCAGACGTCAGGAAATGAGTTTAATTTTCTCCAAGGCTGATCACACCAAAAGTCTCAATCACGACGGCCGCTTTCTTAAAGGGATGGGATGTCAGACCTCCCTTCACAGGCACGAACAGAGTAACTTTGCTTTGCCTCACCTGCAGGACTGGCGATCGATTATTTCAACCAGCGCCTGTACTGGGCCGACGTGGAGCTCTCGGCGATAGGGAGCGTGCGTCTGGACGGGTCCGACTCCCTGCTGGCCGTCACCAGCAGACACGGTAAACAGCTTGCTGCTTATTGAACCGTAGATGGGACGTCTCCCGCTGTGTATTGAGAAGAGATGCGCCTGACATTGTGTCAGTATAGCCTTAAGGAGCCCAAAGAATGTGGCCAGTGAATTTCAGGGATATTACAACTCGAGATGTGACAATGGAACTTGTAGTGTGTGCGTGCGTGCGTGCGCGTGTGTGTGTGTGTGTGCTTTCCTTTGCCTGCATGGTGAAGCTGTTTTGATTGCATCAAATTGTTTTGAATGCTCATAGGAAAACATACAAATGCAATTAGATTCAGGTACAAAGGGTGAACTCTTGTAGAAGGCATGAGAAATTCATGACACAAACAAGACACAGACCTCAATATTTCCTCAAGCTTGTTTTCATCCTTTTATCTTTCTGAGAGCTATTTTACCCATTGTGAAAACAAACATTTAAAATCTCCTGTATGTTAGAATCATTATGACACACTTTGAAAGTTTTCTTCAGAAATAGCACTTTAATAAATACATTGTGATATTTAGTTAATGGCGCATCTGACTGCTTTATTTTCAGGAATGTCCCATCCTCACAGGATTGACATCTTTGAAGACTACATCTATGGAGTCGGGCTGAAAAATGAAGTTTTCAGGGTTCACAAATATGGCAGAGGGTCTATAGAACACCTAGATTTGGGAGTGGAGAAGTCGTCAAACATCCTGATATTTCATCCTTTCAAACAGCAAGAGGGTAAATAGCACATCCTCCTCAACTCATTTCGCCTTATATTAAGTTGAATGAAGTGGAAGACGACCTGTCAATCATACGTGTTTTCCCCACAGGCTCAGAACCAGTAACTGCATTAGCCTTGGTTTGAGATTTATTCAGAGTGATCTACAGAACATCTGTAGTATTTCCTCTGACAAACAATCAACACTTAATTTCACAATTGTCAGTTAATGGCTACAGTGCATTTTGATTGGAGCTTGAAATTTGAAGGTCCACGTATATTTGAAAACAAAGCTTAAGTAAGATGGAGTGGAGTGGGATGGAACAAGTTTTTCACAATGCTTATTCATAAATCCCTGGGATCTCCCAACTACCCCCTTTCTCCGGGTCTAATCGTCTAATTAAGCATTGCTAGATGCCTATGGAGTTAGCGCAGAGATAATTGTATTCACTTCCTGAAGCCGTACAGGGGAAGTACGGGTCACATGATCAGGGTCTTTGTACTACATGTAGACAAAATGAAAGCAAGTGGTGTGGGCAGAGCCAGGCTTCCAATTTGCAGTTGGCATGGAAATGGAGAAAACCAGAACCCTTATAAGTTATGTGAACTGATGAAATTGATTACCTACAAATAATGAACTAAGGTTAACTAAAAACATGCGGTTGGCCATACTTTACCGTTTTAAGTCAGATAAAATTGCCTATACTGTTTGTCATTCCAAAAAAAAAAACAACAACCCATTACAGAACTTATTTAAAGAAATAAATACAAATATAATAAAATTAAAAAAATAAATAAAAATCCAAAACACAGCCTTGGTGCGGTTGGAAAGAAAACTAACGGACTGTTCTGGAAATCATATGGCCTCATTGTGTTTTGCGTTGTGATTCTACACAGAAATGTATAACTGCATAACCAAAGCCAGCTGCCAGCGCTAACCCCAGAGTATACAGTACCTGTATTTGTAGCGTAAAGTTAAAACCCATTTGCCTCCAGAGTGCAAGTACTGAATGGACTCATTGTAACAGCGGAGGTAAGTTCTCTGTCGCGGAAGCCGAGCCGAACTGCGGGTGGCTGGGCTCTTCTTTGTGCAGCTTTGAGTCTCCCTAAGTAACACTTAACAGCAGTTGTCTCTTTCTTCTGAGTTTAGTCTGAGTAAACACTAGAACAACTGTGGTTGCACAAGAGAACCTGAAAATATTTTTTCGGACCTCCTCTCTGAATTGCCTGTATAATTCATATAGGCTGCTTTGATGGCAAACTGCTGCATGAGATTTTGTCTTTCCTCATTCCCATTCACTGTTCTGTTCCTGAAAGGGGTGCTCTCTCTCTCTCTGTCCCTCTCTCTCTCTCTGAGGCCATCTGATGTTTTTCTAATATTTTTTTCCTCCAATGAAGTTGAGGCGAATGTAACTTGTAATGGTTATTTGCGGGAGGAAAACTGAGTACTAGGTGGATTGTGCTAAAAGCACTCAAGGTAATTCAAAAAAATAATGTGGCAGAAAGACAGACATCCTTAGAAATGGGTTCACCACAGTCTTGAACCTTATAAAATGATGAGAGCTGTGCTGTCATGAAATGGGTTCCACTGTGTGGCTACGCTGGGTTATTTTTTTCATTTTAAAGTCTTGGCTGTGACTTAATAGCTCCTCCTAGTGCCATTGTAGAAAACCCAGCCATTTTGTTCCCGTCCTCGATCAGACAGGTGAATATTTTACCATCGGTCATCTTGAGGACCTTTAATGAAAACAAGGCTGCAGAACGATTGAAGTTATTGTCCCCCTATGCATTAGAAAGCCACAAAGTGTTTAATTTGACTTCATTTTATTCCTACAAGCTATGTGCTTGCAGTTTAAAGCAAAAAAAAGAAGAAAAAAAAAGGAGTGGGGAGGGGGGATCCATTGTGTCCCCTCCACATCACCTTTCTCTGCTTCTGAAAACCTTTAAGAAAATCCTTACTCTCTATCCCTTTTGGCACGCATGATGATGTGCATTATTAATGGGATTAAAGTGATCCACATAAGGATTTTGCAAACATAACCTCATTTTAAATAACCAGATTTTTGATCTGAGATTGAATACCACCCAGCTGCAACGCAGAGCCAAAGCACAGTGTATCCTTAAAAAGGGTATACAATACAAATAGATCATTTTGGGAAGTAAAATTACTTTTATTAGTATAAGAAAATATAATGTCCCCATGTGTTCTGAAAATACAACGTGGCTCATTATCTTTGGAAGCCACTGTAGACAGACTCAAAATGTGTTGTGCATCACCACAATAGCCTTCATAAAACAAATTCACTTCTTACAACAAACAAAATTGTATAAGACAAGGAGGTACATGATCATAATCCCACTCTATCTGGTCTCCAGCCCTGTCCGAATCACTGTATAACGCACACAATGTACGGTGCGGACAGGACTAATCCTGGCATTCTCCTCTCTGTCGGGCCAGTGGCGAACCCCTGCCTGAAGACGAAGTGCGACTTCCTGTGCCTGCTCAACCCGACCAGCGCCACCTGCATCTGCCCCGAAGGGAAGGCTCTCGTTAACGGGACCTGCGGCGATACCAGCGTCTCAGGTAGGGAATCCTGGCGCTTTTCCAGAGGCTGCACCCCACACCCACCACGAAACCGCAGCTGTGGCCTCCATCGGTAACAGCTGCAGGCTGATTCCCCCATCCCCCCCCCCCCCCCCCCCCACGCGGTCCCCGCCAGCTCGGCCCGCCGAAAGCCTCCCCGAGCTAGCGGCTCTGGAGTGAGATATCGGAATTTCCATTTTCATCGCTTCCATCAGCTCCCAGCTGTGCCTGTTTCCTTAAGTCGTCATTAAATTCTCTGCGCGCGGCCGACTTGTGAAGGGTAACTAAGAAAGAGCTGCGATGCAGGGCTTAGCTTTTACTTCATGCCAAACCAGAGATTGCCTTGATATTGTGTTTTGCTCCATCTGTCACGAATGCATTCAGCACAAAACACAAATGTTTTTTTTTTTGTTTTTTTGGGGGGGGGGGGGGGGTTTGGAATAGTTTCTTCTTGGCTTTATATTTCATAATTGTATAGTGAGGCATGTTCATTCAACCAAATGCATGTTGCTTGGATGGGATTAGTCAAATATGGCAGCATGGTAAAAAGCACAAAAAACACAACACACACAGACTCTTTCTCTCTCTGTCTCCTCTTTCTCTCACATAGATACAGACAGACTGACACACGCACGCACACACACACTGGTAAAGGCAAGAGTAACAAACAATACATAATAAAACAATAACTTTAGTTGAAGGATTGTGCCCATGTTCCCAGGGCCTTGCGGAGAGTTTCCCTTTGACCCTGATCTGTCTCATTTTATTGCAGGAGAGCAGTGCCGGCCAGCCTGTGAGAACGGGGGGCGGTGCCTGTCCAACGAGAGAGGGGACTGGCGATGTTACTGCTGGCCCAACTTCTCCGGGGAGCAGTGCGAAGTCAACCATTGCAAGGACTATTGTCAGAATGGAGGGACGTGCACAGGGTCCCCGCTAGGTAGGCACTTCCTGAACTTGAAGTGTGTACTTTGAAATGTGCTGTCCAGTTCACAATTCAGTACTTTAGCAGATGCTCTTATCCAGAGCGACTTGCTCAGGGCTGCTTATCCAGAGTGGCTTTCCAGGAAACCATTAACAAAATGGATGTGGCTGCACTATAACAGAGAATGAAAATGTCTGATTTCAGAAGGCGTGCCTCACGCTCTGCGACCAGCGAATCCTCATTGGGTTGAACGGAATGTACAATTTAATTAGCAGGTGACAGCATCAGATTCATCGAGTTAAGACGCAGAGCCCTACAAATAGCACATGATCCGTGAAGCTTGTTGAGGGGCAGTTTTCCCACTATATCCCTGGATTCTGAGGGAATTAAATAATGGCACAAAGCAAAAATTTGCACCACTCTAGTTTAAAGCAAAGATGGTCTTCTGTAGTTATATCCAGGGGCTGTTTCCAGTGAGAATTACATTAGCCTTAGTTTGATAGTTCCTCTTTACAGCGATTGTGCTGTTTTTTTTTTTTTTTGGGGGGGCAATAAAGAGCTTACCATACAATTGTCATTATGACCTGTGCATGACTTGAAAATGCGATTTAATTTTTCAGCAAAAGATCAATATATTTTCCCTGAGAGTATTTCAAAAGAAATGCCCAAGGAACAAATGCAAACTTTTGCTAGGCTAATCATAAAGGCGATTATAAATACTTGGTACAACCAGGTATCCCCTGTCCTGTTGTGATGACAGTTGAGCTCTTCTGAAGTCTCTGATTTACATAGCATTATTAACAGGAGCGGTAAAACACTGCTTTGTGATTCTGTTTCATATGCAATCGGCCTGCAGATCCACTGCTCACTCTAAAAAACAATTTGATGCAAAAGTGCATTTAAGGTTGTGCTTACAATGAAGCTCACATTAGCTCATGATATCTGGGTATAATAAACTGGAGTTATCCAGGACAATGCTAATGTGTACTGTATGCAGAATTGAAATTGACTAGCATCGCTCTCCGACTTAGTCAGAACACAGCCTTACCAACGGAGATTAACTGATGAAAGAAGAATGTTATTGTAACTCAAACCAACTGTCCATCGCCAAAATTCAACTACCTTTATGACCGTTGGATATGATATCAATGGAAGGAGTTAATCTTCATTCAAGTACATTTGCTGTTTGTTACTTCCAAGTGTTGAGGTACAAAATTAGATGTTTGTCCTTACTTCATCTAAAATATCGATGCACAAATTAGACTGTGACCTTTGAAGTTGGCATTCATACAAGCCAAATGCAAATATTTACCATTTTTGTACGGTAATACAATTCAGGCTAACAAGTCAAAGATGTCAGGGCTTAAGATGGCATAACAGTTCCAAGTCACGATAGTTAAATGATAGGTTTTACGGTACTTGTTTTTACTGAAAAGACGACGATTTTGAGAATGCAGGAGGGGGGTTGGCCACAAACTGTCGATCTGTCGGTCAGGCGCAAACAAATCGCTTCAGCCGAGTGATCTTAGAGAGCGAAAGTGCTAAGCTTAATCTGATAGGACTCAAGGGCCAAAGGCGCATTTCAAGGAATCCCATTGAGAGAACTGGGTCTCTGCCAGTATGTGAGAAGTAGATTTGTGCCCTGGCAGGTCGGAGCAGAACTCCGCTAAGGTACGAGCTACTAAATGTAGGGAACACAGGAATAGGCCCGGCCAAGAGACGGGGGGGGGGACTTCATAAAAATTAATTTAATTTCCAAGAGAACATGGGAGGCTTTTTCTCATCTCTCGAAAAAGGCAAAAGCAGCGCATGAAAGAAGATCAAGGGATCCGACGATTAGCATAGGGTCGCTCACAGCCAGAATTAGAATTAGAATTAAAAGGGAGTGCCTTTATTCTGCATGTCTTTTCCCCAGAAGTACAATGAAGTAAACATACCTATTTATTTTATTTTTTCTTGTGGGGTTTTTTTTTTTTTTTTTTTTTTTTTTGGTGCGGATGAAAGCTTTGAAGTGCCATGCACGGATGTTTCAAATGGCGGACGTGTCCTTTGAAATAATGAAAGTCCGTACGCATAAAAAGAGGTGGCGGACACAGAACCTAACATGGATGGAGTGGAATCGAATGAGACATTTTAGCTTTTATTCTGTTGAAAATAGAGAGAGGTTAGTAATTTCTGTAGCTATTACAGTGGTTAAAAATGTCAAGACAAAACCCGTTGCTTTTGATCAAAGTTCTTTTTGCATGGATAAGTGGTTGTTTTTTTTGGTATGTTATAAAGAGCTACCACAGAAATTACCATTGTCATTTGAGAAGAATTAACTACTGCACTGGCGTTGGGTTATAAGCCTTTCAAGTATTTGGGCTCTATTTTAATAAACCAAACGCAATGGTGAACACAAGAGTAAGCGCTTGGCGGTATCGCTCTGAGGGCGTGTCGGCGAGAAATTTGGTAATTTCATGACGGCAATCTTGGCGCACTTGATGGCGGTATTGCTAAAAGGCTGGGTTTAAATGTCCAAGGTGTGTCTCTATGGTAGCCAATCAAATTGTTGTTCTCACGCTTTAAAAAAAAGCCAGTTGGAACACAATCGCTCCATGCAATTTCATAATGAGCAACCCAAACGCACTGGACCGTCAACTTGGATGTGCGTATGATTCTACGTGGGAACATGCATTGAAATGTTAATTTTAAAAGCTGATCCGATACTTACCATTTATCTAGCCCTATTAAACCGCTCAGCCAGTTGATTTCTCTTGGTTGCGCTGGGTGCGATGTATGGTGTCATCAGCCAATGCTTAAAAGGGTACCCGTTGTCTCCCAATAAGCACCCATCCACGTTCCCTTTGAAGGCTCCAGGAATTTGAGAGTTTGCCAAAATGAAGTCGTGGGCTGAACCTGGGTAATTGGCAAATACATGTGTGACTTTGCAGCCGGCATCGCATGTCACCTGGACATTGATGGAATGTGTTCCTTTGCGATTGACGAAAACTATTGCATGCTCGGGTGGTGCGCGGATTTGTATGTGCGTGCAGTCGATAGCACCAAGCACCCCAGGGAACCCACACTTGAGAAAAAAATGTGAGTTTTGTCCTCTGGAGTCACTCTGAAGATGCGGCTCTAAGATGCGGCAGATGTAGGCTTCTGCTTCTCTTGAAAGATGTAACTTTTTACTGCATTCATTGTCCGTATAGTTGAGGAAGGACACCCGCTGAAAGTATATTAGGTGATGTAGGCATAATTATGATTCAAGTGGTAGGCTTATGATTCAACTGTGTCAATGTGTAATTTATATATTATAGGCTATTGGCCTACATGATCGCAAGTTTCTTGTAAGCTGTCCTGTTTTATTCTAGTAGTTTAAATTAAAATTAATTAATTAATAATAATTATAGGCTATTTGTTCATTAAATGGAAGTGTAATGTTGGCATCACCTATAGACACTACATAGAACTACATGACTAATAAGTTGCCAAATTGCTAGAGTCTATTGCGTTGCCGCTAAGAGGTGGTTCCAGCTGATCATAACGCAATGGGTTTTCGTTGGTTCAAATTGTCACTGCGGCGAAAGTATTTTAGAACACGCCCCAGACAGCGACACCCATCCCACTGCAGCGCAAGCGAAAGGATGTTATGTTGAGAATTTGTTGATCCTAGCGGTATTGCTGAGAAACGCCATAGCGCCAGTTTTAAGACATTGATGCTGTCAACAAGCTTGCGGTTGACTATACCGTCCCCTTGCGCTGGTTTGCGCCGGTTTGAAAATAGAGCCCTTTAAGTAAATTTGGCAATCGAATAAATGCGTAACCACAAACAAATAAGTTCTTCTTTGCCATACACAATATGTTTTGCTTAGGCTAGCAAAGTATTGTTTTGGTTCATCCTATTGTATTATTGCGCTCATAGTGTTCCTGCATACAGGCAGTGGCAGCAAGATGAATTTATCTGGTATTGGCCAAGCTCCTGGGCATGTACGACCTTTTATCTTTCAGGCTTTCTGCCTGACTGATTTTTCATAAAAGGGAAAGCTTGCTGCATTGAAAGCATCTATGAAGGCAAGAGATATTACCTTAAATGAAAGGAAGAATTGGAGCTTGCACAAGTGTTCTTTGTAAAAATGTGTGTCCATCAATGCCTGCATTCAGCACCAATAACCTGATGGTCAAGGGCACACATTTATAATTAGCATTTAAGAAATTGTGAGACTTTGATTATTCTGAAGCCCAGCTTCCACTCCTCCTGGCGGATAATTCACCCACCAGTCTTATTGCTTTACCACAACAGCAGCCCTCTAAGGAACATTATCTGCTATAATTGAATGATTCCCAGGCAATGATTTACTTTTCAGCATGCATTTGAGTGCCAGTGCAACATCCTCTGTTTCTGGCAAAGTTTTATGATGCACAAAGATTTTTTAAAATTATTATTCAGTTTTTGGCATTTGTTTTATCAAGCTTTCTTGAAATATTTTTGGCAGAAAACCTAATGGAAGAGAAAATGATTGCATCTTAATATTAAAGGTAAAAGCGAAATGTTTATGTTGGCCTCATGTAATATAAACTCCCTCCTTGTGCGGAGACAGATGGGCTTAAAGGAGACATGACAGGATAGCACTGCCTCTTCTGTTGAGCTGTCCAAAAATAAACACAAACAGATGTAGCATTTCTCCAAACATCCAACTGTGCTTAGATGGTTTGTATGGGTGTTGAGGTGTGTAGGGGCTGGTTGAATTAATTCCAGCTGAAACGGGCATGATGTGTTTCAACAGTAGCCAACTCCAAGGCTCTTGAAGGCTAAAGGTACGTCTTTGCTGTAGAAGTAATCACGCAGGATTCATATGTAACCATGGAAATGGGAAAGTATGGTGGTTTGTGATGTCTCATTTTTTGCCTGTTTTTTGCCACCATAATGCCTGTTTTTTTAAAAATGAATTTCACATATGCACTCTGTTGCCTCCTTGAAGGAGAAACCAAAGTAACTCCCAATGATAATGTAAGGAGGAGTCGGGTTCGGAGGACCAGACGCGACCGAGAGGGAATCTGAAAGTTATCTACAATGTAGAATCACCACAAGAGCGGAAGGGAATGGAGAGGAAAAAATAAGGAACAGGGGAACAAAACTCCCGACTTGGCGCCAACAGAAAACAAGCCCAGAATAAGTGGGCGAAGGCTCGAGATAGAGCCGAGCAGAGAAACTGAGGAAAATACCTCTTACTCTCAATACCGGAGAGCGCGGACGGAGCTATAAGAAATAAAGATAAATAATAGTGACCCAGATAATATCGGGCGAAAAAAACTCGTATTGATAGAAAAAAGGAAATATTATCTCTCACTCTCAATACTGTAGAGCAGTAAAATAGAGAGATGAAAGAATAGAAAATAAAGCGACCCGGAAAACCTGGCGAATAGACTCGTAGATACGAGTGTAGATTTTAAAAAAGAGAGAAAAAGACCTCTCACTCAATACGAGAGAGTAGTGAAAAAAGAGGTGGAAAGGAAACGGTAAAGCAAGAACTGTCTCAGCGAGAGCAGCAAATGAGAACAGAAACGAGAGACGGAGAATGCAAAAGCGAAATAAAATCCTAAAGGAACACTAATGCATGAAAAGGCCAGTCCCGCGTTACTCCAAAGCTAGGCGATGGGGCAAAGGGTCACCTCTAAATGCCTAAGCCTATACCGTACCGGCAACGTGTAGTTTGTGAAGACAGCACGGAAGCCCCAGAAAACGGAAACTCAGAGCTTTTCTAGCCGGCAGGTAACCTAGAACAGGTGCGAGGCCCGGAACGGACAACGGAAAAGTAAGGCAAGAGCACCCTCACGCCGCTCCGAGGGAGAACGACTGCAGAAATAAAAAGAGGCTGCCGAACCATGACAGATAATTCACAGCTGAGTGCTGGTGAAGACAGCCGAGAGCATAGACCCAGGTGAAGACAGGTGGAGCATAGACCCAGGTGAAGACAGCCGAGAGCATAGACCCAGGTGAAGACAGCCGAGAGCATAGACCCAGGTGAAGACAGGTGGAGCAAAGACCCAGGTGAAGACAGCCGAGAGCATAGACCCAGGTGAAGACAGGTGGAGCATAGACCCAGGTGAAGACAGCCGAGAGCATAGACCCAGGTGAAGACAGCCGAGAGCATAGACCCAGGTGAAGACAGCCGAGAGCATAGACCCAGGTGAAGACAGCCGAGAGCATAGACCCAGGTGAAGACAGTCGAGAGCATAGACCCAGGTGAAGACAGCCGAGAGCATAGACCCAGGTGAAGACAGGTGGAGCATAGACCCAGGTGAAGACAGCCGAGAGCATAGACCCAGGTGAAGACAGCCGAGAGCATAGACCCAGGTGAAGACAGCCGAGAGCATAGACCCAGGTGAAGACAGTCGAGAGCATAGACCCAGGTGAAGACAGCCGAGAGCATAGACCCAGGTGAAGACAGCCGAGAGCATAGACCCAGGTGAAGACAGCCGAGAGCATAGACCCAGGTGAAGACAGTCGAGAGCATAGACCCAGGTGAAGACAGCCGAGAGCATAGACCCAGGTGAAGACAGGTGGAGCATAGACCCAGGTGAAGACAGCCGAGAGCATAGACCCAGGTGAAGACAGCCGAGAGCATAGACCCAGGTGAAGACAGTCGAGAGCATAGACCCAGGTGAAGACAGCCGAGAGCATAGACCCAGGTGAAGACAGCCGAGAGCATAGACCCAGGTGAAGACAGGTGGAGCATAGACCCAGGCCGCGGGCACAGAGGGAGGGGAGGGCGAGGAGCTAATGGGGCCTCCCATCAGTAAACAGGGATAAGGAGCATGATCCACTCGAGTTCTCCTCGGGTCCTTCATCGGCGGTGACATCAGCCCGTTCTTGACCAGTAATCCGATTAAATGTAGACTCTGCTCGGCCAAAAATGTAACAACAACTTCGGCATGACCCCCCGCCCCCCGGCTTGAATCAAGGACAAAGCCTGACGCCCGTGAGCTCACGCAGCTGGGTTCTGGCCTACCCGCCTGTCCGCCAGCATTTGCATGGAGCTGCGCCTCGGCGCGCCCGTTGCAGCGGAAGAGATGATGTAATCCTGGGTGATTTGTTGTCACTCAGCGCCGTAGCTCATTTAGCAGGTGCTGTAGCGTGCCGTGGCAGTGCCTAGGCAGGTGAGTGGCGCTGATCCACACACATCCCTGCAGGCCAAACTGCTCCTCCACTCTAATTAGCCGGCTGAAGGACAGCCTTCTCAGGTCTTCTACCTTCATGAACATGGCATAAAGGAAATATTCTATTCTAGTATGTGTATTCTGTAAAGACCAAAAAAACAAAACAAGGCCTATGGGGGTAGAGGCCCCTAGTGAACTGAGACATTCCATCTAAATCCCATTCTATCTATTTTACATACAAATAATTAATGGTCCTAAAATCAGTGTAACTACAGTAGTTAGTGCAGTGTAACAAGTAATACTTTGTTACATAGCACTTAGAATTGCAAAAAAAAGCTGAACTTGAACTATGTGATTACTACGCTGCGTCAATATTTGTGCGAAAAGGAGAATGTATGAATTACGGTAATGTTTGTGATTGTAAATTTGGTGATTGTAAAACAACTATAGTAAACAGCTATAGTAAAATAGGGCCTGATGTTACAGGATAATTATGCATATAATTACTGTATTAATATTTTTTGTGAATTAAGTGGGTTCGGTAATAAATGATGTTGGTAATAAATGATGTGTTATTAAACAAGAGAAAAAGTTGTTTGTTATTAAAGTTGTGATTGGCGCTAAAATCATTCGGGATTTGAATAGGGAAGGGGTTCACCATTGGACTTTACTTATTCAATTCAATTCAATTTTATTTATATAGCGCTTTTCACAGACAAAGACGCTGTCACAAAGACGCTTTACAGAACAGAAAGGGGAGGAAAGGGGAAATGGGAAATGCCAGCTCTAAGCCCCCAGATAGCAGAGGTAAAAACTCTCTAGTTGGGAGAGAAAAACCCTCATACTGTGGCGAGAAAAAACTCCCCGATGGGAAGAAATCTCGAGAGGAACCCGGCCATTGGGGGGATGCCCATCCTCCACTGGCCTATGGGTTGATTATTTCATAGGGAGGTATTCTATTCTGATGACTCCGTCATGTAGAGATCAGCAGTGGCAGGTGGGGGGCTCCTAGCTGGTCTTGGGCTGGAGCTCCGGGCCAGGAGGGGGGCGGGGGAAGGGCGTGGGAAACTCGGGAAACTTGGGCTACAGCTCCGGGCAGGTGCCCAGAGCAGGGAAGAGGAAAAAATAAAAAAAAACATTGTTAGGGGGTTCAGATGGTAGCAGAAGAGGCACAGCAGGAGAGACAGAGGTGCCTGCGTGCGATAAGGAAACCCCGGCAGAATAAGGCTATGGCAGCATAGCTAAGGGCTCGGGGTGTGAATCTTTGGCTTCACAGCGATTCGATTCGATTAATGATTCAGTAGTTGGCGATTCGATTCAAGGACACTTTTTTTTTTTTGGAACGATTCTATTCGATTCTGTAAACCACGATTCGATTCAGTAACTTTTAACCAAAATTCTATATCCATGAAATAAACATGCAATAATGCGAGTGAGACTATCTGTATTCTTCTGAAAGGTGAAAAAATAAACAGACAACAGAATTACTTATTAAACATATTTATTCTATAAAAATAGTAGTCCTGCATAATATTTTATGCTGAATACAAAAATCTAATTAAACATGGCTCAGTTATTTTGAACATTTTTCAATAGGCTACATGCTGTCAGGGGAGAGAGTGGGTGGGTGAGTGAGTGAGTTAAGAGTCAGTGAGTGAGTGGGTGGGTGGGTGGGTGAGAGTGAGTGAGAGGGTGGGTGAGAGAGTGAGAGGGTGGGTGAGAGTGAGTGAGTGAGTGGGTGGGTGAGTGAGTGGGTGAAATTCACCAGTAGAGGGTGAGGGGAAAAAAAACTCTTGGCGGTACTTCCTTGCAGGCTGACTAAAGCTGATGACAGAGTTACGGATTACCGAGCTGCATTTCACAAAAAAATGTGTAAACTAAGTCTTAAAACAATAATCATAATTAAGAATCGCGATTCATAAGATTTAAAGCATTTATATCGATTATTGGTGAAGCCAAAGCGATTCATTCTATTTATTTATTTTAGCAGATCGATTTAGTTGAATCGGTAGGACTGACAATCGATTCATCGATGCATCGCATGAATCGTTACACCACTACTAAGGGCTAAACTTATCTCTCTCTCTCTCTCATTCTCTCTCTCTCTCTCTCTTTCTGTCTCTCTGTCTCTCTCTCTAACACACACACACACACACACACACACTCACACTCTCTTAGGGAGACCCACCTGCCGTTGCCCTGTGGGGTTCACGGGGCCCTGCTGTGAGAAGCGTCTCTGTGACGGTTACTGTCTGAACGGAGGCACCTGTGACGTCAGCTTGGGCAACCAGCCAACGTGCCGCTGTCTGGCAGAGTACACGGGGGACCGCTGCCTGTACCGTGAGTACCGATTACTCCTACACCATTAAACCAGCAAATCCCACCTGCACCTTTAAACAACCGGAACGTTTGGAATCACCACAATTACTCCACCATTCACAATCACTGTAAAAGTGTGGCATTACAAAATGACCAAAAAAAAATCAATAAGTAAAAAAAAATATATGAGGTGTCCGTACTCACCACAACACGCCCATGATTCAAAATGATCTTTGCACTCCTTCAACAGAATAATTACAAATGTACCTCACCTGATGTGGTCAGTCACCAGAAATGGCATTTCAGACTCTCCTACATCAGAATTAATTGCATTCATTGGCATCATCCACTTCAGAATTTTTCATAGCTATCCAGCAACAATGAGTTCCTACCAGTGTTTAATATTTGCCATTCACAATCACAATTCTTTACTACCTTCTGGCAAGCAAATATCCACAGAGGATTTTTGTAGTTTAATGGCATTGATAATCATTTTGCAGGCTGTCAGTTTTTTATTTTACAGTTTATATTCTTTATACTATCTCCTGTAAGAATTCCTTTCTCTTTTTTTGCAATCTCACTCCAATTTATTCACTCTAAGCAAGTGCCCAGTCAACTGTTTGTTTGCATAATTAATTTTAAAATAACTGTTAAAGGAGCTTAGGACTGCATGCAAAATACAATAGATATTCCACGGAGTATACAAATGATGGTACAATATTACATGTGTAAATCCCGTGCTAATGCTTGTTCAGTTCTGACATGGGTGGTCAGTAATGTGACCTCAGTTTCTCGACAGCTCAATATGTAGATAGTGCACATGCATATTTAATTTGGATTTTATACTGTCTGTTAAATATTTATGAGGAATGTTCTTTAGATCAGG
The DNA here is from genome assembly GCA_029718625.1 of Synaphobranchus kaupii. Taxonomy (NCBI): domain Eukaryota; kingdom Metazoa; phylum Chordata; class Actinopteri; order Anguilliformes; family Synaphobranchidae; genus Synaphobranchus; species Synaphobranchus kaupii. Next base: position 13,971,581 of record CM056383.1, on the reverse strand, counting down.
ATAGACACTATCCTCTCAGTACTCTTTAATTACTTCTTTTTGTTTTTTTAATGTTACGTGCACCATCTTCATAGTGCTGAAAACAAAATTAACTGTGTATACTCCTGATGCAATATTGTTTAAGCCATTGATGCAGAGAAACTTGAATCATTCCTGGTCTGCATGTTTTTGATTTCTTTAAATTGAATGGTTGCTTTGTGGTGGGCGTATTTTAACTATTTGATCACTGTAAAGTTAAACCACACATCTGCACACATTGCACTAAATTAAAGTTGTAAGCTAAACATTTTTCCTGCATACATTATTCATATGCAGATGGACATGCATAACATCTAGCAGAATTTAATAATGCATGCTGGCATCTCGCCCATGGGAAGATGGCTTTATTGAAATGCTGAAATGATCTAAAGGTACAATTTCAGGAATCCTGATGGCATCAACCGCAACCTACACGAAACAAATACTGCGTGTCTACTACAACCTACACCATACAATTACTGCCTGTCCACTACAACCTACACCATACAATTACTGCCTGTCCACTACAACCTACACCATACAAATATTGCCTGTCCACTACAATCTACACATCACAAATACTGCGTGTCCACTACAACCTACCAATCACAAATATTGCCTGTCCACTACAACCTACACCACACAAATACTGCCTGTCCACTACAACCTACAAATCACAAATATTGCCTGTCCACTACAACCTACACCACACAAATACTGCCAGTTCACTATAAATTGTAAATATTGTCTCTCCACGACATCCTACACATCACAAATACTGCCTGTCCAGTACAACCTACACTACACAAATTCTGCCTGTTCTCTACAACGTACACAACACAAATACTGCCTGTCTTCTGCACTGTCCATTTGCGAGGGATCAAATACATAGTTCTTGACACAGGACATGTCCAATCTCCAATAACCAATTTGAAATCTGTGTAGGTGAGTCCTTTATGTAGTGTCCGATGTTACAAATACCTATATTGAGTTTCTCTGATCAGCACAACTGAAAACACTTTGGCTGTCTGTCAATACTAAATGCTCATTCTCCAGTCTCCTGCCCAGGTCCGCTGCTGTCCTGGGCTGCACTTTGTCTCAGTTGTTTTTGCTTCTCTATTGTAATTTACCGGGAATTATTATTATTTTATTTTTTTTAAATGATATTGAAGACATTAATCCAGTGTGCGTTGTTGCATGCCCAGGGGTGTTGAGTTTGTTCGTGTAATGGAAGGCGTTTCATGTGAATAATGTAGTCTTATTGCCCCTGTGTAAAATTCCAATGAGACCATAGACAATGCGCCCACCGAACCTTGCTAATCGCGTTCACTGTCGCCCGTTCTTTCCGGACAGATATCTGCCATCACTACTGCATGAACTCCAAGGCGTGTACGCTGTCGAGCAGCGGCCACGTGGAGTGCGTGTGTCCGACACGCTACGAGGGGAACAAATGCGAGGTGGACAAGTGCCAACGATGCCACGGAGCGCCCTGCATCGTTGACCACGAAACCGGCGACGTTTCCTGCAAGTAAGCCTCACAGGACGTGTTTATGATTAACATATAAAGTGTTCATGATTAACATATTAAACAAAGCTATGAAAATAATGCATTAGTTGAGCAAACAGGGTTTTTAATAAAAATGTTAAACAGGTTTCTTTTCATACAATATTAAATCCATAATCTGTTTACCGTAGAGGCTGCTTTTTGCATTGTAAGTATACAGTAACTTAGTTCCGTATAAGGGCAGGTGTGACAAGTTTGAAGTACTATTTGTGAGCTACGCCTTCACTTGCCGTTGGTGGCAGGCTAACAGAAAAATAGATTTTATTTTGTTACACTTTCAAATTTCCTTAAACCCATACCGTGGCCCGAGCAACAAAGTCTGTGTGATTCCACATTGAATATCACTACATCTAAGATTTTTATAAGAACTAACACCAGATTAACACTGAAAGAATCTGGCTAAATGATTTTTAATAAAAATTAAGCAAATGCCAAAAAGGTTAATCAACTTTTTTTTTTATTGACTAATAAAGTAATATATAGGCTAGTTGTTCTTATAAGAGAAAGAGTTGCAGTTTGTGTTTTTAGTGATGGTAAAACTGAACTGAACTTGCAAATAAAGCCTTGGAATTCAGTAATCTGTAAGAAAGCAAGCTTGATCCTACTCTGTATTATTTTATTATATATCTTTTCTGTTTTTCGTGTGTTCCTTTATTGTCGTGTTCTCGGCTGCAGTGATTCAATCTTAATCACAGACACAAAGCTGATTTGCCTGGAAACGACAGTGTGTATAATTTTTACAAATTTTTTTGTTCATTTTTCCTGGGATAAGACAAAAGAATGCAAATCAGTGTGATTATGTTTGTATGGACGATATAATCTCCCATTTCAGAAGCGCGGTGCTGTTTCTCAATAGGAAAGTTGTACCGTCTCTCTGCTCATCTTTGCTCACAGCTGCACTAATGGAAGAGTTGCGTCCAGCTGCCAGCTGTGCGATGGCTACTGCTACAACGGCGGCACCTGTCACCTCGATTCGGACACCCATCTGCCGTTCTGTCAGTAAGTAATTACCAAACGGACCTTTAGAACGGACAGATATTGCTGCTCTTTGTTTAGAGTTTTAGCGGTTTCATTTGAAACTGTAGCCCACAGCCACTGAAGAATGTTATTTTGAATGCAAGTAACGCAAGTAAAGTCATCGCTAGACTGAGTGGGACATTGTGAACTTGAAATGACGAAAGGGTTGTTGCATGCGACCAAGCGGGTTACCCCGCCCACAGCGGATCAGGCCGCCCGCCTCGGGAGACGTGGAAGTCACTGGAGAGTGCCCTGTCATGCGCTGGAATGCGCATTACTTCCGCAGTCTCATGCCAAAATAGATACTGAATCGCAGAGGTCAGCTTCTTGCCGAGGTCAAAGGTCATTCAGGTTTCTGCTAAAAGCCTGCCTCAACAGCGTTTTTTTTTTTTTCACAGAGCAGCCTGTGAATTAAAATGAGTATAATACGAAGATTATAACACAATGAATAATTATGTACTGCATGTATACGTGGAACAGGTACTGTTAGTTCGCATTTTCCAGTGTCCTGGAATGAAAGACGTGGGGACGGGGGATAGTACAATCAAGTAACAGGCCAATCACGTCCCATCCCCGGGTCTCACCTCAGGCATTCTGCATCTACGCCCCGAAGCCTTTTTTACATGAAAGGGTTTGACGCAAAGCCAACGCAAGCAGCAGCACTTCTGCTGATGAAAATCACCAGCGGCGGCAGGCACAAAAATGCCTTTATTCCCGTTCTTTGATTCGTACAAAATGAAAGAACTAGTGGGAGGGGCCGGACCGGGAGTTGTAAAAGGAGATCATTTGGAGATTTAATCCGAGGGATTATTTGTGACATTCTTTGCTTCCGTTTTTATATTTTCTATTCTTCCGGACAGTGAATTGCTGGCGTAATTCCAAGGATGGAATCGATTTGTATGTAGATGAGGCCATCTCGTATTTTTAAAAGGTTAACAGAGTTTAATGACGCGGGTATGTCAGTATCTGCCAAGCCCAGCACAGCTGAGCAGCGTGGGAGCTCGTGCTCAGAGTCGGCTACAGCAGGAAACGCCACCCTCAACGCCAACAGTTTCCGCCGAAGTTGACCAATCAGGGCTCACAAAACATGAGCAGCAACCATTATCTTTGACTTACGTGACACTTTTTTGAAATGCATGCATAAATGAAGAATGAACTCAGAATCATCATGTTGCTTGTTTGTGGCTGTTACCAGCATTCCATAATAGTTAAAAATAATTAGTAAGTCTTCATTTAAAAATTGCCTAAAAACAATTATTGTTTTTCTGGTATATTTACTGGACTATCCTGAATACCAGTGCTTTTGGAATATGCAAATATACCTATGCCAAGAATACAACAAAATCAGAAAATGTGTTATGCATATGTTTTTATGTATATTTTAGTCTGTAAAAACATAATGCATATCTTACAAGCAAATGTTGGAAATGACATTATTGCACATTGACATGCGTTGCTTTTGAAAACAGTTGATGCATGTCATATACAGTTGAAGTCGAAAGTTTACATACACCTTAGCCAAATCCATTTAAACTCAGTTTTTCACAATTCCTGACATTTAATCCTAGTAAACATTCCCTGTCTTAGGTCAGTTAGGATCACAACTTTATTTTAAGAATGTGAAATAGTAGAGAGAATGATTTATTTCAGCTTTTATTTCTTTCATCACATTCCTAGTCGGTCAGAGGTTTACATACACTCTGTTAATATTTGGTAGCATTTCCTTTAAATTGTATAACTTGGGTCAAACGTTTTGGGTAGCCTTCCACAAGCTTCTCAGAATAAGTTGCTGGAATTTTGGCCCATTCCTCCTGACAGAACTGGTGTAACTCAGTCAGGTTTGTAGGCCTCCTTGCTTGCACAAGCTTTTTCAGTTCTGCCCACAAATTTTCGATTGGATTGAGGTCCACCCCTCCCTCACTTTGTGATGGCCACTCCAGTACCTTGACTGTGTTGTCCTAAAGCCATTTTGCCACAACTTTGGAAGTATGCTTTGGGTCATTGTCCATTTGGAAGAGCCATTTGCGACCAAGCTTTAACTTCCTGGCTGATCTTTGTCCCCATGTGCAGTTGCAAACTGTAGTCTGGCTTTTTTATGGCGGTTTTGGAGTAGTGGCTTCTTCCTTGCTGAGCAGCCTTTCAGGTTATGTCGATATAGGACTCGTTTTACTGTGGATATAGATACTTTTGTACCTGTTCCCTCCAGCATCTTCACAAGTTCCTTTGCTGTTGTTCTGGGATTGATTTGCACTTTTCGCACCAAAGCACGTTCATCTCTAGGAGACAGAATGTGTCTCCTTCCTGAGCGGTATGACGGCTACTTGGTCCCATGGTGTTTATACTTGCGTACTATTGTTTGTACAGACAAACGTGTTACCTTCAGGCGTTTGGAAATTGCTCCCAAGGATGAACCAGACTTTTGGAGGTCCACACTTTTCTTTCTGAGGTCTTGGATGATTTATTTTGATTTTCCCATGATGTCAAGCAAAGAGGCACTGAGTTTGAAGGTAGACCTTAAATACATCGACAGGTGCACCTCCAATTGACTCAAATAATGTCAATTAGCCTATCAGAAGTTTCTAAAGCCATGACATCATTTTCTGGAATTTTCCTAGCTGTTTAAAGGCACAGTCAACTTAGTGTATGTAAACTTCTGACCCACTGGAATTGTGATATAGTGAATTAAAAGTGAAATAATCTGTCTGTAAACAATTGTTGGAAACATTACTTGTGTCATGCACAAAGTAGATGTCCTAACTGACTTGCCCACACTATAGTTTGCTAACATGAAATTTATGGAGTGGTTAAAAATGAGTTTTAATGACTTCAACCTAAGTGTATGTAAACTTCCGACTTCAACTGTACATGCCACATTACCATTAAACCATATTGGACGGGAATTTGTAAAACGATTTGTGAGGTTCAACTCTACATGGGTGCAAAATCATTGGGAAGCAGTGGAAGATGAATGGAGTCAAACGTAGTGCTCTGTATTGCATATCAAAAGCTAGAGCACTGTGAGTTGTACTAGTACTAAAAAGATTATCAACAGAAACACATACATTTTTGTGATTAGCTAGATGAGGGGGACTTGGATTATTGAATCCAGCAAGTAATGAAAAGGGTGAATTCACTGTTTCTGTTTTATGGAGAAAATACAATTTTAATTTTTAAAAATTAAAAGGATGCTGTTGAAATCAACAGAAGCCGGAGTTTACAGTGTGCACGTGAGGTACAATTGGACGGAAGATAAATGGACGGAAATATGCTGCTATGTGATTTATTCACAATCCTGTAGAATATCTGTGTTTTGCTGATTTTATAGTTAATATGGCAGCGGGATTGGATTTCCGCTGCAGCTCCCTTGTGCCTCCAGATGGGAGAGTGACTCTTCAGACAAACACTTGCGATTCTGTTTGTAGCCATACATCACAACATCGAAGGCCTTAAAAGTCTGTTTTTTATCATTTAATGCTTCCTACCCTCCTCCCTGTCTACCTGCTCGCTCGCTCAACCCGCCCGCTCGCCCGCTCACCCGCCTGCTCGGCTTCCCATTCGCCCCACCCCAGGGCCCATTGCAAAGGAGATCTACGCAGCTCGTGGACGGGGCCACAGAGCCGGGCGGCGGCGGCGGCGGGGACAGCGTGGCGGTTTGTGCGCGCGCGAGATAAGGCATTTATAGAAGCCCGGCGTTTCCCGGGCAGGGGGGAGAGAAGCGAGCGCCGGCCAATCGGCAGATTCGCAGTGCCGTTGCCCCTCTCCTCTGTCTACCCCGCGCTTACGGTGAAATAAAGAAGCGGGAGGAGGCCAGGTGTCTGTGGGTGGTCCGCTATTTGAGAAGGAATGGAAAAAAAACTATTAAAATGTACTTATTGAAAAACATATTATAAATATGTTCACTGTTTTTTTTTTGTTTTTGTTTTAATGTACTGCTCTATGCAATCATGGTTCAATTTTTTTTAATTTATTTTTTAGCATGAGTTACAAATTGGCAATATGGGCTGCAGTCCGATGGAACAATCTAACTCTATTGATTGTTATGATGTCCTGTGTAATTATTATTATTATTATTATTATTATTATTCCTGGTGATTCGTCATCTCGCTGAAATTTTCCACAGCTGCACGTCCGGGTTCAAAAACCAGCGCTGTGACGAGCGGGCAAACCCGTGCGATTACTACTGTCAGAACGAAGGAATTTGCACCTTAACCACCTTTAACAAACCGCGGTGCAAGTAGGTCGCAGCCGCCGCCTCCGTCCCCGCCCCCCGTCTCCGTCTCCACCCCTCCCTCACCCCACCTCCCCCTCCCACCACCTGACAATCGCACGCCAAACGGCATCCGCCATCCCCGCGACATGGCTCTCGCTTACCGCCGCTGGCCCATCTCTCACCAGTGTCACGCCCGCATTCCATCTCCCCTGCGCGCCGTGGTTTGGCGGGGTTTCCGCGCGCGAGCGAATGCGTGTTCGTCCGTGTGCTTCTGCGACTGTGTCTTGTGCCTTTTCGTTTAGTGTGGTGAGTGGCCTCCATTGAAACGGCATGCCGTTTTGTGTCTTGAGCGGCCTCCTTTCAAACGGCATGCCACAGAGATAATGTCCGGCTGTGTGTACGGCTAAAGCCAGGGTTTCGTTTGTTTGCCTTACGCTTTTCGCATTTTTTATTTTTATTTTTTTCCTCAAGGTCCCGACTACCTGTGTACATTAAACAGGGATGAGTATTAAGGCTCGTCCATGTCCTTCTCACCGATGGGCAGCTGTTAACCGCCACTTTACCTGCAGCAGTCCCGTTGGGATTGTTTTTCGATGTTAATGATTATCCGAGCTTAGCGCAGGCTGTCACTCCCTCTCCCCTCGCAGGTGACTTATTATTTACTGTGCGCGCCTCCTGCGAGGCGGCGCGGCCCTGTTTATGAAGTTTTGATTAAATGTCGCTTGCAGTTGATTAAATTTGCTGTAATTTCATATCATCGCCACCCGGTTGCTCCTGTCGGATTACTCACGCTCTTAACACCGCGTCAGTCCCGGAGCCGGTGGAAAATAAGCCACTAACTAGGGCCATACATCACGGCGCGCGCGCCGGATCATTCCGGAGGCGAACGGCCGTGATGTTTGCGTTCCGCCCGGGAGGAGCCGCGCTCAGCGCAAGTTCATCCAGCGTTTCCTCCCAGCCCTGCACCCCCTACCCCAGCCCCCTCCTCTTTCTCCTCTCCTCCACCCCCCCCCCCCCCCCCCCCCCCCACCCCCACCCTCGCACCTCCTCTTTAAGTGTTGAGTGAAGTGAAGGCCGTGGTTGCGAAACACAATTCACAGCCCTTCTCCTTTTCTCTTTCAAGTCCTCTCCCCTCCCTCCCGATCTCACACGCCTTTTCTCTTCTTTCTCCCTCGCTCCGTCCCTCCCTGTCTCTCATTCAGTTGCTCGGTTGTTTGTTTGTTTTTTTCCCCCTTTCTTTGTCCTCTCTCTCACCTTCTCTCTGTGACTCTTTGAAGCGGATAGCTCTCTGACATCATTAATGCATGCTTGAGCAGTACACAGTGATGCGCCCTCCTGCATTTCTGCAGGTCGGGCAGTAGAAGCGCCGTGAGACTCTTTAACCCTGCCTCCATTTTGGCTCCTTTCAGGTGTTCAGCCAACTGGTCGGGGACTCAATGCGAGCGACCGGCCCCCAAGAGCAGCCGCTCCGACAACACCAGTGGAAGTGAGTACCTGGGAGACACACGCCACGCACACCCCCGCTCTCTGCTCTCAGCCGGCCCACATACAGACACACACACTCTCCACCCACACACACACACACACCCACTCTCTGCCCACACACACAGCCACACCCCTCTCTATTCAAAACCACTCCCTTACCCCAGTCTCTGCCCTCACACTCACACACACACACTCACTCAATCAACCCAGTCCCTGCCCAAAAACACACTTTGTGTCCACACACACACATACACGCCACTTTCTGTCCACATCCACTCCCTCACCCCAGTCTCTACCCACACACACCACACACACACACACACCCACTCCCCCCAATCAACAGTCACACACACAGTCCTTCAACCTGCTCTCCACCCACACCCCTCCACCCACCCCACCGCCCCCCTCCCCAAACATTAACACAGGTGTGCAGACAGTACCTTCAGGTTTTGGGAAATCTTTATAAACCTTAAAGGGGACATGAAGCACTCGGTAAAGTGGCTCTGGTTCGTTAGCTTTTTACCTTAAATTAGATATGACCGTGCGTTCAAATCTCAAACCGACCCGTATTTGCTGGAAAAATAAGTTGGAATTCGCTTTTTTCCACTAGGGCACAGCCATCTTGGACCAACTGCGGTCGTGACGTCACTAGGTTGGTCGATCTCTGCTGCTCAATGTATTCCTATGGGAAAATAGCTGACTTTCAGTGAGCTCAACGATGTATCGTGAGGAAAAAATAAAACAAAAAACACACAGACGGTCTTTTTCTATTGCCCCAAGATGCTCAAATGAGTATTACCGAACAAAACTTAATTTAAAACTGAATTTCCACGAACTGCTTCTGACCATATTAGCTAATGCTGTGGCCAGCCGGCAACGGCAGCGCCGCTGCATTGCCTTGATATATTAGTTAACAGCCTGCAAATATATACCAACCGCGACCTAGCATCACAAGCTGTGACCCGTTCACAAACTGCTTCTGACCCGTTCTGACCATAGCCTACTGCTGTGGCCTGACGAGCCGGCAACTGCAGCGCCACTGCATTGCCTTGATAAATGGTTTGCGAGCTAAAGTCGTGTCTAGCTAATATTGCCTATATAAAATAAGCGTTAGCTTGTGATGCTAGGTCGCGGCTAGTAGCTAACGAACCAGAGCCACTTTACCGAGTGCTTCATGTCCCCTTTAAGGTCATCAAACTTTCATCGTGTTTAAATTATTTTATACAGAGCTGGAGATTTCATTTGACAATTTCAATAGATTTGTCCAAGCAGCCTTTACAGCCTTTCTGACTCAATGGCTGACAAAATGATTCCTCTTCTGCCCCCCATTAAGACCGCCGTTTGTCAAAAAAGTTGCGATCTAACGTATACTTCACCGTGTGTCTTCAAACACCCACCGTGTGAAGCCTGGGATTACCTTGAAAACTTTCCGTGGCTTTTGACTCAGTGTAGTTTCAGGCAGCAGTTTGGCATAATCGGCTTGTAGCTCAGAGGTTGCGCTGCTGATGTACCCTTGAGCAAGGTACCTTGCCTTCAATGCTTCATTAAAATATCCAACTGTATAAATGGATAGTATGTAAAAAAAAAAAAGTAATGTTCATTGTGTAAGTTGCTCTGAATAAGACCATCTGCTAAATGCCTAAACTAAACTTTAGAGGACTTTGACTGGTTGTCTCTGACAGACGCACATTTGTCTTTGACCTCAGTAGAAACCGTATTCAGAGGCAAAACAAAGATGTATTGTCATTGCTCTTCTCGAGAGCGCAGTGTTAGAAATAACAATGACTTCATTATCCGTCAGCAAGAGCAAGAAAAACAGTTCTGTGTTTTAACGGGGAAACGCGTGCGATCCGAACATATGGAAAATACTAACAATGTGCACATTCCCCATATGATACAAGAGCCGTATTCAATAAACCCAAACATGAAGAGCATTTAAGGCATTTACGGCAGACAGGGGCGCGGTAGAATGCAATTAAATTGTCACACAACATATGCTAGAAAGGCACGAGGGAACAGATTGCGGGGATTCACGTTTACCTTTTCTGATCTGTGTTTCAGGAAGTATCGCCATCATTGTCCCTCTTGTCCTTCTGGTGATATTAATAACCACGGTGGTGGCGGGTGTCCTTATCTGCAAGCGACGGCAGAGGTAAGACGAGCGTTTCCGATGCGCTAACAAGCAAATTCAAACGCACAACTGGTGCAGTCACCTGGAATCCGTCCAATGATCGACTCTCCAAGCCGTATTTGTGAGGGAGAAAAAAATCTTAATTTCTTTGTGAGCCAAAGTTAGTTACAGATTTTGAACGAGTCCAGGCCAGTGGTTGTGTCGTTTATTAATGCCTGTTGGTGTCATTGGTCAGGGGTAAGAGAGTACAGAGGCAGCCAATGACCAATGGGGGACTGAACGTGGAGATCGGCAATCCCTCCTACAACATGTACGAAGTCGACCACGATAACCACGCAGATGCGGGAAACCTGCTGCACCCCAATTTCACGCTCGACCCGCACAAGGTTGGAACTTACCTGCCCTCCGTCCATGTACATTTACATCACAGTTAGGCATGAAAAATTACTTAAGTGCAACGTAAGTGGCTAAGTATTATTGGCCCATTTGGAATATCCATAAGTGAATGTCTGGCACACTTAGGCCTGATTTACTTAGACCTTTAGCATGTGCATAACCTTCTAGCATGCGCAAAACTAATAAGAAAAACCAACGATTGGTGCAAAAGAAATACCTTGGCCAATCATTGGTCATGTTATTGGTTTTGCGTGTGCTAAAAGGTCTTGCACATGCTAAATGTCTTAGTAAATCAGGCCCTTTGAGTAGAGATCAGTTATATCAGCAAACTAATTTGAGTAAGAATAATGCCTTTTCTCTCACTACATTTTGACTGTACTGTCTAGGAGCCTGTTCTAGTGATGGGAAGGATGCGAAAATGGGTGTCAAGTTGTAATGAATTTACTAGTTTTTAATCAATCGCTGGAGTACGTTGAGAGAAAAATGTGTTTTGATTGGCTCACAGCGGTGGAAAGCACACTGTGAATGAGAGCACACAGTGGCTCTGGAAATGAAAGTCAGTTTGTCCACCTCTTTCTGTTTAGGGTCAAGGCAGGACAGCATTGTGCCATCAGGTATCATAAAAGATCATCAACCATTAACCACATTCTAGAATAGAGCCGGATAACCTTTCAGATTCTTGACAAAAACAAAAAGCAATCTGGCTCTTTTGCATAATCACAGAGGACAATAAAGAGCATGTTAAGAGCCGACCTCCGGCGTGCCATAATTTTGTGAATTAATTACCAAAGCATTTGGTAAATATTAAAGAGAGAATTTTGTGTTTTATGATCAGATGGTGTGAGGAATGTAAGGGTCGGGGGAAAATGGAAAATAATGAACAAAGAAAAAACCTGGAATTTGTAAAGCTTCCTTTATGGACGTATGATGTGTATAAAATTGAAAAATAAAATGAAGATGTACCAAATTATCTACAAAAAATTGTTTTTAAAGAAATCTGAGGACATGGTTGACGTCTGAATCTAGTTTTTGTAGATTTCCAGTAGGGTGTATTGCAGTAGTGGCCCACTGCAGGTGAAAACAATCGTTACATGCCACCTTATCCTTTTATCTGCTGAATAACCCACCTGCTGCAGCATGAAAAGCTACCCGCTTCTCGCTCTTTAGCCCTGTACTTTTTATAGCTGCCAATCCCCCACTAACACAGCATTGTAGTCCTTATGGAAGGTGCTGACTGGAATTCTAACCAGCTTGTGCTTCTAACAGAGCCCTCCACATATTAGCCGAAGCTGCTTGAATAATACAGGTACTAAATAAATAAATAAGCTGCCTCTCTAAGCTAAACAACTTTTTAAAGATTGGTCAATGTAGAATTTTCACAATCATTCACCGAAGTGTATGAAAAATAAAACAGATGCTGAGAGAGATTTTCTTATTTTGTTTTCCTGAGTTCATATAGTATTAAGGGCGCTCCTAGAGGCATTACTTACTGGCCAATGAGCAAGATCCAGTGTTCAATTGAGTGTCCCGGTATATAAAATGCATTGTGGTGATCGGTTATGCATCTGGCAAAAATGCTAAAGAATATAATGCATGCCGCAAGCACAGTCAACACAATGTTCCGGTTCACTGATTGCTCATATTTATTCATAATAGTTTTCAGACAAAAATGAAAGGTGAGTCACTCTGAGGTGGGAGGAGTTTACCCGACACAGTATCATGCCCAAGTGTGATTTTGACCCGTTAAGATTCGGGAATGGTGATACTAGTTGTTAAAAAGCTACGATTTGTTAAGAAAATTTAAGCCTTGTCACTTCCAAAGTCCCACGCTTGTTCATCACGAAAACAGGTAATGCAAAGGACATCCAGGCATTTCTGTGTGAAGTGTAATGCATACAAGTAAGTGTGTAGACTTCACAAAACTAACCCAAGCGTGTAGTGAAACTGGCAGTTTTCTGTTTAACCCAATGGGGTCTGTGTCACACTTTTGCACAATACTGGGTTGGTTTCTCAGATTTATTTAGTTATTTAACCTTTATTTATACAGGGTAAGTTGACTGAGCACACATACATAGGCTGTGTCTGAATCAGAGCCCTATCTACTGCAGTCTCATATGTACTGGCAGCTATGTACTGTTTACTGTGTACTGTTTAGTATACAATGTACAGTAAGAAAAAAAAAAATCCTCCATACTATTTTTCTCCAACCATACTGTGGAAGTATTGTAAGATGCCCTTGCGTGGCCATGTCACATGTTGTCTTTGTTGTTATTGAGGGAAAAGTCAGCGAAGCTGCGTTTCATTTTTAAAATGAAGCTGCACGTCATATTTATGCGGCCAAAAAGTCTGCGTATTTCTTGAAAAAGTATGCTCCCGAATATACTCAGCGAAACCCCGTAGGAAGTATATCATCCGGAGGTTTTTAGTATACTACATTTAGAGAAAATGTTGCTTAACTACTTTCTCTTCCTGTCTACTCAAAAACCATACTCAACAGTGTGGAAGAGTGCTGATTCAGACAAAGCCATGCTCTTTTACAGCAACACCCAGTTAAAATGCAGGACTCTGTGTGAAGATGAGATGCCCTTCTGTGTTGTAGGGCTGGTGTGTGAGATCCAATGATCCTCGCAGTCTACCTGTTCACATTGTCCCAAAGGAGATTATTCCAGGACAGGTGATACCTTTGTATTACTCTGTATTACCCCCCCCCCCCCCACACACACACACACACACACTTCTTCTCAAACAGTTTGTCAGTAAACAAAAAGACACACTGTTTGAGAAACAAAGAAATGTCTGAGCGAAGTCCAGCGGAGCCATTGTCAGGCATGTGCTTGTGTGTGCTGCGTGCGTTTAGTGTTTTAATGTGCATGCACTCTGTCTGTTACAATAACCATGCTTAAATAAAACCGCACAACTCACAAACAGCCTGCACACCAATATATTATCGTTGTTTAAATAATGTGTTTGGGTTTGTTCTTGCGCTAGTGGTACAGCACCATTTGACCTCAGATTTGGAATTTGAATATAGAAATCAAATTTGAAGATGATTTGACCCTGGGTGGTGAAAGTGCAAACAACTTTGTTGAAACTCGGTCATTATCCAATAGTCAATATCCATAATCATTATTCAGAGAGGTAATGAATAGATATGTATTCCAGTAACTGAATCTTTGAAGGAAAAAAAAAAAAAAAAAAAAGTCAATGTTATTTCTCTGAAGTTGTGAATTTATGCATCTCACACTCAAAGATTTCTGTTTGCCTTACAAAAAAGTCCACCTTGTTGCAGTTTTGAAAAATGAAATTATGATTCCGATTGCTGACTTCCTTGCCATTTGTGTTATGGTGTTGCAGCCCATAAACTACTCCAACCCCATGTACGCCAAGATATACCTGGATGGACAGAACTGTCGGAAACCGATGGTGAACATCGAGGAGAGGAGAGAGCTACTCCCAAAGAAACTGGAGGCGACAATTCGGGAAACGGCTGCGTAGATAGATTTTACACTCTTTACTTCTTTTATACAATCTGTATAAATGTACAAAAAAAAGGAGGGGAAAAAAGATTTTTCTATGTCCTGTCAGGTTCTGATATTTGCTTTCCCTTCTTTTTCTGCAGCATCAACAGTACCTCCATGTGCTGACAATTATAAACCATTTGTATGTTTTCCTGTTTTTAATGAAGTATATAAATAGTGTACTATATATATATATATATATATATATATATATATATATATATATATATATATATATATATATATTAAAGCTGCTGGTTTAAAAATTACCTAAAACATGATAAATTTATGATACATCAGTATTTCAAAATGGGTGTAAAAAGAGTTTTTCGCTCAGTCTTGGTTTTATTATACAATACAGTATATTTAGTTGTTCAAATGCCAAGGTTAAAGGACACATCCAATAGGCCTATTTTATTTAGCCGTATCGCGCCCCAGGATTGCATCTATAACCGTTAAGTATTTACTAAACAGATTTTTGTTTTTTTTTACGTTTGTGCTTTACATTATATTGAATTTGTTATGTTTCTGTCTGTCCAGAAAAACCCGAAAAATAATTACGCCTTAGTTTGTGGTTCCTTGTTTGTTTGAATGAATGTGTGCCATCTTTGTTCACTTAACTGATGAACCCTAAAGAAATATTTATTCATACGAAATTATTAATTTTGAAGTTCATGAGCATAATTCATTTGAATTCTGTTTAATTGTCTATTCTGGGACCTAAAAATGTATTTAAAGTAAACATCTAACCTCTTCAAGAATTTACCATATGTTGGCAGAATCACAGAATATTGACAAATTATACATTTCCTGCTGATGTCTGAAGTATGTTTTGAACTCATCAACTGTCATTTTCTCACAGTATACGTATGTCAATGCACTTTGAAAGCGTTTAAATTTGGGCTTATAGTTTCATAGTTATTTTCTATACAAGTAATAATATAATAAACAAACCATCCTGTTATCTTTAAATTTGCAAATGGATGCACATAGATTTAACAAGTTTTATAATTTTGTATTTGATTTATATGTCAACCTATTGCTGCTTGTATTTTGAAGAAATGTATTAAATGTAAGTACTTTTATATAAAATGTACAACAGTATGAAATAATGGGATCTCTTTTTAGTTTTTTCAATTACATGTTAACACTTCAACAAGGCAGGTTATTTAATTTTGAATGATGTGCCTTCCCAAAAACCGTGACAAGAACCTCAAAGCAAATGATGCCCATTGAAGTAATGAGGCTTCTATTATATATATTTAGGTAATTCACCTAATTAACCATTACTCGTTATCGCAATTAGCCTGCTCCTCCAAACAACACATCAATCATGTGGCTGAAGCTTTATATAGAAACCAGACATGGTAAAGAGGTTTAGTTTTTGATCGACCAAACGTTAGAAATGGACAAGACGTGATCTAGGCAACTTTGAACGTGGTATGACTATCGGTGCCATGACTTGGTGGTTCCAGCATCTCAGTAACAGGCACCCTACTCGGATTTTCACGCACTAGAGTCTCTACAGTTTATTGAGAATGCAATAAACAAAAAATCCAGTGTGCTGCAGTTCTGTGGGCGAAAATACCTTGTATAATGAGAGAGGTCGGAGGAGAATGGACAGACTCGTTCAAGCTAACAGAAAGCCAAATGCACAAATCACAGCCATTTACAGTGGTGTGCAGAAGGGCATTTCAACCATGTGCTTCCCTTTATTGCCACAGTCTATCCCTTTTTGAAAAAGGGTAGACTGGATTCCAGCCAGATATGTCACGAGGCACGCATCTCAAACTGGTTCCACAAACATGATTGTGACTTCAGTTTGGGGTTGAGGTGGAATGGGATGTTCGTAGCATGAATGTGTGGCCGAAAAATCTCCAGGAACTGTGTGATGCTATCGAGTCAGCCTCCCAGGTAACCAGGAATGTTTGGGATCTTTAAAGAATGTTCCCTATACGGCCCTGTAATGTCATTGCAGAACATTACATTGGGAACATTCTGGGGTGTATAAGGGAATGTTACTCCAAGATCACAAAAGAACATTCCAGGAACATCCCATAAATGTCACAGACGTTGCAATGCGTTCCCTGGATGTCGAAATGTTGAGTTCCCTTCAAGTCCTCAGAACATTCCTAAAACATGATTGTCGAACTTACCCTTCACATTCCACGAACATTACAGGAACATTCTATGTAACATAAGTGGAATATTCTCATAATGTTAGTAGAAACGTTCCCTTTGGGTTTATCTAATGCTTGGATTTAACGTTCCCTTACTGTGACACCGGAGTACATTGCTAACATTCCCCATACATTCTTGCCACGTCATTACAAAATGTAATTTTGTGAACATTCTGGGGTGTATAGGAGAATGTTACTCCAAGATGACAAAATAACATTCCAGGAACATCCCATAAATGTCACAAACGTTGCAATGCGTTCCCTGGATGTCATAATGTTGTGTTCCTTTCAAGTCCTCAGAACATTCCTTCAACTGGTTTGTGGAACTTCCCCTTCACATTACAGGAACATTCTATGTAACATTAAGGGAATGTTCTCGGAATGTTAGCAGAAACATTCCCTTTGGGTTTATCTAACACTTGAATTTAACATCCCCTTACTGTGAGACCGGAGTACATTGCTAACATTCCCCATACATTCTTGCCACGTCATTACAAAACATTATTTTGGGAACATTCTGCGGTGTATATATAGGGGAATGTTACTCCAAGATAACAAAATAACATTCCAGGAACATCCCATAAATGTCACAAACATTGCAACGCGTTCCCTGGATGTCATAATGTTGAGTTCCTTTCAAGTCCTCAGAACATTCCTTCAACTTGTTTGTGGAACTTATTCCCCTATATATACACCCCAGTGTAAGTGTTAGATAACTTTTTGCAATTTTTTAAATGTAAATAAACACCACAGCAAGCAGGAATCGAACTCACAATCCTCTAATCTGAAGACAAGTGCTTTTCCACTGAGCCACCGAAGCCACGTGTCCACCAGTGTGTTTTAGTGTTTAATGAATGATATCACAAACAAGCATGGACAGGCAAGTTGTTGATTTGCATGTACAAGTCCACAAACACATGCGCATTGCAGAAATTTGTGCAACATTATTTTTGGGTAAAAACTCTGTCTGCCTAGGATAGAAACTTGTGGCATGTTGTTTGCCCAAGCTTCTTGTCGCAACAAATTGGCTAAATGATTTGACATTTTAAGTGATACACTTCATGCGGTGAAATTGCATCTACGTGTCGGCCGGATTTCGCTTGCCAAAGCAATGACATTTTGAGAAATGCATCCACATTAATCCATATTGTTTGTCTTTGAATTTACAACTGAATCACATATGAAAATTATAACATAAAATGTGTACATTTATATTGTAGATTTTTGCCAGTCTAAAAATGAGAGCTTGGATGGTATTCCATATTTCACCAACATTTTAACGTTTATATAGGTTTGTGCTCAGTGGGTATATGCAGATGACACCACCATTGTAGTTCCGCCGACTTTTCAACACAAAAATGCTCACTGGGTAACAGAAAAAAACAATGGTTATTTAGTCTTCAAATGCCTATTTTGTAATCATATAACCTCACAATCACGCTTGGCTAAACAAGCTGTTATTGGCGTGTGTCAAAATAAATATTCATTATTTTACGTCTCTTTTATTTATTTCAATGGGTAGCCTATTTATTTCCACTCGCATTTATTTCAAGGCGTAGGCCTATTTATTTCAAGTCGTAGACTTATAGGGGAGAACCGGGACGAAAGAAACACGGGACGAAAGAATAACATCGATTTTCGCGAAAACTACAGAAACCCGAATACCGTAGATCAGTCAGTATGTGACATGTGTAATCATTTCACTCTGCAAAGAACCAGTAATGTGCGTCCCGTTTTGGCGGAGTGCTAGACAAAAGTTATTTTTGACCGCTGAAAGTAAAATATCGAAACCGGAAGTGTTTTTCGGTTGTATAAGTGTGTTTATGTTTTTGAATTTTCCAAACATGCATAATTTTCTTAACACAACTTGACTAAAGGACAGCATAGGTTTCGAATGGCATGCTTGCGAGACTTAGCTGCTAGCCAAGTTGAAAACAAGCGAGACACGAGCGGGACGAAAGACACACTGTTAAAAGGCAGTGGTGAAAATCAATGCACAACCTTGGAATGCGTATTGACCCCATCAGAACCGAGTATTCAACAATGCCGTGGTATAATAAGCATCAATAAATGATGTCTAGTAGCTATTAATAAAGGTGAGTTGCTATTAAATCATCAATTTCAGACCGTTTAAACGTTGCGATGCAAAATTCTATTAATTATGCAACATTATGCTCTTGACGCATGGTTGATTTTCATGGATTTTAAACTTATAGCATTATTCATTGACTCGTCCCTAACATGGCATTTTGCCTGACAGTACATTTGTTGAAAGGAATGAGCATAAAAAACAAGACAGAGATAAGACTGCTAAAGCACACTTTTCCTCACGTGATTCTTTCGTCCCGATTCAGTGTGTTTTTCGTCCCACATGGCAGGGACGAAAGACACATTGCACTCATCCTGTTTGCGGCCAATTTATATCCGACTTGTTTATGCTGGTAACAAAATTCCCGTTGCTATTAGTGAGGGACACATACAAGTTGTTTGTCAGAAAATATGGCCTCTCTAGCTCTATTGACTTTTGAGTAAACCGGATGAATGTAAAAAGTTAATCTTTCGACCCGGTTCTCCCTACATTTCAAGTCGGCATGAGAGGGGGGAGAGAGCTATGATCATTGGTTGCTCAGTCCTTAAATATAAGAAACTAAATACCGCTCACTTATTCGTTGTTTTATGGGTTACATAGGCTAATATAATATATATATATCACATAAAGAGCAGCGTATTTTGGTAGTGACAGATGCAGACTTCCCCTGAGAAAATATGCTAGGTCTATAACTCCCTTAATGCTGAACTAATTTTGTGTTATAAACGTCAGAAATATCTGCATAACACAGGTACCTTATTGCCAAATTTCCCAGAGCAGCTAGCATATTTGCAAAAGGCCTTTTAACGATTATAGCCTACAGGAGTTGTCAAAATGTCGAGGTTTTTTGTTGTAAATTAATTTATAATTTCAGAGAAATATGAATAGGTTGCTATAATTGGGACGTCAACAACTACCACTAGGGGGGCACCGTGCATAGGGTAAGCGTCATTAACAAGGGGTAGCCTAATAATGAACGCACACCCACAGTTTCTTACTCCAGGACATCGCATTCTGCAGAAATGAGCAGCTTTATGAAATACTCTTATGAACTTTTATTTTACCTTTTTAATGCTTAAAAGTTATATTAGCATGATTCTTAGGAGTACTTATCAGACAGTTTACACATATGATCTCAAAACTACCAATCCCCTGTTGCAAGGACTGAAAGCTATAAAGACTTTCTCTGAGTAGTTATGTTTCCTTTAGCATATCACAGGGCATTTGCCTTGGAGCTCAGTACACAATAGTTTTCACTTGTCTGCAGAACAACCACCTAGACAGGTGTTTCCCATTTTTAAATGAATTCAGTATTGAACAAAGCCGTGGTATAAATACACACTAGCGTTCAAAAGTTTGGAATCACTGAGACAAGAAATTGATACTTTTATTCACCAGGATAGCATTAAATTGATCAAAAAACACAGTCGAGACATTGATAATGTTAGCAAGTAACATTTCTATTTTATTCTATTTCTACATTTGCAATTGTTGCCATTTTTACAGTCCCCCCATTTTAGGGTGCCAAAAGTAATTAACATAAATTTAAATAAAGTCACCATATTTAATATTTGATTGCATATCCTTTGCATGACATGACTTCCTGATGTCTGTGAACCAACAACATCAAAAGACTCTTGATATCTTATTTTCAGGTACTCTTACAAGCGATACTATAACCTCTCTACATTTGAATGGATCTCTATGGGAATTGGGGGGTGGGACTAGATTTAGCTGTAAATTACACTGGAACAGTGTGGAACACATGGTTGGCTAAATAGCTCTAAGTCATCAAGGGTCTGACGTATCAAACAAGCCTCAAACCATCACTCTGCCACCAGATATGTAGTAGATATGGATGGATCACTTTAAGGGTTGTTTCTCCTGACTCATTTTCCTATTGAACTCTATGGAAAAATAAATGAATAAAAGTAGCTTTCAAAAACATAAAAATGTCTCAGTGATTCCAAACCTTTCAACGCTAGTGTATATTTTTCTATGTTAATGAAGGAAAGATTATCAACTTTAGCCCACCATTGAGGAAGCACAGTTGACACCACAAAAGCCTTTGTTTTGGAAATTAAAGGCTCAGTCTTCTCAACAGCGAAGACATTACAGCGATATTTCATACTGCACTAACCAGTCCACATTATGGAGAAAACAAAGCACACTGCCGACAGGAAATGCATAGAGAGCACAGTGTGTGCTCAAGGATTTGTTGGCTGGGCCACGGTAATACCCGCCTTGTGTTTTCGCAGAATAAACAAACAGTGTGCAGTGGACACAAGCTTTTTTTTTTTTTTGTGTGGCATGTTTAAGCAGCGGCCGCTTTCTAAGGTTGGCCAATGTTATTAGCAGGATAAATCACAGTGACCAGTGAGTGTCATTAAGGATAAGCACTCCCATGTGGGCAGTTGGGAGTAATTTGATCATGTTGTAACAGTTGTGGAGGTAATGCACTGCTAATGCAGTCACATGTTCAGGGATAACCCTGACAGCCCCCCACCCCCCCCATTCACCTTCGCTAAAGAGCTCATCTCAGTCAAAAGCGAGGCAGGGAAAGCCTTTATTCTGGTGCTAAGGTATGCTTTCACTGGCTGGTCCAGCTCTAATTATCCTTCGGGACACCTGCATTTTAATGCCTTTGTCCTGCCTCACTTTCTCTCCATGGAAAGCATCGGACAAGTGGCTGGACAGTTCAGCTTGCTCAGTCTTCCCTAGTACCTGTTCCTTTGAAACTGGTTCTAGGACATTCATTGGTGATAGATTTCATGGTTCCAGGAATTTGGGTTTATATGGACCTACATTCTTTGCATTACAATAACTCCATACATTTAGTCATTTAGCAGACACTTACCCAAAGCAGCTTATATAAATACATTCATCCATGTTTGGACAACATGCAGAGCTGAGGCCAACTTATGAAGGTTACAATAGTCTTACAACATAGCCTGAAATGTTAACAGGGATTGGGATAGGTGCAACAGGGAGATGGGCGAGTTAGTATTGCAAAAAAAACAAATGTGTTAGAGGATATAGGGTTAAAGTTAGCATAAATAGGGCAAGTAAACCAGTGCTCATCATGAAGCATGACAAACCCAGCATCTGATTGGCTTCCTACATACAGTAATTATATGTGAACTTGCATTGCAGTGGTTAAATAATAATAATAACAATAATAATGTATTTAAATAACCTAGTGCTTTCTCAAGACACTTATAGATTTTCCAATCACGTCCGCAGTGCTGCAGCTTGGCAGGTTTAAAGGCTGAGACTTTTTTTTGCATACCTCTAGCAGGCAGATGCATTTGTATCCGCTTATGGAATCATCCTGCACTGCATAAATTTATGAATCCGTCAGTATATATTTTCCCAGGGCCTCCAGATGCTGCATTATGGATTGACGTTCCAATAATCTGATGATTGATTGGTTGATTGGCCTGAGGAGAATGAGGAAGATCTCACAGGATTATGAAGACGGCAGCACAATCGGGAAACCAAATCGCCTTCCCCCACCGCAAACAAAGTCTCAATCTCCATCTTCAATGTGACGAATATGACCGACAGCAAAGGATTTCATGCGATTACCATCTGTCTGCCCTTCCTCCGTTAATGGAAGGAACAAGCTACTGGCTGTCAACATTACATGAAAAGGAATTGATTCGCCTTGTAGGCTTTTCAGTTTCAATTTCTTAACACCAGGATCTGATATATAAATGTTTGGTTTGTGATTTAAGGTTTTCAAGGTCTACCATATGTCAAAAAAATCCTGAGTGATGTCCTACCTTTTTTGTGGTAATTTTACCCGTGATTGATAAAGCTAGGTAGCGTATCATTTCCCTTTAATAAACAAAGTCTGCTTGTGTAGCTCCATTTCTTAAATGATTACTTTGGGGGGAAAAAATGTGTTTAACTCATTGTCCTTGAAAAATGATTAGTAGCAAGCATGCAAATCTGTTCCCAGGGGGGTTTTCTGCAACATGATTGTGAAAGCGGGAAGATCTCATGATTAAGCTGAAGAACAAAGCACCGCAAGAAATATAACCTTAATTAGATGATAAAGTCAACACTTGTTGAACTGTACAAATGAACCTCTGAATTACATAATGTTAAAAGTTAAGGAGGATACTTGAAGTAATTAATATAATCAATACCGTGACAAAATGATGGAGTGTCCTATATGGGTGTTTGAATGTTATATAAATTGAGTTTGCTGCAGCAGTAAGTTCAGAAATATGGAAACTGGAGAATACTGGAGGCAAAGGAAGAAGGCAAAGCAATATTTTCAAAGTAATTTTATCCATTAAAGGCTTTCCCTCATGAAAGTCTGTGTAACTATTTAAATTTATTCTGTGTCAGAAAGGGAAATGTAGCCTACTGCTTTCATGATGTAAGATGTGGTCTGATTACATACTAATTTGAATCCATGCACATCGCACGCGTGAAGAACAGTTTAACTGGTTTTTACCTTTCCGTTTGATGACACTGTTCATACATTATGGGAAAGTCTAAATACGTAGTGTACCTACTTACATGTGCGTACTTAATAGGGACACTGTACTTACATGGCCAAACATCATACAAAGCATTTTTGCATGTTAAGGTGTTGGACCAGGTTAGCAGTCTGTGGCCATCTGTTCTGACAAAATGTGTGCATTTTTTAAAAGCTTCTGTTCACTCTGTTAAGTAAAATTACTGCCATGCAGCTGTTACGGAGTTGCAAATAATCCAGCTCATTTGACACAGGACCCACTGGAAGCCAAAGATCTGTCAAGCAGGGTGTGTCTGTGCAGAAGGTCACACTTCCTTTTACTGAAGAGTCATCTGACAACAAGAACGTAAAGTGACCCACAAGAAAATTAGCAGATCATTGATCACCATGACCACAGGTCACTTTGAGAGGACACCAATGATATAAAATCATAGTTACGCATGTATTTTGGAAGGATAATGAATATTTTACTTGGAATTCCTAGATTCATCCTTTAGCTGCTTCCTCTCCTTTACGGCCCGTATTCCTTGTTTGTGTAGCTCCAAGTGAAAGATCTGCTCTTGTCTAACTGAACGGGACCTTCGGCATGTGACATCACACAAGCTCCTGTTGAAGCAGATGAGCTTCCCTTCAGGAGGAAGTAAATGAAGAATGCTTGCCGTACTGGAACCATGCCCAAAGCTGAGTCGCATTAGGCGAACAAACCTAACAAATGCTACAAGCATCTGCCGCATCGATAAAACAGATGAGTTGGAATGTTTCACAATGAGTGCTTTGCAGGAATTCAACCAGTGAATAATGTCTTGTAGCAAACAGCATTTGTTTCAAGTTATTCAAAGCACCACCAGTTTATAAAGTGTCATAGACAACATATTTAATGACATTTTAAACCTCAAGTTAGTTAAATGGTCAGCCGTAGAACCATTCAGTCTCAAATGAACAAGTAAATTTTATATTTTTTTCTTTGCAAACAGGGTTTCGCTAGTTCATCGATCACCAAAATTAACTCGCTGGGCTCTGTTGGCATTGAAAAATGTAGCACTTGCACTTTCTTTCTTCTTCAAAAGTTAAAGACATTGGCCTGTATTCAATCAACATTTGTACTTAACTTTGACTTAGAAGTAAATGTAATCATTGTACTTTTTCTTTACAAACTCAGTTTGGTGAGTTAGTTTTATTGATTGCTGAACCCACCAAATTTGGTTTCTGTAGAAAAATATAATAACTCTTGCTTTTAATTGTTAGTCAAATTAATGGCAAATGATAATTGAATCCCAGCCATTGACTGAATTCAGGGACCTAATTTATAAAAAAAAAAAAGTACTTGGACGTCATCTTTAACTTTCACGTAGGCAAATTTCTTTAAATGGACGTAAACATTATTTATCAAATTGTCTGCGCTTGTTTAAAATAGCGTACGTCTGTTGTACATACTTACGTCTATAAATCTCAAGTGAACTTGACGCACGTGAATGAGCTCTGTAATTGCGCCTTGGGGCTAACTGGTCACATACATTTAAGAGAAAGTTTTATTTTCAACATCAATAAGCATTCACGTGCGGCTCTCACACCTGAAATACTTTGGAATAGCCAGCAGGTAGGTACTGTGCATACATCAAGTGAAGACCTGACATGGAGCTATGGCCGTTTCCACGGTCAAATGGAGTCATGTTAAAATTTTATAAATAACTACTTTGTTGTGATTTTCTACATGCGCCACATGTAAGATCAAGTTTGATCTAAAGTACTTTTTATAAACGAGACCCCAGGTCTTACTTACTGCTTAGTCTGAGGGCTCAGGTCTCTCACCGTGCCGTCCTCTCTCAGGAGCACATGTGGGAAATTGCACCTGGCCCTGAAGTTATAAAAAGAAAAGCCACAAGGGCCAAAAGCCAGTTTCTAAATTAAGTTCCTGATGTGATGGGGTGCTAATACCAGAGGTGGAAATCCAGGGGACATAAAGTAAAAGTCCTACCATGTGTTTTGTCCACCCATAGACTCAGCCAGCTGATTTCACTAATTAGTTCTACCTCCTCGCTGAAGAATTGTGTTAATTAGCAAATCCAGGTGATTGGAGCAAAATACTGGGGAGGACATTTACTTTATGTCCCCTGGATTTCCACATCTGACTATTTTCTTAAATGAATTTTTTACGCAAGACATTTCAGTTTTTAGAAATGCCTTTCCGCACTTGTGTTTTTGTAAAAATGATGCGAGAAGATCTAAGCCCCCAGCTTGAAAAACCAGTTCGCCAGCATCCATCTTACAAAAACAACAGAATGCATTCCCACCACAGTACTCCGGCCAACTGCCCTTCTCTTCAGAAGAGCAACTACAGACACTATGATTGATGTCTCTCCCATCATGGTAACATTATGATGTCCATATCAAAAGCTAATTCATTGAAATCTTGTTTTTAATAGCAATTATGAAAGGAAAGATAGTACAGTGTGGTATGTCTACAGTAATAGGAGGCTCATGTTTAATCTTGCTTTATAATAACACTGGTACAAATGTTAGTGTTTAAGTCAGGCGTTGCCTTTTTATTGAGAAATTGGAACTGTATTCAAAGCGAGGTCACAAGCATAAATAGCAGCTGTCATAGGTGCTGTTCTGAAAAAGCTGAAAACATAGTTCTGCCCTGCATAATCCAGAAATACTCAATCATAAAACAGGTCAGACTTGAATCAAATTGGAAGTGGCTTCTTTGTGTCAGAATCATTCACTTGTACATGATTTTTGTTATGCTATTTTGTTAACAAAGAAAGGCAAATGAAAAAAGAGATGGGTAGGAATTTCTGAAAACAGCGGCTCAATTGTATTGCTTGCCAGTCTTTTGTGTTGCTAATGGAAAATAGCTTCATCTGAGTGAATTAACCCTGCAAGCAGCTGAGTGCAATCGAGAAATTAGCAAATAGTGTATAAGTTAAAGCAAATGATGCTGTAATATGGCAGCCTCATTGTAAATTTGTCTGAATTATCTGTCTGTAATGATCTTTCCCCACCTAACCTGTCTTATCACCCCCTACCATGTGTCTAACCCACATTCCTCTGTGCTCCATGCCTCGCTCCAGGAGGCCCAACCACCGCAGGCGCTGCCCGGCTAACCTGGTCTGCCCACCACTGTCCTCTCATAAGGAACTCTCAGTGGTGGGTGGACTATGGAACTGCCGGTCAGCTGTCCAGAAAGCTGACTTCATCACTGCCTATGCCAAGGTGAAGTCCCTCCACTTCCTGGCTCTCACTTAGACCTGGATCACTCCCGATAACACAGCCACTCCAGCTGCTCTGTCTGCTGGCTACTCCTTCTCCCACACCCCCAGGGCCTCTGGCCGAGGCAGGGGTACTGGTTTGCTCATTTCCACGTCCTAGAAATTCTCTATTCCCACTGTACACTGCCTGAATATCCTTTCAGGAAACTCCTTTGAGTTTCATGCAGTCACTGTAACTCACCCATCTGCACTTAACATTGTTGTTCTCTATCGCCTCCAGGTCTGCTCGGCGCTTTCCTGGATGAACTGGACACTCTCCTGAGCTCCTTCCCTGAGGATGGCACCCCTGTAATCCTACTGGGAGACTTCAACCTCCAACCAGACAGTTCCCAGCTATCCAGTGTCGCCTCACTCCTCCAGTCCTTCGCCCTCACTCTGTCCCCATCGCCTGCCACCCACAAGGGTGGTAACCAACTGGACCTTGGACTCACCAGGAGTTGCGCCACGTCTGAACTCACGGTGACCCCCCTCCATGTATCGGACCATTTCTTTATTTCAGATGACTTCCTGACCCACTTTGAGGGGAATGTGGCCACATTCCGGAACTCCTTCACGCATCCGGTGACACCCCACATCCCCCATATTGAACCCATCGCTACACTGTCGTCCTTCATGATTCTGAAGGACGCAGATGTACTCCAGCTGGTGACGCGCCATCGCGCAACCACCTGTCGACTGGACCCCATACCTTCAGCAGTCCTCCAGTCTATATCCGCTGAGCTCCTTCCATATCTGTCCTCCATTATCAACACCTCCCTAATCCGTGGCCATGTTCCTGCTGCCTTTAAAACTTCCTGTGTAACCCCACTCCTTAAAAAACCTAGCTTGGACCCCTCTGATGTCAGGAACTACCATCCTGTATCTCTCTTGCCCTTCCTATCCAAAACTCTTGAACGTGCTGTCCTTAACTAACTGTCTGTTTTTCTCCATCCTACATGGGAAGGATGTGCTTTGTCTTGTCTGTTCTGTAGTGACTTTGATGACGTTTCTGTATGTATTTATTGTACGTCGCTTTTGGATAAAAGCGTCTGCTAAATGACTGTAATGTAATGTAATATGTAATAATTTGCAAATGTAAGATGCATAATGTAATTACACATGTAGACATCTATAGCAGGGGTGTCCAATCTTATCCGGAAAGGGCCAGTGTGGGTGCAGGTTTTTGTTTTAGCCCAGCACTACAACACCTGATTCAACTAATTAACTAATCGTGCTCTTCAATCAAAACCTTGATAAGTAGAATCAGGTGTCATAGTGCAGGGCTAGAACAAAAGCCTGCACCCACACCGGCCCTTGTCGGGTAAGATTGGACACCCCTGATCTATAGTGTTTACATAGTTTGTATATGTAAACACTATAAATCACTTAATAATTATACATGTAAATAAATATTTACAAATCTCCACAAATCACTGAACAGATGGAGGCTATTACACAGGTGCACACACCCTATAATATATATTGGGATGGCAGGTATGCCATCCACCAAGTTACGGCTTGGCGGGACAAGCCCCATACCTATACCACTTTTCAGGGTTTCCTACAGAAGTAACCACAATGACCATGGACTCTCAGCCCTTAAAAGCATTAACTTATGTATTTTCTGACCTCATGTAAGCACACAGCATTCAGACACAACTTCACACATCCACACAATAAAGCTCCAAACTTGGGTTATTTTGCCGGTTTTTATTCTTCTTCGTCTTCCCATTTTTCCTGCTGTACCCTCAAATAATAATTCTCCCCATTGGATAATAACATCTTGCTATCCCAAGCTTATCAACCAATAAAAATGCTTCAAACTAATGTGGACACATAACAGAGTCACAAACAAAATCGCTATATGGCTTAGTGTTTTCCATGAAGCTACTGTGGCCTACTGGTTAGACTTGCTGCCTCTTACACAGAGGATTGGGGTTTCGAGCCCAACAGGGTGCAGGTTTATTTTCGACAAAAACAATGTGCAACTGTCATACTTTTCACTTATTAGACTGGTATTTTCACATTAACAAATGTATTTTTATTGCAAAGGCAAAAGGCTTTCCAATATTAACTGTTCAATGTTTCACTTGTACTACAGCGAAATGGTGAAAGTCAGACGACACCACTTCAGGTAACATTACGCAGTATGGAAACAAATGTTCCATTTGCTGTAGACACTGACAAATGGCTTATAGCCTATATCACGTGACTGTACCAAGAGGCTTTGGTGTCGTGGTAAGTGGTAAGCGTCAAGCCTTACTATGCGAGAAACCTGGGTTCGATCCTTGTCTGGTACTAAGGTGTAATTGCATTTTGGACTAAAACAGTGTGCACATGTTCTGGTTTTCTCATACAAAAATGTTTTTTTATTGCAAAGGCAAAGACATGTTACAATATTAACTGTTCACTTGTAGCCTGTGCTTAACCCTTTCCAGCCGGACCGTTCTAATTTCAGCACAATTGTGCTGATGGTTTGACGTATAATAGCTCTGCCGTCCAATCACTGATTTTCTTTTTGAAAACTGCTAGTTACAGATGACAAAATAAGCTACAATTGCATATAATTGGTTCATGAGCTTAGTGGGCGGGGATTTATTTGTAGACCGCTAAATAAAACCGCACGTCAACCACGTAAATCTCCATTTGCTTCACCGCGGGCGGAGCGGACCACCCCGGACAGAAGACTATCGTCTGAAGACTTTACTGCGACTGAGGGAAAGCCAGTAAACCCCCTGAGGTAAGAAATATTTCAGATAATAATTAACCATAGATATTACTTCAGAAACGATTTTATTTTGAATAAAATCCTGTTTTTGTACCGCAGACTTTCTCATATTTTCACTTGAAATTCGCTAAGGTAGCTAACGTTCGGCTCTAGCTTCAAATGATGCCACTGTGTTGTTGTTACCCCAGCTCGTTTTGAGATGAAATTGTGAAAAAGTCTGTCATACAATGAATAAGTGAAGTGATAACGTTAGATGTGAATATTTTCCGTATCTTAGTGTAGACTTTGATAACTAAATAATAGCGAACTAAAGCTAAAACAAAT
The DNA here is from genome assembly GCA_029718625.1 of Synaphobranchus kaupii. Taxonomy (NCBI): domain Eukaryota; kingdom Metazoa; phylum Chordata; class Actinopteri; order Anguilliformes; family Synaphobranchidae; genus Synaphobranchus; species Synaphobranchus kaupii. Next base: position 13,942,178 of record CM056383.1, on the reverse strand, counting down.
AACGTTAGTCTAACAGTGCGCTGCCATCCTAAACCGCGCGAACAGCCATTTTCTTTTCTGCGTTTTTGTTTTCCTAATTTGAAACGTTAGCTCTGCTGTCTGTCTTGCTAGCTTTATAAATGTTATACTCAACTATTAGTCTTAGCAATAGCAAGTACTAACTAGCTAGTTTTTTTAACATAACGTTATGTATAAATATGAAGGTTGTTGTTGATCAGTCCTGTCGAAAATGAATGGAGTAGAGAACTAAACAGCAAACATTTCCTAACGTAACGTCAGCTTCACGTTTTATTTTCTGACTCACGTCTTTGACTTGAGCAAGATTAGCCTGTTTAGACAAATATGACAAAAAGACATCATTCAGTTGAGCCAATGTCACTGATGATTTAGGTCTGTTCATTCAAAACAATATCTTATATGAATGGACATTATGCTAAGTAGTCTAACATTGTGTTAAGTAGTCTAACATTGTGGTGTTGTTGTGCTTTTTATCTAACGTTATTCTGGAGCATAAAGTGTTTTCTGTAAAATGTCATTCTCATTATACACCCCTTTAATGACTCAGAAATTGTTTTATATGTTATGGATTAATGAAATGGCAATTGATAATATATTTATCTATTACAGCGATGGATGGACATTATGCTTGTGTCCAGAATAGCTATTTTATCTATTCCTGACATAAGCATAAAGCATTTGCTGTAAGATGATGTTATTGCAAGCCCTTTAATTACTCAAAAATGGTTTTATATGATATGTTATGGATTAATGAAATGGTAAATGATTACATATTTATGTATTGCAGCAAAGGATGGACATTTAGCCATCTGATACAGTCCCTGAAGAGAAGGAAGGTGCGGAGGGTCATTGCAGAGCACGACATGGAGGACGATCAGGGCATGCATGCACTTAGTTATCTTCTTGATTTTTGAATATATTGAAGGTATTTATGCTTGACCATAGATTTGTCTGCTGTATCTGTACTAATACATTAATGATTTTACTGTAAATAAATCCAATGCATTAATTGTACGGGTATCTAAACTGATATTTGCCATGGGTTGTATCTTGTTTTCATTTGTTTTACAATGTTATCCATTTACTTAGTTCATCCATTCACTATGTTATACTTTTTTTTTAAAATAAAGTGTGTGTTTCATTGAACACATAAATTGTATATTTCAGTGTATGTGTCTTTCAATTTTGCATTATATCAACAGATTCTCAACAGTGACCCATTAGGAGTATGGATAAGTGGTAATGTGAAATGTCAATGAACCTAACATTCTACTAAAAGATTTTTTTTGCCTTTTCCCATACATCACTAAGATGTTATAACTTTTTAGCAGTAAATGATAAATCTGTTCTGATTTCTACTCTATATCACTTACAAAACAGTGAAGATACCACACAGTTTGTCTCCCTCGATCTTGAACATGAAATGTTTAAAAACCTAGGTTTCTCATGGAGAATAGCCATTTAGAAAGTTTTTTTATTATTATTTATTTTGTGATTTGTTTTAATAATTGATGATATTGTGTTAAAGTAAGCATATTATTGTATATAAATGGAAAGCTCCAGTTATCCTGTTTAAAATGGTATATTACCTTTAGGGGTGTAACATAATATGATCACACCACAAACAGTTTTGCATACACATGTCATATTTTCAATGAACCTAACATTCTAAAGCGTTTATTTTAGCCTTTTCTTACCCATCACTGAAGTGGTTATAACTTTTGAGCAGTAGAAGATAAATCTATTCTGATTCCTATTCTATATGACTCACACAATGGTGAAGATATCATACGCTGTAAGTTTCCCCCTATCTTGAACATGAAATGGGTAAAATAGTAGGTTTCTCATTAGAAAATAGCCATTTAGAATGTTTTATAAATTTAGTTGCTAAATGTATTTCCATAATTGATGATATTGCCATCACGTAATCCTATAATTTTTTTATATCAATTGAAAGCCCCAGTTATCCTGTTTACAATGGTATATCAAGTTTAGGTATACCATGTCATATGATCACACTACAAACATTTTTGCAACGCACATTAAGAAATAAAATGGAATAGAATGTTGACCCAATATTCGCTTAGGCTGGAAAGGGTTAAACAATTCAGTCACTGGACACCACGGCCCATGGCCATTTGTCAAGCAAAGAAAAAAGTTTTAACGCAGAATGTCATCTGGTTAAGATCGCGTTGTTGCATTAATGTAAAACAATCTATAAATAACTGTGACAGGCTACATGTTTTCAAAAACATTTGTTTTAAAGACGGTCATTACAGAAAAGCCGACATAGTTCGGTAGGCTATCACTACCACTGCACATACAGTTACAGTCGGCTACCGGGAAAAACATCCATGCATAGCGTAGGCCTACCTACAGTTGAACTCGGAAGTTTACATACACTAAGGTTGAAGTCATTAAAACTAATTTTTAACCACTAACCATTTGATGTTAGCAAACTATAGTGTTGGCAAGTCAGTTAGGACATCTACTTTGTGCATAACACAAGTAATTTTTCCAACAATTGTTTGACAGATTATTTTGCTTTTAATTCACTATATCAAAACTCCAGTGGGTCAGAAGTTTACATACACTAAGTTGACTGTGCCTTTAAATTTTAAATATTTGGTCGCATATCCTTTGCATGCCATGATTTCCTGATGTATGTGACCCAACAACATCTTGATATCTTATTTTTCTGTTACTATAATGTCTCTGCATTTGAATGGATTTCTATAGGAATTGGGGGGGTGGGACTAGATTTAGCTGTAAATTACACTGGAACAGTGTGGAAACACATGGTTGGATAAATGGCTCTAAGTCATCAAGGGTCTGACGTATCAAACAAGCCTTAAATCATTACTCTGCTGCCAGAAATACAGTAGATATGGATGGATAACTTGAAGGGTTTCTTCTTCTGACTTATTTTTCCATGGAGTTTAATTAATTAATTAATACCTTGCATTTATATAGCGCCTTTCTCAATACTCAAAGCGCTTACAGTGATGAGGGGGAAACTCGCCTCTACCACCACCAATGAGAAACCACCCTTAACGTGATCCATCCATATCTACTGCATGTTTGAGGCTTGTTTGATACCTCAGACCCTTGATAACTTACAGCCATTTTACCAATCATGTATTCCATACTGCTCCGGCATAATTGACAGCTATATTTAGTCCCCCAATTCCCATAGAGATCCATTCAAATGCAGAGACATTATAGTATCGCTTGTAAGCGTACCAGAAAATAAGATATCAGGGGCCTTATCTTACACCCGGCGCAAAGCGGCGCTAACCCAAACGCAAGTGTCTTTGCTATCTTAAACCCGGCGCTAGGTTCATTATAACGCCTAACGCTTACGTCCTTTAACTAGCATGTATTCTTGCACCCATTACAAGTGAACTGGGCATGTTGGTCTTAAGATAAGGAGTGGCCAGGATTCTTTTTGGCGTATTGCTATCTTGAGCCAGCAGAAAGCGCTTGCGCTAGAACCACCACAAACCTGGTATAAAGTCATGTCGCAGTTGTTTACATGTTATTTTAACGGCGCATATAAGTGCGTCTACATAGGCGTGTGCACAACGCGCATACCCTCCTGTCTGTTACACACAGGGGCGCGCACAAGCATGACTAAAATATCTAGATCACAATGTGAAATATTATTATTGTGTAGGCTATATCAAAAATACATTATAATAAAAGGTTCCATAGGTCCACATGCCTTTCCCTCGGCGAAGGGAAACGATGCCACATTACATTGCTCTCAGCCCACTCCATCAACATCCAGGCGATGTGCGATGGTACGGGACAATGGCTATCCATTAAAAAGGAGCTGATAACACCTATATCAAGCCTAATGCGCGAATTGTCATTTACACCTAATGCGTGAATTGTCATTCAATGGAAAACTCGCGCACTGCAATAGACGGACTTTTGAGTTCTGAAAATGCGCTTCAGACGTCATTACAATACAGCTCTGTTTATCTAGGAATACAGCCTGTAAGTAAATAGAATGGTTTGTGACTGAAAAAAGTTCAAAACCTTGTCCAGTGAATATTGCTTTTATTGTTTTTCAAATAGCCTAGGCTACAGCGGATTCGCTGTGCATACATAGCCTATGATTTTTTCGATAGCCTATGGTTAAAAAACGGAGATAAATGTCATCATGTTAACTGAATTGTAACCTTAGCTATTCTTCGTCCTTCATATTTTTTTAATTACATTGACAAGGTTTCCATACCCTCAGCTTATTAAAACCCCGCTGATTTCACCTGTTATTCCATAACTGAACAAAAGATTTTAAAGAGAACTAAGCGGCTAATTAGAAACTAAATTGATAACCATGTCAATTCAATAACCAAATCCCGCCTTTTATCATCTTAAGAATATAGCAAGAGTCAGAGGGTTTATGTCTAAACAAGACCTAGAAACCCTCATTCATGCCTTCATTTCAAGTAGGGTTGATTACTGTAATGCTCTTTTCACTGGTCTCTCAAAAAAAGTCCATTAAACGGCTCCAACTTTTCAAAACGCTGCTGCCAGGCTTCTTACAAGGACTAAAAAAAGTGCACACATTACTCCAATCCTTAGATCATTACACTGGCTTCCAGTCCGCTATAGAATAGATTTCAAAGTGATGCTAATAGTTTATAAATCACTCAACGGCTTAGGACCAAAATACATCTTGGAAATGCTCAGGCCATATAAACCAAACAGATCTCTTAGATCTTTGGGATCGGATCAGCTCATTGTGCCTAAGGTTAAAACAAAAAATGGAGAGGCAGCCTTTAGTTTTTACGCTACCCATAGCTGGAACCTACTACCCTACGACCTTAGACATGCCTCTTGTATTATGTCTTTTAAATCTGGTCTGAAAACTTTGCTCTTCTCACCGGGCCTTTAACTGAAATTTTGCTGCATTGTACTGCATTTTATTGTACTTTTATTAAGCCCAGCCGGTATTTTTAACTCTATTTCTTGTTTATTATGTTTCTTGTTTTATTTATCCTAGAGTGTTCCATTAGCTCCTGTCTGTCTATTAAAAAGACAGAGGCACTTCTATCTTTTCTTTTATTCTTTTCTAATTTATTTATTTTTAAGCTTATTTATCATTTAAAGCTGTTTTATCTTTTATTTATTTTTTATCTATTTTTATTATTTGTTTTATTCTTTCTTTTTCTGCACCGCATGCACTTAGATAAATACTGTTATGTGATGTTCAGTTGTTGCCTGTTATCTGTTGAGCACTTGAAAAGTCCTCTATAAAGAGTCCCGCTCAACTTAAAAGTTTGATTAAAAGTTTGATTAGTGACCGACGGGTCCGTCACTCTGTGGAGTGATTCAAACTGTGGAGGCTGTATGCTGCTCCCACCCATGGGCTAATACATAAAAAGAGGCCATAGTGCGCTCAACTTGAGGCCGGTAGTGCGCTCAACTTAAAAGTTTGATTAGTGACCGACGGGTCCGTCACTCTGTGGAGTGATTCAAACTGTGGAGGCTGTATGCTGCTCTCACCCATGGGCTAATATTTTTTACAAAAGTCCTGCAGCATAGCTGGCAGACAACTGCAGCAGACCTGGCAGGTATAATATCACCCAGAGAGAGAGGCTGTACGGTGCGTAGCAGATTACAGGTAGCAGGCTGTTTGTGGTAGGAGTGTTTGTTGGGGTATTTGTTTTGTGGGCCCAACCAGTATTGCGTTTTATTATAACTGTTTTAACTTCTTATTAACATTGTTCAATTCTAATTTACTTTTTATATAATGTCTTTCTATGTCTTATGTAAAGCACTTTGAGTTGCCTTGTGTATGAAATGTGCTATACAAATAAACTTGACTTGACTTGACTTGACTAAATTTGCAGCACGTTACAAAATTTATTTCCTCTGCTGTAAATCGCACTTTTTACGGTCTTCCTGGGAAAGTGGATCGTTTTAAAGCATTACGCTACCAGTAAAATAGGTTGGTCGCATTTCCATAAGCAGGACATTATAAAATAAGAGAAAATATGCTGAACCTATGGGTTGCCAACCTGACAGATTTATTATATTTAGTGTCATCATTAAGGCAAAATAACGTTATTTATGTTAGTAATCAAAATTAGAATGCAGGTAGCCTAATGAACTTCGGATGAAGCTTGAATATGAGTTAATTGCATAATCAAACGAAATTCGTTAAACAAGCAGGCTAATTTGGCGTTTTCTAAGGTGAGACGGCAGCAATTGGTCGCTTATTCTCAGCTGTTGCAGGTGCTTTTAACAAAATTTAAACCGCATATATTTTGTAAACAGCACTGTCAGGAATTACCGGGAATTCATAATGGTTAGCCCGAATAATATTGATCATAGGCTACTATTGATCCATATAGCCTATTCCTTGATCGCACTAAACACGCACGAGCATGTCTGTTTCGCCACCATAAGCAATCCGCCAAGGTGGAAAAGCAGGCTTTTAAAGGGAATGGGATATAACATTTTGATTGGTTTATTGCATGTCACGCCCAAGACACACCTATAATTTATGACGAGACTAGGTTCAGCCCAGTTTGCACCTTGCGCTGTGCTTAGCGCCCAGAAAAACACGCCGTTAAAATAGCAAAAGTGGACTTGGACACGCCCTAAATGGACTTAGCGCCATGCGCTTAGACCAAGCGCCAAGATCGCCAAGATAGGGCCCCAAAAGTCTTTTGATGTTGTTGGGTCACAGACATCAGGAAGTCATGGCATGCAAAGGATATGTGACTAAATATTAAAAATTTAAAGGCACAGTCAACTTAGTGTATGTAAACTTCTGACCCACTGGAATTGTGATATAGTGAATTAAAAGCGAAATAATCTGTCTGTAAACAATTGTTGGAAAAAATTACTTGTGTCATGCAGAAAGTAAATGTCCTAACTGACGTATGTTGTCATTTCTTTATTCATTTGTGACAAAAAAGCGTGCACTTCAGCTCTGTTCAATTTATGCTTTTCACACATAACACAATGTGACCATAAAAATGATGTAGGCCTTAACTTTGCATGCCATAATTGGGTCTGTGACCCAACAAAATGAAAAGACTCTTGATATCTTATTTTCTGGTTCTCCTACAAGCGATACTATAGCCTCTCTGCATTTGAATGGATCTCTGTGGGAATTGGGGGGTGGGACTAGATTAAGCTGTAAATTACACAGGAATAGTATGGAACACATGGTTGGCTAAATGGCTGCAAGTCATCAAGGGTCTGAGGTATCAAATGAGCCTCAAAACATCACTCTGCTGCCAGATATGCAGTAGATATGGATGCATTACAACAGGGTTGCTTTCTCCTTGTTTCTTCTACTTATCTTTCCATAGACTTCAATAGGAAAATGAGTCAGGAGAAACAGTATTTAAAAAAATCAGTTTTTTAATTCAATAAATGTGACAAGTGTAGGCTACAGTACAGTTATGTATTCTTAAAGCCTTCTAGAAGCATGCATGGTAACTTTACAAATAACAGCATCTTTATAAATACTTCATTAGCAAGAGCACATGAACTGAAATCTGAAATGCTGAAATCATTTTTCTTGTAACATTTGTGAATAGTATATTACTAAACATGTGCTATGTCACTTCAAAAACATTTCATTTTCTCATTATTGAGGTTTGTTCATAGCCAAGTTACATGGTGTTTTGCATGCATTGGAAAGGCCATATATAGTCCTTTGCAGTGGTAAGTCATGAAGTTGTATTTTTAGACAATTAAAATAGAATTTTCTCACTGAATTTTCTATTCAATGAGAAAAAATTATGAAGCATACCCATAGTAATTTAATTCCTAATTCATTTTGTTGAATTAACTGGATGACTGGTTCACCCCAATTAATGAATCTGCAATCCTGACATAACTGTTTGATAGTGCCCATCCCATCACTTTTTCCCATCTCCATAGTTACTCAGTGCTCCAGTTAAGAGACCCCCTCCTTTGCAGACCGATTATTGAGCAACGGGAAACGAGTCATGGGGAATATAACATTTTTTATTAGAGTTTCATCTGCTCCCCAAAGAAAAACAGAAGTTATCTTGATCCTGGATTTCAGTGCAAACAGGAGAAAATCTGTCTCAGCGTACAGAGCGGCCAGATAGCTCTGCAATTCTATGGATGCCAAAAAGCCAGCTGCCACTCGACAAGGGTATATTTTATCACTGTCACAAATTAAGGCGTTGTGGCCACATTTCAAAACCTGGCTGGCCATGCAGCTCAGTCTTGACATCTTGTGCTTTCCAAGTGTCTGTAGAGGTGGCAAAGTTTGTGTGCACCTCTGCACTGGCCATGCAAATCCAACTCTTTTCAAGGATTGCCAATATTGCTACATTGTAATGACAGCCAAATTCATTCATTCATAACTTCACAAGTGGACCCCTTTTTGGTTTCCTGTTTACTCTACATTGTCTCAATTTTATTTCCACAGTTTATTAAAAAACGGCAATTGGATGCATGTGGTATAAAACTGTCACGTTCAACATCAGGGGCCTCATTTATAAAAAATATATGTGTGCGTACACACTGCCTACAAAATGAGTTTCATTCAAATTTTAAAAGGAAACTGATAGGCTAATTATTGATTTTTAAGTCTTCCTTACATTATATACCATTATCATATGATGTAGAAATTTGGGGCATGGTGAATGCGAGATTCATTATGATTCACAAAGTGTTTCTCATTAAAGACAGGCTAATGTATCCTATAAATAGTCTACTGTAAGCAAACAATTAACAGTCAACCATCTTTGCTAGCTTCATTGGAGGACGTGGCAAACCATGCGTTTCGCAGGGAGAGATTGTTCATGGATTGGACATTTTTTTGCCGCTATCCGTGCCTCAGAGTCATTCTATTAACCCCTTTGCGCAGATGGCAAATTTGGTCAATTCTTACTAATGTAGGGGGTGCTCTGTTTAAGGCTTTATATCTCCAGATGTGAGCATTCCAGAAACTTGGCAAATGGATTAAATGAAACAAGAAACGTTGTTCCATTTACAATACGAACTTTGTATTTGTTTATTTCATAATTTAACAGAAATATCTATGATGCTAAATATAGGCAGTGTACCCTGTTGTCCATTAGTGTCTCAATTAGTGGCTAAATTGTGCACTGCTCTAAATCATAGGATATATATTTTATATCTAGGCCTATAATATAAAATTATATATTTAACCCCCCTTGGCGCAGATGGCAAATTTCACCTATTTAGGGGGTGCTCTGTTTAAGGCTTTATAACTCCAGGGGCTCTATCTTGGTGATCTGGCGCTTGGTCTAAGCGCATGGCGTAAAGTCCATTTAGGGCGTGTGCAAGTCCACTTTTGCTATTTTAACGGCGTGTTTTTTGGGTGCTAAGCACGGCCCAGCGTGCAAGTGGGCTGAACCTAGTCTCTTCATTAATTATAGGTGTGTCTTGGGCGTGACATGCAGTAAACCAATCAAAATGTCATATCCCATTCCCTTTAAAAGCCTGCTTCTCCACCTTGGCGGATTGCTTATATGATGGCGAAACAGACATGCTTGTGCGTGTTTAGTGCGATCAAGGAATAGGCTATATGCATCAATAGTAGTCTATGATAAATATTATTCGGACTAACCATTATGAGTTCCCAGTAATTTCTGACAGTGCTGTTTACAAAATATATGCGGTTAAATGTCGTTAAAAGCACTTGCAACAGCTGAGAATAAGCGACCAATGGCTTCCGTCTCACCTTAGAAAACGCCAAATTAGCCTGCTTGTTTAACGAATTTCGTTTGATTATGCAATGAACTCATGTTCAAGGTTCATCCGAAGTTCATTAGGCTACCTGCATTCTAATTTTGAATAATAACATAAATAACGTTATTTTGCCTTAATGATGACACTAAATACAATAAATCTGTCAGGTTGGCAACCCATAGGTTCAGCATATTTTCCCTTGTTTTATAATGTCCTGCTTATGGAAATGTGACCAACCTATTTTACTGATAGCGTAATGCTTTAAAACGATCCACTTTCCCAGGAAGACCGTGAAAAGTACGATTTAGAGCAGGGGAAACAGACCTGCTCCTGTAAAGCGCACATGCAGATAATGGCATTAAAATTAATTGTAAATTAATTGTGTAACGTGCTGCAAATTTGTTTTCGTTTATAATTAGACGTTTAGTTCTCTTTAAAATCTTTTGTTCCGTTATGGCATAACAGGTAAAATCGGCGGGGTTTTAATAAGCTGAGAGTATGGAAACCTTGTCACTGTAATTAAAAAAATATGAAGGATAGCTAAGGTTACAATTCAGTTAACATGGTGACTTTATCTCCGTTTTTTAACCATAGGCTATCGAAGAAACCGTAGGCACAGCGATTCCGCTGTAGCCTAGGCTATTTGAAAAACAATAAATGCAATATTCACTGGACAAGGTTTTGAACTTTTTTCAGTCACAACCATTCTATTTACTTACAGGCTGTATTCCTAGATAAACAGAGCTGCCTTGTAGGCTAATGACATCTGAAGCACATTTTCAGAACTCAAATGTCCATCTATTGCAGTGTGCGAGTTTTCCATTGAATGACAATTCACGCATTAGGTGTAAATAACAATTCGCACATTAGGCTTGATGTTATCAGTGTAACGTTCCGTTCCTATCCTGTCCGGTTTCCGTGTTTTCCCTTATCCCTCCGTGTCATGTTCGACTTCCATTGTCCGTGTTTTCCCCCCGTTTTGCAGGCTGGGCGTGTTCCCTCCGTTTGTTCCACTCAATTACACCACTTCTATCTCAGCCTATCCCCTCTTCCCATTTTGCATACATTCCTCACACTCTGTTCAATTAAACACACACACATTTGCACGCTTTTCTAAATTGGTATCAATTACACTCCGTATTTAACTCACCCTCTTTCATCTGTTCACTGCCAGTTCGTTAACGTTGTTGTTCGTTATCGTTGTTGTTCGTTATCGTTGTTGTTGAAACCTCTGGTCTAGTAAATTCCTTGTCTTAGTCTTGATGCAGAGTTCGGTTCCGTATTGGTGTTAGTTCACCCTGCCGGTGTGTTAAACCGTGATTCCTGTGTTTGGTTCCGTTTGGTGCTTATGGGACTCTGCCAAACTACAACCCTTTATCCTGTCCTGTTTGTGCGACAATACCTGCCGTGCAATAACCTGTCTGAGTAACCTCTTCTTTGTTTGAAGTCTGCCAGCCTGCAGTCGTTGTTCGACTCCCTGTTTGTGTTGCGGTACCCCCGCTTTCCACCTGACGTTGTGCCCGCAGCGGGGCACTCTGCTCTCCCACTCTACAGCTGTTCCTGCATCCAGCCGTGGCAACCGCCAGTGCTACGGTTACAGTTGTGCCTGCTGCTGTTGTCCTGCTGCCACATCTGGGCCGACCCGAGGTCCGCTGCACTGTCCTGCCCTGCCGTTTCTGCTGCTGCCCCATCCTCTGCTTCTACAACCCGGTTATTCGTTACCACTAACATTCCAGTCTCTCCCACTCCAAAAGCCTTCATCATTAATCATAACCGGATTGTTTGTATTCTATGTCCTCCCTCGCTTCAGGAGTATTAGTTCGAAGCATAAATTATTGGATGCCTAGCGCTCCGTCTGCTTGTCTTGTTTGTCCAGTCTGTCCAGATCCGCCAAGTCCAGTTCCGGTTTGGAACATTTCCAGATGTTCCGTCTGAGTCCAGTCCCGGTTTGGGGCAATCCCTGACCGACTCCTAAAGTCCAGTTCCGGTTTGGAACATTTCCAGGTGTTCCGTAAAGTCCAGTTCCAGTTTGGAACATTTCCAGGTGTTCCGTCAAGTCCAGTTCCGGTTTGGAACATTTCCAGGTGTTCCAGTCTGTGTCCCGATCCAGTCCAGCTCCGGCTTGGAGCTTCCTGTCAAAGTCCAGCTCCGGCTTGGAGCAAGTGTGATGTCCCGGTGAAGATCCGGGGAAATTATTGTCTTGTATTGTTGTGTACTGCTTGGGACTGCCCCAAGTACAAATAAATAATCTGTTTTTTGTACTTCTGCCTCCTTGTCATTGCATTTGGGTTCAGCCCGTGTTCAGGTTCGTGACAATCAGCTCCTTTTTAATGGATAGCCATTGTCCCGTACCATCGCAGATCGCCTGGATGTTGATGGAGTGAGCTGAGGGACAGGTATGTGGTCTTTGACCTATGGACCCTTTTATTATTATGCATTTTTTGATATAGCGTACACAATAATAATATTTCACATTGTAATCTTGATATTTTAGTCATGCTTGTGCGCGCCCCTGTGTGTAACAGTCTGGAGGGTGTATGCGCGTTGTGCACACGCCTATGTAGACGCACTTATATGCGCCGTTAAAATAACATGTAAACAACTGCGACATTACTTTAGACCAGGTTTGTGGTGGTTCTAGCGCAAGTGCTTTCTGCTGGCTCAAGATAGCAATACGCCAAAAATAATCCTGGCCACTCATTACATTACATTACATTACATTTATTTAGCAGACGCTTTTATCCAAAGCGATGTACAGTAAGTGCGTACAGAGACATCATCATCATTACAGAACAGACAAGGCAAAGCACATCCTCTGCATAATGTAGCAGCTATCCCTAGCAATGAATGTTGACTGTAGTTCACAGTAAGCTGTGGGCAAATCAGCAACACCACACTTCCATTCCAAATACTATTATAAACTATACTACTATAAACCATTCCAAATACTATTATAAACTATGCTATTATAAACCATTCCAAATCTATTATAAACTATACTATTATAAACCATTCCAAATACTATTATAAACTATAATAAACAGACAGGAAAACACAGGGAACAGGGAACTGATATTCCTAGGTGAGGATATCAGTCAAGGTGGAGTCTGAAGAGGTGTGTCTTCAGGCCTCGACGGAATGCAGGCAGGGGTGGATCTCCTCATCTTAAGACCAACATGCCCAGTTCACTTGCAACGGGCGCAAGACTACATGGTAGTTAAACGACGTAAGCGCTAGGCATTATTATGAATCCAGCGCCGGGTGTAAGATAGCAAAGACACTTGCGTTTGGGTTAGCGCCGCTTTGCGCTGGGTGTAAGATAGGGCCCCAGGTGTGAGCATCACATGAACTTGCTAAATGGCTTAAATGAAACAAGACAGGTGTTAGATTTGTTTATTTTCATAATTTAAGTCAAAACAAAGTGCCACAAATGCAAAGAAACTTTGGAAAATGTTTTTTAAAATTGTTTTGTTTTATTTTGCTGAGAGCTACATAAGTGAAATCGGTAATATATATATACACTACTCACAAAAAGTTAGGGATATTCGGCTTTCGGGTGAAATTTCAGGATGAACCTAAAATGCACTATAACCTTTACAGGTGAAATTAATTTGACCTTCTCTAAACTTTTGAATGCACATGTCCAACTATTCAATGTTTCAGTACTTTTTGCACAACTTGCTGTTCTCTAACAAGGAGCCTGAACGGCAAAATTCACAACAGGTGTTTGATCCATGAATCGACCAATAAATTTCCTGGTTCAATTAGAATTGGTATTTAAACAGTCCTCTTCATCATGCTGTTCACATTTTGACATCATGAGACCAAGACGACACCTAACAATTGATCAACAGTACCTCGCCATTGCGAGGCTTCAAACAGGATGTTCTCAGAGGGAAGTGGCCACTGAGCTTAGAGTGTCACAGAGTGTCATCAGCAGGTTGCAACAGAGATACAGAGAGACTGGAAGAGTCACAGAAAGGCATAGAAGTGGACGTCCTTTGGCCACATCCCACACTGATGACCGCTTCATTGTGAAAGTGCCCTGCGGAACCGGATGATGAATGCCACTCAACTCCAGGCACATTTAAGGGAGGTGAGAGGCACCCAAGTGTCACGTCAGACCATTCGAAACCGTTTACATCAGCGTGGTCTGCGTGCTAGACGACCTGCAAGGGTACCTGACCACACCACCAGGCACAGGCGTCATCGTCTTGCATGGGCCAGGGAGCATTTACGCTGGACGAGGGACCAGTGGGCCTCAGTGCTGTTCTCTGATGAAAGTCGATTCACGTTGAGCAGAAATGATGGCCGCCAACGATGTTGGAGACGTCAAGGAGAGCGCTATGCATCAGCCACTGTTGTCACCAGACGACCCTTTGGTGGTGGCGGTGTTACAGTGTGGGCAGGTGTGTCTAGTCAATACAGAACTGCCCTACACTTTGTGAATGGTACAGTGACAAGCCCATACTACCTGAATAACATCATTAATCCAGTCATTGTGACCCTGCATGAACAACACAGGCCTAATTTCATCTTCATGGACGACAATGCTCCAGCTCATCGAGGTCGCATCATTAGGGAAAGGCTGCTGGAGACTGGGGTACCTCAAATGGAGTGGCCTGCACTTTCTCCAGACCTGAATCCCATAGAAAACCTATGGGATCAGCTGACTCACCGTGTAGAGGCTCGTAACTCTGTACCCCAGAACCTCAATGACCTGAGGGCCGCCCTTCAAGAAGAGTGGGATGCCATGCCTCAGCAGACAATAAGTCGACTTGTGAACAGCATGAGACGTCGTTGTCAAGCTGTAATTGATGCTCAAGGGCACATGACAAGTTATTGAGACATTGACATTTTTGTTGTGGTATACCCACCACTGTTGTTGGCTTTTGTTTCAATAAATTGTTTGAGATGAGGAAATCACCATTGCATGCTTCTACTTAAATGCCCTACTTTCATGATACGTATAATATCACTGTAGCGTGAACTTACATTTTCCATAAATTTCACCCGAAAGCCAAATATCCCTAACTTTTTGTGAGTAGTGTATATTTCCTGGATCATAAACTCCATGTCCACAAGTTTTGCTAAATCTGAGGACGATATGCAGAACTACTAAAGGTCTATGGTGCAAAATATAGGCAGTGTACCCTGTTGTCTATTAGTGTCTCCAAATCTATCCAAATGGCTAAATTGTGCACTGCTGTAAATAAATAAATAAAAAGATATATTTAACTACAAATCAGTTTTGGCTCATAAAACTCACTTTTGCATAATTTCAAAGTGGGAATTACTATATTTTCAACAGTATAGGGGGGTAGATATCTATGGGTCCAAAATCCCTATGCAAAACATGTCATAAAATTATTCATTATTGTATTATAAAGCATAGGCCTATACATTTGCTCCTTCTGATGGCTTAAGATAAAAAACATTGATATCCCAGTGTTACATACACCTAAATATGTTGCCTAATCATTCACTCTTGTACCTCAATAAAACATCACTTGTCCCTGTACTCTACAGTATGTACACTTTTGTCCTGGGATTGCATTTTTCTGTATTTGTTTTATTTTTATTTTCCTATTCATAATTTTTACCTTAATCTGCCACATATCAGCGCACAGTAAATTGGAATGAGCATTTGTCATGCCCTAAGAGACAAGTATAGGCTATACGCCATAGCCTATATTATGTACGATAACATGAACATTAAATAGTATTCCACCATCTGCAAAATGCTGCCAAATCTTCAATGAACATCGGTAGCCTACATCAAAAATACATTTAACGATTGCACTACAGTATGTGAAATGCACTCAAAATGCGAAAATAACAATAGGGCTATCAAACATATTGGAAAGACAGTGCTTGAGTGGAAACACGAACATACATATGTAGCCAGCGAGACCAACGGTATTTTAGACGCAAAAATACTTACATATCGGTAAAAGGGAAACTCCCCTCCGTAATGCGTATTCTGTAGAGCTTGCTTAATACTAGACCCTTAAAACAAAAACTGCCATTACGCTGGGCTATAGAAAATTGTTCAAAGCACCAAAAAATACTTGACATATACCGTTGCTAAGGTTATAATGTACTCTATTGGATAAAAAAGCCGACAATTAAACCATAATGAACTGTAATGAATGAGACAGGCTTACAGGGCATGGGGGTATTATGCGTCAATGTTTCAGATAGTGTAATAGCGGTATAAAGTGTTGTAATTTCTCAAACTGATTGTACCAGACAATAAATGACCACAGAATTTTGAAAGGAACATCTCGATGTGTAAAACCGATGGTAGGATTGTATATTTATTTCATATTTAGTAGCATATATTGCTAGTAGAATACATGGTAGAATGAGACCTTTTTCAGGGCTTTTCTGGCATACGATCAGGCTACTGTTGGGTTTATCTTGTTGCTATGACGTTATTCTAATTTTATATAATGAATAAATATATTTATGAACTCAAACATAGACGCTATTGTCCACTATGTCACGCATGGGTAGGTATAGACTAGGTGGGGGGTTGCTTGTTAAATGGACTTGCTACGGGGAAATAGTGACACTTAGAAACTCTGTATTCAGCAGAAATCGTCACGAACCGTCTACCAATAAAGTTAAAACACAGTTTGTGATTTCCACTAATAGTTTGACTGCAGTAGCAACGAATGTCTCAGTTGAGCAAAAAGGTCCCGCCGGCATCACCTTCTACGCAAAGGAGTTAACTACAAATCAACTGTTCTGGATCTTTTTTTTTTGTATCATTTTCAAGTGGGCTTTACTGTCTTTTCATCAGTATAGGGGGGTAGATATGTATCTATGGGTCCAAAACCTTATCCAATACATGTCATGAAATTAGTAAAATTTGTTTTGTCTCACAACTTTTTAGTATTTTTTCAATATTATCCATTTATACAGCCGGATATAGATACTGAAGCAAATCAGGTTAAATACCTTGCTCGAGGGTACAATGGCAGTGTCCTACCTGGGAATCGAACCTGCAACCTTTTGGTTACAAGGCCAGTTCCTTAACCATTATACTACACTGCTGTTCCATTGTTAGATGAAAACATTGATATCACACTGTTACACACATCTAAATATGTAGCCTAATCATTCACTTGTGTACTTCAATAAAACATTTTTATTGAAACAAAACTTTTTCCTGTACTCTACAGTACAGTATGTATTATTTTGCCCTGCGATCGCATTTTTCCTAAGTGACAAGTCTAGCCCAGGAAGATACAAAGCCTAAAGCCTATTTAATGTACAATAACATTACAATAAAATAATATTCCACCAACAGGAAAATGCTGCCAAATGTTCTAGCTTCAATGCCAGTACATCAAACATAAAACATGACTGAGCAATGAATGCTCACACTACAGTGTGTGAAATGCACTCAAAATGCGAAAAATTACCATCTCTAACATAGCCTACTGGACAAGACAGTGAAAGAGTGGAAAACCTAACGTACATATGTAGCCAGCGAGAAGAACCGCATATTACAAGCAGTACTTTTTTCATATCGAGGATGAAAATAAACCCTGTAATGTGGACGTAGCCTTAGAAACTCTGTATTCGGCAGAGTGGTCACAAATCATGTACCAATAAAGATAAAACATGGAGATTATGGTTTCCACTCATAGTTTGGCTCCAGGAGCAATGAATGTCTCAGTTGAGCAAAATGTCCATTTAAAGAATTGTGCTTACATCAAAGTTAAAGATGACGTCCAAGTACTTTTTTTAATAAATGAGGCCCCTGGTGTCTCAACTTTGTAGTTACACAAGGGATGTATTTTAAATGTTTTAAAAGAGCTACGGGTGTTATGAAGGGTGTTTCTAAATCACTTGCTCTTCAGAAGCTGAATTCACTAATGCAATTCTTACTACTTGGGTTATTTTAAGACAGTATTGAACAAAAACAATACTTGCTATTTTTTCTATTTCTTTCTTCTACCTTTTCAGAACCTATGGATATTCCTATTTGTCACTCAGAGAAAAGGTTATTTGCAAATCCACAGACCACTAGGCCTATAATATTTAGACATGCCAGGAGAAGGCACAGAACTGAATTGAACCATCTGCAAAATATAAAGGTAAATTCTACAATAATGTTAATCCATGCAGTTTTGTACTAAGTATCATTCTGCTGTGCTTGATTTGAGACAATAATGCAGGGGCCTCATTTCTAAAATTGCTATTGGATTTAAAGTTAAACGTAGTCTTAAATTGATTTATAAAAATCAAGTCCGAAAAAAAAGTCTGAAAAAAGTTGCTTACATTGGTTTAAAACGCCTGTTTTATACAAATCTGAAATGACCTTCATTTTAACTGATGTGAACGCACTGGAATAGCACACACCCCTGCAGCCCCCAGGCACAGGGGGCCCTGTCCTAGTCTGATAAAAAAAAATTATTAGGCTTTTTTTTTGATAGAACAAGTGAAGATTCGACTGTAGTGTTGATAGACGAACAGGGGGCCCCTATCAGCTACAAGGCGAATAGAACCCCCCTGAGTTGCCAATACCCTACATCATTGCGGGGTCCCCACCCATCTATCACGGAACTGTGGAATCACTGGTTTAATCCAAAGTAGGACCTACCCTTCTGGAGCTGACCAATGTGAATGGGTAGGTATCGTGTTCCAAACATATCAAAGCAAAGGCTGCTGCTTGCTTTTATTAATTAGCTAGGGCTGCTTAGCTAGTCTGAAATTAAGAGAAAATATCTGGACCCCAGAAAAATGTGGAGCTGAATAAAACTAGGCTCTAAGCTACCAAAAATATCATCACTCTAGTCACTGCTAAAGTCGGAGAGTAGGGGGACTGTATTACGTAGAAGTGAGATTTTATAAATAACTACTTAGTCCTGGTTTTCAGCATGAGCCACTATTTAAGATACAATTTTAACATGAGCCCATTTATAAATGAAGCCCCAGGTGTAAGAATTTGAACATAAATATGATTTAAAGATAAGGAGCAACACGTGTTTTTCCTTCATTTAAGTTGTTATCAAATTCAATACCAGAGAGGAATCTATGTTCAGGGATGCTGGCGGGAGGGCTTGTTTTTTGTGTGCTGTTACTTTTTTTACATGAAGTGTCTGTTCAATGCCACCTTGTTATTTTTTTCAACTTAATTACTGGTAAAATAAGACTCAGACAAAAATATGATGGAACACATTTTTAACATAATTCATTACTCTAATCGTTATGGGGATTGTTGACTTGGTAATTGGATACAGTATTTCTGATGTACCCAGAAAGTCACACAAAAAAAGGCTGCGAGCATCTCTGTGCCTCTTACTGCTCATTAGGGACTGTAAAGTGTCCCCTGGAGAAAATGAAGAGAAAGCCATATTCAAGTGCATTAGCGCATCCCAATTAGCAAGTAGCAAATTATTTGCTTGTTGCAAAATTCCTGGCAACACATTTTATGAGATACCAGAGAGAAAATATAAAGTGCTCTGACCAACAAGCATGTGTATCTCAATAACTGTGTGACCACTCACTTTTCCCAAAACCCGTGCGACCAAATCACAGTATTGACACGACACATACCCACATCACTGAGATAACTAATATTCCGAAATAAATAAATAAGTATAAATTCCCAATAATGTAGCACCTTAATAACTTTGAATTGCCTCAGACAACTTCACATCAAAACAGTACATTTCTTTGATTTTAGCAAGCAAAAATAGAAAAAAATTACAGAAATAGATCCATGTGGCGATGATATGGTGTCTCATAAGGTGTCAACTTCTATTTTAGGTTACATGATGCGTTTTCCGCTTACCGGTTTCCATGGATTCCAATGGGAGCTGCTCATTGGCGCATGAAGCTAATTCATGGGAGGCGTCATGTTAGACTATGGGGCTTTTTGGAACCAGAGCATGTGCACTGGGTACTTAACGTGGCTTTTGGAACCAGAGGTGCATGCGCATTGGGTACCTAAACATGCGGGACCCAATTGGAATGAAAAAAATCTTATAACTTCTTCTGTGGGGTGTAGAAAAAAAAATCGGTCCCTGGAGAGTAATTAGTTTAGGTGTGAAGAAATTTTTGAATTTAAAAGAACTGTCCAAAATAGTATTAATTTGGCCTCGGTAATTTCGTAGTTTTTTAATGGACTTTCAATGGGGAAATTACCTTTTTGGCACCAGAGGCTGCAATACCTCCGGTGACTACTGAAGTCTGCAAGCTTCAAGGAGAATTTTCAATCCCTGGTCCCCCTGGTTTGGAAAACCATCGAAAGAACCTCTCAAAATGGCCACTGGGAGGAGATGATGGGTGTTTCTCAATAGCAAGTCTGCACAAGTACGGTCTTGTGACACACGTAGTTGTGAAGTGTCCCTACAAAAGGGCACTTGTAAAAACACGTTCTTGTGAATAGGGTGACGTCATATAACAGGCCACATTGTGTTCCAAAACCAAGAACGCAAAGAATCTTTGAGGACGCTCAAAGATTCCGGAAATGTACTTGATCCGCCCCAAATATCGAGGATGCATCGGATGCAAACTCGCCAAATGAGAACGTGGACTTGGATATCCCATTGTTCATTGTGCGAAGCGATGGCAGACGACACGAGAGAAGTTTATACGCCAGTCACGGGGAGACTGTCAGGAAAAGTTGCTGCCTGGTTTGTAGCATAGACCAGTTTGTAGCTATTTTCTACAGTCTAT
The DNA here is from genome assembly GCA_029718625.1 of Synaphobranchus kaupii. NCBI lineage: Eukaryota > Metazoa > Chordata > Actinopteri > Anguilliformes > Synaphobranchidae > Synaphobranchus > Synaphobranchus kaupii. The sequence continues at coordinate 13,921,739 of CM056383.1, read as the reverse complement.
GGTTTGTAGTGGTAGCGAAACCCCAATCCAAACGTTAGAAGCATGCATTGCATCTCAAACAGGCGACACAGATCAGAGTTATCTGAAGCAACGGTGCACAAACTTGGCTCTCCTGTGCAAGAATGTGTAGGCTACCCTACAGCAGCATTCCAATGCAACCAGGCCTATACAAAGTGGGAATCGCCAATGTTAATGCAATTTTAATAAATTAACACTTTTTTTTTTACTGTTCACATTTGACTTTCATATCATTGCATAAAATCATACTTTATTTAATGTTGTTTTGGCGCATCATTCCTACTGCACTACAGGAGATGGCACCCGTTCGCAAAAAGCAGATAACAGTTGCAGAATTAAAGGCGGCTGTGTTACAAAGCTAGCTAGGTATATTACTTGTATATTGCTCTTACAACAACATAAGATAGATAGATAGATAGATAAGATTAACGGCTTTAGCTAATCATCGCAATCCTGTCTTTTTTCTACAGCCTATTAAAATATTAACTACATGTGTTTTCCACTGGGGAATGGATTAAATAGGCTACATCCCAGCAAAAAGAGATGCACTGATGATGAGTGTAACATTAATAACAAATGTTTGGTTTCATCCTATGGTTTTCTGTCTTGCAGCTTTGAGCACTTTCCCCCATATTATGCTTCATTGATAAAGCCTTAAATTGCCTGCTAATTTCACTAACTTTTCCGCCTTCATTTAGCTTTTAGGTAGCCTATTAAACCATGGCTATTGTCCGCAGTTGAACAATGAGTTGTTAATTCATTGTTTTGGTTGTGAAAAGTCGGCTATGGATCAATATCCTTGGGTCATCGCTAAAAAACTACTTTGTGCACCCCTGCTCTGAAGGACAGAATGCTGCTTAGTTATACAAATATGTTTAAAATGAGGTAAAAATCCAGCTATTCTAAGACATATTTCTCGCCTCATTTTCATTCGTAGAAAGATTGCAGTCTCATTTATTGATGAAATGAGAACTAATAATGTAGCTTAGTTGTAAGCTTGTCCCTATATGGTGCCATCTCATCTGCCATCACGCAATGGGATATCCAAGTCCATTCTCGTCAATGTTGCCAGAAGCCTGAATTAATTCCCCTCCCCAAAATAATTCTGAAAACCCCCCATCTTCAATTGACTCCCAAACAATTTTCTCGCAATTTGTCCCCCAATTCCTCCTTTAAAATCCCATCTGTCATTGACTCCTATACATGTTTACTCTAATATTATACTTTTTTTAAAAATCCCCTACATTTAGGGGTAAATCCCCCAGTCTGGCAACTCTGTGTTGGGCAAGGGTGCAACCGATGCACCCTCACGTTCTTGGAACAGAACTTGGCCGTTAAATATTACGTCACACAAGTTCACAAGTCCACAAGTACAGAAAAGTACAGACATTGAGAAACACCCGATATTAAAAAAAAAAGATGGCCGCTCTCAGGAAATGAGATGAAGGAAACTATATGGCAGATAATGGAGTGGCTCATAGCAAACCAGTCAATCCTTGCCTGTGTCCGAATCAACACTCTTCCATACTATTGAGCATGCCTGTTGAGTACACTGGATGAGAAAGTTAAGCAGGCAAAATGTTCTGTAAATGTAGTGTTCTTAAAATCCCCAGATGATATACTTACTGTATTTCTTGGTTTTTATTGATAATAGTATGGAGGATATTTTTTGCGTACTGCATGTTGCATATCAAACGGTATGCTATTACACAGTACAGAGGATGCAGTGGATTGGGGATCTGATTCGGACACAGCCCTTGGCTCTTATTTGAATCAGAGCCCTTGACTCTGATTCGGACACAGCACTAGTCAAAAGGGTTATGGAACACAAAAAAACCAGCAACATAGCAAAGTAAAGACATTGCCTTTGCATGTAATGAACTGTTTTGATGGACTGCATTTTTTTGTTTGTTTGTTTTTGTTGTTGTTGGTTGTTTGTGAGCAAGCATGATCTCCATTTACCACCAAGAGAAGAACCGGTGTGACTGTTTATTGATATTTATGCCATGCATCGCTTTTGTCTACTTTTTATGGGTTTTAGTTTTTAAGGACTGCCTGAGTTTCTACTTTGAGGTTTTAGACTTCACAGGTGAGATTCATTTATTAAGTCTTGGCAAAGAGAGACCTTCAAATACACCAAGATATTTAAAAGCTGGAAGACATTTGAATACAAATACTTTGTGTTTCAAGTGTTTTTGTGTTCATTATTGGCATTCCTTGGTGTGTTTCCTTGTACATGCAGTTACTTAAGATCATTTTAATTGGCTCATGCAACAATGTCGTAACTTTGTAAAGTAAATCAGATAACTGGACATATGGCACTGAACGGGGACAATTTAACTTAATTCTTAATTAAATCAAACACAATTTTTCACTGCCTGCTGATAGGGGGTGCGGGCGCAACCCTACTTCCTACGCCCATGGCACTGAATAGTGTTTGACATGTATTCCTTAATATGGTTACCTAGCTTTTAGTCTGAGAGGAGAGAATATTTAAGTATGGGAGAGCGGTGTCCTCACTGAATAGGCTACACTACACTGGTAGACACACACACACACACACACACACACACACACACACACACACACACACACACACACACACACACACACACACACACTGCAGCAGATGATTCTTTTGAATTCATGCAACTCTCAAAAAGTAAATCCTTTGCATGTGGCCTTGAACGGAGAAGTTGCCAAGTTGTCAGTGCCTTTGGCTTCAAAGACTACTTCCTGTTCTTACTTGAATAAGATAGTTATTACAAGTTTGAAAACTAACAGATTAAGAGGCTTCTAATCAGGATGTAAGCTTTCTGCATTAATGTAAAGACACTGATGTTGAGTGAGGTCAGTAGGTGAAGCTTGTTCTGCAATATCAACATGCTCCAGCCTCTGTTAATTACCCAATTACCCATCTGCACTGCAAGCATTCATGTAAACAAGAGAAAGAGCTTCAAAGACTGCTCCCACCCTCCATGCAATGTTGCACCTCAGTCTGGAAAGTACAAAAACACTTATGTTCTGTACAGATACAACTCAAGGGAGGTCAGAGGTGAAAACAACACTCAGACAGCTTTGAATTATGAATCTGCCTAAATGTTCAGTTCGCTTGAAACTGCACTTTCCAATGTTCACTCAAATGCCTTGTTACGATGTAGCCAGAATATTTTTTCCTCAAAAAATTGCCATGTATAGACTTTAAATATGTGTGTCATGCTGCATTGAGAGAATTTTGAGTGCCAGATCACCCCTGTCTACATTAAAATGCTTACAAAATGCTTCATATACCTGTTGTCTAATAGCCATCTGCTAGGGCGTATAGCACTGTGATTGCATTTTATGAAAGTGGATTTGATTGCTGCCAGCAGAACCTCGGAAAATACAGCTAAATATGAATATGAAAGTAAATATAAAGCGTACACCAGGGAATGCATCAGCCTGTTCTGCTGTATGAACTGTTGTGTTTGTTCATTTTTATCCTGGATGAAAAAGGCAAACTCATTTACATATAGGTTGGCTTTATTTTTCTGTTCAACCTGCTGACCTGCAAGGGACACTAGCACTGGTGTGCCCGTGGAAATGCAGTAAGAAAACCATATGCTCAGTCAGCTGTTCACCGCTGAGCATGAGAACATAGCAAAACATAAATCAATAATATTCTGAAATTCTTTTTTTTAATATATCCCTTGATCAAATGTCCATAGCAAAACACACACCTTCAGTACAGGATCCAAGGACCATATACATAGTTACATCCAATGAACTGCCTACCTCTTTAGATTTAATCGGCCTGGCTCGATTTGGGATTTTCACCCCATTAAATGCATGATAGTCATACTCCTTTAAAGGCTCTAGAGACAGACCTAACAACCTTGAAGGGACATTGTAATGGGCCAATTACCATTCAATTGCAGGATGGGGGAGAAAGCAAAAATGACTCTTCATTTGAAGCCTGGATGCTGTAGGTGGTGGTGAAGACAAGCATTTGTTCTAGTCTCCACTATACATATTTATAAGGTAAATGTATAAATAGATCAAGCTTAACACACGCTTCACACTCTCAGAGAGAGATGGTAGGGCAGGGCAATGCAATTTGCGAGGCACTTCTTAAAATGTATTTATTATTTTTAAAATTAGTTTTGAATATCGTTCTTTCTAGCGAGCGTTAAGCTAACTATGTTCTCATGTCTAGGTTTGACCATATAAGCTATCCAAAGGTACTTGTTGTGCTCATTGTTTTTAAAGACCAGGGGCCACATGCATAAAACTCTGAGTAAAAGAATTCGTAAAAGAATGCTCAGGGAGAAAATCTGCTTACGCAAAGTTTTGCATTTTCCCCCTCTGTCTTTTGATCACGGTGTCGCCATATCACACTGACTCCAGTCCAAACATTGCATAAGCATGGTGTCCAGCGTGTGCAGAGGTATGCAGATTCTGTTATTTTATACATCTGAATTTCTGCGTGGAAACTGGCTTACGCAGCTTTCTGAGGGCATTTTTCTGCTCAGCACTGTTTATACATGTGGCCCCAGGTTTGGGTCATTTCCCTTCTATAGCTAAATTCCCTGTTAAATTCCTTCTAAAGCTAAATTCCCAGGTTGTGTTTCTGCTGCGTTTTTGTTTTACTTCATACTGAAGTTCATGTGACCTTCACGTCTTAATATTTGGAGTTTTAACACAGTCTATGACATCAGCACAGTTATAATGTCGTCAATGACTCCATAAGCACAGTTTTAATACAGTGATTTCATGTTTGGTAGCTGATCGCCTTTCTCACTTTGCTCTAACATGGCATTCCAAAAATATTACCACTTTTTCATTATTTCTGTGTTTCATTGATTGAGAACAGCCACCAAACACATATACATCAGAGTAGAGAGTACTTCAGACTAAGTGAACCACTTTGTGTTTGGTGACTATGTCTTGGAACACTGCCGTTTATTTTCAATAGGAGTTTAATCATTAACATCATTTTAAGCATCAGCAGTATGAATGTGTGTATGCAGGTCTGTAAGAGTTATGGCTCTCCCTGTGAGATATATTTCTCTGCATTTTAGTCAATTTAAAGCCAAAGGCAATGTTGATATTGCTTATTTGAGTTATTATTTCAGTGTTATTGTGTATTATCTTGGATTATTGCATTGTCAATGAATCTCTTGCCATTTAAAAAAAGATTGCTGGTGCAGAATTAATGGGCTGTAAGAAGTGTTTTGCAATTAAAAGATTTTTTGAATTAATTATGCCTTCCCAAGTGAAAAAAAAGAAAAAATAAGTCAAACAATATATACAAAATCACAAATCATGTTTGGCATACAGATACCATAAATACATAGCTGACCAAAGTAATTTTCAAGTTGATCATTAATGACATTGATCACACACCTCCGATCAAGGCAGTATTTTTGTTTAAACAGCAATCAGTCCAGAGATCACATAGAATTGCACCAGATTGACCTTGGGGGACAAATTGCAGTAAATTATGTCTCATAACTGCAGAAGACATTGGGACAGGAGAGATGCTGGCAGATTGATCAGTGTGGAGCCCCCAAAATGATGAGCTTAGCCAAACCAACTGATTGTATATCATATTACTACCTAGTCTGCATGTATGTGATAAGCAATTACAGATCATTATGTTATTTTCATTTGGGTCTCCATCAACTACAGTGTATGTTTCAGAAAGAGAAAGTGGCAGGTTTATTAAAAACGGTATTATTCAGCACATGCAAATTTATTCGGACATGGGCTACCTGAATTAGCGGATGAAGGTTAGGTGTTAAGAGCATGAGGCAGTATTGGAAAGAATAAGAAAGAAACTAAAAACCAGCACACTGACCTGACGAAGACCGATTTGGTCGAAACGTTGTCTGCTCACGAATGTAGCTAGATAATAAAATTACCACTTGAGAGCATTATAGCAGTGTTCTGGAGTTGCTTTCATATTCTGCATTATCCTTTTTACCCAGCACCTGCGCCGAATTTTTGGATGTGCGTATGCCTATTCTTTAAGCAGTATCGGAAAGACACACAAATGTAGGCCTACTGAATTCAAAATGGAAATTTGTGGATTTCTATCCATGGCCATCGCTCCTGGATCTGTATTGACACCCTGATTTGTAACCTCAGCTGCTATTGCCAGCTAAATTATAAATGAATAATTTAAAGTCAGAGGGTGGTTCCACATCGACAGTCAAAGCAACAAGTAAAGCAGTATGGTTTCGAAAAATAAAGCACATTAAAAAAAATACTGAGATGAAAGTAAACGATTCGAGAATTCCTTTTTGAACATTACAGAAGCTCCCCGTATCATCACATCAGTTGATGTTTTAGTCCATTTTCAAATGGCCTAACGCAGAGTTGCAATCCTCTAAAATCTCATTAGAGATCATTTTGTGTTCCCCAAAACTTGTTTTAAAAAGGGCAAAGTGTTTGAGGGAGGACTAATGCGACCTCTGATAAGGTCCGTGTCAACGCAAGAGAAATCGTTGTTGGGGAAAAGGGGCTGAATCTTTATTCTTGTAGTGCCCTCACTCCAGGCTGCTCTATAAATTATGTACCAGATTAACAGGTGAACCTTTCTCCTTAAGCACTGGCTGTTTAAATTTCCATCAGATTTTACAGGCCACTAACTCTCAGTTTGTGTTTCCCTATGCGGATATGCTGGCATTCCTCCGTTCTGTTATTGACAAAGCTTAGGATGCCAAAAAAAAAGCGTATGTATTTTTTAAATTGCTGCAGTGATTTTATTGTACAGAATTGGTGTTGGGGAATGACCATCCATCCAACTGTCATATTTTATCTGGAATTCAAACATACAGTGTGTGAGTAACAAATATCCATATGGCTGGTCTTCTCTGAATCTATATGTTTTAACACAACCTAAAAATAACATCATAGGTGGCAATAGAGCATAATGGTTAGGGCACTGGGCTTGCAACTCCACAGTTGTTGGTTTGCTGCCTTTGTACCCTTGAGCGAGCTGCTTGAACCTGAATTTCTTCAGTGAATATCCGCCTGTGTGAATAGATTATTTGTGTAAATAAATGAAAGCCGTGTGAATTGCTCTGTAAAAGTTGTAGATGTAAAGAAAATGAACTGTGGTATGAAAGAATGGACCTTGATTCACAGCAGCATGTGATCTGAGATCTGGGTGATGAGGGGTAAAATGAGTGTAGGATTGTTTGTTTCTTTCTCTCCCCCATTTCTTTTTACTGTGTCAGTTGATGGGTTTAAATGAGCATTTTGCATTCTTGCATTTTAGCATACACCGACCCAAATGTTTCACAATCCATTTGAAAATACTTGAGATGGATAAATGTTTTACTTATTAGTAATGAGATTTTATTCATATACACTCTCAGAAAAAAAGGTACGAAAAGTACCGGAAAACATACAAATGCTCACTGGGGTGGTACCCTATAGGTACATAAAATTGTACCGCTAGACAGCAATACATAATTAATTTGTACCTTTTTAGCTTGAAAAGATACTTGTTAGTACCCAAATCGAACATTGTACTTCCAGGGTACATTTATGAAATTGGTTCCTTAAAGAAGAAAATGTACCTTCATTGTACCTTTATTTCTGAGAGTGTACCGAATGAAGTATATGAAGTAGGTCCAGCAGATGTGACCTTATCACTGTTCCAAATGAATACACAAGACTGTTCACTTGAGGAGATGTGTCTATTGGACTAAAGGTCCCTGGCCTTCTTGCACTTTCCCATTGCTGAAGTCTGACGTTCAATTCTTTGGAGGCCTTATTGCATCCTTCAAATAGTTCAAGCATCAGCTAGTCAAAGGTGTTATAATGCATTCTGGTGAATGATTTAACCATTTCACATCTGGATTTGAGGACTCGTCAAATATTCTGTTCCTTTCTTTAATCCTTTGACAGTCCACCTTGTAACTTTGTTTAGATGCTCTTAGTGTTTTCATTTCTCTTGTATATGCTTCACAGTTCTCTCTGACCTGTTCAATAAAATCAAAGAGCTGTAGGCAGTCTGCACAGATTATTTTATTCTGTAAGGCCGTGCCAGTAGCATTTACTCTTTAGAGAATGCCTTGGCTCACAAAAAGTCCTAACAGCAGATTCCATGGTGCCCATTATAGTTTTGTCTGATCTGCTTTGTACTAAGTCACACTGGGCATTCCACTGGTGACAGCAATGTCTTTCAAAGCAACCTAGATTGCTTTGCAGCCTTATATCAAAACCCGGGTTGCGTTAGCTCTTGCAGGCCATCCTCTGATGCCATCCTCTCCCTTGCATTTCTCTTAGTGGGGTGTGAGAATCGCCCGACGATGAGTTGAACCTGAGGAAAGGTTTTTGAGATGATGAAGGAAACGGAACAATAGCGCAGTACAGAGTACAAAGTCAAAGGGTCTTCATTCTGATTCCTCGCCTGATGTTTACACATTATCATTGCTTTGGCCATGGAAACAACTGGAGAGACAATGTTTTAATAATAAAATTATTATTATTATTATTACTACCGTTTCCCTGTGCTGTATGCAAATATATCTTACCCGTTTCAATTTCCAAGGAACAAACGCAAAGCCAGATGAAAGTTGAGTGTAAATAACCAATGAATCCAAAGTAGCAATTTTGTTATGGAAAGTTTTATTGACCTTGTCCTGGCCTGGACTGTGATATCTCTGGTGTCTCTGGTTCCATCTGAATTCTGTAATGTGATCTATTATTAGGGTGAATTGGTGAAAATGTAAACGGCATGAAGCGTGCAGGACAATCTGAAGAAGTGCACTACTTCAGGGAAAGGTTAATGCATCCAATTTAGCGAGCCGTTTGTTTTTTTGGAGGGGTGTACAGTATTGTGGTGAGAAGAGTTTGCTTTCATTTTATTGAACTGAACCAGCCTTTCGCAAGCAGCACATTTGATGGCCATCTGTGTGGTCTGAGACGCGTTCCCCCGAAACCGTAAAACCAGTAGGTGCTTTGCCTCAGACACATGGCTGTAAACAGACAACTGGTGTTGCACCCCTCTCCTCCTAAACATCTGTGATTATCATTCTGGTAGTGTCTCCACGCAGCCGTTAGCAATTAGGCTGGCCTGTGTGTGGCCATTAGGGACAATTTGGACGTTTATCAACAGCAGCGGAATGCAATTAAGAGGAGCTCCCCCGTGTCTTTCAAGACGTCCTTTGACTTAAATTGTATCATTTTTCCAGTATAGATATGAGTAATGACACCAGACACATTTCTTCTATTGCGTGGTGGTAAATATTCTATGCAACTGCATAAATAGGTGAAAAAAGGTGCTAAATTCCTTTATAATTACAATAACATTCCAACCCAGCCTGGTACAGCCTATATCCAGTGTCCACTATAGGGTTGTGCCAGGCTAGGTTGTGTTGTTAATGTATGATTATAAAGGAATTTAGCAAGCACTCTTATGCAGAGCAAGAGGGAGAGAATGGAGTCTGGGTTGATTATAAAAAAGAGATATATGCCTGTTGTATGTGTCAGATTATTTATTTTTTCCTGAGGTAAAAGGACCAACTGTCAGTGTGCAGAATATTATTTGGGAGCAATTATCTTTATCTGTCTGTTTAAGAGAAAGAGATACACTTTGCAAGAGCTGTCAAGAAATAGAAGAATTATTTGGTTTTATCAGTGAATCTGAAAGAGTACAGGCTATGTCTCTTCTAAAAAATGGTCTGTTTAAATGGCTTAGAATTGTCATCTCTTCACCATAAGAAAATAGTCGTGAACACGGAGGAACAGCGATGGCTGACGGCTGTTTCCAAAATCCTTTCAGATGATCTTCAACCAAATGTGTTTGCATGCACAACAATAATCCTAACCCAAACAATGAACTATTCTGACGACACGTGTCATGTAAACACCTCATTCCAATAAGCACAACCTGAGTATGCCTGTATGCTGGTTTTGAGCAACCTGCATAAATACCCTATTGATAAATGTGTTTCCAGGCAACCGGTTGGTTGGAGTAAACCAATTATCTGGTCCCCTGTTGGACCTGTACCGATTGTAATTAGGTGGTCCTCCAAGGATGTCATGGTTACGTACTAAGATAGGCTAGAAGGATTGGCCAGAGGTCATCTTAGGAATCATTCTTCCACAATAAGCATGGGAGTCTGTAGATACAGATTATCTTTCGCACACAAACACACACAAACGTACACATACTCTCTCTCTCTGAGACACACACACACACACACACACACACACACACACACACACACCCACAAGGTCAATCTGTTCTTAGGATCAGATATTAATGACCAAGTTTATTTCCATATTTGTAATCACTTGTCAGCATACACACGCATATTGCCAACAAAATGAGGTCGTAGTATAAAAGTACGTTTGTGGCGTTTCTTATCCCCTCCTCCTTTCCCTCCCTTAACTTTTGTTTTTCTTACAGTTGACAGTCCTTCAATGTTGCCAGAGTGGTGGTGTCCTAAGCTGAGTGATAGCGGAGCTTAGGTCGCCTGCTTCTTATCTCCCACCGCACCTGCACACTGCAGTAGGTCAGCTGTTTTGGTCTGCTTGTCTAATGATTTTTTTTCTGAACCGCCCCCCCCCCCCCCCCTGTTGTGATGACACTTTAAAGGACTAACCTTATATAGCCAGCTTTTTTTGGTTGCAACACTGTGAACACAAAAGAAAAACATATAATAAATTAACACAATAAGATGTACAGGCTGCGTGACCATTTCTGAACAGACACAGGGAGAGGTCGGCAAATCTTTTCCATAATACCTTCACTGCTTTTCAGTCCACACCCACAGAAAAGCTGCTTTGTGTTTATTTTCTCTATTTGGTTCACAAAGAGGCAATAAATTAATCACAGCACAAATAAGCCAGAATCTGGCAAAAGATGAACAAGCCAAATCTGGAATGACACTTTCATTACCCTCTACAAGATGTTTGCAACAGACTGTTAGTGAGTAAACTGTACCAGTGTTCCAATTTATAATTTTAATACTCTCTAAGATGGACAGCTGCTTTTAACTTAACATCTGATTAGGACAATGTTGTGATGAAGATTTCTCTGGATTCCCCAAAACATGTTCAATGAAATACTGTATAAAACCAATTAATTGCACAATGATAGACGATACGTTTGACACAAAATAGTATACATTGAATACAAGTATGCTGTACAAGGAGGCTGCTTGAATTATTATTAATAAACTTTACTTTATTATTATTATGCCAGCATGATTTCAGATGTTCAACAGCATAATATTCACAAATCAAAATTAGCAAAGGACTGATTTTTTCCCAGTTAATTAACTTAATTATGTGTTGTTCTTTTTTGATCTTCCTTTTTTCAAGATATTTATTTAAAAAGTAGGTCAAGAGTTAGGGTGTAGTTTCACATGTAGTTCTTTTTAAAATAACCAAAACAGTGAACCAGCTGCAAAGGAGGTCTGTCCATTTTGTTTTCTCGTTGTAAATGGACTTGAAAGAGGACTTGGCCCTGGTCCACTTAAGCATTGATGAGATCTCAGACCACTTGTTCACACCACAGCTCCTTTAGAACTCAGACCCCACTGCTGTAACTTTGGATTGCGGGTCATTTTCTTGAAGATGGGTTCTGCAGATGTGTTTATCACTTGGTTGTGCTACATTTTGAGGAAGCTGATGGGAAATTGAGAAAGGGATGCTAGAATTGCAGTGAAATACAAGAATGTTCTGAGATAAGGAGAGAAACTGAGGAGACAAACATGGAGGAGAAGGATTTTGCTGCAGCACCACCAAAACCAGTTCATGCTCCTTCCCAGTGAGCAAAAGCCACAATCTAGACATCTATGGGATAGAAATATTGGTGGAGAGATGTGTTGACATAAGCGGACTGGGTTAACCGTAATATAGCTCCGGTTTTACCCGGATATAGACTGGGTAGTGGGTACGTCCACGTCGGCTAGAACACTTAAACTTTTCAACTTTTCAACTTTTCACCTGAATGATGATGTTTCACTAAATTTTCACCACAAAAATGTTCACTGGGTTGCCATACTTGTGACACTTCAAATCTCAACTGAACTGTTGGGGCCATATTGTGTTCATAAATTGCGCAAATTAATCTGACCTTGAAACAAACCAGAAACTAAACGTTTGGTTTGTTTCAGAGGGGTCTGAGTTTGTTTGGCTTGTTCACATTATGAGCAAAAAATGCTGAGTCCACTTGAGAGGCTGAAATGAAACACGTGTGAAAAGACCCTCAGAGTAAAAAAAAAGAATCATGTTTATTGTTTTTGAGGATATTTTCAAGATTTGGTATGTCTCAAAGCCTCAGCATAAAAGATTTACTCAAATATACACTGTCTACTATGTTACAGTATTTTTATGGTTTTATGTTTCTCTTCTTAGGCCTTGCTAATCCGTACGCATTCAGAATTTCTATTTTGGTTCTCAATTACCATAGTACATTAGTACTTCATCAATATTGCATATACTTGCTGATCTTGAATATTGTTAGCCAGGTCTGGCAGCATTGCTCATTTAAGTCAGGTGAATTAACTAATGGCTGTTTTACTGGATGAGGGCAGCCGCTCAATAAATGTAATGTAAACAAATTACAAAAATATTACGAAATAAAGTTCAGCAGTTTTGCAGAGATGTTGGACTCTATTAGTCTCTTGGCCAGGTGCACTTACTTGAATTTAAGACAATAATGATACAATAATTTTGCTAAACGGGCTGCTTGTCACCATCAGCGACGTGGTTCTTGCATGCAATAATGCGGCTGATAATATTCAAAATTCTGGCAGGATGCTGATTTTGCACGCCAAGTTGGAGATCTTTCAACGGTTTGTTTTAATTTGAGGGAGACATTTGAGAAAAAACCAGATGTTACAGTATGTGAGAAGTGGTATAATACTGTCATCCAATGGAAGAAGCCATGTTTGTTGAGACAGAGAAACTCTGCAGTACTGTACTGTATCTTAGTGCTGTACAAGATCACATGGTTTATTCAATGTCACGTCCAACAGTGTGCTGCTGTGCTCCTACCTACACATTGATATTTGCACATTACACACAACTATATGTGTGATGCATTTATCAGACTTTCCTGGCTTTGGTATGTGTGTGTGTGCGTGCGTGCGTGCGTGCGTGTCTTTCAGCCAATCAGCAGCTGCATGTCAGTGATGATCACACTTAAAAAACATTCAATAATTATTGTTACAGTATATCACTCAGACCTAGTGCACATGCGTGCATGCATTTGTTCATTTGTGAGTGTGTGTGTATGGTGTGTGTGTGTGCGTGTGTGTGTGATAGACTGCTCACCTTACTCACCCAACGTGGTCCCAACAGAGCCTGAGTACACATTGGTCTGTATTAAATCAAAAACTGTTCTAGACTTTGACTATTATTTTAAGATTTTACTGACAATTTTTCTTTCTTTTTTCTTCATAATTATATTTTAGCAATCACTAAAGCTAAGTAGGCAAACTGTATTTGTAAAGAAAAAGTGTAATGGTTGTGTTTACTTGCAAGTTAAAGTTGAGGACATATTTTGATTGAATGCAGTCCATAATTGTCAAATCTTATCCAAAAAGGGTTGATCTGGGTGCAGGTTTTTGTTTTAGCCCAATACTAATACACCTGATTCTACTTATCATGGTCTTGATTGAAGACCATGATTCGTTTTTTAGTTGAATCGGTGTAAAAATACGGTGTCTTATTGCTGGGCTATAACTAAAACCTGCACCCACACTGGCCCTTTTCGGATAAGATTGGACACCCCTGGTCTTGACCATGACAGCATGCTTGCTGTTTGATTTCCAAGAGAACTAGATAGCATTAGTTGCTAGCATTGCCATCCCAACTAGAAACACAAGATGCATAGCCCACTCATTGTCCCAATAGAGATATCCTTGCTAATTAGAATCATTTGAATTACTGTGGGTTCAAAATTTGATAGAAGTACTTGGGAAATAAATCATTTTATGATTCATACTTAATAGGAAGGCAGAATCACTTGTATTGCATTTTAAATGCTTCCCAATATATTATAACCCAAAAAGGAGGGAGGGGAACATAACATTAAAATGATTACCACATAAATATAATATAAATGTGGGTTATTGTTTCTGTGCTCTGTAGGGCAAAATAAAACTAAATATATAGCAAACAAATAACAACAAATTAATCATGTTGTGTCAATTGAGTACATGTGGGTCAGAACACTTCTGAAATATTTTTTAATTATAATTTTATATTGTTTAGGTTGTAATATTGTTTGGGACCCTGCCTAGCATTCAATAGCAATAACATTACAATGGACCCCTTGCTTGGAGACAAATGAAACAAATGAAAGATTATGAGAAACCATTTTAAGACAAGGGCACTTGCTTCTCCTTGCGTCTGCCAATGAGTGATTGCAGTTCTCTCTGTTCTGAATAAAATGGTCTTTGGAGTGTTTTTTGTTGTTGTTGCAATGGGGTCATTCATAGGTGTAACAGATATTTATCTCTGGGTGACTTGCACCCCTGCTGATTATGCTCAGGTATTGCTTTGCTTTTGATTAATAGATTAATAGCTTCATGTGTTAAGGTGTGCTTTGTATGCAGGCTTCTAGTAAGTATTACCGTTGGATGGCGGTCTGTTCTTTATTACCATTGTACAGTACAGTTGTATGTTTTTTATGGGCTTCCATAGTCATTACCATTGTATGGCATTCTGTTCTGTATTGGTCTGCTGGTGTGTGACCTCACGACACTTTTCACTTGTGATCATGTGATTGATACAAAGTACCGTTTTCCGCCATTTAATTTCTTTCATTTGAAATTTGAAACCCAGTGGAGTAAAAGGAGCTGCATAGCTTCAACTGATGTCTGCTCAGAACTATCTGTAATGGTGATTGAGGTTTGCGAGGTTTGAAAAATGTTCCCCAGACAGAACTGCATGTGCATTGAATTAGTTTTTCTTGGATTTTCAAGGATTTAGGGGATTTGAATTCCTGGATGCTCTCGCCATGTGATTGTCGCTCCCCCCCCTCCCCGCCCCCCCGCCCCTCCCCCCCACAGACACACTTCTCATTGTCTCCCCCTCTTTCCTCACCCCTCAATCATCAGCATCAATATTATCTGGTAGCTCTTCCTTACAGTGAAAGAAGCACCAACCAGAGTACCCGGATGTGGAAAATGCATGTCTCTTCATAGGTTTGGACCATTTTCCTTCACTCTCCACATTTCCCTGTCCTCGTAAATGTAAAAGGATGTACTATGAATATGACATTCTGATTATAGCATCCCAGCCTGCCAACACTTACTCTACATGTCATGTAAAATAGTAAAAGACTATCTTGCCTCTGGTGCAGAAGTATATTACTGTTTATTTATTAGGTATACATCCTTGTCCTTCACAATTTAAAGATAATTAAAAGTAACTACAGATTATGAATTGCATATTAGCATCTATGATACTAGCTAGCAAATACCTAAGATGACACAGTGTAGCAGAATTATAAAAGTGAAATATAAATCTGGGTGTATAAATGCATCAGCATCAGTGTAAACATTATTTGGCTACAGCATTATACATTACTCTGCCTGTTAGGGACATTCTGAAGTTAAATGAACTCAAATGCAGGTTGAATAAATGGGTCTTCAAGCAATGATGCAGGGTGTGATTTCAGTGGTCCTGATTGGGATAATGACTCTAATGAAGTGGTCTGACCTTACAAGTGTAACTATAGCACCAATTTCAAGGCTTGTGTTATTTCTGTTTGATAGGGAGTTCTATAAGCCATGCTAATATTACATTATAGTCATTCAGCAGACGCTTTTATCCAAAGCGATATACAATAAGTGCATACAGAAAGGTCATCAAAGTAACTACAGAACAGATGAGACAAAGCACATCCTTCACATAATGTGGCAGCTATCCCTAGTAATGAACATTGAATGTACAACCCCAATTCCAAAAAAGTTGGGACAGTATGTAAAATGCACATAAAAGCAGAAAGCAGTGATTTGTAAATTCTATTTTGTACATATATTTAATTGAAAACAGTACAAAGAAAATATATTTAATGATTTACCATATCAACATTATTGATTTTTGTAAATATATGCTCATTCTGAATTTGATGCCTGCAACATGTTCCAAAAAAATTGGGACAGGGGCAAAAAAAAGAAAGACTAGGAAGCTCAAAAAAACACCTGTTTGCCATTCCACAGGTAAACAGGTGATGCTATCATGACTGGGTATAAAAGGATATCAAAAGACTCTTGATATTTTATTTTCAGGTACTCTTAGAAGCAATACTATAATCTCTCTGCATTTGAATGGATCTCTATGGGAATTGGGAGGTGGGAATAGATTAAGCTAGAATTTACACAGGAATAGTATGGAACCCATGGCTGGTTAAATGGCTGTAAGTCATCAAGTGTCTAAGGTATGAAATGAGCCTCAAACCATCACTCTGCTGCCAGATATGCAGTAGATATGGATGTATCTGTCATGGTTAGTGGCTGTCTCCTTTTGTTTCTACCATGGTTTTCCGTTTGGCGTCGTCTGAAGCTCTATCGGATTTTTTCTTCCTCCGTTCCGGTGTTTGGATCTCTCCGGGTCATTATCTCCGACACCTGTGTTTGGTTTCCGTCGGCTATAAATAGAGCTTAACTTCCGCTTTCCGGTGCTTCTAGATTGTTGTGGAGTTATTCCTAGAAAGCCGGTATTGGTATAGGTATAACTCTTTAGCTTCTGTATCTCTGTTTGGTGTTATACAGAGACACAGCTATTTGTATAAGTTATAGGATTAGAATTTCTGGTTTTCTGTCCTATCGTCCTCTATTCTTTTCTTTTTGCCTGCAGCCTGTTTATTCTTTGTTCAGCTCCTTAGCCGACTGAGCTGTAGTTACAGGCTTGCTATTTTGTTCGTTTCTTTTTAGTTTTCTCGACCTCTGATATACGCAGATCAATTAGTGCGTGAGGTTCTTTCTTTTTGTTTGTTTCTCGCTGTTTTAGCGAATTCTCGCCTCCGTTTGAGGTTGTTTTGTGTTAGCCTTGAGCTGGGGAAGTTTTGCTCCCGCTTTTCAGTTTCCCTTTCTTCCCCTGGTGCGGTTTAATTCCGCTTCTGTGGCGTGTCTTTTAGATACGCTTTCTGAATCCTTACCTGTTGCGTTTGGTTCTCTATTTTCTAACCTAAAATCTGACAGTATCACTTTAAGGGTTGTTTATCCTGACTCATTTTCCTATTGAACTCTGAAAAAATAAGCCAGGAGAAACAACCCTCCAAGTGATCCATCCATATCTACTGCATATCTGGCAGCAGAGTGATGGTTTGAGGTTCGTTTGATACCTCAGACCCTTAATTACTTACAGCCACTCAGCCAACCATGGATTTCATACTATTCCCGTGTAATTTACAGCTTAATCTAGTCCCACCCCCAATTCCCATATAGATCCATTCAAATGCAGAGAGGTTATAGTATCGCTGAAAATAAAATAACAAGAGTCTTTTGATATCCTTTTATACCCAGTCATAGCATCACCTGTTTACCTGTGGAACGTTCGAAACAGGTGTTTTTTTAACTTCCCAGTCTTTTTTTTGGCCCTGTCCCAACTTGTTTGGAACATGTTGCAGGCATCAAATTCGGAAATAGCGTATATTTACAAAAATCAATAAAGTTGGACTGTTTTCAATTAAATATATGTAAAAGAGAATTTACAAATCACTGCTTTCTGCTTTTATGTGCATTTTACGTACTGTCCCAAAAACATACTGTTTTTGGAATTGGGGTTGTAGTTCAGTAAGCTGTGGGTAAATCAGCTATACTATAATTCTTAATACTATTATAAACCATAACAAACAGTTAGACAAGAAAACACAGGGAACAAGGTGTCATGGTTTATGACCCTTTCTCCCTCGCGGTTGTGTTCCTCGGTCACCACACGTGGGCGCTGCTCCGTTAGTGGAGTTTTGGCTCCATCTCGTCTTTCGCGGAAGAAGTCTCAGCGTTGACAGGTGTGTGTGCTTTGGGGTGAGCTATTTAAGCCCATGTTTCTTTCGTTCTGGGCTTCGATATTGATTGTTGATTGTGATTGTTTGTTGTTTGTACTGTGGTGTATTTTTGGCATTATTTGTGCTGTTTTGTGTGCGGTTTATTTTCGCCCTTTTAAAGTTTTAGCCAGTATGATAGGTCTACAGTTAAGGAGACCGTTTTGCTCCGTTGTGCTATATTGGAGTTTTGCGGGACGTGCCTTTGTGCTTTGAGCTTTCAGGATGAATTCCTTTTTGGTGTGCTCGTTTCTGTCTCCGCTTTCTGGTCTTACCTTTGTTTGTCTGTTGCCTAGATCGTTTGCCCTTTTTCTGTCTCTTTCGCCTCTCTCTGGCTGCTGTCTTCTGTGAAAGCTAGAGGAGTCTTTGTTTGTGTGTATTTGTATGGTAGTTTCTTACTAAGAGACAGGGGGCCCTATCTTGGCGATCTTGGCGCTTAGTCTAAGCGCATGGCGCTAAGTCCATTTAGGGCGTGTCCAAGTCCACTTTTGCTATTTTAACGGCGTGTTTTTTTGGCGCTAAGCACGGCGCATGGCGCAACTGGGCTGAACCTAGTCGCTTCATTACTTATAGGTGTGTCTTGGGCGTGACATTCAATAAACCAATCAAAATGTCATATCCCATTCCCTTTAAAAGCCTGCTTTTCCACCTTGGCGGATTGCTTATATGATGGCGAAACAGACATGCTCGTGCGTGTTTAGTGTGATCAAGGAATAGGCTAAATGGAGTATGATCAATATTATTCGGACTAACCATTAGCCTATGAGTTCCCGGTAATTCCAGACAGGGCTGTTATTTTACAAAATATGTGCGGTTAAATTTCGTTAAAAGGACCTGCAACAGCTGAGAATAAGCTATCAATGGCTTCAGTCTCACCTTAGAAAACGCCAAATTAGCCTGCTTGTTCAGCGAATTTCGTTTGATTATGCAATGAAAGTGTCAAACATCAATTCCAAGAGGCTGTTCTCATGGAATTCTCGAAGTTCAAGCTTCATCCAAAGTTCATTAGGCTACCTGCATAGTAGGCTAATATTGATTAATAACATACATACCGTTATTTTGCCTTAATGATGACACTAAATAGCCTACAATAAAGCTGTTCAGGTTCGCAACCCATAAGTTCACGCATATTTCCCCTTGTTTAATAATGTCCTGTTTATGGAAATGTGACCAACCTGTTTTACTCGTAGCGTAATCCTTTAAAACAATCCACTTTCCCAGGAAGACCGTGAAACGTGCGACTTGAGAACATGCAGCTCACGTGCAGAGAATGGCATTAAAATTAATTGTGAATTAATTGTGTAACGTGCTGCAAATTTGTTTTAGTTTCTAATTAGACGCTTAGTTCTCTTTAAAATCGTTTTGTTCAGTTAAGGAATAAGGGGTGAAATCAGCTGGGTTTTAAACGGTGAGAGTATGGAAAACTGGTCACTGTAATTTAAAAAAATTTGAAGGACGAAGAATAGCTAAGGTTACAATTTAGTTAACATGGTGACATCTCCGTTTTTTAACCATAGGCTATAGAAAAAAACCTTATGCACAGCGAATTCGCTGTAGCCTAGGCTATTTGAAAAACAATAAATGCAATATTCACTGGACAAGGTTTTGAACTTTTTTCAGTCACAAACCATTCTATTTACTTACAGGCTGTATTCATAGATAAACAGAGCTGTATTGTAATGACATCTGAAGCGCATTTTCAGAACTTAAATGTCCGTCTATTGCCGTGCGCGAGTTTTCCATTGAATGACAATTCACGCATTAGGTGCAAAGACAATTCGCGCATTAGGCTTGATAGCTATAGGTGTTATCAGCTCCTTTTTAATGGATAGCCATTGTCCCGTACCATCGCACATCGCCTGGATGTTGATGGAGTGGGCTGAGAGCAATGTAATGTGGCATTGTTTCCCTTCGCTGAGGGAAAGGTATGTGGACCTATGGAACCTTTTATTATTATGCATTTTTGATATAGCCTACACAATAATAATATTTCACATTGTGATCTAGATATTTTAGTCATGCCTGTGCACGCCCCTGTGTGTAACAGACAGGAGGGTATGTGCGTTGTGCACACGCCTATGTAGACGCACTTATATGCGCCGTTAAAATAGCATGTAAACAACTGCGACATGACTTTAGACCAGGTTTGTGGTGGTTCTAGCGCAAGCGCTTTCTGCTGGCTCAAGATAGCAATACGCCAAAAAGAATCCTGGCCACTCCTCATCTTAAGACCAACACGCCCAGTTCACTAATGATGGCGCAAGAGTTACGCCATCAAACATGCTAGTTTGACGGTGTAAGCGTTAGGCGTTATTATGGACCTAGCGCCGGGTGTAAGATAGCAAAGACACTTGCGTTTGCGTTAGCGCCGCTTTGCGCCGGGTGTAAGATAGGGCCCAGGGTGTTTTATCATACTGACTTTAGGGCTTTTTTTATTCTTAGAGGCAGGGCATGTATTTTCTATTGAGTTTGCGTTAATCTGTTAGCCGATAATTCCGGTCCAGCTGTCCTGTGCATCCCTCTGTACCGGTCTCTATACATGGAGCTTTTTGGGGATTTTGTTCGGAACTGTAGTTCTGTTCGCCCGTCGGTACATGTCTTCCCATGGGGAGACTGGACAATTTTGTGGACATGTTTGTGTGTGACTGCGAGTCTCTGAAAATAGCTTTGGAACGTTAGTTTTCTGTTCCATTTCGCCTCGTAACATTTCCACTTATTGAGAGGCTAGGGCGTGTATTTTCTACGAAGCTTGTGTGGTCATCTTTGCTAGTAAAGTTATGGGACGACGGTGCCCTGTCGGCTCGCCTGTAAAATGTTTCTCTCTCCTGGGAGATCGGGCGTTTACCCCTTTACGTTTTCTGGAGTAATGCGGGACTTGCCTATGTGGATATAGTTATCCGGACTTTCCCCTCCTGGCGTATGTGCCTGTGTGCATGTAATTATCCGGACTCTTCTCCCCTGGCTCTTATCTGTTCCTGCTTCCTAGTCTTTGCATGTGACTGCGAGCCTATCAAAGTAGCCATGGAATATTATAGCTGTTCCTTCGCCTCCTCGTACACTAATTCATATTAGTTTGCAAAGTTTGGTGTGTGTTTGTGCCATTGTGCTGCTCGCCTGTTCTTATGCGTCTCGTTATCAAGACAGGGCATTTATTTCCGGCTCATTCTCTAGTCACTTAGCTCGTAGAAGTTTGAGAGCCTAGTGCTTTGTTCCATTCGCTTTGTTTGGTTTTCTTACTGAAAAACCTGGCGTTTGTGCTTCTACTCTTTGGCGTGTGACAGTGAGCTGGTTAGTAGCTTTGGTACGTTTGGTGTGTGTTTGTGCTATTGTGCTGTTCGCTTGTTCTTATGCGTCTCGTTACTGAGACAGGGCGTTTATTTCCGGCTCATTCTCTAGTCACTTAGCTCGTAGAAGTTTGAGAGCCTAGTGCTTTGTTCCATTCGCTTTGTTTGGTTTTCTTACTGAAAAACCTGGTGTTTGTGCTTCAACTCATTGGTGTGTGACAGTGAACCGGTTAGTAGCATTGGTACGTGTGTTCCCTGTCTTGTCTCCTCCCTTATCTGCGGGGTTTCCCGCCTTAGTGGCCTTAGGGCTTAAAGAATCCCCTTGCTGCGTTTGGCTCCTCCTACCTCACACGTCACACCGCATTAGAGAAGGACCATGAGAAAAGGTCCTAGATTAGTATATCAGTCAAGGTAGAGTCTGAAGAGGTGTGTCTTCAGGCCATGATGGAACGCAGGCAGTCTTGGAGTAGAACTTAGGGGAATGGGGAGTTTGTTCCACCACTGAGGAGCTAGGGTAGAAAAGCTCCGCAGTCGGGACGAGCGAGAGCCATTGACACAGAGGGGGGGAAGTGCGAATCACCCTGCTGTAGAAGAGCGAAGTGGTGGAGCAGGAACATAATGCTAGATTAAGTCCTGCAGGTAGGCAGGGCCTGTGTAGGCTGTAGTGGCTGTAGTGTAGGCCAGGGTCAGAATTTTGAACCTGATCCTGGCTGCAACTGGCAGCCAGTTGAGTGACCTCAGCAGAGGGGTGACATGCGAACATTTTGGGAGGTTGAACACAAGCCGGGCAGCTGCGTTCTGGATCAGTTGAAAAGGCAGAATGGTGCAGGCTGGTAGGCTTGCGAGCAGGGAGTTGTAGTAGTCCAGGCGTGAGCTGACCATGGTCTGGACAAGAAGCTGGGTGGAGTAGGTGGTCAGGTACGGTCGAATCCTCCTGATGTTGTACAGGAGGAACCTGCAGGACCGTGATGTTGCCCTGATGTGCTCTTTGAAGTCCAGCTGGTCATCAAGGACCACCCCCAGGTTCCTTGCAGAGCGGGAGGCAGCCACCGTGGTCCCGTCAACGGTGATGGAGAGGTCATGTAGTGGGGGGGGGGGGTCTTGTATGGCATGAAGAGGAGCTCTGTCTTGTCAAGGTTGAGCTTCAGGTGATGGGTAACCATCCACTCAGAGATGTCAGCCAGACAAGCAGATATCCTCACCTTAACGTGTGGGGTAGAGGGAGGGAAAGAGAAGAAGAGTTGAGTATCGTCAACATAACTATGGTATGAGAAGCCATGTGAATTAATTACTGAACCAAGAGACTTAGTATAAATGGAGAACAGCAGAGGACCCAGTACAGATCCCTGCGGGACTCCTGTAGAAAGGGGATGGGGTGCAGAGACAGAACCCTTCCAAGAGACTTGGTAGGATCTATCAGTGAGATACGATACAAACTAAGAGAGAGCCGTCCCAGAAATGCCCATCTCAGTGAGTGTGGAGGTTGACCGTGTCGAACGCCGCAGACAGGTCAAGTAGAATCAGGACAGAGGAGAGGGAGGAGGCTCTAGCAGTGGCGTCACGGCCAGGAGAGCGGTTTCGGTGGAATGTCCGATTCTGAAGCCAGACTGATGTGGGTCAAGCAGGTTGGTAGAGAAAAACAGAAAGTTGGTTAAGGACAGCTTGTTCCAGAGTTTTGGACAGGAAGGGCAAGAGAGATACAGGACGGTAGTTCCTGACATCAGAGGGGTCAAAGCTAGGTTTTTTAAGGAGTTGGGTAACACGGGCAGTCTTAAAAACAGCAGGAACATGGCCACAGGTTAGGGAGGTGTTGATAATGGAGGACAGATATGGAAGCAGCTCACTGGATACAGACTGGGTCTTCCGGAATTTTAATCTTCCTACATCCTCTTAGTAACAGTTCTGAAATTATGGGAAACATTCTTTATTTTGTCTTTTTTCAGGAGCCGAAAATTCCGGAACGCCGCGTTCCTACTTTAAAATAGATATGCAATAAAAATTTTCATTTTCTTGAATTTGTTGTATTATTCTTCCAAAGTGAGAGCATTTTAAAAGCATTGTGGGAAATCAATGAAGGTGACATTGAAAACTCACTAAGTAGAAATGTTAATCTAGCGATTGTGCTTTTCACTCACACGGCCTTGTATTAATTATGGTATACTGGATGAAATTGCTTAGACTGGAAATATATACAAGTCCTGAGAAGATTACATAATTAGCTCCCAGAACATGCATAATTAACTCCAGGAATGCACTTCCATGTGCAAACAAAGTTTCCACATTAATTATACAGGGATTTAGAGAGGAAATTACATGTAAAGTTATCATTGTAAGGTCACTATTTTAACATGCCTCAAAATGCAAATCTCTTTGACAATCGGATATATGAAAGTATATCCAATTATTGTTATACATGTAATTATATATTAGAAAACCATCACTGAATTATAGTAAATTTGTAGCACTTCAGCTGTTGTCGTATTGACATTCATTCTTCTCCCAGAGCAGTGTTTATTTTTTCAATTTCATTATTTATGCTTTTAATTTTAGAAAAGAGAGGATGTTGTTGCCATCACAGGTGCAGATATTTCTTGCAGTTATGCAACTTTATACATTTTCAGTCCCATATACCTTGTTTATCCTGCAGAAGACCTTTGCAACACTGGGAATATTTGGCAAAACTCAATTTTATTTACAAAGCTCAAACATAATTGAACATTACTTGACATTTGGTTGATTTTGTTCAAAATATTGTCATGATTAGAAATAAAAAACCTAAAGGTCATAATGGGCAGGCTGAGCTCAGCTATGCATCACATTACAATTCACAGTTGTTTCTTGGTGGCAGCAAATCTTTTGGACTGAACACACACATGATCATCAGAACTAATCAACATATCCAAACTGGTAAACAATTTGTAATTACTGGGGCGTGGGGCAAACCAAGGGAATCAACTGGAGACTGTATGCTTTTGCTTGTGAACTTTCATACATCGACCAGTTTGTAATGAAAATGTACACTGTGGATTTAAATGCTGTAAACTTTCAGCTATTTGCTCAGTTTATTCTTCATTTATTTTTAGTTTGTGTTAATTATTTTAAAGTGAAAAAAAATGGCTTGAGTTGCAATGAGATATGATTAGAGAGTGAATCTGCTCAGGGGCCTGGAGAAATCAAATTTATCTTTCCTATGACCTTGGCAGCAGGAGGGCATTATTCTCATAATCAGAATCTAATGATTGGATTTGAGTTGCTTTAATTTTTTTCCCACTTGGCTCAGGCAGGGGAAATCATCATACACTCAACCCTAGTCCTGAAATACCACAATATCAGCAAGGCTACTCAACCCTGTTCCTGAAATACCACAATATCAGCAAGGCTACTCAACCCTGGTCCTGAAAGACCACAGTATCAGCAAGGCTACTCAACCCTGGTCCTGAAAGACCACAGTATCAGCAAGGCCACTCAACCCTGGTCCTGAAAGACCACAGTATCAGCAAGGCTACTCAACCCTGGTCCTGAAATACCACAGTATCAGCAAGGCTACTCAACCCTGGTCCAGAAAGACCACAGTATCAGCAAGGCTACTCAACCCTGGTCCTGAAAGACCACAGTATCAGCAAGGCTACTCAACCCTGGTCCTGAAGAACCACAGTATCAGCAAGGCTACTCAACCCTGTTCCTGAAAGACCACAGTATCAGCAAGGCTACTCAACCTGGTCCTGAAGGACTACAGTATCCGCAAGCCTACACAACCCTGGTCCTGAAGAACCACACTATCAGCAAGGATAACTGACCATGGTCCGAAGTCTGAGGACCGCTGTGCCTGCAGGGATACTCAACCCCAGGAGGGCTTTTGTGTCTATTTGGCTAATTATGCATGGTTACTTACCTCATTGATACAACTAAGACTTGATTTCAAATAAATAATTTCTCTGCCCAGCTCTGAGATGCCCAGTGGAATACAAAGAGCAGGAAACCCTGCTGGATCAATAAATGAAATCAAACACTAGTGTGTCCTGTAACGTTACCTCATATCAGTGTGCTGTCATAGGCTACTTGTCAGCACATGTGTAGCTAATCCTTTGCCTGTCCAATTAATCTTCCTCTTGCTGTGTCACATATTAATATGCTGCACAAGGTTGTCTATGGACTGATTTGTATGGCTTAAATCGAACAGTGACAGTGAGCTGGAAGCGAAATTGTGAACCTAAGTTTTCTCTGAGTATTAAGATTTCTCTTTCATATTAACTTTCTCTGAATCCAAACATGTGGAAAGGGTTTATATTTTCTGCAGTGATTATTGTTTCTTAAGCAACAAAAAAATCTAAACTGACAGAACTGGTCTGTCATCCTTACTGTGAAACAGAAAACTGTGGGTGTGATTACCCAGAATGCCCTGAGGCCGCTCACTCACCTGTAAAAATGATGCACATACGCTGTGATTGTCTCAATAGCTATAACCTTGAGGCTGGGAGAGCTAGAAGGTCAAAGTCAAAGAAATAAGTAATCCATCTTTGAATTACAATTTGCAATAGTGGATGATATAGAAAAGCTATCACCTTAGATATGTCATGAGGCATTTATATGGAGACAGAAAGATATACATACAGTATATGTCAGTGGTGGCAGGTCAGCTGAAAAGAGATGAGGTACAAAATATACCAATCAGAACTCTCAAACCCCTTCCGTTTACATTCCTCCATTAACAAACAAACATGTCATTTGCTGAATAGTCAATGCCAATAAGTATACTATCTGCCAATATTATTTTTCTGATATCCTAGCTGTTTCACAAATTTGCATGGTGCCCTGGTGCATGTACACCTTCAGATTATTTGAACTAGTGGATAACTGTATGCTCTGAATTTAGGATGACGATGTGGTCTCTTAAGATTCTGAAGTTTAAATGCTCTCGAAACAGCACTATTTTGATCACCTTTATGCGTGTTGTGCTCACAGCTGACACAATGTACAGTTAACGGGAGCTTTTCCTTTTTGGTTAAAAGTTTATGTTTAGCAAGGATTACATAGATTTACTGTATTTAACTCCATTCTATAATTAGCATTCTGTAAAGTGATGAGGGTGCAGCTCCTCTTTTTGCAACTGGCAGCCATTTGTGGTGCCATGATAATTTCACATTTTATATTTTAACCACTGTATGCCATGGTATTTCAAAATACTGCATTATTTTATGTTATTTTTGAATTATTGTATTCCTTCCCTTGTTTTGTTCAACATGGGAGTGCTCCTCCCAAACACATGCAGGCACGTGGGTGATGAACATCGATGAGCACCAGAGCGCACCTCCCAAACGCACACAGGCGTGTAAGGATAATTTACACATTGGCATCTGATCTAATGGCCCCATATAAATCTAACCTTCAACGTTTTTCTATTTTACAGTCTGAGTGTTTTAATGTAGCGCCATAAAATATTTTATGTACTTGCCCTATTAAACTTGTACCCTGTAGTATATAACTGCTGTGGTAAGGAGAAAAAAGACCTAACTTTTAACCCTTCGGAGAAAATAAAAAGGTTTTAGACCTGATGCGCATTTTGGCCAACTCATTTGGTGTGCTTGTTGTATCCAACTAAACACTTTTCTCATCACACATTTTCAAAAATGTAATGGCATTTTGCAGAAAGCAGGAAAACATCCATGCATATATGAGATATAGTGGAGCCCACTAAGAATATCGTAATAACTGTCTGTAATTCCATTGGACAGAATGATTCCTTACCAAATGCTCTTTAACTACTCTGCAGTACTATCGTGAACTTTGTAAACAAGCACACCCTTGTTCAGTAATATTAAGGTAGATAAAACATGCCTGTAACTTATGAATAAATGTTTTTTAAAACAAATTTTCTCCGTCCATTGATTTAAATGCACAATGCACGTATTAATATATTGCTTAAAAAATATTCTGGGACAAATGCTATTCTTACAAGCAGGTTGCATTATACATGTGAAATTGTGTATGCATTTAAGGGCTGAGAACGACCCTGAAGTCTGGGACTCACTGGAAAATTACAAATTTGCAAATGGACTGACTGGAAAATTGCCCGAGATGGTCACTGCTGTTTCTCTGATGAAATATGTAACAGGCTTTAATCCTGTATTCGATAGAACTGAACAATGTTTAACGTGCTATTAGACACTTTTGCAGTCTAAGTTTCTTAGTCTCATAAACATGCTAAGAGACTAGCCATGAAATAATTGCATCCTAAGGTTTGGATGTGCCTAGTCTGAAGCTTTTAATCAATACCTGCTTTCTCATAATGCACCAGGCCCTCTATGTCATAGAAAATGGCACCCATGTCCTTTTACACCTATTGTGCAGCAAGTAGCATTTTTATTCTTTGTTATGGAAGTAGAACTCACTATGTAAAACAATTAAGAGCCTCTGAGTAGAAAACACCTGCAGCTGAGCATTTGGGGTGAGTTTGGCCCCGTATGTGGGAGGGGTGCATCATCTCCTCCTGCCGAGTTGCATTGTGGGCCATTCCTTCAGCAGGCTTTGGCATGTACAGTGGTCTGTTGTTGCCATGGAGCTCTCACCATCACCAGTTACTACACTCCCCCCTTCTAGATGCAAAAGGACGTGAAAGGCTTTGCTTGTTCATCGTTTGTTAGATTTATGTCTGTTGTAAACATTCGTTTACATTTTCCCTCTTACGTCCTCACCTAATGGGCGTGAATGTGAGTGGGCAGTGTCGGCAAGATTTGTCTTCCTCTTCTTCTACAGAAGAAGAAGAAGCATTTATCTGTGTCTTCATCTATAACCTATTGAGCAGGAAACAGACCGGAAGCAATGATTTTGTACCATATAACTAAGCATCTGAACAACACTCACCACACCACAGGTCAAGATGAATATTATTATTTCACTTTCAAATGTATTTTTTTATTATTATTATTATTATTATTATAGCTTGTTTTTCCAGTAGTGGAAATGGAGACAATGTTGTGCAGGGTAGAATGGGCTTTTATTGTGGATGTGCACAAATCCTGTGTATAAGGAACAGAACTCACTGACAAGAGAGCTGTAGTAATGCAAGGCCACAGCCTTTACTAATTCAAGAGTTGTTTTCTGCCAACTCATTTTTCTTTGTCATTAACAATGTGCAGGGCCATTATTCCCGTCGTCTTAATTCCAAAACCAGTGGTAGCATGGTCTATTTCCTGCTCAATAAGGTTACAGATGAATACACAGATAAAAGCTGATTGACACATACATGTACATTATTTAAACTTTCTTGCCAAAGCGGGCTGTATTTCTTTATTTATTTATCCTCCATATAAATTGACACCATCATAAATGAGTTAGCCAGCAAGCTAGTTCATCATCATTATGACTTGAATTAATGATGCATCTACTTTGTAGCTGTACTAATTTTCATAATACTTCCTGCTCTTATGCACACAGGGTTATGTTCATTAGCACGCTAAGAGCCATCTTTGCTTGCTTTGGTTGCTCCTGTTAGTAATGTGCTGTGTGAAGCAGGAATTAAATACTTATCATATTGAGGTGCAC
The DNA here is from genome assembly GCA_029718625.1 of Synaphobranchus kaupii. Lineage (NCBI taxonomy): Eukaryota > Metazoa > Chordata > Actinopteri > Anguilliformes > Synaphobranchidae > Synaphobranchus > Synaphobranchus kaupii. The sequence continues at coordinate 13,892,891 of CM056383.1, read as the reverse complement.
CAGACTGAACTCATCTTCGTACCATTTTTCAGAAGAATCCCTTCTCTTTAAAACCAGTAGTTATTAATAGGAAGTTTACAATCATATGCAGAAATCAATCTTGGATCCCATTAAGAATTCTGCCGAGCTTACAAAAACTGAATAGAAGTATTACTTTTTTCATCACAAATACTGTTTAGCAAATTCATTTTTGGCGAATGGTTAACTCACCAAACTCTACTGGAAATTTGAGATTATTGTCTTAAGTCAAATTTAAGAATGAATGATGATTGGATCCAGGTCAGTAGGATTTATTGGACTGCAGAATTAAAACCCATTATGCATGACTACCACAGGCCTTACTAGCACAGCAAAGCAGGTAATTAGGTTCCTCGGTTTTGTATAACATTCTTAACACACACAACGTATACAGTATATCTATGGAATGGCAGCAGGCTTCCCTGTAGTCGGGTTTACATTTTAATAACCAAAAGTGACTTTGCTCTTCCTGGACTGTACTGTAATCATAGATCAAGCAATGCTTTAGATTTTGCAAACATTTTCCTCTCAAGAGATTCATTTCATCCAGTGGGAAAACTTTGGGTTGCTCCAAATTAGAAGTTTACCTCTTTCGCAAGTGAAATATTATCGCACTGCGTCACATGCCATTTAACGTGGTCATTTCTGTAAGAGTAATGGAGATAGACAGAATATTATGACCGAAATGTTTGTGTCTGTGATTTATCTGCACTTTGTTCCACTCTTCAATGCAAATTGAAAAAATACAGGCTCACTTAAATAGCAAATTTCAAGAATATGAAAAATCACAATGTTTTAGTTTTTAAAAAAGCTTTATTGAGTGCTGGTGAGTTGCAAACACAGGGTATACACAAACTTATAGTCGTAGGTGTGACACTCTCTGTCCCCGTCCCCATTTGTGCTCCTTGTTTTTCCCTGTTCTCACGTTTCCTGTTTGTTTTGCTCGTGCTGCTGGCTGGGTGTGGTTTCCCTCTTCGTGTCACTCATTTCCCTTGCATTATCTCTGCCTATCCCATTCCTTTCTCCGCCTGCATTTCTCACGCTTTCTGCTCTGTTAATCACTCACGCATACATTCTCATGCTGCACTTAATTGGTGCTCGTTAACTCTCCTATATATTCTCCTGGTGTTCTTTGTCTTGTGCCGGTTCGTTAAGTGTTGTTGTGACCGAGTTCGCTAAATGTTTTGTTAAGTTTCATTTGTGGACAAACTCTTGTCTTGTCTAGTCTCGTATCAAGAATCTAAGCCTTGTCTTGCCTTGCTTTGCTGCCTTAAGTCTTGCCTAGCTCAGCGTATTGACGCTGCCTGTTTTGTTCATGCTTTGCTTTGTTTAACGTCTTGTTCTGCTCTACCTGTCTGCTAGCCTGCAGCTATCCTAGTCACTCCACGCAGCCCCTGTCTCCCGCATCCCACTCCTCCTCTGCTACTCCAGCCCAGGATTCCGCCACTATCCAGCCCCTTGCCAACTCCCACTCCCGTTCTGCCCCCTGCTGCTCCATTCCTGGATCCGGTCCCTTCCCTTAAAATTCTCCCTATACTTCTGGAGTACTGGACGAAGTAATAAATTATGACCTGGATTATTGGATTTCTGTCTCTGAGTCGTGCATTTGAGTCCAGTCCCTTCTCGGACCATAACAGTAGGGTTCATTCCAATCGCTTATTTTTAGCTCCGCCCAATGGAAGACGCAAGGAAAGGATGCAAGGATCAGATACGAGGACGGAGGAATTAAGGCAACATGCATTAGGCAAATGGATCGTCCTTGCTCAGTGCATTATAATAAATAGATAGGCAAAATTTGATTTGTGTAGGGGTGGACCCGCCACATGGCAGATGTGGAGAGGTGGATATTTATACACATCATGCATGCTCCGAGAAAAGGCTTCCGCAAAGGCTACATTCGTGTTTCCTCACTGAAGCATCCTCCAGTAGACTCTTGCTTACTCGCTCAATATATCATTATATTTCAACAAATTCAAGATGTTAAGAGTCTCTTAAAACTCAAGAGGTCAGTTCACAACTCTTTGAATCATTAAAGCAGAAACTGTTACATCTGCCGTCTCCCTCTAGTTCACCTTCCTTTCGTTTAATCTGTATTCCCATTCCTTGTGTTTCGTGTCATGTTTTTCAGTTCACCCTGTTCGTCTCATGTTTTGTGTTTTCGTTTGCAGGCTGGGCGTGGCTCCCAGTCTGTTCCTGGTTTCTCCCTTTGATTTACCCCAGTCTATCATTTCCCTTGCTCTCGCACATTCTGCACTTAGCCCCTTCACCTGGTTTTTACGTTCACGCATTCCCTAGCCCGTCCAGCCTGTCTCCTACCCGTCCAAGCTAGCCCTAACCCATCACCTGCCCCGCTTTACTTTGCCCAACCCTTTATCCTGCATTCCCTTTTTATTTTTACCTGATTCCTGCCTAAATAAATTATCTCCCAAGTGGAGTTTACTGAATCTCTGTTTCTGAGTCTTGCGTTTGGGTCCAGTCCAGTACACTGCCATAACAGAAACACTTCATTTCATGAACAAACGGTCAGCTCATGGTCCGGAGGGCTGAAAAACAGTTTTCAAATCATTATCAACAGCAAATTAATCCACTTATTTTTTTTCTGTAAATATTTGGCTCTGTATTGAACTTATTTACATTTGTAACCTGCAATGTTTTCAAATGTCTGGAGCACTAGAACAACAATATGAATATACAGTAGGAGAAGGTTGAATAAGGAAAGAAAACAAATTAACATAGGAAGGAATTAAGGAAAGTAAGTTGCAGCATTATGGTGTAAGTCAGGAGTGTCAGACTCCACTTCTTGAAGGCCACGGTGTCTGCTGGCTTTTGTTGTGTTTAGCATCCTCTAATATGTTATTGATTGGCTCGAGAGTCAACATACTTTGTTTCCAAAGGTGCTAAATTGGCCGGTGATTGAAACGAAACCACAAATACCTATGGACACATCGAGGCCCTCCAACTTGAGTTTGACACACTTGGTCAACGTGATTATATGAAATCAAAGCTTCCTGCTGAAAAGGTAATGTGCCACGTTATTTGACATTACCATGCGTACATATAATTAGTGGTGTCAATACAGGTTGTTTTTTACACTCTTCCATTTCACAAGTTTACCATTTCTCTTCTTTAAGATTAATTGAAACAGTTGTGATTGCACTGAATAAACATTTATATGTAATGTATAAACTCATTACGATTTATAAAGTGATGCGTAGAATGAAACCGTAATGCGCAGAAACATCTTGTGCTCATGCTGAAGTTTCAGCAATGCAGCGGCAGTCATTAAAGTTTGGAAACAAAACACCGTGGTTGTCTCGTGAGTGTAAATTCCAGATCGAGCCCCCAAAGGGATTGAATGTGCCTGTGATGTTGGGGCATATGAAAGTCTTAGGCATAAATCCCGCTTAATTCCACTCTGAAAATCAATAATTTGCAAAGCCATTTCCATCCAAATGTTGCTCTCTGTTTTGTTAATCGCTTCATGCACATTGACCGACTCAAAAGCTAACCGCTCCTCTCTTTTCCAAACTGGATATATGGAAATAATAAGCTTGCAGACAGTCAAATTTGGTCAGCCTGCCAGGGGAATTTTGATAAGTGTCTTCAGTTCTGGATGCGTTCGCTCTGCATACCACATCTGAGCTTCACTAATGATCAATGTTCATTATTTTGGATTACTCTGTTATGTATCTGTTTATTTAGTCTGTGAATTCCCAAATGGTACTCAGGATAGCTGCTGTTGAAAGTTGTCCTAAACTGAAAATATGCCATTAATGATAATGCTCAGTCTGCAGAGGACCACAAAACAAACTTTTATGTCTTAGAAGGTTTTTGCTATATGGCAAGCTTCTTCTTCTAAATTCCCCAAAACACTCTCTGCATTGCCTAATAACCTGTTTTTATTATTATTTCTTTTTTTTGGTGGCTTTTGCTTGGCAATGCCAGAATCTGTTTGACTAAACACCTTAATCTCTGAGACAGTGGTGAATATACATGAAAACACACTGTCACAAAAACACTTTCTGTGTTTTATTTCAATGTGTCCCTGGCATGTATAGTTTCCGTTATCTCCCCTCATTACATGTAATATTTAATTGTTTTTTTTATCGTTTAATGTGTGTTTTAATATCAGATGAATGAATGAAAGCCGCTTCACTGTATATAGGTATTAAAAATAAAATCATAAATAAAAAATAGAACACCGCACAGAAGAGTTTTATTCTTATTTCCTATGATCAATTATGAATAGTTTGCCGTAAGGTGCTTTGCATTGCATCACCCTGGTCATATTGCTGTGTACAGTACACGTACCTTTCCTTCAGTTATCCCACAAAGGGGTGGAGATCAGAAACAGTGGGTATCCAAGAACGTAACCTCATGGCCCAAGTGACCATGAGTAATATTATAATTATAAGTGGTTAAACTATAGGCAACTTATTATTTTTTTGAAACTGGAGAGTGGAATAAAACTTTTCACTTTTACTGTATTTTTTCAAAGCACACTCAATTACAGTTATATTCTATGATATTTGATGCTCATAATTCTCTCAGGTGTCACTGAAGTAAACAAACTCTTTCTCTCTCTGGATATTATAAAAAGATAGAGGCTCAATGACTAATACATAATGTTACATGACCTCCTTTATAAAGGCATCATTTTCAGATTTTGGCGTGCATCTTGGCCAAGACTTCTTTGTCTTATTATTTTCCTTTTGAATGGCTAGTAATTTCCGTATCCCCCCCCCCCCCCCCCTTTCCAGTAGTACCCCTCCTAAGTTAAGTTACGGGGGATTGGGTCCATTTGATTGAGTTTTGACGAGGTGGTAGCTTGTGCTATTTGAATTTGCTGCATAGAGCAGAGTGTTGTAAAATGCTTTTAAAGAGCAGCCTCAGAATTTCATGGAACAGAAACCCACTGTTTTTCACAAGTCCACATTTTGAATTTTGAACAATGGTCACCAAAAAGAGAGAAATATATGTTATGCACATGTAGGTACACATGAAGGCGTCGTCACTGGCTGTAAATGTGCACCATACAAGCTTCTCTTCTGGATCCTTTCAGGACTGGCATCATCCTTTGTGTATCCATGAATGGCAAGATGTACCTCCAACAGTGCCATTCAAACATTTTTCATACATTTTGTTCACTGTGACAAAGCCACTGTCCTTTGTGATTAGACTAATTGCATACCTTGTTATTGGCCAGTGTTTCCACGTGAAATCAGTTTCTGCTGTTGTTACTGAGACAGTAAAACATTTGATTGGACGTAAAAGCCATTGTTTTTGCAGGCTGGAATGTTTTATCAGTAAATCAACTGCTCACTCTTGATGCCTTTCATTCTGTGGTTTGTTACCAGGATGGTGTCACTACCTCCTCTGCCAATTTTGGGAGAGCTTTTGATAAACCTAGAAGGGCCAACTGGCCAAGGTGGCGAGTTTCATTACATTTCATGTTATGTATTTATTTATTAGATTTTGTAGCAAGAGTTGTGTACCACAGCAGAGGTTTCATTTACAAATTGTTTGTGTCCCCTACAGTTTTGCCAGTTTGAGGGATTAAGGTGGACTGAATGAATATGTATGAACAAGTATGTTAAATTAATGAAATTGGAAGTTGCAATTTTAACAAATAATTGTGTCTTAATGTTGGTTACAATTTTAACAAGTATAGATCATGTATATCACCCTTATTATCATGTCATAACACCTTTATAAAACATTCCTGACCGAATGCTCAATGAAAGGTGATGCAACACATATGAAAAATGTTACTTTGTATTATGTTGAACAACCCTATGACCACGTTTACTGGAGACATGCTTACAATTGGGTTCTATAGATGTCAGGGTGTGGTAAATACGGTGTTGTACATGTGCTATTAAAACTTTAGTAGGCTACAATACCCTTTCAAAGTGTTTTGAACAAAGAGATACACTGAGAGTGTTGCCACAGTTAAGATAGTCCACAGTTGCTGCTCTGTTGTAATGAGGGACTTACAGCTGTGGTTCTAGGTTGGCATAAATTTGCTTTTTTTAGTGCTTTATTCATATGGACACTCGCTGGTCTGGGAATGTTATGATCCAGGTCTGGCACTGTTGCTCACATAACTCAGATGGATGCACTTATGTTTTCTTGTAATGTACGTCACTATGCATAAGAACATCTGCTAAATTAATGGTAAGTATTTTTTTAATGTTATGTTAATTTGGTATAATCTATAAGTGTCCAAGGCAACCAGTTGGGTAAAGTTAAAACTCCTTTATTCTGTGGACAAGAACATACCAGCTGTTGATGACCAGTGCATTGCGGCAACAATGCCTTTTTCAGCAATTAACAATTACATATATATATATGAGTAACATTTCAATGAATGTCAACAACCATTGCTAATCACCTAATTAATGATTGGCTAAATGAATTCGATAGAAAGTAAATGATTAATGAAAATAACTGAGGGATACAATGTCTATTGAAAGTAGGTTATCCCACACAGGTGTGCGTTCTGCATTATTTAAGCAAATAACATCCTAGCATGCTCACAGTTGCATATATAAACTACAAATATCAATATCGGGCATCAGCAGGCAGTTTTTATCAAAAACGAAAAACTGAACAGAGATGCTACAGTTGGCGTTAGCGTATCTCTCTCTCAGTGCACCAAGTGAGTCTGGGTGTCACCAGTGACAGATTAGCGCCACACTGTTCATGACGGAGGGGGAAGGGGGGATAAGAAGTCGGGAAATATTACCAGTGCTCACCCGTGTTTCTAAAATAACACGGCATTATGAAGCAGATCGAGAGTGGGGTCTGGGAACCCATACACTATCTACACGCCAATCAAATTTACCAGCCCTTCTCAAACAAAAATGTAAAAGATCCAAATTATTTCAGTTGCACAAGCGGAAAAGGAAAGCCTTTATGCACTAATCCGGGATAATTCTCAGTGTCATTATATAGAGATTTGAGAGGATTACTGAAGCGGACATTTCAAATTACGGATTCAATTGCAAACCCATCTGTAAGCAGAACGTACCCCCCCTCCAAAAAAAGTTAAAAAATACTGAAAGCTGGGTGGCAATGTTGTATAATACTTATCTGAATATACATTGCACTTCGTCAAAATTGGCCCTGAGCTGTACAAACTGCTCATCACAGTAAGTTAACGTTTGTTTTCATTCAGTAATACATTGCTGATTTATAGATTTCTTTTTGGAATGATCAATGATATGTAGTGTCCTTCCTTGAGATGGATTCAACCACCCCACTGCCCAACTCTACTTCTCTATTATATAATGCAAATAAGTCCATGAAATGTTATTCATCCAAGCAAATGATTGTTTGGGCTACAAGCCTGGCCCATCAGGCATTTTCAACGTCTGACCCAGATCTCCAAGGGGGGAAATGAGATGGAGAAGGAGGCTGAGTTGTGGCACGTGACAGGGCATGTGTGTAATGGCCTGTTCCTGGAGGGGGGAATTTCATCAGCTGTGTGGATCAAACCCTAAACCCGGAGCTTCGGGGGCAATCTGCGATGAGTTTGATGAGTTGCGGGATTCCGGCAGGGTTGAGGAGAAGGGCCTGTGCCCTCTAGCAGCAGAGTGAGTCCAGGTTTTCTTTCTGGCTAGGCCTGCACAATTCTGCATTAAAGCAAACGAGAGCCCTTATTGGCCAAACAAACTCAGTAGTATTTACAGCTACATAGAGGTACTTTACTTTTAGGTACTTTTAATTTGTGTTTTTCTGCTTTTCTGCTTTTTAGAGGTACTTTACTTTTTTTGCAATTTAATTTTGTTTACAATACTAATTATGTTCAGTTAACTCCGCACTTAGTGATCTTAAATGGGCCTTCTGGGCCTTCTTGGAGATATCACATTTTGTATACCTAATAGTAACAATGATGTTCTCCAATTAGGTGCTGTAAGTCACTCGGAATAAGAGCGTCTGCTAATGTGATTGTACAGTGATGTTAAGTACCATATGTAGTTTAAACGGTCACAGGGCCTGAGTTACTAAGAATTTAGCACGTGAAAAACATTTTAGCACACACAAAACCAATAACATGACCAATGATTGGTCATGATATTTGTTTTTTGCACCAATCATTAGTTGTGTTATTTTTTTTGTGTGTGCTAAACGGTTTTGCAAAATGTCTTAGTAAATTAGGCTCGGACATGGAGGCCCTGTGCATCTGTCCCATTATACAGGTATCCTGGCCTGACAGGTATCCACGGAACCAACTATGAACTTCCCTTCCTCAAATATGACACCATTGACCCAGCTGGCAAAGGATTCTCAATCACTCAATATCACTGTGTGAAAGAGGAACAGTAAAAAAAGAAATGTTTCAAAACAAGAAGTCGTCAATCTAATTCAGGCGTCTACCAGTCACCTCAAAAAGATCATGTAGAATTTTTGGGTCCTGTTTCAGCATATGAATGTTACCGTGTCTATAAGGGACATAATTGCATTAAGCATCACATCATCCTAGGTCCATCTGGTGATGCAGCAATCACGAACCAGCAAGTAATGTCCATGCTGCAATATTTGCAGATTATCAGTTTGTTTCCTGAAAAGCAATGCCACACTAGAGCCCCCCCCTGCCCCCTCCCATTATGAGATATTGCATGATTTCAGCTAATAAGCATAATATTCACAATGTCATACATTCAATATTGCAAAGAAGAGTGTGGATGGTATTTGCATGTTATCGTAACTTTGAAGGCAATAAAGACAAACTATCTTGTGTATCTTTTGTTTATCTTTGTTATGTTGAGGGACCCTACAAAACTATGTCACAGAGAAGTTGGGAGAGTATGTTGCAACCCCTTTTTGATTTAACAAACTAATTGTTGAGTGTTGACTATATTTGTTTTAGAGTGAAATATCATCATAACTACAAAATCACTTCAAACTGAAGACGAACTGAATGTTGAAACCAAGGGTTTGGTGACTGCATGTGTTGCATGAAATAGCAGGTTACTATACCGCATCTTTGATGCACAAGTAGTGATGTAAAGATACTATATGCAGATTACAGGAACCTGTGTTGTAATTGCATTTATACGTAGTGTCAGTCTCTCTCATTTGCCCATGTCTGAAATATTGTGAGTATAAACAAATGCAGCGCGACAGCAGACTAATGTCTCTGGAACCTGCAAACTCGAGCTCGTAGAGGCAGGAAATGAGTTGTCCACATGAGCATTACACATACCTTGGCACAGCACCTCAGGGCACCAGTGAGACATTGGCCTGAATTCAGTCAGTAGCTATCGTTAACTTTGACTTGTAATGTTATGCAAGTCCTGATTTCATTCTTCACATGCACGCACACACGCACACAGTTTGACATCACCAAAATTTATTTGACAAACTGTTTTTTGAGAAGAATGAAACAAACACTTGCATTTAATCATAAGTCAAAGTTGAGGACATGCTTTGATGGAGTCAAGTCTTTGTCTTCTTTTATCACACTGATGTGTTTTTTTTTTTTTTGCATTAATGTGTGGTTTCTGATGAGAAAACAGATTTGACCCCATAGCTATTAATTTTTGTATTTCACTGCTTGTCCTTTTGAAACTTCATAAATTACATTCGCTTTTCTAACAAGCATGGGGCTCTCAGACAGATGCTGCCGCTGTACGAGGTGCATCATTAGGCGCACGTGATGACAAAAGGGCTCAGCCTGATTAGCAACGCTGTGCTAATGGCTACATCCATACAGTTGAAGTCGAAAGTTTACATACACCTTAGCAAAATCCATTTACACTCAGTTTTTCACAATTCCTGACATTTAATCCTAGTAAACATTCCCTGTCTTAGGTCAGTTAGGATCACAACTTTATTTTAAGAATGTGAAATGTCAGAATAATAGTCGAGATAATTATTTATTTCAGCTTTTATTTATGTCATCACATTCCCAGTGGGTCAAAAGTATACATACACTCTGTTAGTATTTGGTCGCATTGCCTTTAAATTATTTAACTTGAGTCAAATGTTTCGGGTAGCCTTCCACAAGCTTCTCACAATAAGTTGCTGGAATTTTGGCCCATTCCTTCTGACAGAACTGGTGTAACTGAGTCAGGTTGGTAGGCCTCCTTGCTCGCACACGCTTTTTCAGTTCTGCCCACAAATTTTCGATTGGATTGAGGTCAGGACTTTGTGGTGGCCACTCCGATACCTTGACTTTGTTGTCCTTAAGCTATGTTGCCACAATTTTAGAAGTATGCTTTGGGTCATTGTCCATTTGGAAGAGCCATTTGCGACCAAACTTTAACTTCCTGGCTGATGTCTTGAGATGTTGCTTCAATATATCCACATCATTTTCCTTCCTCATGATGCCATCTATTTTATGAAGTGCACCAGTCCCTCCTGCAGCAAAGCACCCCCACAACATGATGCTGACACCCCCGTGCTTCACGGTTGGGATGGTGTTCTTCGGCTTGCAAGCCTCACCCATTTTCCTCCAAACATAACGATGGTCATTATGGCCAAACAGTTCAGTTTTTGTTTCATCAGACCAGAGGACATTTCTCCAAAAAGTAAGATCTTTGTCCCCATGTGCAGTTGCAAACTGTAGTCTGGCTTTTTTATGGCGGTTTTGGAGTAGTGGCTTCTTCCTTGCTGAACAGCCTTTCAGGTTATGTCGACATAGGACTCGTTTTACTGTGGATATAGATACTTTTGTACCTGTTCTCTCCAGCATCTTCACAAGGTCCTTTGCTGTTGTTCTGGGATTGATTTGCACTTTTCGCACCAAAGCACGTTCATCTCTAGGAGACAGAACGCGTCTCCTTCCTTAGCCGTATGACGGCTGCGTGGTCCCATGGTGTTTATACTTGTGTACTATTGTTTGTACAGACGAACGTGGTACCTTCAGGCGTTTGGAAATTGCTCCCAAGGATGAACCAGACTTGTGGAGGTCCACAATTTTCCTTCTGAGGTCTTGGCTGGTTTCTTTTGATTTTCCCATGATGTCAAGCAAAGAGGCACTGAGTTTGAAGGTAGGCCTTAAAATACATCCACAGGTACACCTCCAATTGACTGAAAAAATATTACTTAGCCTATCAGAAGTTTCTAAAGCCATGACATAATTTTCTGGAATTTTCCAAGCTGTTTAAAGGCACAGTCAACTTAGTATATGTAAACTTCTGACCCACTGGAATTATGATATAGTGAATTAAAAGTGAAATAATCTGTCTGTAAACAATTGTTGGAAAAATTACTTGTGTCATGCACAAAGTAGATGTCCTAACTGACTTGCCAACACTATAGTTTGTTAACATGAAATCTGTGGAATGGTTAAAAATGGTGCGGATGCAAGTCAGTGATTTCAGTCTTAGGCTTCTACACAATCTTTCATTTTAAACTTGTGAGGTTTAGAGTAAGGTTCAGAGAACCAGACGCGACGGATAAGGATTCTAAAAGCGTAGCTCGAAAGATACGCCACAAAAGCGGAAGTATCCGCACCAGGGAGGAGATAAACAAAAGAACGGGAGCAAAACTTCCCTAGCACAAGGCAAATCAAAGCAACCTCGAAAACGGAGGCGTGTCTCGATAAACAGCGAGAATAAATAACAAAAGAACCTCACGCACTAAATCAGAGGTGGGCAACGAGGGCCGTATCCATTTCTGGTTTTCATGCCAACTTCTGGCCTTAATTACCTAATTAGCCCTAATATTTACGCCATCTGACATTTTAGCTACAATTATTAATAAGCGCATGAATGATAGCCGAAGACTTCTTGTGTCCCTATATGAAACATTTTAATGTGATCTAATCTACCAGTGTTGGTGTAAACAGCCAATTAGCTAATTTAGCTGGGGTAATTGGTGGGAACAAAAACCTGCATACACACCGGCCCTTCCAGGAATGGAATGCCCCACGCCTGCACTAAATCATTAGGCATAATAGGAGTTGAGAAACAAAGCAAATCTCGAGAAAATGAATGAAACAGAACTAAGAACCTGTTATCCAAAGCTCTTGAGGCGAAAGAGCTTGAACACAAAAGGTAACAGGTAAAAAGAATAAAGGATAACGAGAAAGATAGGAAAAAAAGAGAAGACCAATCTAATCCTATTTCTTAACTGAACTTGCTGCGTTTCTTATTTGTACAAACCAGAAATGCAGTGACCGAATTCCTATACCTTACCGACTTCGTTGTCAGCATAGCAAAGACAATATCAAAGTGCGGAAGGCGGACGTCTTGAGCTATTTCTAATAGGCAGGAAATCAAAAACAGGTGAAAGGGATAATTGCCGGGCGAGATTCAAACACCGGAACGGAGGCGGAAAAAATCAGATAGAGCGTGCCAACGACGCCAAAAAGAAAACCGAACGCAGAAACAGCAGAGGCTGCTAATAACCATGACAAAACTACCATGTTACTAATAGTTCAGAATGTAAAACTATTAAGGAAGATGATTGCATTGCTTTATGGATTATCTATAAATTGTTAACTGTTTTTGAACAGTCTGTCCTGACACAGACTGCTTCACACATACAGTGCACTCCAAAGGTGTTAGGACAGTGACACTGTCCGTGTTAGGATCCTGTAATTCTGTCTGTTTAATTTGTTATGTTTCCTGATTTCTTTTCCTTTTTTCCTGCATTTCCCTCGCGATTGTCAGTCCGTGTTCCATGTTCCTCAGATTCCACTCCCTGTCTTTGTCATTACACTATTTGGGTGATTTTGGGAACATTCAGGTTTCCTCTGTATTTCGTATCTCGTTTTCTTCCTTCTGGCTTTATTAGTATTTGTATTTAATACTAATGTACTAATCATACTAACTGTTAGATTAGATTTAATACTAACCTGCTAACAAACTAACGTGTATATAATACTAACCAGCTAACCTACTAACATTAGGGTTCGCTACTAACATTACTAATTACTAATTCATCTTGAGTTTCTACCTGCAGCTGTCATTTCCCTCCTCTTTATCCTATCCCTGTATCTATCTGATTTCGCATTCTCTGCACGTGTGTCCACTTTCACGTTCCTCCCCTCCGAGCTGTGCACTTGTCTACCTGCTAACCCCAGGCCGTTGTTATCATTGTGTCTATGTGTATTCCAGTCCGTGTCTTACGTTTCCCCCCGTTATTGTATTATTGGTCCCTGTTAACCCTCATTGTTCTCACCTGTGTACTCCCATTTCCCCTCCTCTTCACACCTGATTCCTTTTGTGTAATCTTCTCCCTGTGTATTTAAACCTTGTTATTTCAGTCTGTCTTCGCGAGTTCCTTGTACCAAATATTTGCGACAGTTTCTTTCTGTTCCTCCGAGTATCTGCCCGAGTTGTTTGTTTATTTCCTAGTATCTGTTTTCTAGTTTTTGTTTCCCTAGTTTGTTGTTGTTTTGTTTTGTATTCAGTCTGTTTTGTTTTCTTTGTGTTCCTCTACGCCTCCCCGGTTTGGACCCCTGCCTGTGTTCTCGTGACCCTGTTTTTTGGATTCTGCTTTTGTACCTTTGCTGTGCTCTTCCCGGTTACGACCCCTGCCTGTTATTCTTTGGACTGTGATTTGTTTCGTTGCCTGTCTCCCCGGTATTAAACTCATTAAACTTCGTTTTTTTTTTGTACTTCTGCCTGCGTTTGGGTCCTTCCCCCCACCAGCTCCTAAAGTCCGGGATAATTCTCAGTGTCATTATATAGAGATTTGAGAGGATTACTGAAGCAGACAATTTCAAATTATGGATCCAATTGCAAACCCATCTGTAAGCAGAATGCACCCCCCCCCCCCCAAAAAAAATTTTATATTGAAAGCTGGGTGGCAATGTTGTATAATACTTATCTGAATATACACTGGCGCTGCGTTGAAATTGGCCGTGAGCTGTAAAACTGCTCATCACAATAAGTTAACATTTGTTTTCATTTTCAATAATACATTGCTGATTTATAGATTTATTTTTGGAATGATCAATGATATGTAGTGTCCTTCCTTGAGATGGATTCAACCATCTCACTGCCCAACCCTGCTTCTCTATTATATAATACAAATAAGTCCATGAAATGTTATTCATCCAAGCAAATGATTGTTTGGGCTACAAGCCTGGCATTTTCAACGACTGACCCAGATCTCCAAGGGGGGAAATGAGATGGAGAAGGAGGCTGAGTTGTGGCACGTGACAGGCCGTGTGTGTAATGGCCTGTTTCTGGAGGCATCAGCTGTGTGGATCAAACCCTAAACCCGGAGCTTCGGGGGCAATCTGCGATGAGTTTGATGTGTTGCGGGATTCCGGCAGGGTTGAGGAGAAGGGCCTGTGCCCTCTAGCAGCAGAGTGAGTCCAGGTTTTCTTTCTGGCTAGCCCTGCACAATTCTGCATTAAAGCAAACAAGAGCCCTTATTGGCCAAACAAACTCAGTAGTATTTACAGCTACATAGAGGTATTTACTTTTTTTGCAATTAAATTTAAAGTTTACAATACTAATTCTGTTCAGTTACCTCCGCAAATGGGCCTTCTGGGCCTTCTTGGAGATATCACATTTCGTATACCTAATAGTAACAATGATGTTTTCCAATTTGGTGCTGTAAGTCACTGTGAATAAGAGCATCTGCTAATAATGTGATTATACAGTGATGTTAAGTACCATATGCACTTTAACGGTCACAGGGCCTGATTTACTAAGAATTTAGCACGTGAAAAACATTGTAGCATGCGCAAAACCAATAACATGACCAATGATTGGTCATGGTAATTTTTTTTTTGCACCAATCATTGGTTGTGTTATTTTTTTGTGTGTGCTAAACGGTTTTGCAAAATGTCTTAGTAAATTAGGTTTGGACATGGAGGCCCTGTGCATCTGTCCCATTATACAGGTATCCTGGCCTGACAGGTATCCACGGAACCAACTATGAACTTCCCTTCCTCAAATATGACACCATTGACCCAGCTGGCAAAGGACTCTCAGTTACTCAATCTCACTTTGTGTGAAAGAGGAACAGTAAAAAAAAAAATGTTTCAAAACAAGAAGTCTAATTCAGACGCGTACCAGTCACCTCAAAAAGATCATGTCGATTTTTTGGGTCTTGTTTCAGCATGCGAATGCTACTGTGTCTATAACGGACATAATTGCATTAAGCATCACGCCCCACCCCCCCAATCCCCCCCCCCCCCCCCATTATGAGATATGGCATGATTTCAGCTAATAAGCATAATATTCACAATGTCATACATTCACTATTGCAAAGAAGGGTGTGGATGGTATTTGCATGTTGTTGTAACTTTGAAGGCAATAAAGACAAACTACCTTGTGTAGTATGTTGAGGGACCTTACAAAACTATGTCCACAGAGAAGTGGGGAAAGTATGTTGCAACCCCTTTTTTATTTAAAAAATTAATTCTTGAGTGTTGACAATATTTCTTTTAGAGTGAAATATTGGCATCATAACTACAAAATCACTTCAAACTGAAGACTAACTGAATGTTGAAACCAAGGGTTTGGTGACTGCATGTGTTGCACAAAATAGCAGGTTACTATACCGCATCTTTGATGCACAAGTAGTGATGTAAAGAGATATGCAGATTACAGGAACCTGTGTTGTTATTGCATTTATATGTAGTGTCAGTCTCCCTCATTTATCAGTCATGCCCATGTCTGAAATATTGCGAGTATAAACAAATGCAGTGCTACAGCAGACTAATGTCTCTGGAACCTGCAAACTCTAGCTCGTAGAGGCAGGAAATTAGTTGTCCACATGAGCATTACACATACCTTGGCACAGCCGTTATTAAAATAAATTATATTATTATGATTTGATTTTATTAAATGTTTTGCTGAAACCTTTGTTTCCTCCGTTTTCATCCTGCACTGTGACCTCAACACAATAAGGGGTGTGTCATAGAGTTTTAGTCATGCTCCTTTGGCTCCTGATTGGATCTCTCGAGCCTCTTGACCTTCTGTTGCAGTCAAACCACAACAGTGCAGTCCGATTTACAATGGGTTCCTGACCTGACACTGAGTCATCCAATCTCATCCAACCTCACAGGGTAAAATGATGGCTGAGGGTCCTCCGCATTTCTTCTTAACTTTAAAGGGAGCTTTCCCTCAGGGCACCAGTGAGACATTGGACTGAATTCAGTCAGTATCTATCGTTAACTTTGACTTATAATGTTATGTAAGTGCTGATTTCATTCTTCACACGCAGGCACGCACACATGCACACACGCACACAGTTTGCCATCACCAAAATTTATTTGCCAAACTGTTTTTGAGAAGAAAGAAACACTTGCATTTAATCATAAGTCAAAGTTGAGGACAGGCTTTGATGGAGTCCAAGTAAGTCTTTGTCTTCTTTTATCACACTGATGTGTTTTTTTTTGCATTAATGTGTGGTTTCTGATGAGAAAACAGATTTGCCCCCATAGCTATTAATTTTTGTAATTCACTGCTTGTCCTTGTGAAACTTCAGAGATTACATTCACTTTTCTAACAAGCATGGGGCTCTCAGACAGATGCTGCCGCTGTACGAGGTGCATCATTAGGCGGACGTGATGACAAAAGAGCCCAGCCTGATTAGCAACGCTGTGCTAATGGCTACATCCATATGGTTGAAGTCGAAAGTTTACATACACCTTAGCCAAATCCATTTAAACTCAGTTTTTCACAATTCCTGACATTTAATCCTAGTAAACATTCTTAGGTCAGTTAGGATAAAGACTTTGGGCCCTATCTTGGCGATCTTGGCGCTTAGTCTAAGCGCATGGCGCTAAGTCCATTTAGGGCGTGTCCAAGTCCACTTTTGCTATTTTAACCTCTTGCTGCCCTAGCGGTAACGCGGGCGTTACGGAAATTATTAAATTATACATTTCATTAATTTAATAATATATAATAAACTGCTCACCTCAATATTTTGATTAAATATCCTTAAGATATATCCATTCCTTCTGGGAAAGTGGTTTTTAAGCCCAAAACATCGAGATAAAACTTTGTAAATAACGTTGGAAACTCTGACCTAATTTTCAAACATGTATTGCAGCTTGATGTCACACTATAAACAATGTGCTGGTAAACTGTTCTGCTTAATTGTATTTCACAAAACTTTGGTTTGAAAAATCATTATACCTTTAGGCTTCAAGAAAAAATACTTTAAAACTTTCATACGGCTGTACATGATTTTTTCCCAATTTTAAAACGACTTGTGCTTTTTTGCATTTGATTACGACTCGTTCGGCTGTGTTCAGTTTGGCGTTGTGAATCTCAGCCAGTTTCTGGAGTACCAATCCCGTGGCTTAGTATATGTTAGCCAGAGTGGTTTTGAACTTGTTTGCAGAGATTTATGCAAAACCGTCGTCAATTGGGTGTATTTCTTTGACTGATAGCACAATAGGCCTATCTGAAGTGGGAAAAACTGTCTTCGACCCGCCTCCACTCCGAGTATTATTTGCTTTCCATTGGGTTTTAAAACTGTCTGTCAAATATTCCAGCCAACAGCCAAGACTCCAAGATGGCGCAGTGTTTTTACCTTGTAGCGTAGCTCGCTACATTCCGTTTAGCAAAGCACAATTCATAAGGTAACTGCGCTGTTTATCTTTTTACTTTACAGTCTCTTTCATACAGTTTTTGGTTAGTTATGTCTAGGTTATTCAGGAGTTTCTCCGTGCAGCAGGGCCTAGCCGAAATATGGTTTTGCGGTCTCAGTGACGCATATAATGATAGTGATATAAGGTAACAGATTATTTTGCCGGTATACCAGTGCGAATTCACTGTTATGTATAAAATGAATCCCTCTGAATTAAATTAATATAGCTAACATTACTATATTGTAACAATGGCAAGCTAGCCATCAAAATTACACATAGCAGCTAGCTAGCTATTTGTGTCTGAGACGAGCTGTTCCGAGTTTCTTTTGAATGCAATGGCGTCTGAAGGGTTTGTTTTGTTCCACATGAGTAAATTGTTCTGTAAGCAGTACAGCAGGCTCTGCAGGTAAACAAATGAGCAATTTATGCATGACCTAACACGAGGGAGAGATAACATGAGGATGAGTTTGTTGTTGTTGATTATTATGCAGGGGTTTATTTTATCTAGGGTGGACATTTGATTTTATATACCTGGACTAATTTCTGGCTAATGAGGCAGAGCTTTTTGGGGACCACGGCTAGGCTAGTTAGTTGTGTAATATGAAACACACCAAAAACACATCTAAATTAACTTTTATTGCCAATTATCAGATTTTATTGTAAAACTTAAAAAATTAATTATATTGAGACTTTTCTGGAACCTGGGCCATTTTGCACAATTTGGCACAATTTGGCACAATTTGTGCCAACTTTGGTAACCGAAATGGTTCACCTGAAAAAAAGCTCTGTAGAATTTGAATGATTTGAGATATTGACACCATATCTTTAGCAGAGATAGGCAGCATATTGAGGAATCACAAAGAGGAGTTATTTCCTCCATAGCTATTGTAGCTCATCAGGTAAAAAATCTGAAATTTGAATTTAGGTACCTGTTTTTTGTTTTTTCACAATGTCTGTACATAAATTGTTGTAGTTAAAGGTTGTATCAGCGATTTTGGGTGGAAACATAAATGATCACATTCATCTGATTTTTCCTCACGATCCGCTAGCTGCCCGCCCCATAAGCAGGCCGTCAAAAAACCGCGTCTCTGTAGGCAGCCTATGCTCCGAGATCGTACACAAAAACAAATGGTACTACCAACCACTCAAAACCAAAATAAACAGTATTCCAACCAATCACAATGATCTGCACAAACGCTAATACTCTTATCTCGCTGAAATCTTGACGGATTTACAAACGGTTTGGTTTCTTACAAACGTTATTAACGTGGTTATAATTCTGGATGCTTGAACACTATTTTTTAAAACATAACATAATTATTCATAAGTATGTTTGTTTGGGATTTCGCTTCAGAAGTGACGTCACCCAAAATCGCTGATACAACCTTTAAGTAGCAAGAAGTGTATGTATATGAATTATGACTACTTAGTCATAATAGTGCAGTTCTCTGTTTTAATAAATGCTATGAACCATGTTTGTAGCCTTTACAGTTTTTGAGATAAACAGCTTTGTTTGTCACTAGTAAAAACAGGCGAGAATTGGTATATTTTGCCCTTGGTATTAAGAGGTTAACGGCGTGTTTTTTGGGCGCTAAGCACGGCGCAAGGTGCAACTGGGCGGAACCTAGTCTCTTCATTAATTATAGGTGTGTCTTGGGCATGACATGCAATAAACCAATCAAAATGTCATATCCCATTCCCTTTAAAAGCCTGCTTTTCCACCTTGGCGGATTGCTTATGATGGCGAAACAGACATGCTCGTGCGTGTTTAGTGCAATCAAGGAATAGGCTATATGGATCAGTAGCAGTAGTAGTATTATGAGTTCCCAGTAATTCCTGACAGTGCTGTTTACAAAATATATGCTGTTAAATTTCGTTAAAAGCACCTGCAACAGCTGAGAATAAGCGACCAATTGCTTCCTTCTCACCTTAGAAAACGCCAAATTAGCTTGCTTGTTTAACAAATTTTGTTTGATTATGCAATGAACTCATGTTCAAGCTTCATCCGAAGTTCATTAGGCTACCTGTATTCTAATTTTGATTTATAACATAACTAACGTTATTTTGCCTTAATGATGACACTAAATACAACAAATCTGTCAGGTTGGCAACCTATAGGTTCAGCATATTTTCCCTTGTTTTATAATGTCCTGCTTATGGAAATGTGACCAACCTGTTTTACTGGTAGCGTAATACTTTAAAACGATTCACTTTCCCAGGAAGACCATGAAAAGTATGATGTACAGCAGGGGAAACAGACCTGCTCCTGTAAAGCGAACATGCAGATAATGGAATTAAAATTAATTGTAAATTAATTGTGTAACGTGCTGCAAATTTCGTTTCTAATTAGACGCTTAGTTCTCTTTAAAATCTTTTGTTCAGTTATGGAATAACAGGTGAAATCAGCGGGGTTTTAATAAGCTGAGTGTATGGAAACCTTGTCACTGTAATTTCAAAAATATGAAGGACGAAGAATAGCTAAGGTTACAATTCAGTTAACATGATGACATTTATCTCCGTTTTTTAACCATAGTCTATCGAAAAAACATGCACAGCGAGTCCGCTGTAGCCTAGGCTATTTGAAAAACAATAAAAGCAATATTCACTGGACAAGGTTTTGAACTTTTTTCAGTCACAAACCATTCTATTTAGCCTACTTACAGGCTGTATTCCTAGATAAACAGAGCTGTATTGTAATGACATCTGAAGCGCATTTTCAGAACGCAAATGTCCGTCTATTGCAGTACGCAAGTTTTTCATTGAATGACAATTCACGCATTAGGTGCAAATGACAATTCGCGCATTAGGCTTGATATAGGTGTTATCAGCTCCTTTTTAATGGATAGCCATTGTCCCGTACCATCGCACATCGCCTGGATGTTGATGGAGTGGGCTGAGAGCAATGTAATGTGGCATTGTTTCCCTTCCCTGAAGGAAAGGTATGTGGACCTATGGAACCTTTTATTATTATGCATTTTTGATATAGCCTACACAATAATAATAATTCACATTGTGATCTAGATATTTTAGTCATGCTTGTGCACACCCCTGTGTGTAACAGACAGGAGAGTATGCGTGTTGTGCACACGCCTATGTAGACGCACTTATATGCACCGTTAAAATAACATGCAAACAACTGCGACATGACTTTAGACCAGGTTTGTGGTGGTTCTAGCGCAAGCGCTTTCTGCTGGCTCAAGATAGCAATACGCCAAAAAGAATCCTGGCCACTCCTCATCTTAAGACCAACACGCCCAGTTCACTTGTGATGGCGCAATAATACATGCTAGTTAAAGGACGTGAGCGCTAGGCGTTATTATGGACCTAGCGCCGGGTGTAAGATAGCAAAGACACTTGCGTTTGGGTTAGCACCGCTTTGCGCCGGGTGTAAGATAGGGCCCTTTATCTTAAGAATGTGAAATGTCAGAATAATAGTAGAGAGAATTATTTATTTCAGCTTTTATTTCTTTCATCACATTCCCAGTGGGTCAGAAGTGTACATACACGGTATTTGGTAGCATTGCTTTTAAATTGTTTAACTTAGCTCAAACGTTTCGAGTAGCCTTCCACAAGCTTCTCACAATAAGTTTCTGGAATTTTGGCCCATTCCTCCTGACAGAACTGGTGTAACTGAGTAAGTTCTGTCCACAAATTTTCGATTGGATTGAGGCCACTCCAATACTTTGACTTTGTTGTCCTTAAAGGGATAGTTTGGAATTTTGGACATAATGTCTCAATTATGACTTACCCATGATGTAGTTGATTGATGGAAACCATTTTCAGCTAATTCCATGCTGTCCCTTCTTTTGGACATACACACGTTGCTAATGCTAGCGCAACTCTATGGTAACCCGTAGCATCCACTACCAAATGCACTTAAACACTCCACAGTGCACCCAAAGCAAATAAAATACGACGACAGTCTATCGGGGTTATTTTGAGTGTTTGAGCTGTTATTTTGAGCTGTTCCTGTTCCTTCACAAGGTACTTTGCTGTTGTTCTGGGATTGATTTGCACTTTTCGCACAAAAGCACGTTCATCTCTAGGAGACAGAACACGTCTCCTTCCTGAGCGGTATGATGGCTGCGTGGTCCCATGGTGTTTATACTTGTGTACTATTGTTTGTACAGACGAACGTGGTACCTTCAGGCATTTGGAAATTGCTCCCAAGGATGAACCAGACTTGTGGAGGTCCACAATTTTCTTTCTGAGGTCTTGGCTGGTTTCTTTTGATTATCCCATGATGTCAAGCAAAGAGGCACTGAGTTTGAAGGTAGGCCTTAAAATCCATCCACAGGTACACCTCCAATTGCGGAAAAAATATTACTTAGCCTATCAGAAGTTTCTAAAGCCATGACATCATTTTCTGGAATTTTCCAAGCTGTTTAAAGGCACAGTCAACTCAGTGTATGTAAACTTCTGACCCACTGGAATTGTGATATAGTGAATTAAAAGTGAAATAATATGTCTGTAAACAATTGCTGGAAAAATTACTTAGTAGATGTCCTAACTGACTTGCCAACACTATAGTTTGCTAACATGAAATCTGTGGAGTGGTTAAAAATTAGTTTTAATGACTTCAACTGAAGTGTATGTAAACTTCCGACTTCAACTGTAGTTCAACTGTAGTAGTATCTATAAATTGTTAACTGTTTTTGAACAGTCTGTCCTGCCACAGACTGTTTCACACATACAGTGCACTCCAAAGGTGTTAGGACAGTGACACATTTTTGTTCTTGTTTTGTCTCTGTATTCCAACCCCCCTGCCCCCCCCCCCCCCCCACACACACACTTTAGGGCACCAAAAGTAATTGGACAAATTAACATAAACTTAAAGTCATCATATTTAATATTTGGCTGCAGATCCTTTGCATGCCATGACGTCCTGATGTCTGTGACCCAACAACATCAAAAGACTCTTGATATACTATTTTCAGGTACTCTTACAAGTGATACTATAACCTCTCTGCATTTGAATGGATCTCTATGGGAATTGGGGGGTGGGACTAGATTAAGCTGTAAATTACATGGGAATAGTATGGAATAAGTACATATGGATGGATCACTTTAAGGGTTGTTTCTCCTGACTCATTTTCCTATTGAACTCTATGGAAAAATAAGTCAGGAAAAACAACCCTTCAATTGATCCATCCATATCTACTGTATATCTGGCAGAGTGATGGCTTGATGACTTAGAGCCATTTAGCTAACCATGGGTTCCATACTATTCCTGTGTAATCTACAGCTTAATCTAGTCCCACCCCCCAATTCCCATAGAGATCCATTGAAATGCAGAGAGGTTATAGTATCCCTTCTAAGAGTACCTGAAAATAAAACATCAAGGGCCCTATCTTACACCCGGCGCAAAGCGGCGCTAACGCAAACGCAAGTGTCTTTGCTATCTTACACCCGGCGCTAGGTCCATAATAACGCCTAACGCTTACGCCGTCAAACTAGCATGTTTGACGGCGTAACTCTTGCGCCATCATTAGTGAACTGGGCGTGTTGGTCTTAAGATGAGGAGTGGCCAGGATTCTTTTTGGCGTATTGGTATCTTGAGCCAGCAGAAAGCGCTTGCGCTAGAACCACCACAAACCTGGTCTAAAGTCATGTCGCAGTTGTTTACATGCTATTTTAACGGCGCATATAAGTGCGTCTACATAGGCGTGTGCACAACGCGCATACCCTCCTGTCTGTTACACACAGGGGCGTGCACAGGCATGACTAAAATATCTAGATCACAATGTGAAATATTATTATTGTGTAGGCTATATCAAAAATGCATAATAATAAAAGGTTCCATAGGTCCACATACCTTTCCCTCAGCGAAGGGAAACAATGCCACATTACATTGCTCTCAGCCCACTCCATCAACATCCAGGCGATGTGCGATGGTACGGGACAATGGCTATCCATTAAAAAGGAGCTGATAACACCTATAGCTATCAAGCCTAATGCGCAAATTGTCTTTGCACCTAATGCGTGAATTGTCATTCAATGGAAAACTCGCGCACGGCAATAGACTGACATTTAAGTTCTGAAAATGCGCTTCAGATGTCATTACAATACAGCTCTGTTTATCTATGAATACAGCCTGTAAGTAAATAGAATGGTTTGTGACTGAAAAAAGTTCAAAACCTTGGCCAGTGAATATTGCATTTATTGTTTTTCAAATAGCCTAGGCTACAGCGAATTCGTTTAAGAGTTTTTTTCGATAGCCTATGGTTAAAAAACGGAGATGTCACCATGTTAACTAAATTGTAACCTTAGCTATTCTTCGTCCTTCATATTTTTTTAAATGACAGTGACCAGGTTTCCATACTCTCACCGTTTAAAACCCAGCTGATTTCACCCGTTATTCCTTAACTGAACAAAACGATTTTAAAGAGAACTAAGCGTCTAATTAGAAACTAAAACAAATTTGCAGCACGTTACACAATTAATTCACAATTAATTTTAATGCCATTCTCTGCACGTGAGCTGCATGTTCTCTGTTTCCCCTGCTGTAAGTCGCACGTTTAACGGTCTTCCTGGGAAAGTGGATTGTTTTAAAGGATTACGCTACGAGTAAAACAGGTTGGTCACATTTCCATAAACAGGACATTATTAAACAAGGGGAAATATGCGTGAACTTATGGGTTGCGAACCTGACAGCTTTATTGTATGGCTATTTAGTGTCATCATTAAGGCAAAATAATGGTATGTATGTTGTTAATCAATATTAGCCTACTATGCAGGTAGCCTAATGAACTTTGGATGAAGCTTGAACTTCAAGAACTCCATGAGAACAGCCTCTTGGAATTGATGTTTGACACTTTCATTGCATAATCAAACGAAATTCGCTGAACAAGCAGGCTAATTTGGCGTTTTCTAAGGTGAGACTGAAGCAATTGATAGCTTATTCTCAGCTGTTGCAGGTCCTTTTAACGAAATTTAACCGCACATATTTTGTAAAATAACAGCCCTGTCTGGAATTACCGGGAACTCATAGGCTAATGGTTAGTCCGAAT
This sequence comes from Synaphobranchus kaupii, assembly GCA_029718625.1. Lineage (NCBI taxonomy): Eukaryota > Metazoa > Chordata > Actinopteri > Anguilliformes > Synaphobranchidae > Synaphobranchus > Synaphobranchus kaupii. Next base: position 13,868,345 of record CM056383.1, on the reverse strand, counting down.
AATATTGATCATACTCCATTTAGCCTATTCCTTGATCACACTAAACACGCACAAGCATGTCTGTTTCGCCATCATAAGCAATCCGCCAAGGTGGAAAAGCAGGCTTTTAAAGGGAATGGGAAATGACATTTTGATTGGTTTATTGAATGTCACGCCCAAGACACACCTATAATTAATGAAGCGACTAGGTTCAGCCCAGTTGCGCCATGCGCCGTGCTTAGCGCCAAAAAAACACGCCGTTAAAATAGCAAAAGTGGACTTGGACACGCCCTAAATGGACTTAGCGCCATGCGCTTAGACTAAGCGCCAAGATCGCCAAGATAGGGCCCCAAGAGTCTTTTGATATCCTTTTATGCCCAGTCATGATAGCATCACCTGTGGAATGTTTTTGAACTTCCCAGTCTTTTTTTTTGGTACTGTCCCAACTTTTTTGGAACATGTTGCAGGCATCAAATTCGGAATTAGTGTATATTTACAAAAATCTATACATTTGATATGGTAAAACATTAAATATCTATAGATAAGAGAATTTACAAATCACTGCTTTCTGCTTTTATGTGCATTTTACATACTGTCCCAACTTCTTTGAAATTGGGGTTTGTAATATATACATATTTTTGTCATATGGGTATGGAAGTTACAATGCAATCACTTTTTAAGAGAGGTCAGTCAGAAGAGACAAAACATGTCACTGTCCAAGTGCTGTTTCCTGCTTCTGTCAGGTTTGTGGTGAACTACGGCAGGGGAAACAAATGACTGATTCCACCTTTCTGTTTAGTATTTTTTTTTGGAACCAAAGAAGAACACTGGACCACTTTTATTTTTGTTATTCCTGTATGGCAAACCCTCATGTCCTGGGATTGCAGACCCTTTCTTTTGCAGTTGCAAGGCTCCTGATTTCCTTTCGGCACAAAGTGATTTACAAATGGTCAGAGGGTGCTGTGCCGCTGGACTTGGGTGGGAACGCACTTTGATTGAGGGCAGCGCAGCTGTGTCATTTCGTCTCCAGGCCTATGCCTCCCAACACTGCTCGTTTGCTACGCTATAATAAATACTGGACATTGCAGAGAAAACTAATTAGACCTTTAAGAACATGTTCTCTGAGACAGGAAAAGCAAAAATTACATGCGGTTGCAGGAAAGCCCCTGGGAATGGATGAGACTTCTACATTTTATAAGTCATTCATATGAACACATAATCAATTTGTATTTAATAAATAAATTCTAATGGTCTTGCGTAAATCAAATTATGTTGGCTAATTTTTAATAACTGTAAAAGCCTTTTTAAATATTGCTTAATAAATAGTTGGCTGTCACCCTTTTACGATAGCTGGCTTTATTATTTTTTGAAGGATTTGGTTTATGAATAAAATAATAAATTGGCTTATTATTTTATTGGTTTATTATTAGCCTTGCACAATTTCCTGGGTGGATTATATTTATATGACTGAAAGTAGAGTTAAGAAAGAACAATTTTTAATGCATAAATTCAGAATTCAGAAATTCCCCCAAGAAACCTGTACACTACTCAAGAAAGCCATGCTTTTGAAAGAACCAAATGAATTCTTTATAACTCAAAAGCTGTCTGGTGGGAAAACGTGCCGCGGTTGAATGGCAATTTTTTCCCCATTGGTATTTTGTTGCACATTTATATGCAGAAAGTCTGTATAAAGACATCTCCCCAACTTTCTCTGTGTTGTTGAGCTTTCACCATCATGACAGCTTGTGTTTATATTATTTGTTGCCACTTAATAAGAAGCTATCACAAAACACTATTTTTGCTGACTGAAGTGTCATCTTTCTTTCTCCATACACATTGTGCTCTTCGGAAAATGGGCATCAGTAGTTTTCTTGCTTTTGGCTACTGAATGGAATCCATCATTCTGTGTATGAATAAATAATTTAACAAGCAAATGATTAACTACAAACTGGTATGTTTGATGGCTTGTCTGTAAATCCCTACTCTGTGCCATTTTTCCATGGAACTATGTTCAGGTCTGCTTTACCAGTGTGGTTGGCAGGAGGTCACCTGTATTTCCTTGCTGGAGAAACGCACTCCAGTGCTCAATGAGCAGGCCACTTGGCCAGTGAATCACAGACGGCGGTTTTCAACTTGGTTACGCCATCGATTTTATTGTATTTATTTTTTAAATCCGGCAAGGATAGATGCAGCGAAGGGTTCTTCTGATTATCCGGGGCTGTGTTCCTCGATGGTTGTCACAACATATAATTCCAAACATTTACAAGCTCCGAGGCTTCAGGCTTCTGCAGACTCAAAAGAGGTGGTTAGGCAATAATAGGCTCAGTGTGTGCAAGCAAAGCGATGCATGCTGACCGGGGCTACTGTTCATTTGAAGTGTTAGTGGGGAGTGGTTCTGTGTGCACTAGGCAGGGCATACTCAAGCATAGACTGTATAAAAATATGGACAAAGCCACTGTGACGTCACCCATTGCCTTTCCACGGCCTCGTAAAAATTGAATTGAAGCTCTGGATGTCTTTTTCGCCGCCCGTTTGTACAAACTGCGCCTGCTCCGTGGAGCCGAAGAGGACTCAACCTGTCCCTCTGATTGGTCCTGAACAAATGTGGACATTAGATAGGAAAATTAGGCCTTTCTACTCAAGCTCCATCTGAGATGGAGTTTCAGTATGTCTTTATTTGGCTTTGCTTTTATATGTTTTAGCCATCACTTGTAACATACAACGCTCTTTTTTATTGCAGTGTGTGTGTGCATGTGTGCACGTGTTTGATTTCTACCACATTTATATGATGGAATAATAAATACAGTAACCTGTGATGAAGGCGACCCTTCACTGTCATTGTGTGACTGATTCTAAACCTTATTTTACCCAAAACTAAACTCAGTCCAGTTTATTTTACACAGAGAGAGGGTGAGGGAGACCTGTCCTGTATGAATTATTTTTCAGCACCATGTCAGAAAGTGGATGGAGAGACAGCAGCCACAGAAAATGACATGGGATTAAAAAGGTTTTCCATAAAATTCAGTCTTCTATTTCTGGATCCATTTCAGTGGTGAGATGCTCACGGGTTGCACTATGCATGTGTTGCCAGTGGCGACCCTTTTTGCAGAGTTGGACGTGTATGGGATATGTGAAAAATTAGACGCTGAATGTGATTGTTTAAAAAAGCATATCAAATCCAAATATTGAATGTGTCATTTATTAAATTTGGACAAAAAAAAGGCTAAATATTTAAAAGGATTATGTTTGCCCATTCTTTAAATAGGAATTTGAAATTCCATGTGAAATACAGTTACTTACATAACAACTTCATAACGAGAACAGGCTATTCAGCCCAACAATGCTTGCCATCTTCCTACCACTACAGGATACCTAGCACTCCCCTACAAACTAGATAATATCCAGCACCACACTAGATAGTGTCCAGTACTTGTGTAATGTTGTGCACGTTAATCTCTAGTTCTATCCAAAAAACACAATATTTTAAAAAATCAGCACATGCAGAGGCATTAGATGAAGGAAAGGCACCTATTGCAATTACTTTTTTTGTGGGAAAAATTTATTGACTGAGTATTTTGACCACATTGCTGCCATTGACTTACATGGTGAAAGACCTATACTGGAGCCAATCGCAGTGGTGCTAGTGAGCAACGCTTTGCCGCTCCCAGCCCAACCAGGAAGTGAGCTTCAAAACGAAAGCCCAGTCTTGGCCCCTTGTACTCAAGTAATGTCATTTTAAAATTCTGTGGCTTTCCTAATGCACGGAAACAGAGACAAATGTGACTGAGGGGTGTCTTTTATTATTCGTATTCAAATGCATCAAGTCCACTTTATTGTGACACATCTCATTTTAATGTGGCTTTTTCACTTGGAGGAGTACCACTAAAATAAACCAAAGAATGGTTTGGAGTGAAGGCCAACAAAGTATGCAGGGTAAATTTTAAATACTACACAACCACCTCACAGCTTCTAGGCTCCAATTAGCATTTTTAAGCAGTGGTTAATGTGAAAGATACTTTTTAATTTAAATTATTTTTAATTAATTTATTATTATTATAAGTATTATTATTATTTATAGCTAGTTATATGTTTTTATGTTTTGTTGATTTTGTAAATTAATACTGATAAACGGAACAAATAGACACCTATTAAAATGTATAGAAGTGGGCAGTGTCCCTAGGAACCTGTGTCCCTAGTGGCCCTAGTGAGCACTTGTTCATCCACTGTACAGCAAACAAATTATATGAGCAACGTGATTGGCTTCCCCGTTGGGAAACTCCATTCCCATTGGTCTCCGGGGAGAAAAAGCTGTTTGGACAACCTTTGACCTTGCTTCTCTTGAGTGATTGAGCTGCCAAACCACCCCAAGGCAGAAACCCCAACAGAGGTTATCGAAATGAGACTCTGCCGTCATATATTTCTGAACGTTACCCCTGCCAAACGGACCGAGATAGATCGACTCTAGGTTTCTCTGGTAATGGTCTCCTCTATGCAGGCCAGGGATTCAAGGCAACCGTTTTCATAAACCCTGATTGGTTTGGTTCAAGGCCACCCGCTTTCTTATATCATGACTGGTTGTAAATCAGCGGGCTTCTCTTTATTCTTCTTGAATGTACTGATTGTGAAATATCCCTGTGGAGGTTATGAGTAAATCTTCAAAGGGTTGATCCACATTAAAGGAATGTTGGTAAACTCGTATCACAAACGGAGCCTTAAATGTGCAATAAAATGTGCATAGCTTTCACATGTGAGCAGTTCCATAATGGGGATTGGCCAGTTTAATGCCAGAGATCACTGTATTTCTATTTAATGACAAAAATCACCTGAATTGGGTGGGAGGAAAATTATATATTATTGAAATTATGCAGATCTCTGGCATATATGGACAAAATTCCCATGAGACACACTTACTGTTAATCACATTGTAGAAACTGAACTGAACCTTTAATATTTAGCACAGTGAACTGACCTTTCTATTCTAAGCAAATGGGATTCTCTAGGTCTATAATTATATGGCAATAACCTGGACATTAGATAGGAAAATTAGGCCTTTCTACTCAAGCTCCATCTGAGATGGAGTTTCAGTATGTCTTTATTTGGCTTTGCTTTTATATGTTTTAGCCATCACTTGTAACATACAACGCTCTTTTTTATTGCAGTGCGTGTGTGCATGTGTGCACATGTGTTTGATTTATACCACATTTATATGATGGAATAATAAATACAGTAACCTGTGATGAAGGCGACCCTTCACTGTCATTGTGTGACTGATTCTAAACCTTATTTTACCCTAAACTAAACTCAGTCCAGTTTATTTTACACAGAGAGAGGTTGAGGGAGACCTGTCCTGTATTAATTATTTTTCAGCACCATGTCAGAAAGTGGATGGAGAGACAGCAGCCACAGAAAATGACATGGGATTAAAAAGGTTTTCCATAAAATTCAGTCTTCTATTTCTGGATCCATTTCAACGGTGAGATGCTCACGGGTTGCACTATGCATGTGTTGCCAGTGGCGACCCTTTTTGCAGAGTTGGACGTGTATGGGATATGTGAAAAATTAGACGCTGAATGTGATTGTTTAAAAAAGCATATCAAATCCAAATATTGAATGTGTCATTTATTAAATTTGGACAGAAAAAAGGCTAAATATTTAAAAGGATTATGTTTGCCCATTCTTTAAATAAGAATTTGAAATTCCATGTGAAATACAGTTACTTACATAACATAACAACTTCATAACGAGAACAGGCTATTCAGCCCAACAATGCTTGCCATCTTCCTACCACTACAGGATACCTAGCACTCCCCTACAAACTAGATAATATCCAGCACCAGACTAGATAGTGTCCAGTACTTGTGTAATGTTGTGCACGTTAATCTCTAGTTATCTAGTAGATATTGTCCTCCTCTGTAAATGCTGTTCAGACAGAACCCATGGTGTCAATCATGCAGCTAAAAACAAATTTTCATTGGCTAGAACCTCTGACTTTGGTTTCCCCCATGTCAATGTACAGTGAGGAAAAAAATATTTGTGATGCCGTGCTTGAGTAATCTTGATTCATTTAGATTGATTGAACTGCAGATACTCTTAAACTGCCTAAGTGTGTTTGAGTGAATCTCCCCTTGCTGCTGTTGAGGCAGCACTTTGGGATGAAGGGATATGTTCATTTTAAAGATGCTCTTGTACATTGCGTTAATTGCGTCTGCTCCTACTGTCTCTGTTAAAGACTTAAGCATTTTATCTGAATGTGATTGGGAACCCAGGACATTAGTTAGCTGCCCTCTCTGTCCTTATGGCTTCACCCTACAGTTAATCAGTCAGGCCAATTATTTTCCAGCCAGAAGTTGAATTTCTTTGTGGCCACAGTCAAAGGTACAGAGATTGGTGTTAGTTCTTCAAGGTTAGTTAATTGATGAGGATGGACATGACGGATCCTTAACATGGTGGTTAGAGGACCTGCGTCTCGCTAGTGGTTGAGTTTGACCACAAGATAATGTGCAAAGAAAAAAAAAACCCACTACAGCTTCAATTGACATTCACACCAATCAACTTAAACACTGCGTCTGTCACCTGCCATCTGGCTGATTCTGCATTGTAATCAATAGCATACTGTGGTCAGCTTTCTGGTATGCCTGAAGATTTTGCCTCTGCATATACATTAGGTAACACTACATTAAATCTTGCATATACCTTTTTAGTGTATGTAAGATCATGTTGCAGCTTGGTGTGCTTCGAAACATCAGTTCCATCAATTTAAACGTATTCAAATTATTGTAAACAAAAACCAAGACCTTGTAGGTAATTAATGTCTTGTGCATTTGCAATTCTCCCGTTGATGGTTTGTGAGAAGGCAAGAATTCCTGAATTAATAGCCCTAAGCCATAGTGCAAGAATTGTAGTTGTCATGAAGCATCACTGGAGAAATCAGACTTGTTCCGTTGGTATCCAGGGATTCGAAAGGCATAGCGACAGATGGGATAAGAATATTTTTACAGTGCATCTCAAATCCACGAAGCGCATGTTTTCCTCCCAGCTGTGTAAAAAGCGACACCGTGCTTTTCATTATGACACACATTCAATTATTTATTCGATACACGCTCACGACTTGACGCTTTGGTGCAGAATTATTAAAGCGCACATCTGTATCTCCAGGAATACTTGCACGCAGTCATTCCCATGACTGTGGCACAACTATGTAAATGATGTCAACCCACAAAATGTAATATCCTTCTCCACAGTGCAGCTAAACACCTCGACAAAATGCACAATTTGCATGTGCTGTGAGCAGGAGAGCGATATTGACCAGTAAACCATAGTCAGCTGCAAGTGGGGAAGTGTAAAGAAGGGGGAAATGGTAAACACCTGAAACAGGTCAGTACAGCCGCCTATTATCACTCATAAATTATATGGAATTATATATAAATTTTCAAAAAAGGAGTATTCAGACAAGAGGAAAGCAAAGGGTATATAGTATATAGAGAGGAAATCAACCCCTAGCCACACGAGGGGATTTTTAAGATTTATGTTAAGTTAGGTTGAGTTAAGATTCTCCCCGTGACAGTTTTTTTTAAGTAAAGGAAGACCAATTTTTTAAAAATGTAACAAGATGTAAGGTGGCACGTAAGAAAAATGCTTTTTGCAAAGCCCTTTGACCACACGCCCACACACTTTACCGCAAAGTCAACACCTGATTTTCGGACCTCTTAGAACACCCACATGACTACTGCAGCACTCGTCAAACCCCTGATCTGGAATGCAATTACGCCTTCTGGGTCGTCGTCCCCCATCTTGTCTATCCCTGGCTCTGACTCAAACCCAGACTCAGCTCTGTGATTAATTCTGAATGAACCCACATTGCAAGAAACAGCTGTGCGATGTACAGGTTCCCTGAGAACGATTGCTTTGAATAACGTTCCCAGCACCCGCAACCACATGCGGCTGGCAGTCCGTTTTGGTTTCTTCTTTTCTCATTGGGACCATTGGAAAACAACAGAGGAACGGCCCATTAATCCTGAGAGTCTCAGGATCCTATTTCACACGTTCCACTCTCAGAAAGACATTGTCCTCTGTTGTACTCTAAAATGGGCACATCAACCAAAATCTGCAGGCATTGAAGCATCTGTTATGTTATGGGAATTTTTGTTTGGTGACACAGCACAGGCTAACAGAATCCTAGAATGTGAGCGATAGGTTTTGCATATCAGTCACTCCTAGATTTATGAAAGTGACTCTACAGGGAGAGAAGAAAAAGCACTGCACATTCTGACAGGAAAAGCTCTGGTTTGCTTTAACTAGATTGATGCTGAAGGGAAATATTTTGCACACTCTGGCCCAACTAATACCTGAACAACAACATCAAAAACCACAGATGATGAAAATTTTTCTTATGTTTACCCAAGACAACCTGCAAATAACTGCTCAAGCCAGTGGTGTATGGAGGATTACTCAGCCCAAAATGAAAATGAAAATGTAAAATGAAAATGGAGGATTATTCAGCCCAAAATTAAAATGAAAATGAAAAACTTTTCATTTTCGTTTTCATTTTCATCTTCATTTTCGAACTGCATTTATGTAAATGAGGGGGTATGGTCCTCCTATCAATCAAAGCAAGCAGGGTGGGCCTCATACAGGTTTAGTGCAGTAGCACTTAATGAACACTAGGGGGAGCATAGCATAGGGATGGGTAACAGTCTATGCTTAATACTATACTCTCAGGGCACTTGTAAGTTTTAATCGTAAGTCTTAATACCATACCATCCCTATGCTATGAAATGATGAATAATCTGAGCAGTGTTATAAAGTATTCTTGTTTTATGAAAGAAACGGAGCTAGCTAGCCAGCACTACGCTGTGTAGGCTATAGGTCAAACCTGCAAGGTGGAAAATCCAGGTTCAGAAAGTGAAAGTCCTCCCCAATCATTTGTTCCAATCACCTGGATTTGCTAATTATCACAATTCTTCAGCCAAGAGGTAGGAGCTAACTAGTCTAATTTGTGAAATCGTGAGTTCATGGGTGGAAGAAACACGGCAGGACTTTTACTTTCTGACCCCTGGAATTTCCACCTCTGCAAACCTGGTAGTAGCCTACAATAGGCTACATTGTGCCAGGTTAAACGTTGGATTGGATGTGTTGGAACTGCTGGAAATAAATTAAATCCTCTCTTAAAATAAATGAAAAGACCGCAAATGAGTCACTGGATCGTTTAAACTTTTAACCTGGCTCCGGTACTTTAAGCGAACATTAAGGCATTGCTTCAAAAAGTCTATCGACAGCCAGATTCTATACTATATGTTATACAAATTGACAAATGTTAATGTAGGCTATTTGAAAGTGAGTCAGCTTCGTCATACAAAAAATCCAGGGTTAAATCTTAAATTGAGCTTGCTAGCGGTTTATTATTATTATCGGAATGCCCATCACTATTGTACTGCCTGGGTTTTCAACAGGGGGTCCTTGAAGGTATCGTTAAATTAAATTTAGCAGAAACATTGGGTTGTCTGTATCTTCTCCTGTTTTTAGTGACTCGATAGTTCTTATTAAAATTATGTCCTCCATGAGAAAATGGAGTGAGAGAAATGCATTAAAATTAGCCACTTCTTCAGCTAATTGCTGTATTCTATTAAGCTCAGTGTCTGTATTCATTAATATAAGTGAGTGAATGTTAAACAATTTAATTCATTGTGATGATTGTAATCGTATTTTTTGCGTATTTCGTATTTCATGATTTTTTTGTCATACACGGCAGTGTGGTAAACTGTTTCTCATCTTGCAGCAGCAAAGACTATGTTACCATTACTGTAATGGAGCCCAGGGTTCAAGCTGCTGTTTTTGGATGTTAAGCAGTTATCTGGGTATTATTATTATTATTATTATATGGGAAAGGTGACAATTCTGTTGTTTTGGGTAGAAGTCTGCAGACCAGCTCATCAGTAAACAGCAATATTGCTACAAGCTGTCTGGAAGGCTGGCTGTTCAAGGATCATGCTTGTTTGTGGGATGTTTGCAGTGATTTCTAGGATACCTGCATAGCCTGAAGTCACCAGTGGTTTCCCCTTCATCATGGGGTGAGGGCTGATGGAAACATTGACTTTGGAACAACCTTTAGCCCTGGGGGTATGACACGCCTGAATCCCCATGCAAGTGTTGTAGAGCCTTAGGGATATATGGAACAGAGGAACTGAGTGATCAAAGCAATGAGATATGAGCTGTTCTGTAGCCCATGTACTGAACAAAAGACACTGTGCCTTAGTGCCACTGGGGGATACGTTTTCCACATAAACATTGTTTTCTTTTTTTATACATTATAGATAATATGAAAGAACTGAAGGTAGACACACACAGAGACATTTTGAGAAGTATAACGTTTTTGACAAAGTACACAAAACGTACATTAATCGCTGAAATAACTGGCAGCTGGCAAGAGGCTGATCTTCCAGGGTGAAAATAGGATTTTGTCACAGTTTATGGCGTGGCAGCTCTGAATCCAGCTCTGTGTACGATTAATTATCCCCTCTGAAAGGTAGGCTAACCCAAGGGAACAAGCACAGGAAAACTCCTAAATGCTGTACATGTATTAAAATATTAGACAGTTTAAAGGATTATTTATTATTGAAAAATAATAATCCCAATTTAAATGTCCAAATTGTTTGATAGCTTTGTTGAACCTGGTGGAATCAACCAACAACTCAAAACCAACTGGTTGCAACTTACATGTTAAAATCAAGATTTTGCCCGTCAATATCTCAGCCGTTTTAGCACCAATTAACAAGCCACTTGGCAGATCAACTCATCTCATCAATATCGACATAAAACAAATATGGGAAAAATTGGTTAAGCCGTTTAAAAAAATTAGCATTTAGATTAAGACTTTTTTTAAAATGACCTAGCTCAAATTCTACAACTCTAATCGCTAAAGTTTACATAGCGATATATCGGAAGTGACAAGGACTATTGCTTTTGATGGGTGATATTTCTGTTTATTGTACAGTTTATAAATAAACATTTATAATTCTACGATACCGGAAATGAATTGTCCATTGACTTAACATTGGGGCATAAATTTGCTAGCAACCGAAGGCTAATTGAAAGTTCGAACTACCGAACTACCGTTACCACACAATCTCGTGCACTGCGAGATTTCTTACTCCTCGCTCTCTCTGAAGCTTCCACAGCGCACAGAAACCAGCCCATAGATTATGGTAGGCCGAACAGTTCAAAAGCGGACGCAAAGTAGACACCGTATATCCAGTTGCTCTGCGCTACCCAGTTTTTAAGCAAGATATATCCAGTTAAGAAGACACCACCTATCCAGTCATCCTGCGCAACCCAGTGGACATCGCGAGATACCCAGTGGACTCCACATATCCAACTGGGTAGCTTTGCGCTATCCAGCTGGGTCGTGCTGGATGTCGAACTGGGTAGCTCTGCGCTATTCAACTGGGTCGCGCGGGATGTCGAACTGGGTAGCTCTGCGCTATCCAACTGGATCGCGTGGGATGTCTAACTGGGTAGCTCTGCGCTATTTAACAGGGTCGCGCGGCATGTACAGTTCGGTAGCACAAGATGTGAAATTCGGTAGCGCCGCGCTATACAGCTGGATCTCTCTCTAGAATTAGACTACCGGATATGTGTATCTCGTTTGGCCGTGTTTATGAATTGTTGAATGAACAAACCTTGCAAGAATTTGTCTAATCTATAAAAAAAGTCTTCAACTACAATTTATGTGACACCATTATATCATAGAGACTATTTACTCGTTGGTTAAATGTTTAGTTGTGCTGTTTGTTACAGTGGCTAGCGGAGCCGGCTGGTCACCAGAGCTAGCTAAGTGTTATTGTGTGTATAAAGGGTGTCGGCCTACGTGTGTTTTGTTGACAGTAGTGTAGCTAGATAGCCACAGTAGAGCTAGCTAGGTCATGCAATATGTTTATGATGACAGTTTGCAGTATTATTGACAGTCCAGTATAATGCTTGAAGTCTGTGCTTTTGAGTCAGTGTAATCCTCTGTGTACTGAGAACATTGGCTTGCAATAAAAGCAACGAGTGAATCTGCCTGGTCTTTAGATGCGGTTGCATTATATTATTAATGCATAGGTGTCAACCTCTGGAAAGGGCTGCTCTTATTTTCATGCCTGCAAAACTGTATAAATTCACCAAAAACCGTATAGAACATTATCTATATATAATTGCTTTCCCCGCAGACTCAGAAATCGAGAGTAGCTATAGCAGAGAGAGGGAGAAATAAAATGTGATTGCTGCGTTTGAATGAATTATGTTGGAAAACGTTTGAAAACAAAAAACCTATATAGACTAAATTTCCCGTATCATAACCTTATACGCCCGCATATTCGAAAAGGTGGAAACCCATATTTTATACGGGAAACCGTAGCTGTGGGTTGACAGTGAGTAGCCTACCCATTTCTTGGACAACACAGGCTAGAGAACACAAGACCAATGTGGAAGCTAGCAAAATATATATGAAAGAACAGGGATCATTCTTTTAAATAAATTGCATATTTAGCCTGTTTAATTTTTGCTGTTGTATTCCAACTAAAATATATTCCAAATTTGTTTTAAAAAATACCGGAAAACGTCTCTTTGAACTAACTAGGCCTATTTCATTTTATGAATGTGATTAATTACACACTTATTTTATTTAAAACAATAGTGCTTGCTCCTTCATGTCTGCATTCAGATCAGTCTCTGCTCATGTTCAATGACTGTTTCCCATATTTCTAAACTAAACATCGGTTAAGTTCTTCCAAATATCGTTCTATGTCTTTGGAATTACAGTGTGAAAATTAAAATGACAAACAACGAAAAACTTTGATTATCGATATGATTCAAATGACCCTACAAACTTCGGTTTTACGTAAAAATGTGAGAGATTAGTGAATTCCTCTCCAATCAGCGACATCAAATTTGGTATCTTCGAGCTATCCAACTGGTTGGCGCGGGCTGTCCAACTGGGTGGCGCGGGCTGTCCAATTGGGCGGCGCGCGCTATCCAGCTGGGTGGCGCAGGCTGTCCAACTGGGCGGCGCGCGCTATCCAACTGGATATGTGGTGTTTAGTTTGCGTCGGCTTTTGAACTGTTCAGCCTACCATAATAGATATGAATCAGCCGTAGGCTACTAATGTTAACTGTTACCTATTTTTAAACTAAAAGTCCAAAGTTTTCAGTTTTCTGTATGGTTTAACATTTTTCTGAATCACAAGACGTGTGGGCAAATGAACTTGAGAGAGCAAGGTGGATAACGTTATTTTGCTTAATATTTTGCCAGGTCAGTGATCACAGCAGTTCCACACAACCATGACTGAACAGCAACAACTGTAACGTTAACTTAGCCAGGCTACCTACCGTTACCGAGTGACAAAGCTAGAAATAATACAGCTACTATCTAACTTCGCAAGCGAGATTAAAACAAATGTATGTTAATTTAGCTACTAATGTTACTCCTTTGAGACATGTCCACAATATTATCTGTAACGTTAATGAAGCTACAAGCACCACACCATGTGAGCTATCAACTAACGTTAGCTAGGTAGCATTACAATCCCCACATGGAACCTAACAGTGCCAAGCAATGTAACGTTTGGACAATTAATGCTAACGTTACGTTAGTTAGTCTTTAAAATAGCCAGATATTTTGGGGAATAGTTTTGGCTGACTGTAACGTTAGACTAAATAAAATCCTACAAACACAACACAGTTGAAGAGTGATAGTTTAAGATGACATTTTTAGCCAGTATAACGTTAACGTTAGCTCAATTAATAGCCTAGCTAATTTACTCAACGTATAACGTTACAGTTATTTTCGGTACAATGCAACAAAAATCTCTTAGCCAAGTTAAATAACGTTAGCTAACGTTATATCTTCCATTGCCATGTGGCACTAGCCAGCTTGCTAACTTACATTGGGTAAAAAAGAAACGTAAAACTGGAAGAGCCTGACATTGACAGATTAAGAATTGTGACGTTATGTGTCAGACCTATTCGGATGGGATAAATTTGAACTTACGGGGGGAGGTGGGGTGACCTTAATGTAGCCTAATTATTACCGGAGGATCGCCGTTATTTTCATCCCGTTGTAACGTACAATTCTTCCCGGAGTATATTTTTTCCGGGTCCATTTCTTGACTGTAGCCACCTACCACTGAACAGTGTTGACATACGCTCTATTCTAGCCAGTCATCGATAAGTAGTTTGATCATTTTCAATGTATTTGTTCAGTTAGCCTGTAAATAAACATTATTACCTAGTTCATATAGTTCGGTGGTTCATACACACAAACGCTTAAAACTCGTAGCCTATGTGCTTCGTCAGCTAACTTAGCCAGGTCTGCACAGTGCACACTCTGGGAGTAAACTAACTGAGCCAGGTCTGCACAGTGCACACTCTGGGAGTAAAGTTAACTTAGCCATGTCTGCACAGTGCACACTCTGTGAGTAAAGTTAACTTAGCCAGGTCTGCACAGTGAACACTCTGGAAGTAAAGTTAACGCGCAGAACAGTTCTGTGGGTTAACGTTAGCTGAGCAAGCACGATACGTTTCTAAAGTGCAAAATGTTTCAAACAAAACCTTCATTATAGCTAAGTAGAATTTTGGACAGATTAGTTATCAAATTTGAAAAATGCACAAAATAAAATAAAAATTTAACTACAATATATCTGTTGTTGTTTGTCATGATTCAGTCTGTAATGTTATGTTATTATGTTATATTTAATGTCATTCAGACTTATTCTGGTCTATTGGGGTGTTCTCAAGGTACATTGATTGAACTTTCTAGCGGTAGCCATACATTTTCTAATTATTTTAATAATTCTAGTTATGTTTATTCAACGTTCAAGTGGATGTGTAACAATAGTTATGTTGATTACATTTTTAAAGAAATTGACACCTTCCAGAGAATAAACCCTGGGAATTAATAACGAAAAACTACATTTTAAGTGTTACGTTTGGCTTGGTCAAAAGCCGCAAAAGACAGGAAATTCAAATGAGCACCACCAAGCCAAACTTCAACTCTCTACACTATCAGGGATTTCCAGTACTCCATTTTTTATATCTGACTGCTATACTGTTCTGTAGCTATGTTGGTCTACTGTATTTCAAATAACATGTACTCATCACTGGGCAGATTGGTTCAAACCTTCTCTCACAGAGCCTAATTCATACTCTTCAAAATAGTAAGCGGCCTACGACTGCTGCATTAGGCTATAGAGTAGGTTTAGACATTGGCTATAGATCTATAATGCATTAAGGGCAGCCCCATAATATATTTCTGTATGTGATGCTGATTATTTTACACAGAAGACTGTGTACACACTTGAAAACTAAATAGGCTATCACTTGCTGCTGGAGTGCATAAATACAGTGGTATTACATTTAGACTTAAACCATCATAGATTCTACTCTTAATTTGTTGATTAGAAATGGAATCATCCATCCAAGGAGTAGCCTATACTGGACATGTGGCCTAGGCTTACACCAACACCCATGAAATCACTTATGTACACCTAAGAAGTATGAAATATATGGAAATATACACTGTTGACATATAAAGTAGTAGTCGATAAGATTTCAGTCATAGTATAACATGTAGGCCTAATTGGCCTTATATGTTATAGTGGAGTTCAAAGGGTAGAAATAAAAACAATAGGTGAAAGTATACATTTAATAGCCTAATGCAATCACAGCATGCAATTATACGTCTACTCATATAGCTTTAGAATACTTCTAAAAAGGATTTGAAATGTAAACAGACAAAGATTTAGATCCACCTTTCAAAAGCTACCTACCAATATTATCACATGTTCACTATCAATATTGGTATGAGGCATAAGAGGAATAGAGAAATAGCCTACACAAAACTGCAGTAGGGAAATACTAAGCCTTTTTGTACAGGTCACTATCATGGGTGGCAGCACATACTCTAAGAGTATGAATTAGGCTCTTTGAGAGAAGGTTTGAACCAATCTGCCCAGTGATGAGTACATGTTGTTTGAAATACAGTAGACATAGCTACAGAACTGTATAGCAGTCAAATATAAAAAAAAGACTACTGGATATCCCTGATAGTTTAGAGAGCTGAAAGTTTGGCTCGGTGGTGCTCATTTCAATTTCCTGTCTTTTGCGGCTTTTGACCAAGCCAAACTTAACACTTAAAACGTAGTTTTTTTGTTATTAATCAGTCTTAAATGAAATACATTTATTAACACTGACCATGGGACTCGAACGACCTAGAACAGCGGCTTGTGGTCAATCCGCAATTTCAATGCGAAAAAGGGAGGAAAATATACAGGGACAGGGTGTAAATAGGGACAGGCTATTCTTCTTACCCATAACATTTTTTTTGTATTTGAGTCAAATTTATTTATAAATTACTATTCATAGAACTTTGCGTCAGACTTTGAAACTTCGAAAATAGCAATAGTCATGCCGATTTTGAGCAGTCTATAATGTATTCCATGTTAATTTCACTTAGCTTATATGTCTGCAATAAGTATACAGTAAAATAGTTTTAATTTTAAATTTATTCAAGATAAATTGCATGTAGGTCCTGTCTCTCCTGTCAGTGCCTAGTTCGTAATTTATGGAATACAATTGGATAGGCAAATAATTTAAACATGCATGTATAAACCCATAGAAACAAATTTTTTTTTTTTTTTAAGTTTCATTCGCCCCAAAATTTGCATGAAAGCCAGTTAAATTATCAGTTGGTGATCTCCATTCACCCTGCACCATGCAGGTTCCTTTTGTTTCACAAATGAGCAATTAGAAGTGTAAAAAGCTCTGAAAAAAAGACTAATGATTCTCTGTGACCTGCCAGAAAGCTGGGTACAAGTAGCCTGCATGCTTCACCAAAATGAACCATTTAAAATAGAGCTTTCCAGAAAAAAATTAAAACTAGAAAATGTTCTAGTTTAGTTGAAAATGTGAGTCAGTGCAAACAACCCGGTGGTCCTGACAACAGTTACCACATGCCATGCATTGGAACATACGTCGTAGGCTACATTTTGTTCCCAGCGCATTTGCCCACTTGGCACTGCCTTCTCTTGGCTCTAATGTATCGGGAGTCTGCGGAGCACAGCGTGCAATTGCTTTTAAAAAATGTTTTTCAATGAATTATATAAAAATTATATAAACAGCTGAAATGTAAATAATTGTAATTAATTGTATTATTTAGCCTATGGTTAAACACCGTAATATCATCAGATATACAGCCTGCTTCCATATGCATAACATATTGTTACCAATATTTTGGCTAAATACGGTTCTCTCAACCCAGCTGCCAGTATTTCACAGTAAAGCTTACAATTTCTTTTTTTACAGTGTATAAATAATGGTAACAACCTCTTAAGCATAAAAGGCTGTAGGCGTTTATTTAATTAGACTATTGTATCAAACAAGGTTCTGGCGGGGCTTGAACATGGAACTCCCGGGGGAGAGGCCATTGCGCTAACCACTGCGCTAAAGATTAATTTACTTTTAGAGGAGTTAGGTTGCCTCAGAAGACGATCACTACACTATGCTACAGGTGTTTCACCATAAATAATAGCAACAATTACTTACATTTCTGCTGTTTACAATTTCAGCAAAAAAATATTGATTGTGCAAATTGTTTTAGTAGCTAAATAAAAAGCAGGTCGTGCAATTTTTTTAGAATTGATTTTGCATTTTCAAGTTTTGCGAGTACAACTCCGTCATCAAAGAAATGGATAAAAGAGTGTTTTATTAGACTGCCTATTGTTCAAGTAATGCGCAAATTGAGAGTGTTGAAAAGTTCATGCGCAAAATAAACATTTTGTGTAATTACGGTAAAAAAAAGTTGAAAAGTTCATGCGTAAAATTTAAAGTAATTATGGTAAAAAGTTTGTTGTCTAACCCTGCTTGAGTTTATGGTGGGAGGTCGCATAGCGGAGGTGGTAAACGCGGCGTTAAAACTGCACAACTGGGGACTTGGTGCCATCAAAGCCCATAGAGAGAGAAAGCCTTGCCAACTCCAATGACTGCAAAAAAAAAAAAAAGTGCGCCAAATGCTTTAAAATTATCATCACAGTCGATTTAAAATATTTTCGGGTAACTGGATTATTACTGGCAATGTTACACGGCCTAATGCTTATAATTAATACATAATTATAAGTCGACAAGGAATCGATTGTTGTGTTATGATCTCACTTTCAAAAAAATTCCACTAGCATTGATGCTACTCAATGTTGATGAGTTTGCCGGTTCATGAATATCCATTACCGGCAGCTGCTCAGTCAACAACCCCGTCCTGTTTGCCAACTAGCCAGTAGCTCTCGCTTGCGCAGTAAAACCATATATTCTCTCGAAGCTTGTAGAAGATTCTTGTTAAAACCAGATTGTCTATAAGATGCAAGCTGATGTACCGCCAGTACTAGCTAGCACTTTGTTCGTCCAGATAGTTGTCATTCTTGTGCTGTTATTACCAAACGATTTTGGCTGGCTGTGGGGCCATCCATCTTGCTTTTGAGTCTCATGTCTAAAGTGGTCATGAATATTCATGACCAAATTTGCATAACCAGAAAAAAAAGTTATTTTTTTCCTAAACGGTTCAAGATTTCATTCGTCTAAGTGCGTAGAAAAGCATATTTTCTTATCTGCTGTTTGCAAACTTTCTCCAACCTACAATAAAAAAATCATTATCTCATAGATTTGGGTTTCTGGAAAAAAACTTCCATTGACCCCCATTCACTCTCCTCTGTTTAGCCCAGTTTTAGTGCTCATAGTTGCCCCTAGAGGTGAAACATGATATTCATGCAGTTGGCATATCTCTTTACTATACAATCTCTGGTGCCATGGACACCCTGTGCAGGAAAGTTTGGCATTGCTAGCAAACATAGCTAAAACAACTAACTACAACAATAACATTTTAGTTTTTAATTGTATATGTTCATCACTCAGTATCAGTATGTTTGTCGATACAAAAGCATTTCATGATGAAAAACGAAAGTTGAAGTGTTTTAAAAGCGAAAATTATCTAAAAGCAATGTTTGTGGACACCTGTGTTTAAAGATACAGGTCAATTGGCTGAAATGTATAATCTCTCATAGGCATTAGCGCCCAGGGAATATCCCTTAAGGAAAAAGAATATACTGCAGTATATTGTAAAAATATCAAAATTATCTTCACAATATATTTAAAATATACTGCAGTATATTACATTTTCATAAGCGATTGTTTCACCAGCGGGAGGGGTGATGCTTTTAAATCTCCTATTCATTGAAAGAATTACATAATTCATTTTCATACCTTGCTGATTACCATAGACTGCATAGTAGGTAATGGATAAATCAATATTTTATTGGTTTTGAGAAAATAAAAAACTTGTTTGACTGTGGTCCCGGCAAAGACACAACCTGTCGAGTAGTGAATAAATAAATAAACAGCAATTCAAAGCATTTAGCCTCCTGTTCGTCGAATGGTAGGGCTACCCAGCTAACAAAATTAGGTCCCCAGGACGTCCCCTGAACGTCTCGAAATGTCATCAGGACATCGCCTTGATGTCTTTTTGTATGGTTTTCGTGGACGTCACAAAGAAATTCCCGGGACATTCTAGTAACCTCTCCCAGACATTCACTACATGACGTTATATTGTAACCAGTAACAGAAGTTGCAGGAACGTCCCTGAATGTCCCTGAATGTTATGAGCACAACGTCATATCATAACCGGATAGGGACATTGCTTGAACGTCCCCGAAAAAAATTTAAATAAAATGTCATATTGTGACCAAACAGTGACCTCCCTAGGACTTTAATAACGCTCTAGTAATGTTTTTAGGACATCCCTAGGGAACGTCACATCATAACTTTGATGGGACTAAAATGGGACGTCCACTGTTTGCTGGGTACCACTCAGACAAAATTTGAGACATAAGCACTTATTTTATTGATAGTCTACTTATTTCATTTTAGTGACATGGAATATAGGCTAGGCAATATCCCAGTATCCCTATCCCAATGTGAACGGAAATCTATTGCCTCTTACGGCAAGTCCTCCCTGCTGTTAAGGTTAAGTTAGTAAACAACGGGCTGGCTAGGCTCATCGTAACATTTAGGCTATCTCGTTTCCTTTCTAGTTTTTAGCATTTAGCCTATAATCCCCAAACACAAAGAACTAGGAAATGTCGCTACCTGTATCTAGCCTGGTAACTGCCTGACGACCGAAATCACAGACCACCGTTGAAGTTGAGCCATAAATTCAGTGGTTTGACGGTCCCCTGTAACGCCCCTTTCTTCGAGGCCTTGTCTTGATGGGCATGCTTTGACAGTTTGCATGTTCAGTTCGGAGTTTTGGCAGGGTTTTTGCGTGACCACGCAAAAATGATAATGTAAACATATGCAATGCCATTGCATTTGAATTCTGTCACTCTTGTGCCGCAAAGCATGAAAACGATATGTTAAATGGCGAATTGAATTATCATTTCCTTTTTGTCATGGATCATGCGTTTGCAATAAGAAACTGCTAATGCAAATGTGGTTTTTAATTTTTATTTAAATTATGGCAGGGTTGTGTCGTAGAGGGCGAGAAAAAATAAACGTGAAATGGATTTGCATTAACATTTTCAAATTGTCAGATGAAGTGCGTACATTAACTTGAAAATGAAAACGCAAAATGGCCTTTTGCATTTTCATTTGAATTATGTCATGGTTTTTGCGCACATCTGATGTAAACTAAATGCAATCGCCGATTTGCATTTTCATTTGAATTTTGCCACGGATATGCTTCCAGAAATATGGAGCCAATAGAGTCTGCCTGCAGAGGCAATGAGGGAGAAGAAACTGAAAGGAATGATGGGTAAAGGAATGATTAGGGTAAATATTCCATTCAAATTCATGCCACCAAGCACTTCTGGGACACATGGCAACGTGGGTAATGCAAAATATTAATTATTAATCATGTAATCTTTGTGAATTTTTATATTATAATGTTAGAATGGGGAAATAATTCTAACAGGGCACGATGAGTTCTGAACCCACCGCTCAGTGGGTTGGTTCTCTCTAGACCTGTGGAGGAAACAGCATAGTATTTTATTTGTTTATAAAACTTTTACTTACAATACTCCCTCTCTATTTAACAAAGCTTCTTTTAATTAAAACCTCAAATTATTCTACTAGATCTCAGGGTTAGATCTCATTGGACATACCACGTTTTAGGACTGAGTTGAGTAGAAATGCCTTTAGTGTTTCAGCTCTTTATACTGTATGTGGAATGAAATCCGAGTCATTAAAGCTGACCTCCTTGCTGTCTTTTGAATGTTTAAATGGTTCAGAATCCTATTTGAGAAATAATTGGAGGCGATCAGGATTGTTGACAATGCTGTGGTATCTTAAGTTATTTAAATTTCAATAGAAACATAAAATTAAATGCTACTAAAATGGTAATAAAAACAAACACAAAAAAAACTGCTAAATAAAAGGAACACTGTAGCAACGTTGCTGTGCAACATTGTAGTAACTTTGCAGCAATGTTGCAGCAAAGTTTCTTGGAAAATGTTTCATTGAGATTATGTTTGAACGTGGCTACAACATTGTAGAACAATATTGCAGCAACGTTGCACAGGGTTGTAGTAAGAAGCAGTCTTAGTTTATGTTACACTTGTAACCTTTGTCTGGGGCTTTTGTAAAATATTTCCAAAACTCCATCTTTCACTGTTGAAATTAGAACTATTGGCAGAAGGAAGACATTCTAGGTTGAGCGGTACCGGAGCGAACTGGAGCTTGCGGAGTGGTAACGTTATAATAGTGCTCATCACTCTAATTAAATGACATCCGCTTCCCCTCCTCGCTCGCTCCCGCTCACATAGGGTGGATTCCAATCGCTTATTTTATTCGTGCTCTTCTTCTCGGTCCTCGTCTGACCCGGAAATCGATCGAGGTTCACCATCTTTAAGGACATTCCAAACCGCTAAATGCTACTCGGAGGAGCGAGGAGAATGAGGCTCCCGGAGGGTGCTTCAGTGAGGAAACACAAGTGTAGCCTTTGTGGAAGACTTTTCTCGGAATGCGTGACGTGTATAAATGATCCACCACTCTTCACATCTGCCATGTCGCAGGCACGCCATACACAAATGCAATTTTACCGTTCCTTTCCATTTATTATAAAGCGCTCATCCATAATGACAGTCATTCTGGATGAGCTTATAAAAACATATTTTTTGGACCTGAAAATCACAGTTAACATGGAGTAATTCTGTTTGTGCTGGTGTGATACCCGGAAGTAGCATGTATAAACACGGAGACTCGCGACAGCAGAACCCGAACGCACTTTTATTATGAAACCATTTTTACGCTCAGTAATGACGGGGAAACTGACCTGCTTCATGAGACTCGCTACAATGGAGGATATATTTTAATAAAAACATTTTGTAAGTTGCGTATTTGTGTTTGAAATCATTTGTGTTGCGCCCCTTCGAGCTGGGGTTGTAACAGAACAATTTGAAAATCTTTCGCGGGAATGTTGTGGTGATTCCTTGAGGGGCTTAAATAGTATTTCTCTGATATCCTTCCAGAAAAATATGTGAAAAAAACAATGTTAATCAATCTACCCCAGGGGACTTTGATAATTTACTATCTGCTAAATCTAACTCACAAATTTGTATACCAGCATCATGTTTCTGTTTAAATTCTTGTTCTATTTTAGGAATGATATCTTGTGTTTTATCAAAAAACATTTTGCATCTTTAATTGAATAAGCTGATGTATATAGGTTAGAGTAGTAACAACAAACTTCTTCTGCATTTTGTTTATGATCATCATATAGTTGGTTATCAATTATTCATTAATTAATTGCAGTTCTTCATTGTCTTCTATTTTCTATGAAAGTATGAAGTATTTTTTCCACCCTGCACCTCAATCCATTTTGCTTTTGATCTTACATATTCCCCTTGTGTTTTTATAACATATGTTATCTAATTTTGATTGTAGATAAATTGGAGTCTCAATGGCTTCTTCAGGCATCCATATGTTAGCACAACCCTGATTAGTGTATTTGATGATCCTAAATTCAAATTATATGATTTTCTTACTTTTGCGCCTGCCAAGAAAGGAGACACCATGACACCCTAGACTTGTATGCCTAGAGAAGGGCCTCAACGTGGCTTTTTCTTTGATGCTTGTGTGGAGGGGAGAGAGAGAGAAGCAGGCAGCATTTTTATCGGCAGGTCAACCAGAGCAGGCTACTTAATAACAATATATAATATTGTATGGACCATGAACAAGTTTTCCATATCAAATTATATTGTCTCTCTCTCTCTTGAAGGCTGTAATCTCGAAACTAGATATACTACAAGGGGAACTGCATACCGTACTTAATCTTATCCATTTGGCTGCTGACTGTTTGTTAGCACTTAGAATAGTTAAGTACCAGTGCTCAACAGAGAGAAAGTATTCACACATTGCCCTCTGGGTGTTAGGGGAGCCTCATCTAGCTGTAGTTTGAAATGTTAGGAATTGTCAACTGTACACGTTTAAAATACATAAACCATTTCTTAAGCATGTATAAACTTTTCCAAAAGGGCTTAATATGGAAGTAATTGGCTAAATCTTATGTTTAAACCCATTTATCTTAAATGATTAAAACCTTAATTAAAATTATTCATTCTCTCTTAACTTTGTTATGATTAAATATCTCAGTGTGGCTAAATAATGCAGTGTAGCACTGGGAATCATTATCAGCTTTAATGCACTGGGGATGCTGTGAATGATAAAGTATCTCAGTTCTGTATTGAAACTTCATAGCCCAACCACAAGAATGTGAGATGATCCTTTTACACATACTTTTACATTTTTACATAGATATCACATTGGTTGTAATTCATGGTTTCCTTCAGTGTGTTAACATTTCTGGGAAACTCCACCAGCCGTTTACCAATGCCACATTTTACAATCTGAAGTAAATCAAATCTTTTTGAATGAGTGTTGTTTTATAGACTGCAGTTTATTCTGTGGAGAAGCTCAGTGACCTGTGTCACACGTCTACACACTTCTAATGCATTTAGAAGCATGATATTTGATATTAGATAAGTGCCAACGGCTGTTCTCTGAATATTGTATCAACCACATCATTTAATCACATACGCTTAATCAATTCTATTGCATTCTTTCTTTAAACATGTTACATATCATTTACCTTGTTGTCACAATAATGCCCACTGACAGTGGCTGAACGGATCAGCTGTTCCTGATCTTAATAATGCTTAAATTGTTGATTTCCATGCACATATCATGCCCAACCAACACACTTTCCCAGAGTGAAATATATTTTCGTAGTACCAACTTAAATATTCCACTTCATATAAAGCATGTTAGGACTAGTAGTATTCAGTCAAACTTGGCAGCCTCAAGGTATAGTTGAGAGAGTTTTATTACAGGTGTAACCCACAGGGAACAACGTCTTATGGTCCATAGAACCACGACAGCGACCTTCTGTCCCGCTGCTGTCTCATTCAATTTTCGAATTGAGAACTCAGATACGGATGACTGTCCTCGGACAGCCTCAGTTAGCTGAGACGAGGAGTTAATATATAATGTTATTATGTTATTATATTAAAGACATGAGGGAAAACCGCTATCCTGGAGAAAAAAGAAAATAAAAAATAACAGGAAATTAATATATCTTCATCGTGTAAGTCATCATGTCTGCCCTGAGTACCAAGCCACTTCTGAGCCTGCTGTCACTCCCCCCACTCCAAGCCGCCAACTCAGCCTACCCCAGGACCGCCAACATCAAACCAATCCCAAGCTGATTAGATGGACTGAACTGACTTGATCACGTTTGTCCCAATAGCCCCTTTCACACATGGGACGCGTAATCCTGCCGGGTTCAATTATCCGGATATTTTGCATTCGAGGTTTGTTTCTTTTTCCTCTGATCAATGGTATCACAATTAAACTACATAATTATGTTCACATGTTTCTGAGCATAGAAGACAATAAACTGAATTTAATCCTGCACTTTTTGCTCATATTAATTGAGGTTGCCAATAATTCTGGTGGGCATGGTATATCTGCATTTCATATGTGACACTAGTCAGCTTGCTACAACTTAAAACAGGAAGAGCCGGACACAGATATTTACCGGGGAGAAGTATTGCATAGCACACAAGCAATTTGTGAGGCAATGCTAACAATTTTGTAATGGTGTTCTTACAAGTAAACACTGTTTATTAAGATTTAATAAATGTTAAAATTTCCCTCGCAAATATTTTCTACATGCAAAGTATCATATTTGTGCAAGAATTGTTGAGAGGACAGATTCAAGTATGTGTTAAATAAAATGTGCCAGAAACAAAAGGTTGTTATAAGAATGTTGTAACCTTTTGCATGTTTTATCCAGGAATGTGTCTGCTTTCGTTCACACTAGAGCCGTGGCGGAAGATTTCTGGGAAATCATACTAGGTCCTGACCCAGAAAATTGATGGAACATCTTATACAGAAAATCGACTCCGGCTCTGTTCATACATGAGGCTGACGTGGAAAATTGCTGGAACATTTTCGGGTTAAGATGCATGTGTGAAAGGGGTTTATGATTTGACACCCTGATCTAGGCACAGGTGGGTGGGCTCCCCCTATTGAGTCTGGTTCCTCCCAAGATTTCTTCCTACGTGCCACCCAGGGATATTATCTTTCCTACTGTCACCTCTGGCTTACTTTTTTGGGTTTCGGGTATACTGTGAAGCGTATTGTGACAGATTCTTTGAAGACTACAAGGGAAAATTTCATGGAAATTCACAGAAATGGCAAACTAAGTGTTGATGGGTTGTGTTTGATAATATAAAGTTGTTGTGTATCATGGTAATTGGATGTGTTAACTAGATGTTATTTCTCATAACTTATCATGTCAATAATATCAATGGCATTGTATCAATGGCAAATTAACCTGTTCTCTAAAACAATAATATCAGAACAATGACTTTGTTTTACATGAAACGGAAGACCAATGAACTATAAATCTTCTCACACGTGAATATCTGGGCTTACTCGCCATGGAAAATATGAATGGCCTGTGTGAAGTTATGAGACCTTGAGTTCCTATGAGGGGCCGTTTAGGCCATAATTCACGTTGGACCTCTCACATACATATATTCTCTCTCACATACATATATTCTCACTCTCACATACATATATTCTCTCTCACATACATATATTCTCACTCTCACATACATATATTCTCTCTCTCACATACATATATTCTCACTCTCACATACATATATTCTCTCTCACATACATATATTCTCACTCTCACACATATATTTTCACTCTCACATACATATATTCTCACTCTCACATACATATATTCTCTCTCACATACATATATTCTCTCTCACATACATATATTCTCACTCTCACATACATATATTCTCATAAGAGAATGTATGTATGTGAAAGTAGGGAGGGCAAACCGGAGCTTTAGAACGTAGACAGCAGTGAATTCACGTGAGCTTTACAATACATTTCTGACAGAAAACGTAATTTATTGACTTTTTACTTCACTGCTGTGATGATAAAACTTACAAGAAGTAAATGCTAGTTTATTGTTAGCCTTTATTGTTCGCCATATGAGGCTAAAATGGTGAAGCTAACAGAAACCAATAGCACTAATCCATAAAAAATTGACTTCTAACGTTACTTGTTCAATCGATTCTTAAAAGTGAAAGCGTTCGATTGTGGTCAGTGGCACCGAAAATTTCTGTCTGACCCTCGATAAACGGCAAAAGTCCCAGTAGAACAGGGGTTCCCAAACCGGTCCTGGGGGACCCCTATGTATGCTGGTTTTCGTTGCAACCACAGTTGCAATCCCAGAATTTTAAGAAGCTGTTAATTTTTCTTAATTAGGTGCTTGTCATGTTTGGAGGAATTATTCACCCTCTTAAGCCACATTATATCGGAAATAGCTATGGATGCCATGTAGAATAAACACCCCATGTTCACATTGTGCTTACTGTGCTATATTATTAAAAAAGATAAGAAAATTATTTAACAGATCCATTTAAAGACTGATTTGAATCAATAGGCTCCTAATTGGTGAAAGTGTGGACACATGGCCACTAAAACTAACCATTTGGTAGATAATGAAGAATTCAAACACAAAGCAAATGATAACGAGCCAAACCTGCATTGTGTTAATAAGCTTAAAGAAATAATTGAGTTAAACACATGTGTTCAACAACCTAATTAGGAGCCTATTGATTCACTTTACTCTTTAATTTGAGTGAAAATACATTATTTTGTAACCTCTTTTTATGTAATTGTTGCAATATAGCACAATAAGCACAACGTGAACATGGGGAGTTTGTTCTACATGGCATGCATAGCTATTTCTGACATAATGTGTCTTAAGAGGGCGAATAATTCCTCCAAACATGAAAAGCACCTAATTAAGAAAAATTAACAGCTTGTTAGAATTCTGGGATTGCAACTGTGGTTGCAACGAAAACCAGCATACACAGGGGTCCCCCAGGACCGGTTTGGGAACCCCTGCAGTAGAAGATGGAATTAAATCGTTAAAAGTTATATATTTTCTGAATCGTTATCAACTTCCCTTGGTCACTGTCAACTGGCCATTGTGATCTGGGCATAGAGTGCCTATGTAAATTACGTCAGAAACATTCAGCCGTGTTATTGGCTACCTAAACTTCTTAGGGCGCTCGTCAACGTTAGCATGATTGGGAGCCTGAAATGTCAATCTTCAGAATACGTTTAAACCTTTCACCAATAAGCTGGGACTTTTAAGTTATAAGGCGGGATATACAGAGTGGCCAGCGAAAATATTGACCTGACAGTCTTTCAGAATTCTAACAGTTGATCAAGTCAACTGCCAGAATGACCGCGAGACACTGAATAGAACAGAATACTGGCTGCGCTGATCTGTTTTCGGTGCCGTCAGAGCCCTACTCTTATCATTGATCGAATGTTGGGAAAATGTGCTTTTAAAAGGCGCAAAAACAGTCCGTATATCACATTAAAATTTCATATGAGGACAGTTATTGTCCATAATACGTTTATTGAAGGTTAAACTGATATTTTAATCACAAAATGTATGTTGATTTCCGGAAATAAATTTTTCGATTGTCCTGCCTAGGTGAGAATGTATGTATATGAGAGTGAGAATGTATGTATGTGAGAGAAAGTATATATATATATATGGAAGGCACTTACATGAAACAGAAGTCACTTACACGAAACGGAAGGCACTTACACGAAACGGAAGGAAGTTAGTTTATGGAATCGTGATTGGCTCAGAAGCTGGCTGGTACCATCGATATAAACAACTACTGGATTCCTTATTTTCCCATACGTCTGCACTGTTACTATAATATGCCATACAGGCTCAGTTCCCACGCATCGTGGAGGGGGAAGACCGGATACATGTATTACAACAGGAAATCGGAGTAATGCATAATATATTATCACTGCCTAAAACAGGCAGTGTATTGTCCTCATCTCTTGAGGCCAGGTCAGCGCTGTGTCATTCTGCGCCTGTAGCTACCTTAAGAATCCTCAGCCGGTCAGCTTGGACTTGCTCGGAGACAGTCTGCCATCCTGCACGATATAACACTCCACAAGACTTTGGCAACTGGGACTCTCGGTCGAGGAAAAGGTAACAACTAACGTCAGCTTGCGACTAAGTTTAATCACTGTGCAAACAGACAAATGAACCGTTATCATTTCGTAACCATGTAGTAATCCTAAAAGATAATCACACCACTTGCTAACGTTAGCTAACTAACCAACAAAGCAATGCTTCGTATAGCAACGGCCTTGGCTACTTAGACTTACATTAAACAAGCTAACGTTAGCAAGTGATGTGATTATTTTTTAGCATTAGCTAGTACATGATTACCAAATTATAACGGTTCACTGGTCTGTTTGCGTAGTGAATGAACGTAGTAGTAAGCTAACGTTATTTGTTACGTTTTCCTCTGCCGAGAGTCAAGGTGTGTCTGTGGACATTAGCCTACACTCAGGAGTGAACATTACGGTGTAAATAGTGCTCTCATCTCACTGTCAGCTGTGTTGTGAGAAGGCGCTGAGTAGGCTAGGCTACAGGGCTGATGCTGGCCTCTCAAGAAGCACCGACTGTTTCAGGTGACGATAATATTTATGCATTACTCCGATTGCCGGTTGGAGGCTAATAACGTTACTGGTCTTCCCCCTCCATGGTGCACGGACAACAGTAGCTACTATGACAACAGCCTACCAGCCATGGATATAAAAATTTAGATATATGTCGCATCAGCCGCTGTGTAACGTTGCAGCGATACTCATATTGAAAATGTAGCTATGTAGGCTACGTTCTGTAAAAAGAAACAATCATGCATGCATAAGTTGTTAAAATGTTGTCAGAGCTAATGGTGATTTTATTGTTTAAAGCTGCTAGAAAGCAGTAGAGGTTGGTTCTTAATTATTATCTTGGTAGCTCTGATTATTATAACCGTATTAGGCCATAGCTGCAAATCTTGGATGTAGTTTTAATCGCAAATGGAGAGCGATTTTACAGCTTTCCAGCTTGGAAGCAAAGTGGTGGAAGTCAGATCGCCTAGCTAACAAAGAGGCGTCCTATGGCATGGGTATCGGCTGTAAGACGTAAAAAAATATTACAACATTTCCACATCCGTTGTGCTCACTACATAATATGACATTGAGCATAGTGGATTCTAATGGAAAATCGCAAGTGTACCTAGAGTGTAATTTTGTGTGAAATGCAATAAACGATGTAGGCTACAATTAATACAATTCTGAATGTCTTTATTTAGCAAAAAAGAAATGACTTGCATGAAATGTACAAAATGGATAATATAATTTGTTTGGGGTAGTAGTAGCCTACAATGAAGTTCACAGTGCAACTGGTAGTAGGCTTACCACAAGTGGCAGTGATACATTCCAGTAATATATTCCATTCAAGTAATTTAAGAAAAACGATTGCACACATAAATCCCTGTGGGATAAGTTGAAAGCACAAGGTAAATAATAAGTAAAAAGCAATAGAACCAAGAGCTGAAAACGCCCAAAAACTTGAACAATTAAGTGCTTCAATAGGCACAATATAGAACATAATTATGTGGTCAGTCTTTCTTTAAGGCTTCACCGTTGGTTACAGTTCTGTTCCACTCTTGTTTGCATGTGTTACGGGTTTAATCTGCGTTGTGTATTTTTTTAAATAATGATGACACGACGACGACAGCTGCACTGGATCTGCATTTATTTTCTGCACGGAGAGTTAAAAAGATAGTTGGAAACAGGCTCGATACTTTCATTCACGGCAGCGCCTTCGCTCTCATCAATCACCCCTCAGAGAGAGCGTAAATTGGCGGGCAAATTCACCGAAATACATACAGTACAATATAATTTACACAAAAAAAGGAAATACATCCGTAACATTACGCATAAATACGAAATTGATTATCACCATTCATTAATAAAAGTACATGTATTACACACAGAACATACCTGCACGGAGAGTTAAAAAGATAGTTGGAAACAGGCTCGATACTTTCATTCACGGCAGCGCCTGTTAAAACATCCAAAATATCCCTCTCAATGTTGGTATCTAAACCGCGTATACTTTTATTATGCAATACAAAACACATCGTCCAAATAAAATAATACATAGTTGAGAATGGCATGGTATTACAACTTGACTAATATGGGAGTTTACTAGCACGGTACACTTCAGCACAAAGTGAAATTAGCTATTATTTTTAACAAATGCATGACAAAATGTAACTTAAAAATACCGTAATAGGCTATGCATTGCCTAACTACGTTATCATTGTAAGGTGAACTATATTTGCATATTTATGGAAATGTTGTAATGAAAATAGTGCGGATCTCAAACTGCGTTGCCTTCGCTCTCATCAATCACCCCTCAGAGAACGTAAAATGGCGGGCAAATTCTATTTGACCTGATACTGGAGCGTACCATTATACTTAAGAATTAATTACATACCAAATGACGTACATCACTTTACATTAACAAAAGAAAATATATAATAATGTTATTATGGATGAATGATGAGCAATTACAGTGGTTTTAACCATGAAGTTCACAAAATTATAACCTCTTCAGAGAAAGTTCACAATATATTAACCCCTTTTAGTAAAGGTCCACTTGGTGCGTTCCTATCCCAGAACACCTTACTCAGCACGTAGACAAAGGGAAGTTGTATATTTATCAGTCTAATTGACAAGATGACCATCCCATGTGTTATATCTAGTGAATCACTATCAACCCTGCTACACATGTGTGACAAAACTAGGGGTCATTTGCATCAGGTGCATGAGTCCAACACAATCAAGGTGGTTACACCTTAACATAACAGCTAACGTTAACGTTACCGTTAATGTTTATAGTTTGCGTGTCTGCAAAAGCCCGATAATACCCACAACGCAACGCTGGTGTGAAGTCCTGCCTGTATACAGTACTGTTTGTTTTTACACAGATCTTGACCGCCCTAATTTGGCGGCCGTGAAGATTTGAATAGGGCAACTGAGGTATATATGTTTGTATATCTATGGTACCAGTCAGCTTCTGAGCCAATCACAATTCCATAAACTAACTTCCTTCCGTTTCATGTAAGTGACTTCCGTTTCATGTAAGTGCCTTCCATATATATATATATATATACTTTCTCTCACATACATACATTCTACTCTCACATACATATATTATCACTCTCACATACATACATTCTCTTATGAGAATATATGTATGTGAAAGTGAGAATATATGTATGTGAGAGTGAGAATATATGTATGTGAGAGTGAAAATATATGTATGTGAGAGTGAGAATATATGTATGTGAGAGTGAGAATATATGTATGTGAGTGAGAATATATGTATATGAGAGTGAGAATGTATGTATATGAGAGTGAGAATGTATGTATGTGAGAGTGAGAATATATGTATATGAGAGTGAGAATGTATGTATGTGAGTGAGAATATATGTATATGAGAGTGAGAATATATGTATATGAGAGTGAGAATGTATGTAGACTCTGAAGGACTCCGATGTGCTCGAGCTGGTGACGCGCCAGCGCGCAACCACCTGTCCACTAGACCCCATACCTTCAGCAGTCCTCCAGTCTATATCTGCTGAGCTCCTTCCATATCTGTCCTCTGTTATTAACACCTCCCTAATCTGTGGCCATGTTCCTGCTGCCTTTAAAACTGCCCGTGTAACCCCACTCCTTAAAAAACCTAGCTTAGATCCCGCTGATGTCAGGAACTACCGTCCTGTATCTCTCTTGCCCTTCCTGTCCAAAACACTTGAACGTGCTGTCCTTAACCAACTGTCTGTTTTTCTCCACCAGAACAACCTGCTTGACCCGCATCAGTCTGGCTTCAGAACCGGCCATTCCACCGAAACTGCTCTCCTGGCTGTGACTGAGGCACTCGCCACTGCTAGAGCCTCCTCCCTCTCCTCTGTTCTGATTCTCCTTGACCTGTCTGCGGCATTCGACACGGTCAACCACAAACTCCTGATCTCCACACTCGCTGAGATGGGCATTTCTGGAACTGCCCTCTCTTGGTTTGTATCGTACCTCACTGATAGATCCTACCAAGTCTCCTGGAAGGGTCCCGTCTCTGCTCCCCGTCCCCTGTCTACAGGAGTCCCGCAGGGATCTGTACTGGGTCCTCTGCTGTTCTCTATGTATACTAAGTCTCTTGGCTCAGTAATCCATTCACATGGCTTCTCATACCATAGCTATGCTGACGATACTCAACTCTTCCTCTCTTTCCCTCCCTCTACCCCACAGGTTAAGGAGAGGATATCTGCTTGTCTGACTGACATCTCTGAGTGGATGGCTACCCATCACCTGAAGCTCAACCTTGACAAGACAGAGCTCCTCTTCATGCCGTACAAGACCTCCCCACTACATGACCTCTCCATCACCGTTGATGGGACCGTGGTGGCTGCCTCCCGCTCTGCAAGGAACCTGGGGGTGGTCCTGGACGACCGGCTGGACTTCAAAGAGCACATCAGGGCGACGGCACGGTCCTGCAGGTTCCTCCTGTACAACATCAGGAGGATTCGACCGTACCTGACCACCTACTCCACCCAGCTTCTTGTCCAGACCATGGTCACCTCACGCCTGGACTACTGCAACTCCCTGCTCGCAAGCCTACCGGCCTGCGCCATTCTGCCTCTTCAACTCATCCAGAATGCAGCTGCCCGGCTTGTGTTCAACCTCCCGAAATTTTCCCACGTAACCCCCCTGCTGAGGTCTCTCCACTGGCTGCCAGTTGCAGCCAGGATCAGGTTCAAAGTTCTGACCCTGGCCTACACTGCAGCAAATAGGACAGGCCCCGCCTACCTGCAGGACTTAATCCAGAACTATGTTCCTGCTCGACCACTTCGCTCTTCTACAGCAGGGCGACTGGCACTTCCCCCCCTCCGTGTCAAAGGCTCTCGCTTGTCCCGACTGCGGAGTTTTTCCACATTAACACCTCAGTGGTGGAATGAACTTCCCATTCCCCTACGTTCTACTCCAACCCTGCCTGCATTCCGTCGAGGCCTGAAGACACACCTCTTCAGACTCCACCTTGACTGATATCCTCACCTAGGAATATCAGTTCCCTGTTCCCTGTGTTTTCCTGTCTGTTTATTATAGTTTATAATAGTATTTGGAATGGTTTATAATAGCATAGTTTATAATGGTATTTGGAATGATTTATAATAGTATAGTTTATAATAGTATTTGGAATGGTTTAT
This sequence comes from Synaphobranchus kaupii, assembly GCA_029718625.1. NCBI lineage: Eukaryota > Metazoa > Chordata > Actinopteri > Anguilliformes > Synaphobranchidae > Synaphobranchus > Synaphobranchus kaupii. Next base: position 13,834,623 of record CM056383.1, on the reverse strand, counting down.
AATAGCATAGTTTATAATAGTATTTGGAATGGTTTATAATAGTATAGTTTATAATAGTATTTGGAATGAAAGTGTGGTGTTGCTGATTTGCCCACAGCTTACTGTGAACTACAGTCAACGTTCATTGCTAGGGATAGCTGCTACATTATGCAAAGGATGTGCTTTGCCTTGTCTGTTCTGTAATGATGATGATGTCTCTGTACGCACTTACTGTACGTCGCTTTGGATAAAAGCGTCTGCTAAATAAATGTAATGTAATGTATGTGAGAGTGAGAATATATGTATATGAGAGTGAGAATGTATGTATGTGAGAGTGAGAATATATGTATGTGTGAGTGAGAATATATGTATGTGAGAGTGAAAATGTATGTATGTGAGAGTGAGAATATATGTATGTGAGAGTGAGAATATATGTATGTGAGTGAGAATAAATGTATGTGAGAGTGAGAATATATGTATGTGAGAGTGAGAATATATGTATGTGAGAGAGAATATATGTATGTGAGAGAGAATATATGTATGTGAGAGTGAGAATATATGTATGTGAGAGGTCCAACATGAATTATGGCCTAAACAGCCCCTCATAAGTTCCAGGTATTTCCATGTACAGACAGAGACAAAGAGAGGGGCAATGCTTAGTCATACATGAAACAAATTATCGCCTGAACTGAATCACTTGACAGGATAAGAAAGGCCAAGATGAAAGCATTTTCCAATTTAAAGGTAACACCTCACCTTTTATAAGTCCAAAAACTGATTCATTTTTTGGTCACTTTGCCATGTTGTCATTATGTCCTGGAAGCCTTCTGAGTTCAAGTTACCTTTTCAATTGCAACTTCTGATGACTTGCTGACAGATATTCCTACCAAATTTACAGGTTTCTTTGAGGTAATTGCAAGTTTCAGTTTAGCTTTAACTGACCTGAACTTCCACCTTCCTTTCATCACTCCTATGTTAATGAAATTAAAACACCCGCACATTTATAATGTGTCTTTATAGATCAGACAGACTTGAATATGCATGGTTTAAACCACCCTCTTTTGGAAGCACCATTTTTAGACAAAATTGAAATAGCAGATTATTGCTGCACATAGCATGCCTTTTATTATTACAAATATTATTACAAATGCTTTGTATGAGAAATCACCTCATGTCTGACAAATAAGATTTTATATTAGTGACAAATATTAGCAACAGAAAAATATTTGCATATTTTTAAATATATATTTAAAAGTAAATTTATGCAATTTACTTTTTTTTTTTTTTTTTTTTACAAGGGAAACACATTTGTTTGAAAACACAATTGAATAGGATTTCAAAAACAAGTTCAATGAATAATTATTAATGCATTTTCATTATTCCCTCAAGATAAGAAATTTGCTTTAGGCTGCTTCTCTTTACTGTTGATTATAGAAAATGAATTAACATTGAGGTTTATTTCTAACACTCTTTATATACTGTATGACTGCTCTATTTTGATGCCTCATCCCTACAGGCTCTTAGAATAAGCTTTGTAATTAAAACTGCAAAGCAATTGTTTGAACATTGCAGTCCAAGGTGTTTAATGAACAAATCTTTATTCCCTCTCCAAGCTCTGTCTGTTTTTAACAAACATGGACATGTTTCTGGTTGGGCTGTTAAGTATTTTCTTAAGAATCAGTGTACAGTTGCTAAGCAATTATCTGTATCTTAATTATTATATTTTCATTCTCTAAATTCAACAACATTTCCATTGGGTCAGGAAAGTCCCCCATAGACGCAAAACAAATCCAACTGGCTAAAATGGCAATTACCTTTTTGGTCGTGCTTCTGAGTTTTGACAGTGGGGAAAGCTCACCTGTGCATTAGTCTTGTTTCTTGCAGTTACCTCAGAACTGCAGAAACGGCCTGTCATGTCCACTACAGTTTACTGTATGGCACACGTATTTTTACTTTTTTTATTTATTCCCATTGCGGTGGCAAAATTCACTGGAAGGTAAACTCTTTCAGGACCTCATGCTGCGAAGATTGGTAGAAATTACCAAGGATTCTCACAGTAGAAAATTATTTATTTGTATGAAAGCAGAGAAGAGGAAGTACCCTCTAATGAGGGCTAAATTATTGTAGATTAAAATGTTATGTACACATGTAACCATGCACACGTGAATACAGATTTTTACATGTTCCGAGAAACCTGTGCATGATTGACATGCAACTGATGGAAAGTGACAGCTGTGCTCGAGGTAGATGGATTATATTCATGATTCACACAAACCTGGCTTATTAGAGGGATTCTGTCCCTTGGGGAAGGAAGCTTGCGTGTCCTCTGTGTGTTGTTTGCAGACGGCAGCCATTTTACCCTCTCCACACCAACCGATCTTCTGAATCCAGAGGAGGAGTCTGCTCATTGATGGTGTCCGTCAAAGACTGCAGCAGTGCCAGGGGGTGTAGACAGGTGCTGCCCATCTGGACCAAAACAAGGGCATGTTTTTTTATTAATTAACTTTTTTAATAATGATTTTTTTTTCTTGATAAGTGCTATATAAGTGAATTCATTCATTCATTCACCCACAAGGAAACAACCTTGACTGCTTTACTTTACACTCTAAAAATAATCGGTGCTAACTAGAACCTTAAAGGGTTCTCCGGCATGTCCCTGTGGGGGAAACTTTTTAGATTCTAGGTAGAAACTTCTTGGAAGGGTTCTACCTAGGACCCCATTGGAAGGGTTCTACCTAGAACCCTCTATGAAAGGGTTCTACCTAGAACCCTCTGTTAAAGGGGTCTTAACAGAACCCTCTGTGAAGGGTTCTACCGATAACCTTTTTTCTTTGAATGGTTCTCCCTAGAACCCTCTATGAAGGGTTCTGGCTAGAACCATTTTATCTTTTAATGGTTCTACCTAGAACCCTCTATGAAGGGTTCTGCCCATATCCCTTTTGTCTTCTAATGTTCTACCAAGAACCGTTTACAAAGGGTTCTACCTATAACCCTTTAATTTTGAATGGTTCTACGTAGAACCTTCTATGAAGGGTTCTGCTTAGAACCATTTTATCTTCTAATGGTTCTACCTAGAACCATTTAGAATCTTGAGAGGCTCTCCATATCTTTTGATGTATGGTATGATCATTATTTTGGTCTTCATTATTATTACGTAGTTCTTTAATGTATATTATTAGCAGCAGTGGGCAGTAATTCTACAAAGGCATGTCTCCATGTACATAGAATAGCAAGCAAACAATTTTATTTAGAAATCTAGGAGGGTTGCTGGGTGAGGTGGGGAAGCCCCATGAGGTAAGAGGGAGGAGCAATCAGGAAGGGAAAGGTGATCCAGCAGAAATGGGTCACAGATGAGAGCAGGAGCAATATGACCAAGAGGTCTAGGCACTTCAGGCTGTCTTCAGAAATTGACATTGGGTGACCTCTGGCAGTAGAGACATAGCAGAGAGAGAAAAGAGATGGTTAGTGTCAAAGACTACTCTGTACACCAGATTAATTTAAAAACACAAAAGTAAAAAAACAGGTTGACTGAATTAAATGAATTTAAGAAAGATAAAAATAAATAAAAATATAGCTGCAAGCAGCGATTCCCAGGGACCGAGCGGCATGAGCAGCATTTGTGAAACGCAGAGACTGCAAAATCTGCACAACTCTAGACAGGGTTGACCCAAAATAAAAATATTTGTTTCTAATCAGGGCTTTTGCCATTGTTGATGGTATCTTAACCCGATCTAGTAAGGGCTTCCGTATTACGTCTTTTAAGTACAAGTGAAACAGTTAACAGTTGACATTGTTACATTTCTTAACCTTTGCAATAAAAAGGTGTTTCTTAATGTGAAAACAACATTAAAAGAAGCATAGCCAGCTGGAATCGAACCACTGACCACACACATGGAAAGCCAAGATTGTATCCACTGGGCCAAAGCAGGTTAACAGAAAGGCTGAGGCCAAATAAGACTTTTGTGTTGCGGTATCAGTTTGTTTTGGCTTACTGACTTCATAATTCAAACAGATAACAGGTAATATTGTGAAATTTCTTAGCCTTTGCAATAAAAATAACTTGTTTATGGGAACAGGTGGGGATCAAACCACCAACCTACTACACGGCAGTCTAATGCCTTAACCACTAAGCTACACGAAGTTTCACAGTTGGTAGGGTAGGTAGACGGCCTGTTAAGCATAGATAGTGTACTTGACGGATGGCATACCTGCCATCCCAACATTTGTATTTCTATAGCGCCAACACGCAGATTGATTGGGTTAAAACTGCAGGGCTCAAGTCTTGATCTAACTCTCAATCAACCCACCAAGGTTCAGAACTTTATATCAAACGATTTTAGAATTACTAGCATTTTTGTGATGAGCCACGCCCAATGCAAAATTCATTGTCTTCTCATTCGGCCATTTTTTAACATTGGCCTTAGAAAAGTAATGCATGTATGAAGGGATGTGGGATGAGTCCCTCGAACAGGGTTGGTGCAAATTGGTCTAATTCTGTAGGAGGAGTAGCATTTTAATTGTTTTACAAAAAATGCTAATTAGTGGAAAATCGAAGATGGCAGACTTCATGGTTCCATGAGGCAAATTTGTTGGGTTGGGCATGAGCAACGGGACATGGACATAACATTTTGTCACTCTAGATCAGAGGTGTCAAACTCGTTCCATCGAGGGCCGAGTGTATGCAAGTTTTTGTTCTAACCATGCTCTACACCAGCTGATTCCACTAATTAGTTCACCTCCTTGGTTGAAGAGCTGAGCTAATTAGTGAAATCAGCTGGTGTAGGGCACAGTTGGAACAAAAACCTGCATACACTCGGCCCTTGATGGAATCAGTTTGACATCCCTGCTCTAGATCAAACAGGTCGTATGCAGTGGGCGTGTCAATCATTTTTAGTGAATGTTTAAATATTTTCTTATATTTTGATCTCTATAGCGCCACCACGGGGGTCGATTGGGTTGAAACTGCAGACGTCAAGTCCTGATATTACTATTAACAGACATTCCAGGTTTCATAACTTTCTGTCAAATGGTTTTGAAATTATTAGCATTTTTGTGATAAGCCACAGCCACTGGAAATTTATTGGCTCGTCATTCGGCCATCTTTTAAAGTATGCAAATTCTGTACAAAAATTCTATGAAGCATGGTCTACGGAGCGTGTTTACCAGGTTTCATGTAAATTAGTAAAATTTTGTAGGAGGAGTAGCATTTTAAGTGTTTTACAAGAAATGCTAATTAGTGGAAAATCCAATAGGGGTGACTTGATAGTTCCTTGAAGCAAATTTGTTCAGTATGAGTAGAGGGACCAGTATACTACATTTTGTGACTCTAGACAAAACGGGGCGTATGCAGTGGGCGTGTCAATGATTTTTAGTGAATTTTTAAATATTTTTTTTATATTTGGAACTCTATAGCGCCACCACGTGGCTCGATTGGGTTAAAACTGTGGAGGTCAAGTCCTGATGTTACTGTTAACAGACCTACCAAGTGTCATAACTATCTGTAAAATCGTTTTGGAATTATTAGCATTTATGTGATAAGCCACGCCCAGTGAAAATTCATTGGCTTGTCATTCGGCCATCTTTTAAAATATCAAAATTCTGAATATAAGTTTTATGAGGCATGGTCTAAGGAGTGTGTATACCAAGGTTCATCTCAATTGGTCAAATTTTGTAGGAGGAGTAGCATTTTAAAAGTTTTACAAAAAATGCTAATTAGCAAAAAATCCAATACGGCGGACTTTATGGGTCTTTGAGGAAAATTTGTTCGGAATGAGCGTGGATACCAAATTTTGTGACTCTAGGTGAAATGGGGCATCGGCAGTGGGCGTGTCAATGTCAAAATTTTGTCACGTGCACTACAGCGCCACCAGGTGTTCAATCTGTGTCATAATATACAGGATCCAAGAGTTTGGCAATCTCAACAAGCGTCCCAAGTTTGGTGATTCTAGGCCAAACCAGTTCACAGGAATTTTAGGTGAAAGGGGAGAAAAAAAAAAAAAAAAAGAATCTGAACAAATACAATAGGGTACCAGCAGCTATGCTGCTCAGTCCCCTAATAAACCATTAACCTTCCTGTTATGTTAGGGTCAAAATTGACCCGTTTCAGTTGAGTTTAACATCAGAAAGCTTTGAAAAAGGTTGTTGAACGAAATGTCAGCACTGAATAAAAAAATTGAGATTAATGCGGGCGACAGTGTAGTATAATGGTTAAGGACCTGGCCTTGTAACCAAAAGGTTGCAGGTTTGATTCCCAGGTAGGACACTGCCGTTGTAATCTTGAGCAAGGTACTTAACCCGAATCACTTCAGCATATATCCAGCTGTATAAATGGATATGTAAAAAAAGTTGTGTAAGTCGCTCTGGATAAGAGCGTCTGCTAAATACCTGTAATGTAATGCAAGATACAGTGTGCGGGAATACTTCCCTTTTCTATACATCTGACTTTATCCTTCAAGCACCCGTACTACAATAACCAGGTGTGCAAATACTTTTTTATCAAGAGTTTAACATCAGTGAAATGCTATTTAGCTTATTTTTTCCGTATGAAACTTGATAACATCCTCAACATAGGGAATGTGCACAAGTGCTGGAAATAGATAACCAAGCCACTGGCACACCTCCTGGCTTGTCCAGTTTGTAAAAGATGTCTCTAGAAAATATAAAGCAGGAAACAAACAATAGCATGAAATTAAAAAATGCACCTTGAACCACACAATTCTTAAAGGGTAAGTTCGCTATTTTGGACCTTGGACCCTATTTGCGGTCCGTCTTCCATGAACCTGACCCATGAAGTCCATTTTTTTGCTGATCGGTCCAGTATTGAGTTCGGTACAGATTTCCTGTAGGCTCTCACTGGGCTACAATAGAAGTCAACGGGGCAATTAGAAATGTTATGGAAAAACAACGATAAATGTGCTTTTATAGCTCAGTGTGTATTCTTACGGTCTCAGTATGCTCTCCTGTGAAATGTAGGCTATCGCAAACGCAAACCGAACGTTGAAACAACAGTTCCATTTGAAACATAACTATTTCTCCGACCGCACTACCTCGCACTGTAAACTTCCGCAGTCTAGCTACGTTGTAGAGAGGCCGCTTGAAAAGCAGTTGATCACAAATCCTGACCTCCCGTTGGAGTTTACTAGCTAGTAGCCTACAGCAGAAATATTTGTAACGCAGTGTTTGTAATCATCATTTGTAATAATTTATCACAGCAATGGTGCGCGAATGTGCATTCCCCGGTTGTGGGAATAAAATGTCTGGACGCTCAAATACCAGTTTTCACAGGCTTCCGTTCTCTGACCCAGAAAGATTGAGACTTTGGCTGGTTGTCTTATGGATCGACATAAACACTCCAGTCAATCAACTCCGTTTGGCAGACTCGCGAGTTTGTGGAGCGCATTTCGACGATACTGATTTCTGTAACCGCAAATCAGAAGCAAAACACTGGTGGCTAAAGAACACAGCTGTTCCTCGTGTCGGACCTGCAGCACTATCAAGCACCGGAGCGGAGGTGAGTTATATTTAGCTATAACGTTACTAACATTTTTTTTTTTTTGAGCGCGTCCTCTGACCCAGCACTCATACCAACTAACAAAATCCGAGCTTGACATAAGTTGGTTTCTTGTAATAAAACTGTCGGAAACGTTCATCAACTATAACTTTTTACAATTCTATAATGTTTTATTTACAAATGCTTGACGCATGGTGTCCTGTCCAAAGTTCTCATCTATCACATATCTGTTGGCAGTCATAGTGTAATGGTAATCAATGGAGATGATCCAGTGTCATCCACGGATACATCCAGGTTTTCAATGGCATTCGGTAGCAACAGATCCCACTCCCTACAACACAAACTTTCCTCCTCTCTGGGCATCTGCTTGCACCTCTTGCAAGAACACCAAAAGTCCCCCGAAATTCTTGGTCTAGCCTCGGCAGCGACTTCGGATAACATTACCTGCGCAACTTCAGCCTCTCTCTCTTCTCTTGCTCTCTTATCATCCATCTCTTGTAGTTCCGTGTCCGTGTATTCTGGCTCAAATCTGTAGCCAGTAACGTCAAAGTCAAAATCGAATTCTTCGTCTTCGTAATCATTATAGTCATCCATCATCCAAGTTTTTTTGTGGAAATTGTAGCCTACGTTGCTGCAGGTAAACAAACGCAGACTGCTCAACTAGATAGTTTCGTAAACGGCCGGCACACCTTCCCGCTCCCCTACCCCCGACACATAGTACTCCGCGGGAGCAGCGAAAACAAGCAACAGAGAAATGCTTACTTCCAAGCCATGCCAAGCACGTAAAAATGTTCGGATTGAGATACATTTCACAGGAGAGCATACTGAGAACGGTAACAATACACCCTGAGCTTCCCGTCTCATTTATTGTACATGAAAGCACATTTATCGAACATTTCTAATTGCCCCGTTGACTTCTATTGTAGCCCAGTGAGAGCCTACAGGAAATCTGTAGCGAACTCAATACTGGACCGATCAGCGAAAAAATGGACTTCATGGGTCAGGTTCATGGAAGACGGACCGCAAATAGGGTCCAAGGTCCAAAATAGCGAACTTACCCTTTAAGCTACCCAAGAGATATACTATACATATATACACTGCCCGGCCAAAATAAAAGTCGCACACTGTAATATTTTGTTGGACCGCCTTTAGCTTTGATTATGGCGCGCATTCGTCGTGGCATTGTTTCGACAACCTTATGCAACGTCACAACATTTATTTCCGTCCAGAGTTGCATTAATTTTTGGCCAAGATCTTGTATTGACGACGGGAGAGTCGAACCACTCCGTAACGTCTTCTCCAGCACACCCCAAAGACTTTCAATGGGGTTAAGGTCAGGACTCTGGTGGCCAATTCATGTGTGAAAATGATTCCTCATGCTCCCTGAACCGCTCTTTCACAATTTGAGCCTGATGAATCTTGGCATCGTCTTCCTGGAATATGCCCATTGATGGCATAACCTGGTCATTCAGTACATTCAGGTACTCAGCTGACTTAATTTTATTTCTGCATAACGTTGCTGAGCCTAGACCTGACCAATTGAAGCAACCCCAGATCTTAACACTACCTCCAGAGGTTTGTACAGTGGGCACTATGCATGACGGGTGCAACGGCGACTTTTTCTTTGGCCAGGCAGTGTAGGCCATTTTTAACCGAAACCAACAAATTTTAAATAGAAATCATCATGTTTTTACTTTTTAAAATAAGTGCGTGCTTTGCGACTTTTTATTTTTACCCATGACTGCACTTTGAAAGTATCCCAATTTAGCTGTAAAACCACAGACATGGCAACACTGGTGGGACGTCTTATGACCTGCTTATGACACTTCCACAGTGCGGTTGGAAAATAGTATGGCGGATATTTTTCGTGGACTGCTAAACAGTGCACATTAAACAGAACACTTCTGCCAGTGCACTGTACGCAGAAGACAGGGCGCAGAAGACAGGGCTCTGATTCGGACACAGCCTTGCATACACTCGGCCCTCGATGGAACGAGTTTGACACCGCTGCCCTATACCTAACCCCTTCCTGTTTGCAGATATGAAAGGACTCTGATAGGCTATGTGGAGCCTGCACCATATTGCTTTGACCTATCAATTTCTTTCTGGAAACATGAATGGGCGAAAATGGGTGTTTCTGGCCTTTTTCAAAATTGGTGTTTCCGACTGGTTGACGAAGAAAAATCACACCCAGGTGGTGAAGTAAGCGGTGCACATGACGCATGGGCTACTCCTGATTGGTCTAAATCTTATGCTATGAACGGACACAAACACGGATGCACGTCACGTATAGAAGCGGCTGCACCGCTTAAAAAGACCAAATGCCATTTTGGCATATATATATACAGTATATATGTATTTTTGCATGATTCAAGGTATTCTGTTTTTAATTAACAAAGATTTTTGTTTTTGCATTACCAGACAGCAACCCTGTATTCTGCTACCCTACAATCATCATCATCAGTTAATTTTACCTTATTGCCCCTGTTGGAATTTGAACCAGCAGCTCTCTGGTTACCAGGCCACAGTCTTAACCTCTAAGCTACAATGCAATAATATGTTTTCAAAGCACTACTGATCCAATACAACGTACCTCCGCTGAATGCCTTGTACACATTTGGCATAGATATGTCTTAGTTGAGCCAAGCTGTGTACAGCTCAGTTTGTATTGCTGCAGATTGCAGTGCCCTTTGGTAAAAATGATTGATTGGACTTTATCAATGAATTCAACTCTTCAACAAACATCATTACAAAATGAACCATAATATTTTGGATGAAATTATGACAAATATACCAAGGCAGAATATGTACACTTAAAGGATAAAGGAGATCCTGGATACATGTACAAACATTCACAAATACAGTTTAAAATATTGGGAAACATTTATTTTTCAAGGTAAGAATGAGATCCTCACGTTATTCATGTTTATTCAGTAATTCATATTTATTTAGTAATTCATTCATATTTTTTCAATAATTCAGTATTTATAATATTCATGAATAAAACACTGTTCTCATTCTTACTTGCTTCATTCTCAGTTGAACTTGCATCCTTCTCAGACTTGGGTTCAGTCTTTGACAGTCAAACATTTCTTGTAGAGTTGAGGTGACAGTGGCTCAGTAAATTAAGGAACGGGCCTAGTGACCACAAGATTGCTTGTTTGATTCCACCTGGTGATGCTAATTATGGGAAGGATGTGCTTTGTCTTGTCTGTTCTGTAGTGGCTTTGATGACGTTTCTGTATGCACTTATTGTATGTCGCTTTGGATAAAAGTGTCTGCCAAATGACTGTAATGTAATGTAATGTGATGCACTGCCACTGTGTGTGTCATTATTAGTTTAAAAATGGCTCATTTGGGTTTGTGTGTGATTTCTTACTAGGCTCGTTTGCCACCGAAATGGAACTCAGACCTGCAGCATAGTGGTTAGTGAGCAGGACTTTGAAGTTACTGCATCCCAAATTGAAGTTTGTGTTTTAAACAACACCTACTTGAAATGGTTGATTCTCTATAGACATCTCTAGAAATGTTTAAACCATGAAATAAATAAAAAGATTCACTCAGTTCTGTTCACTAATCACTATGCTACTGATCTAAGACCTCATGCAAGGCAAACAAACCCAAAATCCCAAAGCCTACAAAATAACACATTTAAGACAGTTGAATTCATAATTAGATTAGATTTGCACCAGCTGGGAATCAAACATGCAATGTTGAGGTTAGTAGTAGTCCTGTTCCTTAATCACAGAGCCACTGTCACTCAAACTCTGATGGACAAATGTTAGCCCTTCAACCCAAGTCTGAGTAAGAACAATGGTCTGACTGAAGAAAGTCCTACTGAGAATGAAGCAAGTCTGAATGAAAACAAAGGGCGCAATTTTCAGGCTCTTACTCATGTGTGCTAAGCAGGGGCGCCGTATGGGGGGGAAAGGTTAGGATGATTCTAAGGGCCCCTGACTGACAGGGGTCCTAAAAAATTATTAGAACATTAGGTTAATTTTATTCAATATTATATTATTAACCTATCATCATTAATATAATATTTTATTTACAATGTACTAATAAAACTAACGGTTTCTTTTTATTTTCTTGTTTTTGGCAAAAAGTACACAGAACCTTTTTTCCAAAAGGGTTCTTCAGATGAAAAGGGTTCTAGACAGAACCCTTTGCCTTCCTAAGAACCCTTGAAAAATCCTTCCTTCTAAAAAGGGTTCTTTGGAAGAAAACGGTTCTAGATAGAACCGTACCCCTCTGCTAAGAACCCATTTGGAACCTTTTTTTTTTTTTTTTTAGAGTGTAGAGTGGATGCATGACAACTTCTTTCAAATAAGAGACCAAAGCTTACAGGGGGAAAATTTGAAAGACAGCAGCAGACAAGGTATAGAAGCTGGACATTTAGCACTTGAGCTACCCCATGAATACCTTTACATGTATGTTCTTTTCTTTCAAGAATCTAATTAATTTCTGTTTCAGGAGTAGGTATGTGAATACATCACACTGGGGGAAATAAGAGCAAGTTTTTTGTTGAGATGCTGATTGGAAATAGATTTTCTGTACCTGCCTATAACCTTGGGTTACCTTTTTATCACTGGTGGTTGAAAAACATATAATTGAAAGACTAACCTTTATCAAATCTTAAATCCTTGCCAGATATGATGTCTGTGGGATTAATTCAAAGGCTAATGTGATAGCTCACTTTCTGAAACGTATTTCTCATTTAATTTTTTGGTGTCAGGATGACACCCGGGGCGAGCTTATTTGACACCACATCTCCTGCGGTGGCGGAAGAGATAATGAGGAATTTTTAACAATGTCAGGAAGGATTCTGCGTGTCTCTCCACGCAGTGAGCGGGATGGATAGCTTGTTTCAGAAGTCGCCTCGACCGTGCTTGCCTCTTTTGGAGATCCAGATCACGACTCTGTCTTCCTGTTCATTTACGTCACATCTGAATACCTCAACAGTCCCTGCAACAGAGTGACTGGTGCCTACAAATGGGATCCATTTTTCCTATTGAACTCTATGGAAAAATAAGTCAGGAGAAATAACCCTTCAAGTAATCCATCCATATCTACAGCACGAGTGATGATTTCAGGCTCGTTTGATGCCTCAGAACCTTGAGGACTTACAGCCATTGGGATGGCGGGTATGCCATCTGCCAAGTTATGGCTTGGCGGGGCATGCCCCATTCCTATGCAGCACCGAGAGTTTGGGTTTCCTACAGAAGTAACCACAATGACCACATACTCTCAGCCCTTAAAAACTTATGTATGTTCTGACCTCATGTAACCACACAGCATTCACATACAACTTCACACATCCACACAATAAAGCCTGTTTTTTCTCCTACTGCTTCTTTGTCTTCTTCTTATTCTTCTTCTTCCCATTTTCCCTGCCTACCCAGAGACCCTCACTACCTGCCTGCCTCCGTACCCTCAAAGAATAATTCTCCCCATTGGATAACAACATCGCATACCTGCTCTCCCAAGCTTATCGCCCAATAAAAACGCTTCAAACTAATGTGGACACATCACAGAATCACAGACAAACCCGCTATATGGCTTTGTGTATTCCATGAAGCTACTGTGGCAAACTGGTTACAGTTGCTACTTCTCACACAGAGGATTGGGGGTTTGAGCCCAACAGGGCACAAGTTTATTTTCTACAAAAACATTGTGCAACTGTTAAATACTTTTAATTTATTACACTGTTATTATTTTCACATTAACAAACATATTTTTATTGCAAAGGCAAAAGACGTTTCCAATATTAAATGTTCAATGTTTCACTTGTACTACAGCGAAATGGTGAAAGTCAGATGGATACTGACAAATGGCCTATAGCATATATCACATGACTGTGCCCCTTTGGTCTTCTGGTTTGCGTCAAGCCTTAGTAGGCCAGAGACCTGGGTTTGATCCCCGCCTGGTACCAAAGTGTACTTTCATTTTGGACTCAAACAGTGTGCACATGTTCTGCTTTTCTCATACAAGAATGTTTTTTTTATTGCAAAGGCAAAGTTTAGAATATACATGTTTACAATATTAACTGTTCACTTGTAGCCTGTTAGTTAAAAAATTCAGTCACTGGACACCACAGCAGTTATGCAATAGGCTAGCTAACGTTATGGGAACATGGCCATTTGCCAAGCAAAGAAAAAAGTTTTAACGCAGAATATCATCTGGTTAACATCACGTTGTTGCATTAATGTAAAAAAAAGAATTCTATAAATAACTGCCATTGGCTACATGTTTTAATCTCACAGAAATGCTGACAAAAAAAATTGTCTGTGTGGAGCCTGCTGTGCTCTTGCGGTCATGTCTGACTCACTGTGGAAACCGAACCTTCAACGCTCGCCTCGGCCAACATTTCTTTATGATGTCTTCATTCATTTCTTCTGTTCAGCTCTGTTCAGTTTATCCTTTTCACACATAACACAATGTCACCATAAAATTATCTACTAGGAAAATTAAGAATTTACAATAATACATTAAGAATTGATGATAGCCTACTATAAGCTGCAATCTCTTAAGACATCAGATTTATAAACCTCCAATTCCCCAAACATATCTGTTTCATGGTTAGTCACTTAAATTACAATAGCCTCTGAGACAATGTAGCTTACTGCAAACACTTTTAATTATAATTATAATAATAATAATAATAATAAAAAGAAGAACAATAATCTCTGGTAGGCTACTTTCTTAGTAGTATCTATTGTTTTCTTTCTGGCTAAGATACCTGGGAAATATGCGTTGTCCAATTAATCGTGTTAGTCGACGTTAGTTTTGCCAGAGAAACGTCAGTCAGCTGCTAGTCAGGAAGCAGGTACAAGCTAGGCTACTGCGAAGTGAATCAACATGCCTTATACATCCATTGCACTACAGAAAACTAAACTACATTAAATTACATTACACTCATTTAGCAGACACTTTTATCCAAAGCGACAATCCAAAACTAAACCTAGCTACATGGTCCAGTACCAAAAAATCTCCCGCCGGAAAAAAAACTGCGAAGGAATTATGCTGTGCTTATGAACTCGGCAGATCGTAGCCCAGACATGGAAGCTTGGAGTTACGCATCCGACAAGCCAGTGTTGAATAGCCTAACGTTAAATGTATTTCTATTGAATACTAATATGCCTATTTCACAACTGTACTTCCATATTTTACTTACGCAAACTATTTAGGCTGTATGTCTTTCTGCTAGAATGTGTTTGCGTCTAGCCTATTGTGCATGCATGTCTCCATACAGACATGGTTAATTAATGTACATGCTTCTTCATGATCCATAGCTCAGGTGGTGCTGTTCATTGTATTTCATTAGACATTAAATACAGCTCATCTACAAACTCTTTTAATGTAATTGTGGGTAATCGGTAATAGGTGAAATGTTCTCATTCTCGTCAGTACAGGGCGTTATGGTTACGCGAATGTCTGCATGCATTTATTTGGAATGCATGTATTCTGTATGCATGTCTCTCTCGATGTTATCTTCATGCATTATTCATCATTAGGTAGCTACCAAAAATAAGTGATATCTGATCAAAAACGTCTCCGACATAAGAAAAGCCAAGTTACTCAGGCATAGCCTACAGAGCGCTGTCTATAAGTCCTTAATTCCAACTTGCAAAAACTAGGCCTGCCTTTAAAATGATTGATATCAAAATGTAGCCAAGTTACAACTAACAAGATTGCCTATCGTAGCTCACACTAAATAAATTTATTCCAAAGCAATGCTATCCACACTTTCCTAAATTATTTAATGCAACTTGGCCCAGTGTTTCTTCATCTTACCATCTCAAGAGAATGTGGTCAATGAAACTGTATGTTCCATATCAAACTGCAAAATGAGAATAAATTATAGTGGAAATACTCTGATATAGATGTGTTGCACTTAGAAATTAAACAGAAAAATTACTACTCTATAGGGCATGTTTGAACAATTGTCTGCATCCACTACTTTGGGTCTATGAAAAGCACAGAATGAATTAAATGTATTATTATTATTATTATTATGTATTTATTGATTTATTTATTTGGAATATTTGTATTTGTACAGTAAACCTGTGTGGACCTATAGAGCGTAGATATCCTTGTGTTCACAACATTCTATTTGCAAATATCACAACTATTATTATGCTAAGAAAATTAGTACTATTACTTATTTGCCATCATCTGACCCACAAATACAGTCAAGCCGGAAAGACTCCCCACCCCTTTCACCTTCTCCACGTTTTATTACGTTACAGACATATTCTACAATAGATTGAGTTAATTTTTTGTCTCAAAATTCTACACAAAATAGCCCATAATGACAAAGTGAAAACAGGTTTTTAGACATTTGTGCTAATTTATAAAAAATCTAAATGTTAAATATAATATGTACACAAGTGTGCACACCCTTTGATATGACACCCAAAAGTGAGCTGAGGTGCATTTTGTTTCCACTGATACTGCTTGAGATGTTTCTACAACTTAATTGGAGTCCACCTGTGAGAAATTCAATTGATTGGACATGATTGGGGATTGCCAACACCTGCCTATATAAGGTCCCACAGTTGACAGTGCATGTCAGAGCAAACTCCAAGCCATGGGGTCAAAGGAATTATCTGCAGACCTCAGAAACAGGATTGTGTCAAGGCATAGATCTGGAGAAGGGTACGGAAAAATCTCTGCAGCTTTACAGGTCCCAAAGAGCACAGTGGCCACCATCATTCGTAAATGGAAGAAGTTTGGAACCACCAAGAATCTTCCTAGACCTGGCCGCCCGGCCAAACTGAGCAATCGGGGAAGACGGGCCTTGGCCAGGGAGGTGAGCAGGAACCCGAGGGTCACTCTGACAGAGCTCCAGCGTATCCTTGTGGAGATGGGAGAACCTTTCAGAAGATCAACCATCCAGGCAGCACTCCACCAATCAGGCCTTTATGGTAGTGGCCAGACGGAAGCCCCTCCTTAGTAAAAGACACATCACAGCCTGCTTGGAGTTTGCCAAAAGGCACCTAGAGGACTCTCAACCCATGAGAATCAAGATTCTCTGGTCTGATGAAACCAAAATGGAACTTTTTGGCCTGAATACCAAGCGTCACGTCTGGAGGAAACCAGGCACCGCTCATCACCTGGCTAATACCATCCCTACAGTGAAGCATGGCGGTGGCAGCATCATGATGTGGGGATGTTTTTCAGCAGCGGGAACGGGGCGACTAGTCCTGATAGAGGGAAAGATGAATGCAACTAAGTACACCGAGATCCTTTAAGAAAACCTGCTCCAGAGCGCTCTGGACCTCAGACTGGGGCGAAGGTTTACCTTCCAACATGACAACGACCCGAAGCACACAGCCAAGAGAACAAAGGAGTGGCTTCGGAGAAAGTCTGTGCATGTCCTTGAGTGGCCCAGCCAGAGCCCAGACCTGAATCCAATTGAACATCTGTGGAAAGAGCTGAAAATGGCTGTGTACCGACGCTCCCCATCCAACCTGACGGAGCTTGCAAGGATATGCCAAGAGGAATGGGCAAAAATGTCCAGAAACAAGTGTGCCAAGCTCGTAGCTTCTTTCCCAAGATGCCTTGAAGCTGTAATCGCTACCAAAGGTGTAGCAACCAAGTATTAGGCTAAGGGTGTGTACAGATATGTAACCCCTAAATAACCTATTTTTGTCAGTAAAATAAAATTGCATATTTTCTAAAAACCTGTTTTCACTTCGTCATTATTGGCTATTGTGTGTAGATGTTTGAGGCAAAAAATGAACTCAATCTATTGTAGTATAAGTCTGTAACGTAATAAAACGTGGAGAAGGTGAAAGGGGTGGGGAGACTTTCCGGCTTGACTGTATGTCTGGATACGTTCGTAAAAAATGCTATATGTACGCTATTTTCTAGGTAAAAATATTACTCATTTTTATCTGCATTTATTTATTCATCCCCTCTTTCTCTGTTGTACATGTTGTTTCTTGATATAAATGTCTGTTTGTGAATTGAAAAGAAATCTGTAGCAGCAGTTAACATTTTAAAACCTGTACATTTTCTAAAGTAAACTTGCCAACAAAATATAACCATATCCTTTCTGGAGTGTAATTATTCATCAACTGTTAAAAACATTCATTGAAATCATATGTTGTTCCATGAGGCCAATCTCTTCACATGCTAAGATGAAGAAATATAGGGCCAAGTTGCATTAAATAATTTAGGAAAGTTTGGATAGCACTGCTTTGGAATAGACCTAGTTTATTTAGTGTGAGCTACGATAGGCAATATTGTTAGTTGTAACTTGACCACATTTTGATATCAATACTTTTAAAGGCAGGCCTAGTTTTTGCAAGTTGGAATAAAGGACTTATAGACAGCGCTGTGTAGGCTATGCGTGAGTAATGAACAAAGGGTAGAAAACTGCGCGTTTAGGCCTGTGCAGCACAGTGGTATCGGCGTGGTTGAATAACCTAGCTTAGCTACGATGAAGTGTCGGTCCTAGCAGTGCAGAAGACGGACGCGAAACTGCAGCTCCTAACCGATGATGTTACATGCACCAAATGACTCGTTACTCACTGAATACCGACTATATTAATATTGTTAGTAATGTGGACAGTTGATTGAAGTAGAGCATGCAGGAAGAGAGAAACCATGTGGGTGGTGTTACTCTATATAGGTAGCTAGCCAATTCGAACAGGGTAAACACGGCGAACAGAACTCATTAAAATAAACAGTAAACGGACAGATATAACCACACAGATTCACATTAACCTCAGCTAAGACTAAACTAAACTGTAGCTACTGCCATGGGATGCTTAGTCAGTCTTACGGAGATCCTTCCACCCGTGTTGTCGTCTCCAGTGTTCGCTGTTGCGCTCCTGGGAACACACGGTCGTGGAGTTGTGAATTGTGAAGGTTTTCCAGCAGTCCGAGCCGGTGTCCTTTTCGCGGCGTGGGTGGCGATGACAGCTGGTCTCCTCCAGTCGTCTGGGGGTGTCCCTCTCGCTGTTTGTAAAGTTCGTTTTGCTGAAGTTTCTTGTGGTCAGCTAGCGCAGTGCTGCACGTACGCTAGTTTCCATGTGGGATGAAGTAAACTTAGTCACTGCAAGGCGAGCTAAGTCAGCAGCCCCTTGGAGAGCCACGTTCTCTGTGTTTTCACAGAAGTCTCCTCAGCAATAGCAGCAATCCTCTGCGTTCTGTGAACCCCAGTATTAGGAGAACAGAATTGTGGGAGTTCCGGAGCTCTGTGAACTCCACTGTGTTGTGGGAGTCTCAAGGAAAAATGACTAAGTCCTCTGGATGCAAGGGCGAGAAGAAAGGGGCGATGGTCATCACTCAGTTTTATTAACTTGGTGGGGGGAAGGGAGCCTTCACACCGGTTCACTGTGTGATGAGGATTTTAAATGTCGCGCGCGCAGATGACGTCATCAGACGCGCCTCCATGTTCTTAAAGCTGACAGTCAGTGTTTGTGTAAGGACTGTCAGCTGGCTGTTGGTCCCTACATCCCCCCTTTGTTTCCAAGAGGGACAGAAGCCTTTCTTGGAAGCACAAAATTGTTCCAACAGTCCAAGGTAAACCAATAGTCCTCCTGTAACAGGGTTTGTCACAAGTTAATAAAGAGGGCTGACAATGTCCCGATAGTTCATACGACTGTCAAACATCCAGGCAGTTCATAACAGACTAACTGATCAACTCATGAACAGTGACTAATTGAGGGAGATGGAAAGTCGAGGTTGGAGTTTAGGAATAGAAGTGTTAGTTTAGGTGTCCAGAGGGGAAGGTTTGAAAGGTAAGTCACGTAGCTCCACCTTGAGAGGTGTGCTGAGTATACCCACAACGACTGCACTGTAGTCATGGTTACCAAATTGAAGGCTAGGTTCAATTTGTAAAAAAAAATCAAACTACCGAAAGTGAATCTCATTTAAGTTTTAATTAAACCGCTTAATCAGTTACGGGCATGTACAGAGATTTTGTTTACAGTGGGGACTGTATTTTATGGCATTTACTCTGCTCTGCATTGCACTTCCTATATGCAAACTTAGGTGGCAGATGTGGACTAATTATGCACCCCCCTTTCGGTAAGGTAGGTGTGCTGACAGGGAAAATAGGAAAAGAGATGTTTCACTTTCCCCCCTTACCAGTGTGCTTTGGTGAGAAGCACTGACTGGATCAAACGCTACTATCTACCCCGTTATCTTCTCTCCAGTTGCTACTAGCATCGGAGCGTGAGCAATGACCGTGATAGCTTTTTGGAGAGAATGTTCTTTTAATCTGCTGACTGTAGGTCATTGTGCGCTGGGAGGTACTGAGGGAGTTATTAGGAGCGTTTGGACTATCCTTGATTTTGTCATCTGCAGGCACAATGTGCAAGGTGTCCCATGCGATCTGAGCCTCATCCCGAATTTTGTTCCTTGGAGGACAAAACAACATGAGTTCAAATACAGGGGTGGAGGTTGTGTAAGAAGAGAGATTTGAATGCTCGATTTTCCTCTAAACCTGACCAATTTCTGCCCTGGAAGAACGCATGTTTCAAACGTTTAAAGTATTCCCGGGGGCGCTCGGTGCGACCATGCTTTATACCTGTGGCTTGAATCAGGGCTGTTGCCTCATCAAACCAGGGTAAATATTCCGCTACAAGTGCATTGCAGAGTTCAGAATAGCTGTTGCGGATGGAAGAGGGTTGCGTTCTAATGAATGCACGAACCTCTCTCAAGGAAGTCTCCTCTGAGTTTAATCTTTTCCCGCTCAGTTGCCATAGGCAAGTCCATGAGAGCATAATTAACTTGCTGTAGATAGCCTTCAATGTCATGACCTGGGGTTTCAGGGTCAAAGCAATCTACATCCTTTGCAATACACTCAAGGTGTTTCCATCTAAGACCCTCTGTGTTCTCATGTGTCAGCCTGCTTGAAGCAGGCAAGGCTGAAACTTCATAAAAATGAGAAGGTGGTTCAGCTTTGGTGTGGTACCCTCTGTCTGGTTGAGAATCCAGACTAGGAAAGTAGTTATCATGCTTCTTACAACTGGTGGAGAAAGCATGAGGTTCTCTACAAACTCTCTCTGATTGAGAGGGGATGGCAGGGGAGCATGTTTTGTGTTCCCTGTCTCTAGGGGGAATTACCTGCCTTCCTTCCTGTGATAGGAAGGTACTGGCAACAGGAAGCAGCTCACTTCTTCCTGGCACAGTGGAGGTGAGACGGATGCACCTCAACACAAATGGTCAGAGCACTCTTGTTTAGAATAGACTGAGAAGTCTCGGTCAGAAGAAGCAGACAAATCCTGACTAGAGAAACCAGAATCAAGATTGGACCCCCCTTTCCCCTGTTCACAAGGTTGAGAGTAAGTGGCTTTACTCAGGGGAGATGGGATTGAAACCGGGGACAGCAAACATGGGGAAACATGTGACTGCAGTAGCGCAGGTTGTTCACCTTTTAGCCTAAACAGTTCCTCACGGTAAGAGCAGAGATTTGTTTCAGCTGAATGCAAATCTCCTAGATACTGCATGGCTTTCTTGCTAACAGTATGGAGCTCATTGAGGATACTGGTGTTTTGCTGTCTAAGGTTTATAATCTCGCTTAGTTCCTCATTGTTAAGGAGGGTAAGGCTGGCTTGCCTGGAGAAATTCAAGACCAAGCTGGATAGCAATGGGTCCGGGAACCACACACCATGTTCACACTTCTCATTAATTAAATTGAAAATTTCTGTGCTACAATCATTAAGGTTTAGCTTACTTTGGAAGTCTAAATAGCTGGGAGGTAGGCCTTGGCTTAAACAATACAAGAACCGTTCCACGGAAACGGGTCCCATAACTGCAGACTGTACAGTAACTATCTGAATCTATAATTCAAAGTGGTACTAAATGAGTGCACTTGTAGAAGTCACTCTTGGCACAGCAGTGGTTAGCGTATACTGCTAGTACATTACACACTCAAAATGTATATATTCACTATGTTGCTTGCTGGCTGCACTACAGATTAGCTACAGCTCCAAAGTTACAATTGCAGTGAGGCGATGTAACTGCCGCAAAATCCCACAGTATTGGTGAATACAGGGGCGTGTGCTAAAGATCACAAAACGTACTACTTGAGTATGACGATGCTCAAATATTTTCCAGTTGGGAAATTATTAAAACTGCATTTAATAATATCTACTGGGAGGGATATATTTATAATTAAAATCACTGGGGAAGACAATTATAAATATCAGGAAGTTATCTTAAAGGTTTAATAATACCATTAAGGTATAATAAATGTATATTGAGAACTTAGAAGATAGTGCTTAAATTTGTTAAAGGCAATCAATAGTCTCTTTCACACATGCAATACGGAACATTACCGGAAAAGTTGATCCAGCAATATTCCGGAATGTTCCGTATTAACCCCTTTCACACATGCAGCCTTATCCGTAAATTTTCTGGAACATTGCCAGATAGGGGTCATGTGTGAATAAGAGCCGAAGTCGAAATATCCGGAATGTCCGCGCCGGCAATTTTCCGGCAAAAGACCTACTGAGGTTTCCGTAATTGGTAGCGTTCATACAACCAACGCTCAACCCTATGTTGCTAGGATACGTTTGTTTACTTACTACTGAAAAATGGCGGGTGATGAAGTGACAGAGTGTGCAGTTGTACTACAGTTACTCTTGTTTATTTATACATTTTCGAGGCAAACGCTGGCAATAATACATCTGTTCCAATCACGAAACACCATTCGTAAACAAAAACTTAACAAAAAAATCATGATAAGTCAGGAACAACTCCGCTTTAGCTTGGCTCAAAGCCGGAGACGTCGCCTGTGGCGGCTGGAGGCTGTACGAGTCTTTCATGTGGCTCGGGGCTCGGCGAGACGAATGTGGGTACGGGAGCGACCCCATGGCAAAGTCTTCTGGTCTAGTGTCATGAATAATTTTGACGACGGGCAGTGGGTTTGTGATGGGTTCACTCACGTCGCCGTGTTTACGTCAGAATGTTGTGCGTGATTGATCCGGTAATGTTCTGGCTTTGTTCACACATCGATACGGAACTTTTACGGAAATCTCACTAGGTCTTTTGCCGGCAAATTGCTGGGGCGGATATTCCAGAATTTCGACTTCGGCTCTTATTCACACATGACCCCTATCTGGCAATGTTCCGGAAAATTTACGGATAAGGCTGCATGTGTGAAAGGGGTTAATGGTTATAAAGGGAAATTAACAGACCACAGTGTGACGCTAGGGGCAGTGTCTAGACAAAGGCTGGGAACACCAGTTCTTTCAATATAGCGAGAGCACCCTCTAGTGGTTGTTCGGAATTTGTCATCTAGCTAGGTTCTATATTAGATTAGGAGTCTAGCTCTGAGATGGAATAGTTTTGATATCACAAAAACGTGGAATAGAGCCAAATGCTATCGGCACCAAACATGTAGGGGACATACCTCTATATATCCTCATACAAGGCACCACCTATGTAGGTGTAGCAGTATAACCACAATTAGTAATCAGTCTCATAAAATTACCATTATCTAAAATATTTAACCATCAATTTGGAACTTCAATTAATAATAAAAATTACAAGTATTAGTGGACAAATGTAATTAAATCAAAGATTTAATAGATAATCTGAAGGATTGAGTTCTTGAATAGACTATTTTTTTTATTTTTTATTATTTATTTATTTCGGCATGTGTATGATCACATTACATCACATTTCTGAAATCATTTAACACATACATTTCCAGCCGAAAAGGGATACGGGAAAAAAGCAGCCTGCTTATCAATGTCCCGCCCCACTTCCCTCACGATTTTAAATTATCATATTATACATTTGATTAAAACTGATATTTTTAGAATCACAACAGCATAGCTAAGTTTTCGTTATAGCAAAATTGATCAAGAAGGAGAGAGAAAGAAAAAAAAATAATACAAATAAAATAAAATACTCTAAAGTAAAACAAACCGGATTTTTAAAGTCAGATTATTAAAGTCCAATTAAGTAGGTTTAAATGTGCATGTCATACATTGGTCAAACAATATGTTTCAATGTTCATATTATACATTTGATTAAAACAGATATATTTAGTATCATAACATCGTAGCTGAGTTATCTTTATAGCGAAGTTGATCAAGAAGGAAAGAAGAAAATAAAATAAAATACTCTAAAGTAAAACAAACCGAATTTGTACTGTCAGATTATTAAAGTCCAATTAAGTAGGTTTAAATGTGCTTAGCATACATTGGTCAAACACTTTGTTTCAATGTTCATCTTATACCTTTGTTTAAAATAGATCTTTTTAATATCATAACATCATAGCTGTGTTTTCTTTATAGCAACTGACCAGGCAGGAAAGAAAAAAAATAAAATAAAATAAACTACTCTAATGTAAAACAAACTAGATTGTTAAAATCAGATTATTAAATACCAAAATAGTGGGTTTATATGTGCCTGTCATACTTTGGTCAAAACAATTTGTTACATTTCCACGTCCAACAATCTCAGATTTT
This sequence comes from Synaphobranchus kaupii, assembly GCA_029718625.1. Taxonomy (NCBI): domain Eukaryota; kingdom Metazoa; phylum Chordata; class Actinopteri; order Anguilliformes; family Synaphobranchidae; genus Synaphobranchus; species Synaphobranchus kaupii. The sequence continues at coordinate 13,810,695 of CM056383.1, read as the reverse complement.
GTTCAGCTAATGTCCAAATTAGACGTGTCTGTTTCTACGTTTTTATGATGTTCTGTTGTCCCTTGTAAATTCCGTGCAGTTAGCCTGAGTTGGTATGATTGCTAAATTTCGGAGTTCATTACTCCTCGCTATTTTCTGCACAGTCCTCCGTTGGCTTGTTGATTTCTGCTTGCATTATGGCAATTGTTCCCTTGATTTTGTTGATGTCCGATCTCAAATTTCTCAGTATGATCAGTAGTTCCCTGTTTCCAGAGACATCACACCCCATTTTTCTCTGCTGTCGGTACATCACGTACTGGCCAAATCCTAGGCCGATTAGACCGACCAACATGAATCCAAGCAGGTACACATCTTCCACATCTTCTATATCTAATACTGCCAGACACACTACACGCCATTTGTCCCACCCATCCATGGTGTATCCTGCCAGAAAGGTCCCATCTGGACATGACGGCTCTCCAGTGCCCACACGCCTTGTCGAGAATATTTTGTCAATAGCGTTAAATGTCCAGTTTAGAAGCTCCATCCTGAGAGTTTGTGCGCCCAATGTCTGTTGTCTTTTGTTGCAGGGTCTAGGATCCTGTATGAACCGCATGCTGTGTTTTTTTTAATTTGTTTTATTTATTTTTTTATTTTTTTTAAATGTTTTTTAAAGTAAAGTACATCATGACATTGTTTTCATTTCATGATAACCCCCTATTTTTCAGACATGATATTTTTCTACCATCTTGCATTTTATCTTACCCTTGAAAGTCTTTAAATTTGCAGACATTTTAATCTCATCATTTAAACTGTTCCAAAGTTTCACCCCTACAATGGATAATGAATGGCCTCTGAATGTTGACTTTATAGATTTTTGTTTATAAATCATATTTCCTCTTAGGTTATGCATGTCATCTCTCATTAGAAACAGTTTCTGTATATTTATGGGTAAGAGGTTTTTGGAGGCTAAGAATAATATTTGTACAGTATTATATTCAATTATATCCTGCCACTTGAGAAACTTTGCCTTAATAAACAATTCATTAGTGTGTTCTCTATATGGTACACCATATACAACTCTTATTGCCCTTTTTTGAAGTTTGAACAGTGGCTCTGTGGTGTCTTTATAAGTGTGTCCCCACACTTCGACACAATAGTTTAGGTGAGGTGTTATGAGTGCCGAGTAAATTGTCTTAAGTGAATGTTGATTGAGTAGTTTCTGCATTTTCCACAAAATAGACACGCTTTTGGCTAATTTACATTGAACTAGCTTCACATGTGGTTTCCATGTCAGGAGGCTATCTACCGTAACCCCCAGAATCTTGTGTTCGTTCACTCTTTCAATGTCAATACCATTGACTTTTAAATTTATCTTTTCTTTCTGTCCTTTTTTCCCTGGCTCAGATTCTCACGTTTACGCAACATCAAAACAGACACGGGTTTAATAATATAATTTATTAAACAAACATGAAAAATACAGAGCAATCAAACTAATCTAACAGGGGAAGGCTACACTAACTATGGGTGTGTGTGTGTGTGTGTGTGTGTGTGTGTGTGTGTGTGTGTGTGTGTGTGTGTGTGTGTGTGTGTGTGTGCGCGTGTGCGTGTGCGCGTCTGCCCACGTGTCCTTTGCCTCTGAACAAAGGGGAGAAAACTGCGTGTGTAGGCCTGTGCAGCACAGTGGTATCGGCGTGGTTGAATAATCTAGTTTAGCTACGATGAAGTGTCAGTCCTAGCAGTGCAGAAGACGGATGCGAAACTGCAGCTCCTAACCAATAACGTTACATGCACCATATGACTCGTTACTCACTGAATACAGACTATATTAATATTGTTAGTAATGGAGAGTTGAATGAAGTAACAGCATACAGGAAGAGAAACCACGTGGGTGGTGTTACTCTATGTAGGTAACTAGCCAATTCGAACAGGGTTAACACGGCGAACAGAACTCATTAAAATAAACAGTAAATGGACAGATATAATCACACAGATTCACATTAACCTCAGTTAAGACTAAACTAAACTGTAGCTACTGCCTGGGATGCTTAGTCCGTCTTACGGAGATCCTTCCACCCGTGTTGTCGTCTCCGGTGGTGGCTGTTGCGCTCCTGGGAACACACGGTCGTGGAGTTGTGAATTGTGCAGGTTTTCCAGCAGTCCGAGCCGGTGTCCTTTTCGCGGCGTGGGTGGCAATGACAGCTGGTTTCATCCAGTCATCTTGCAAGGGCGAGAAGAAAGGGGCGATGGTCGTCACTCAGTTTTATTAACTTGGTGGAGGGAAGGGAGCATAGAAATATATATTAACTAGAAAGGAAACGTGGTCACGTGGTTCCATTCAGCCCTATTCAATTTGGGTTCTTCCGCAATGGCACCGCCGCAAGATGGCTGCCATGGCCCGGAAATAGTATTATTATGAGCTCTGCCATGTATTTCCAATGGAGCGTTGTGAAAGTCAACATAGTGGCCCCAGCGCAATCTAGGTATCAAAAGTTCACAATATTGTAGTCAATAGAAGCAGGCAATCACATTTTACATTTTTCCTGGGTTCAAATTTTTTTTAGCCTACACAGAAAAAAGAGAGCCATGATTTAAAAATACTCATCGGTGAGTGTTTAGTAAGCGCACTGAACTGTGATTGGTTAAGAACATGGTCACGTGGTAATTTTAGTTACGTCACAGGGCAATCACGTGATGAGGCCTATTGGCATTTTCGCCTCAAATCCATTCTCTCAACCTCTATTGAACTCTATGGTTAGCTGACTTGCTATGAGCGTTCAGCTAACTGCATCCGTTGCTGTAGCTATATGAAGTTCGCTTACCAGCTATCTTGTGCATAATAATGAAATGGTTTCAAATGCTTTCGCGTGTGTAATATTTCTAAGGTCATACTTCATATCTCAAGATGGGTGTTGTTAGATTACACTAATTAGTAACACACCCAGTGAATATGTTAGTGTTGAAGTCTGAAAAGCCGCCCGGATAGCAAGATGCTAACGGTAGTGGGTCAACATCGGGTTGGCTACAGAAATGTTGTCCGGCTCCCGGCGTATTATGCTTGTTAATAACGCTAGTTAACAAGACAGTTATTAAAGATTTTTAGTAACTATTCGTGGCTCGTTTATCTGGATTTGCAGTTTTGCTCACGTTAGGCTGAGGTATTTCAACAAGATATCCGTGGCCTATAGCCTAGCCATTAATCTGTCTAACGTTACGATAACACTACAAGATCACCATAGTTCATTCTAACAGTCTAACAATAACAGACATTCCTGAGAGGCTATACATGGAAAAATAGGCGACAAGTTTCACTGTGGTCCGCGATTTCTAATTATTTAGGCTACAGTTACATGGCTACACCACACTATTAGCTAGCCGCGCAAGGCTGGTTTACGGAAATCTTGAGTCAGGGACCGGTCCGGATGTAATGTAATGTTACCGCTGGAGCTAGGCTAGGCTACTGCCCATAGGCCTACCACAGACTAACGTTACGGATTAAACAAAATAAACAAGCAGATGCAATAATCGTTATTTAATTATGTGAACGTAATCGTATCATAGACCTATTTAAGATTGTATATGTATTTATTGTTTTGCTTTTCACATAATACTATAATATTAATCACGACATCCACTCTACGGTTAGAGTGGATCTGGGGTAGGCGCTGGACCAGGGGCGCAGATGGGATTTTTAAACTGGGGGGGGACCGGGGGGGACTCTCTGCGCTGGACCCAGGAAAGCGGGCTGGAAATAACTTTGTTTTAATATAAGGGTAAGGTTGGTGGGTCCAACATGTCATTAGCTGGTTATATTTTTCGAAATAGCCTATTTTGTCTAACCGCGTGACACAGTAGGCTATGCGGTAAATGTTTGCGAAGAACAGCGAGTGCTCCTCGTTGTCTATAGCCCAGCTAGGCTATAGGACATTGTAGCTTTACTTTACTTTATAGGACATTGATCCCACATAAACGTGTACATTTTTCCTTAATGTGACCTTGTCATTTTAATGTGTCTTGTCAGGGTTTGTCTTGTGGATGTGCGTCTTATCCTGTGTTCTCACGTTCAGCCTGCACCTTGATGTGGTGAGTGGGCTTTAAACTGAGACAGGCTGCTGAACCTTGCTGTGTCCTATAACAAACTCCTAACGTCTCTACGTTTTTCCCCCCTTATCGTCCAGGACAACGTTGGAGACGGTGATTAAACTTGCTGTGAATGAAACGCAGCATATCGAAGAATAAAAATGTTTCCCTTATTCATGATTCATAATTTTGAATGGTGTAGCCTACATTTGATTATTTAGTCTTTACAAATGAAAATAAATAGCAATTTCTCCTTATACCACTGTATGACATATGCAAACAATGAACTCTTCAATAAAAAAACAAGTTTTATAATTAATTTAAACTTTTTATTACTGTTTCCCCAAAATGTAGCCTACATACTAGACAGCTACATCCAGCGTGGGGAGAAATACGCAAAGAAGGGCATGGAGAGGACAAGATGTGTGTGGGGGGGGGGGGGGGGGGTGTTTGTAGGGAAGATAATGGACAGGGGTGAGGAAGAGCAGAGGGCGTTGGGTGAACAATGTCATGGCTACAAATTTAATTTAAAAATAATCACATACATTTTTAAAACCTGACTTAGTTCATTAAAAAAACCCTGTTCCGTTAAAAGCCAAATCCAGGATTGGAGAAACTGCCAGAATTGGGCAGGGAAAACCCGTAAAGGCAGCGTCTCCTCCCCTGAATTCAGTATTTAAGGGACTGTAAAATAGCATTTAGAAAAATATAATTTCCCCTAGGGGTGAAATGAACTCCATCACAAAGAAATAAGTCAGTATTTCCAAAATTTATGTGAGGATGTTTAATAAATTTACCACCTAATTCTTCAATAAATGTAGCCATGACACTGTTCACCCAATTCCTGGCGAGACAGAGAAAGGAATAGAAAATAGATAATATGGTTAGAACCATTAGAGCAGTGGTTCTCAACCTTTCTGCTGCCAAGGCCCCCCTGTGTCCAATAAAATATTCCAGGGCCCCCCTACATACGATAAAGGTTTTTCCCCTTCTGTCTTTTTTGCTACAATGATGACAAAAGTGCTTGCTTTCAAAATAACGTTTATTTAAGTGCTTACTGTTGACATTACACTGCTTGTAGAAGTAAATCAAATAGCATATTTGACCATTTCTCAAAAATAGAAAAAAATCATAATTAATTTTTAAAATAAAATTACAGAAAATGATCATTAAAGTGCTATCTGTTGCAGTTGCACTGTTTTCCATAAAAATAGCATATTTGGATAAGTTTGACCATTTCTCAAAAACAGAAAATAATTATTTTTAAAAATACAGAAAAGTATCACCAAGTTACCATTTCTAAAAAAATATAAATAAATACAGAAAATAAGCACTCATTCACTCAGTGGACATTTCTAACTCAATGTGAGGTCTGCTGCTGCTGCTGGCTAATAATACGGTCAATATGTGGGGAGATCTTTGACAAGGCAACACGCATGTCATCCTCAAGGCTCAACTTGGCCCTATATTTTGTTTTCAGAGCTGTCATGGCTGAAAAGCCAGCTTCACACAGATATGTGGTGCTGAATGGTATCAACACCTTAACTGCTGCATCATGAGATACTTGGTACTCAGCACCACACTCAGACCAGAATGTTTCCAGGGGCACTTCACTGAAACGAGCTCTCCAGTAGTATTAGTTGAGCGACGTCTTCGCGATCGAGGAGAGGACCGGGGATGTAACCGAATGGTAGAGCTAACGTTACCTAGCTAAGTTAGCTTGTTTGTCTGCCTAAAGTAACGTTACTATTAAATACATTCAAATACACAGCAAAACCCAGTCAAACAGTAACGTTAGTATATTGAACATGGCTGGTTGTAGCGCCCAGCTCCACTTGGTCCGGAGAGAATTGTTAATTGTTGTCATTTATTAGCTAACATTCATAAATGATAGCGATAACTAGCTATCTAGCTAAGTTACCAGTTCTCTGGCCAAACGGGCTAAACTCACACACAATAGACTGCTTTGCATTACCTAATTTATCGATACATTCCATCTCTCCGCAGATTATGAAAGCTAACAGAGCCGGTGGCGTTACACCAAGAACGATACATCTGACTCCTTGGCATAATGCAGGCAAGTTAGCTAAAGTCAACCAAAGTAAGACGTTGTAGATGAATAACTCTATGGCTACGTCACACTGCAGGTAAAAAGTGGCCCAGATCCGATTTTTTCCTCAAATGTGACAGTTCAGATTTTTTTATGGAAGTGTGAACAGCGAAAATCACATTGAATCTGACATTTACATTTCTCATTTGGGCCACTTTTGAATGTGGTATTAGTATGCCGATACATAACCGATTGTGTCAAAGCGACCGCAGTCTGTCAGATCGGAATTAATGTGACTTTTTACATCATTTTTGATGCAACCTAGCAGGGCATTAGAATGTTAGCGCACGGGGCTAGTTAACTCACTATTGTACAGGGTAGGTTATCAACAGATTCACATTATATTATCATGTGTTGTCATTTTAGATAAGTGGGAAACGTGCAAAAGCAGTGGATTTTTTGTGGGCAAACGATACACCATAATAAATCAGAAGTAGGCAGACGTTTTTATATAATTCGCGGACAGCTGCGTTACCCGTTTTGTGATTTAAAATAATGTTAAAACTGTCCATATTATTGTCTTGGTTTTGTTGCACGGTATTCATTATTCACGGTTTTCTCATGTAGCTGCTTACCGAACGTTATGGTTGTCGGTCCAATAGTGTGTCAATAGTTTAATCTAAGGGTGCGCATGCTAGGTTATACGTTACACATGAAGTTGAACAGATGTGTCGTGTGATACTATAGCTTTTTTATATTGTGTATTTTAACACGGCTGGAACGCTGTATTGACCAATCTGCATCCGGAACTATCCGCACATGAAGTACTAGATAGATAGACTATTTGTTTAGTTAAATAGTTGTTTATATCGCTTTTTTGTCATTAGAGTATTTTTCTATATTTTTAAAGAAACATTCCCAGCCATCTCAAGGCCCCCCTGGCAGCTCTCTGAGGCCCCCTAGTGGGCCGCGGCCCCCCTGTTGAGAACCGCTGCATTAGAGGACAGGAGAATAGCATGATCAGAATTGTGTTCACGCAGGATGATTCACACAATAGCGCAATGGTCTTAGCCTTTAGGTTAAGCGTACACTTTGTTATGTTAACAGGTGAAAAATCACCGGTCTCACGCTTTTTCATGCTCATAGTCACGACAATTAATCTATTGAATCGTCACCCGGAGCACGATTGTCCGACTTTTATCGTGCTACACAGAACGAAATTTAAACCCATGCATTTTCAATGCTAGCATTTCTCAGACTGTTTTCGTGCTACATAGAACGAAACTTGTTACTGTGGGCTTGGCTACTATGCTACTTTTCGGTTGTTAGCTAGCTAGCCGGCTAGTGAATTTTGTTTACCAGGCGAGTGACTTTTGAGTAGCTACTGGTTGATGGCGATAACCGCTAAATATGTTAATAGGGACACAAAAAACATGTGGAAAGGTTTATTCAGTCACAAAAAAAGCAAACAGTTTATGTCGGATATGGTCAAAATCCCACAATCTAAATTCATTTCAATACTGTCCCCTACATGGGGCGACCCAGATTAGCCGTATATATTTATTATCCGAACCCTAACCCTAAACGGACTACAGACGGCGCCATCTTTTCACAGGCCATCATTACGTAGAGCTCTCTGGTTTTTGGGGAATTGTAGTTCTAAACTATTAGTACCAATAACGAAAAAAATACTAATCCTATTGACCTGGGGCTTAAAATTTATGTTCAATATAGCATCAGTTAAGATCCCAATTGATCATATAATTGAATCATCAAAGTATCAAATGATTAAGCATCAAACGTTTTATTCAGGCCCTTCTGTTAGAGCTTGAAGGCTGGCTCTGACATTATTTATGAAAGACTAGTTAGTTAATCATCCTGTTAAATATCTACCCGATATGTCCATTGGTTCCAGAATTAGAAGCATTTGAAGTTTGGCCAGTTTTGCCCTTCTAGGGGGCGCTACTGAGTCCCTTGGGGTGTCAGGGCAAAATAATTGACAAACGTTATTCTCCAGGTCAAGGCCTTTCCAAAAACGTCTTTAGTTTTGTCCTACGACAAAGTTTAATTTTCACCTCTGTCTGGTTAGAGCCTCTTTTAGGTGTAGTTTCTGAGACCCTTTGAGACTCCAGCCTGGATAAAATCAAGTCTTTTGATTTTTTTGCTTATTTGGTGGAAAAAATCCTTCAAGGTATTGATGTTTTCCTAATCACAGTCATATGTTTGGATTTGCACTAGTGTAGACCTTATTTTACCTACCAAATACATCTGGATTGTTGTCATATGAGGGTTAGGGTTAGGGTTAGATAACATGCTGTTTTTGAAGCGCTTTAGCCCCTCCCCCAAACCTCCTGAATAGTCCTACATGGTCAGGATTATATAATGTTGTAGCTTCAATATCCCTCTGTTTACGGATGAAGTTTCCTACATATATCTCTGAAGATGACACTGTTATGAACTTGTAGGTGGCAGTCTCCACAGCTGATTTGTGGCTTATCCTTACCATGGGTGATGAGTTCATAATCAGATGGACTAGTTCTGATACCCGTTGGAGCACACAATCACTAATTGGCCATTTAGTCGGCAAATGCGTGTGTGCGTGTGTGTGGGTACATTGCGTGCCATCTGCTGGCTGCTGTGCACCAGACATACAGAGAGATACAGAGGTTTTCTCTTTTATGTTTTAGGTATAATCTTTTACGTCAAAAATTATAATATATAATTCGTACACCTAGTAGTCCGTGAGCCAGTAGGGTTGGTCGGTACCATCTGAGGGGAATAATGCTCTTGTGATTTTTGGCAAGGTATACATCTCTAGAGTTATAAAATATGTGATAGCATTGTTGTTACTGCATACCAGTTTTGCCAAACCTGAATCACAGCGCGGAGCTTTCAAAACCATAACAGCGCAGAAACCCTGGGGGGAAAAAATAAATATTTTCACGGTAAGAATTTTTTTTTTTTAACGTTAGGTTAGCCTGCTTGTCTTCTTCGTCGTCCTGCTTGAGCTAAATTAGCATTAACCACAAATATGCTTTGCTGTTAGGTCTGTTTATTTTCCTGCATCACCCTTGTCATAGTAACTTGTTGAACTGAAACCAACCAGGAAAAAATGTATTCACTCACCACATAACGTAGGCTACACATACAGCGTAGCTATATATAGGATGTCTATGAACATAGACACAGGCTATATAACATACATTTTATATATATATATAATGTATATCTTAACGCATAGCGGATACTTGTGCCCGTTTATGCGGTCTAAAGTGCAGTAGCCCTAGTCTATAACGTTGATATTGGAAGGTTATCGTAATAACGTTAGCTATGTCCATTGCAGTTTCGAGGGGGTTACGTTAAGATTTGCCAAATGTGTTCTAAAGTATAACTAACGTTATGCTATACCTGGCTTATTTTCTTTTAAATGTGCATCGAGCTACTATTGGTGTATTATCAACAGGCTTTTGTGATAGCATGTCCTTTCTAGGCCTCTGGCTGCTACTGCGAGCTAACTTAGCTAACGGTAGCTAACAAAGTTACCTTTCATTTAGCTTTTTTATTCGGTAGCATAACTTTGCAGTCGTCGCTATACATGTATATGGTCGCTAACTAGAGTTACAACGGCAGCCATTACTCTGTGAAAAGGGAGAAAATGATCACCATCACGTGACAGGTCACGTTGGCCAATCAGAGAAAAAACTTTGGGCCGTGGAAACGGTGCCGTTTTGAGAAGGCTTCTTCCTTTCTAGTTAATATATAGTTCTATGGAAGGGAGCCTTCACACCGGTTCTTCTTCTTCTTTGGGTTTTCTATGGCGGGTTGCTACCAACTGTCAGGTGCATACCGCCACCTACTGTTACGGAGTGTGGACAAGCGATAGCAGGGATTCAGACCCTCTCACCTACCCCAATCGAATAAATAAAATTAAGCACAGCTCTGCGAACCTCATATCCCACTGGCCCAGCCAATGTAAACTGCCCACCCTTATCCCCAATCAGTTTCCTAAGTTTCTCCCTCTCCCTGACATATGCCTGACATTCTAGCAGAATGTGCCTAACTGTTTCTTTGTTATTGCATTGAGGACAGTTGCCGGTATTGTGCTTCCCTATCCTAAATAAACTGTCATTTAATGCAGAATGACCCAACCTAAGCCTAGTTAATATAGTTTCCTCCCTCCTACTCCTGCAAAGAAGAGGCCTCCCAGAGACCCCTGGCCGGACGGCATACAGGTGACGCCCCCTACTTTCTTCATCCCACCTCTGTTGCCAAATCTTTCCAATCATATGTTTAGCCTTAGACTTGACCTCCCCTTTACCATAAGGGACATCCACTGTAATGCCGCCCAGCCTAAGGGCCCTCTTAGCGAGGGCGTCAGCCCCCTCGTTACCCCTCACACCCACATGCGCCAGCACCCAGCAAAAGTATACCCCAATACCCCTCTTATACAGCCTATATATGCTAGCCATTACCTCCATTACCAGATCCTCCCTGCAGGATGTTGGAGCCGTTAAGCTCTCCAGTGCCGATGCAGAGTCAGTGCATATTACTGCTCTATCTGGTGTAACCTCCTCGACCCACTGCAGTGCCAGGATTATTGCCACCATTTCGGCTGTAAAAACTGATAGGCCATCATCTAGCCTCTCTGACCTCCTGACTCCAAATAGGGGCACAATTACACCTATCCCCACACGACCCGTCTCCGGATCCTTAGCACCATCTGTAAAGACAGGAAGATATGTCTGAAATGTTCGATCAATATAGCTATCAACCCTCCCGCCAACTGGGTTCGTCTTAAATGCTCCACAGCATAATCGCAATGCCTTTGCCTGGACCACATCTAGACGCTTCAATGTTGACGGCGCAGCTGAGCGGAACACCATACACCCATAGTCTAGGACTGATCTTATGAGAGCATAATATATGGACACAAGGGACGATCTATCCGCCCCCCACTCACAACCTGCCACACACCTCATAAGGTTAAGGACCTTCTTACATTTTGTCACCACATGATCGATATGTATTTTCCAGGTCAAATTAGTATCAAACCACAGGCCCAAATACTTAAAGGAACAAACCCTCTCCACAGGCTGGCCATATAGGCTCAACACTTCCGTATCAGGAATCCGCCTCCTTGTGAAAAACATGCTCTTAGTTTTCTGTATCGAAAACCTAAACCCCCACTTCATGGACCACTCCTCTACCCTAAAAATGGCCTCCTGCACCCTTCTCCTAACGTGGCCTATGTTACGCCCCCCGTTTCCATAAAGCACCGTCATCAGCGTACAATGCTACCTCCACATCCCTATCAACCCTAGCAAAAACATCATCAATCATGATGCTAAACAATAGTGGGCTAATTGCACTACCCTGTGGCGTACCAATATTCACTGCACAAGGTTCCGATAGAGCAGACCCCACCCTAACTTGCATAGACCTGTTTAACAAGAAGGACAGAATCCAATTATAGACCCGTCCAGCCACCCCCCAACCCTTCCAATTTTAGCAAAAGGCCTTCTCTCCACATAGAGTCATATGCCTTTTCTATATCAAAAAATACGGTCACCACCACATCCTTTATAGCCTGCGCCTTCTTAATATCCGTTTCCAACCTCACCAGGGCATCAAATGTGGAGCGACCTCTCCTGAAACCACTCTGCACCTGCGATAACAGACCCCGCCCCTCCAAAAAATGAGTTTGTCAAAAAAATTTATTGTCAGTGCTATTGGGCGGTAGCTAGCAGCACTAGCAGGGTCCTTCCCCGGCTTCACAAATGGCAAAATCACTGCCTTCTTCCACATCCCCGGGAGGCTGCCCTCCACCCAAATTTTATTGAATACCTTCAACACAACCATCAATACCTTCTCTGACACATGCCTCAACATCTCATAGCTCACCAAATCCTGACCCGGGGATGATTTACCCGCCCTCTTCACAGCCAAAGTAAGCTCAAGCATAGTAAACTCCACATCCAATACACTATCAAATACCATCTTCTTATGACCTAAATCCCTGCGTTCCTCCAACACCTCCCTTCGTTGCCTCAGGCACTCCGCACTCAACCTCACACCACCAGCTTCCCCTGACAACGTCTTGGCCAACATGTTCGCCTTTTCCCCATCTGTTCTGGCAACCAGATCACCATCCACCAAAACAGGCATTCACCTCATCCCACCACATCCCCTCATCTTCTTAACTATCCTCCACACATCATTCATGCGAGTCTCTCTCCCAAAAGTGGAGCAGAGCCATCGCCACGCTGCCCTCTTAGTCCTTTTAATGGTGCGCCTAACCATTGCCCTCAGTCTCTGATACTCCAGCACAGCCTGCTGCGTCATAGACACCCTCAGAGCCCTAAAAGCTTGGTTTCTCGCCCGAACTGCCTCTGAGCACTCATCCGTCCACCATGGGACCTCCCTCCTAACCCCTTTACCCCTACGTTCGGCCATCTCCATAGACAGGGGAATGCCTGTAATTACGCCCCTATTTCGAGCCCCGCCGGGCACCACAACTTTCTCTACTTCATGTCCCCCCATTTTACGGCAGCCTAGCGCTTTAGCTTGCTGTTCCATACTGGAGCAAAACACCAAAATCCTTCCGTCCCTCAGCCACCTCGCCGACTCAATATCACCAATGTCCTTTGCCAATATCTTAGACATTTTTACCGGATTTGGAAGCTGCCTTTCATTCTTTTTAAATGTAATTATCACCTTGAATTCAGTTTCCCCTGCACGGTTACTTATGCTCGATTCCCGTTCCATCGACTTCACTGTTTTAGTGCTCCGGTGTTCCCGGTTGTCATCCCCCGAACCCTCCGACAACCCACGTTTTTTCCGGGGCATATGCCATTCCATGTCTGATGGCTCAGACCCGTCCGAAGACCCTGCCATCGCCCCCCAGTCACGCAACAGGCGTAGTCAACCCGCCTCAGTCTCCCGATATCCAAACCCACAGCAAACCCTACTGTGATTCGGCGGTGACACTCCAAAGATATAAAAGAAACAGTCAACGCAAAACAAAACAAAACTAAATAAAGCAAAACACAGCTACCGATTTCCCGCTGTCCGATTTCAAAACTACCTCCGCTCATGCGCACCAACCCACTGGCTGATTCCCTTCTCACACCGGTTCACTGTGTGATGAGGATTTTAAACGTCACGCGCACAGATGACGTCATCAGACGCGCCTCCATGTTCTTAAAGCTAACAGTCAGTGTTTGTGTGAGGACTGTCAGCTGGCTTTCGGTCCCTACAGTAACTTGGCTTTTTTTTTTGTCGGAGATGTTTTTGATCAGATGTAATTTACAGCTTAATCTAGTCCCCCCCCCCCCCCCCCCCCCAAAGAGATCCCTTGAAGTGCAGGGAGGTTATAGTATCCCTTGTAAGAGTACCTGAAAATAAGATATCAAGAGTCTTTTGATGATTTTGGGTCACAGACATCAGGAAGTCATGGCATGCCAAAGGATATGCAACCAAATATTAAATATATCTTTATTAAAGTTTATGTTAATTTGTCCAATTACATTTGGTCCCCTAAAATGGGGAGGGGGGGGGGGCTGTGTATAAAAAGGGCTACAATTGCTACAAGGTTCACCCAATATGGATGTAAAAACCCTCAAATTAAAGCTGAAAGTCTGTACTTTAACCTCATATCTACACTTTAACCTCACATTTCAAATTCATTGTGCTGGAGTACAGAGCCAAAACATCAAAAAATGTGTCACTGTCCAAATACTTACAGACTGCACTGTATATACAAATGGAACAGAAAACTATTTTAAAAGCATTCCCCTGAAATCAGGCAAGAAAGGTTCATGTGTCAGGTGACATGGAAGCTTTTGAGTCACACATAATGGCATCAGTAAGCATTCAGTTCTCTTGGTATACATCTGAACTAAAAGTGGTTTTGTCATTTGGCTACAGGAAAGCACATCTAGAATTCCTTCAAATGATGCTGCTGCCAAGCTGCGGATTGGCTGAATGTTGGATATGCACAGAGATGGCCTGCAACAGACCGAAGATAACATCTGGTGTTTGAATGATTTTGTTCTGTAGATAGAGCCTTTAAAAATAGTGCATCCATGATGAGTCTGGAACAGGATATTGGTCCTTTTAGTGTTTTCTCCCACAAAATGAGATCATCTTTTGACCGTTAGTTATTAATTGTGTAAATCATATGCAGCGTTTCAAAAATGATGTTTTGTCTTTGGAGGAGCTGGCATGTTCCCACTCAGTTATTACAGTTTATATCAGATCAGTTTGTGTTGTGTATCATGTAGGGGTGACATTGTTGTCCCCCTGTAGCGAATAATCAGTATAATTAAACTGCGATTGGTCTGCAAAGGAACTCTTCATCATAATAGGGCTAAATGGATGGTATTCAATATGCAAGTGTGACCATGCAGTAATTTATCAACTGTATTTTGTGGCTCATTCTTATCTAAGCTTCTGTATCAGACCATCTCTGGTCTCACTACCTGTTTTGGAAACGTGGATCTTAATTAAAATTTGAATTGAAAAGCGCTATCTCACCAGCTAAACTCATTTTGTGTGGTTAAATACAACTCTCAATAGGAAGCACTGGTCCTGCATCAATATCGGGAGATATTTTTAATTTTTAAAGTTTCACTTTTGTACTGTTCCTACAATCATCTAGTGCCTGATTGCCTTGGTTCCACAAGCTGCCTTTTTTGTAGTGCTTTTTAAAGTGGGCATGCTGAGGCAGGGGTGGGCAATTCCAATTCCAAAGGGCTGGTATGTATGTAGGTTTTTATTAACCCCCTGGCTCAATTAGCCAATTAGCAGTATACAACAACACGTTATGCTATCACAGCAAAACACTTCATATAGGGACACAAGGACAGTCTTCAGCTGTCCTTTACAAGTTTATCAATAAATTATATGACAATGTTGAGAAATAAATGGTTGGGATAATTAAATAATTATGAACAAAAGCTGGCATGAAATCCAGAGATGACATGATCCTCCTTGCCCACCCCTGCAAGGCCTGGCTCACAGCGAAACAAATGGAATGAAAAACTGATTGATGACTGAATCGACAGCTAGCACAGCTATCCCTCAAGTTTCAGGCTTCTCCCAGGAGTTTGCCAGGGTACTGAATGTAGTTTAACTCAAAGTACCAATCAGATTAGCACTCTGCTGTGGCTCCAAGAGCTGTTTATCGCTGGGCCCTTGCGTGCGACCTTTTAGGGCGCTTGATTTATGAAAAGCCAACAGTGATCCCAACTGGCTGCTGTGAAAGAGGTGCTGGGTGAATAAATCCACATAATTGCTTAACAGATCAGGGGCTAACAGTGGGTCTACATTTCACTGTTGGGGTTCACTGGAGATTGTTATTAGCGTCTTGGGCAGAAATCCATCTCCTAACTTTCGGTTTTCCTTTGGTCTATACAGCTCATCATCAAATTACTTTCAGGGAGTATTAGAATTAATTGCAGCTACGGTTATGTGCATTTCTGTAATCGTTTCACAAGTGCAAACAAAGGCTTCCACACATCTGTGAACAATGTCTCCACTGGGCCTATGTACCAGGGCTATTAATTTATCCCCCCCACCATCTTGATTACTGTTGCTCTGATGATGCTGGAAAACACCCAACCCACCCACTGCAACAAATCCCAGAGAAACAATCTGTCAGTTGCCCAAGTTTCTGTCCCTCAGCTCCCCCTGTAGGGGGAACACTTGCTTTCTCAGTTTTAGTCTCCAGGCGCGCAAGTGTTGGAAAATGTGTCTCAACAGAACTCATTCGTTCAGCTTGCAGTCTCTCAGTGTGCATGCAGGCAAGAGTGTGATTTGGAGGGGCTGGTAAGGCAATCAGGTGCCCTTCAATCGATGCTCATTCACGCAGCTGAAAAGAACACAATGCTAATACCTGCATCCAAATAACACGAACAGTTCCTGTATACAGCAGCACCACACGTAAAGGAAATCTCACCCTTGCTTGAAATAAGCCAGCCGGCATAGACCTACAACCTTGTCCTGCTCTACAATGTGCATTGTGCATTTTCACTAGGCATAAAGCAAAGAAAAAACTAAAAAAACAATCTCCTCTTTGTGGATTGTGGACAAAGTAATGTTCCATTACTTTGGCTGGCACCGAGGGAATCTTCTAATTAAATGCATGAATTCTTAGTTTAGTTTTACAAATGCCTGTCACTCAAAGTATATTTATAGAGTAGAATTATAATATTAATGATAGGCTAGATTTAGATTACCTTTTAAATGGGACATTCATGTATTAAAATATCCTTAACATGTCCTGAGTTAATGCTGATATTTAACGTCCATCGTATCAGAACGACAATGAATGTGAATGTGATTTTTATAATCACAAAGGTCTCTCAAGCTTTGAGACTGAGTACTAGCCTTAAACATGTTTAATTATCTCTGGGTAACTTGCCAGATAACATACAGCGAGTCGAACCTTATATTTTGCAGTCCTAGGAGCTAGCAAAATCAAAAGAATTTCACCAGAACACACTGAACACAAAATAAAACTAAAAAATACATAAATATGATTAAAAATAACAATAATAAAAAACAAGCGGAACATTTACTGTTGTATTTTAAATATTCAATTGCTCTGATATTCAATTGCCATCTGGTTCTGTCATCTGATTGGCCTCTGCTGCCAATTATATTTATCAATTTATTTTTTAGAAAGAACAACGCAATTGGCGTTCTCTGTTTGGATGTTAACTGACGCGCACGCAGGTGGCCAGCGACGGTTGTTTGAGCGTGTTCCACGCAACCGGCTGCTGGAGACGGACGAGCAGTGAGTGACAGTTCCACACTGTGTGAAATAAACACACCGATGCCATGTTAGCCACCTTCAGTTCTGTGGCTCCACCGCCACTCTCCACAATTTCACAGCAGGGGGCTCGAAGCACGGTCGTTTTCCTCCTGCCGTCATGCACGCATTCGGATTGGGTACTCCTCTGTCATTTAATTTTAATGGGACTACGCTCCGTGAATCCCAAGTACCGCATATCTGGCTTTGCTGCTTCCAAAGAAAAGGACTTTCTCACCTCATCATCCTCTGCTATCAGTAGATGGGTGTAGGGAATTTTTTACACTTCTTGATTGCGATACCAGGCACCATTGCTCCAAAAGGGTGGAAACCTGCCTCCACCTAAGAGACACAAACCCCTTTCACACATGCAGCCTTATCCTTAAATTTTCCGGAACATTGCCAGATAGGGGTCATGTGTGAATAAGAGCCGAAGTCGAAATTCCGGAATATCCGCGCCGGCACTTTGCCGGCAAAAGACCTAGTGAGGTTTCTGTAAAAGTTCCGTATCGATGTGACGTGTGAACAAAGCCAGAACATTACCGGATCAATCACGCATGCCATGGGGTCGCTCCCGTACCCACATTCGTCTCGCCGAGCCCCGAGCCACATGAAAGACTCGTACAGCCTCCAGCCGCCACAGGCGACGTCTCCGGCTTTGAGCCAAGCTAAAGCGGAGTTGTTCCCGACTTATCCTGATTTTTTCGTTAAGTTTTTGTTTACGAATGGTGTTTCGTGATTGTAACAGATGTATTATTGCCAGCGTTTGCCTCGAAAATGTATAAATAAACAAGAGTAACTGTAGTACAACTGCACACTCTCTCACTTCATCACCCGCCATTTTTTCAGTAGTAAGTAAACAAACGTATCCTAGCAACATAGGGTAGAGCGTTGGTTGTATGAACGCTACCAATATGGAACATTCCGGAATATTGCTGGATCAACTTTTCCGGTAATGTTCCGTATTGCATGTGTGAAAGAGACTACAGACTACCCTGTGTAACAGCGGAGTTGACCAATAGCTTTAAAGAACGGATGGACTTGCCTGTCCTGTGCCAGTCAGCACTGATTGATAAAAGGCCATTGGGTCCCAACACACAGTTTGCTTGGGTTGTGATGTGTTGTAGTGTGTGAGTACTAGTTTGAGCTCTGCAACCCTTCCTGATAAGAACAGGTTCCTGTAAAAAGCCAGTCCTTGTCCTTATGACGAACCTCACAAAGTCTGTTTAGTAGGCTCAGCCTTACCTTTGCAACAAGACAGAACTCTTCAATTGATTGCTCACAAAGGACAATTCTGAGAACGCCCGAGGTCAAGACATTGGTTTCAGTGAGAAATAGAAAACCAGCAAGTCTTCTCTAGACAGAGAGTGGGAAGGAGGAGCCATGTTAAATAGAGTATCAGCACACAGCCAAAGGACTTCATACAGCCACGTGTCCAGCCACCCTACGCTGTTCAAAGGACGTCACTACTGCAGTGGACCACGCAGACCACTGACCGTCTTCAGCAACCAACCAGATAGACAAAGTGTGTCAACCTTGTTAGTATCACACCTGTCGTTTTATTCTAATAAGTGGCCGATTACTCACTTACTGATTAAAACAAACTAAAATCGAAAGGCATTGTTTGTTATGTTAATTGTGTTCATGTTAATTAATTCACTGATGCCTGTAAATGGAGGTCATGTCATTTAAATATCAAATGTGTGGGCTGTGAAAATAAACTGATTTACATTACACATTTAAGAGAGATCTCTCCAGCTCTTTAAATAGCTTTTAATGACAACATTTTTTATTTTTTTTAGTTTAATCAATACTGCTTGTACGGCTCTCAGCTAGTGTTTGTATAAAAATGTTTTCATAGTTTCTAAAACAATTTCATTCAACAAACGCCCTGTTGTTCTGAGGCAAATTCAGACAAATGCTCGGTTCGAGCACATTGCAAACATATTTCACTTTCAAGAAAAGTGCAAGGGGAGATGACTCTGGAGACTGTTAAAACCATACTCCTGAGTAACTTGCATATTTTTTGTCTTTTGTGAAGGTGTTGACAATACACCATCTGGAATGGTTTAGACAAACACAAATTAAAACTTTCCTGACACCTCACAAAGGCATGCTGGACTCCTCAGTTTTGCGAAGAAAAATAACTATTTCAACTTTACTTCTGATGAAAGCCGGACTCCCCTGAATACACCCTTCAACGGAGGTTCAGCAGAGTAGAGGTGAACCGCTCTTTGGATATTTCTTGAAAAACAGTCCCTTTCTCAGCAGTGGTAGGCTATGTATTGTAGATAAGTCAATGGACACAAACAAGATGAAACCTCAGATTTAAACTGAGCCGGTGCACCCCCAATTGCACTACACAATAATTTCCGACTGCTGCTGGAAATCTGAATTAAATGACATCCTTTTCAAACAGTCCCCACTATCCCTGTTAGAATTTTATATAAGGAAAAATCCAGCAATTACAGGACATGTCTTTCTTTCCTTGCTCATCTTGCAATAGTGTGTGCATGCTTTCACGATTGTAGCAGACTTGTGAAAGGATAAAAATTCTACTTTCCAAATGTTGAACAATTTATGGCAGCTTTAATACAGTATGTTTGCTCCATTTCTAATGCACTTGACAGTGACTTTTCCACGCTGTAACTCTGCCCAGCGATTTGTGTAGAACACTCTGTGCTGGAATTTTTCAAACTTTATTTGCATGTGTTTAAAGTCAAGGACGCCACCGCATTTGCAGGGTATTACATTATACAACAATACCCTTGGATTGTGGAATTCACAATCTTTGGTCTGAGGTATTCACGCATGTGGCATAAAGTGCAGGTCTTTGCTTCTGTTTCCTTCTTTTTCCTGCATTGAAACATAATCCACATCTTGCCAGCACAGGGCCGATTGACATTACTTATACAAATTTGATTCCAGTTTTGCTCAGGAGTTAAATCAGCTTTTTGGCAAGAGCATGATTAGATTATTAAATTTTTATTGTTTTTTTTTTGTTTTTTTGGGGGGGGGGGGGGGGGGTGTCATGGATGCATACTCTGACACAGGGACTGTTTAACAGAACAATATAAGGCCAATTAGACACTTATCTACTGGATAAGACATAAGACTCATTCTGGCTGGGGGCAAAGGCATGAACACTGAATCCATCAGTTGACTTCAGATTGAATTGATTCTTATTCACTGCTGACAGCACAGGGAGATGTAATCTTGAGTTGGCATGTGCTTAATCACAGCTGTTAAATGTTCCTTTTTTCCGTGGAGATTATGGTGGTGGAAAACACAAGAGATGTTTTTTTCAGAATTAGGCTGTATAAAACAATTAAACATGGAAAAGTGACCCTTCTCTCGTAATAAGCCAGTTTTTATTTTGTGTTAGACAGCACAAAGCCTGCAGTCATAATCATTTAAAACAAGTCTGTGCAACGCTACGACCACAAGGGTGTTGTCTGCATCGTTTCCTGTATGTCGATTAACCCACAAAGTGTCGTGCTATTATAAAGGCAGAAAACATAATGTTTACTAACAGAACGTACACACATTTCAGTTTCTTCTTTTTTTTCATTTACAGAGATGGCGTGATGAGATATGCATGGCAATTTCCTGCTTTCAGTAGGATTTTATTATTATTTTTTTCTGCCTTCAACTGATTTGTTGACATTGGATGACATTGGCGTAGGCGTGACATTTAGAATTACGCCTCGTCCTTTGTCGGAACTTTATTCGTCCTGTCTGAGAGGATGTGCACATTATAGT
Organism: Synaphobranchus kaupii; assembly: GCA_029718625.1. Classification (NCBI taxonomy): domain Eukaryota; kingdom Metazoa; phylum Chordata; class Actinopteri; order Anguilliformes; family Synaphobranchidae; genus Synaphobranchus; species Synaphobranchus kaupii. The sequence goes on along the minus strand of CM056383.1, from coordinate 13,790,011 downwards.
CGGGGAGGTGGAAAAAACACCAGAGAAAGGAATTCTAATTTGTGCATGCGGGAACATAAGAATTCAATCACCATGGCATTACGGTCCCCGAGAAAGCCGCGTACAGGATCCCGAGGGAAAGAACGGACCTCATTAGTCTTGAGGGCTTTGATCTCCTTGTGTCAGTCTGTGGAAACTGCAGCATTAATGAAAAACCCTCTCTATTGGAATCAAAGGTCAGCCTGTCCATTTCGCGGACCGGGGCAATGGCGACCTGTAAAATAAGCGAGCCGCCAGCAGCTCAAGCATCTGAAAGTGCACAGCTTGAGCTTGGATTTTTTTGTTTTGTTTTCAGAGATCAGTTAAATTTTTTTTCCCTTTGTAATTGACAACCTTAAATGTAAATATGTAGGTTATAAATATATATTCTTGACTGAATTTAAATTACCATGACAATCACTTGGCAGTTCCCATGTCCACCTGAAATGGGCACTGTTTTTTTTTTTTCTTACCCACGACAAAGCAGAATGTGTTCTGGGTCCCATAAACTGAATGACAAATGATTATTATAATTCAGTTTTTTTTTCATTTTGGCATGTTAAGTCTGGTTCAGACTTGCAGCCCATACTGTCCAAAGGGTTGAGAACAACTGATATAGCTTAATTAGCTAGCTAGCTACAGGTGTACAGCTTTGCCCAAACTACTGATCATTGTATCATAATTTTATAGTACTTTTACGTTTAATATTTATATGAATATCACCTTTTATGAGTGCCGTATAACATATTCTGCTATGTTTTATGTTCAATATACAGTATTTTTACCTTTTTAAAAATGTACTTACTTTCATTACACGTTTGGTTAGATTGATCTGTTTGTTTTTGTAGTTGCCCTTTGTGATGCATCCTATGTACACAAGGTGATGTAAAGGGGTTGGCTACAGGGAACTTTCTCAACAGTGAGTATGACATTGGACCCTATATCCTGACAACAGTCAAATGTTGGCTATTTAGGCATCGCACCTGTATGGAGTTAGAATGAGAGATGCAAGTAACGTAGGAGAAAGACTTTATACCTGTCAAATAGTGTCAGATACATGTTTGTAAACCCTCATATTATGTTCAGGGTCAATTTGACCCAATTCAGTTTTTGAATAAAAAACCAGTTGACTTTAAAAACCAGTTGACTTTATCTTTTCATTTTTGACACTACATAGACGTAGGACGTAGGGGTGCGAGGGGTGACACTACATAGATGTAGGAAGGAAGGGTGCGAGGGGTGACACTACATAGACGTAGGAAGGAAGGGTGCGAGGGGTGACACTACATAGATGTAGGAAGGAAGGGTGCGAGGGGTGACACTACATAGACGTAGGAAGGAAGGGTGCGAGGGGTGACACTACATAGATGTAGGAAGGAAGGGTGCGAGGGGTGACACTACATAGATGTAGGAAGGAAGGGTGCGAGGGGTGACACTACATAGACGTAGGAAGTAGGGGTGCGAGGGGTGACACTACATAGATGTAGGAAGGAAGGGTGCGAGGGGTGACACTACATAGACGTACGAAGTAGGGATGCGAGGGGTGACACTACATAGATGTAGGAAGGAAGGGTGCGAGGGGTGACACTACATAGACGTAGGAAGTAGGGGTGCGAGGGGTGACACTACATAGACGTAGGAAGTAGGGGTGCGAGGGGTGACACTACATAGATGTAGGAAGGAAGGGTGCGAGGGGTGACACTACATAGACGTAGGAAGTAGGGGTGCGAGGGGTGACACTACATAGACGTAGGAAGTAGGGGTGCGAGGGGTGACACTACAGAGACGTAGGAAGGAAGGGTGCAGCCGCAGGCAGTGTAAACTTTATCAGTGAAATCTGGTACGGTCAGGAAATAAACACAAACCTTAACTTACCTTAGGCTCTAAAGTGGATGTTTCATTACAGATTTCAAAATTTTTCTATTACATTAGTTTTGTGTAATATGCGTATGTGCACTGGTGCTTATGTACATTTTTTTTAACAGTCAGTACAGTCAAATATAGTATGTATTGGGATGCTGTATGAGGTGGTGTTACAGGGAGCACATTTACAAGCAACACATTTACAGTGGCTGTTAGACACTGGCTATCCATTAAAATCATGACTACTTACTCCATAAATTGAGCCCAGAACACAGACAACTTTCTTTTATTTGTGCATTTGGCAAGGCTAGGTCAATGATTGAGCGAATGTTTGGAATTGGAGAAGGTGAAAGGAGTGTGACTTTCCGGAGTGTGACTTTCCGGTTTGACTGTTATTTAGTTTGACTTGATATTTAGTTTGAGGGGAAAATAAACGTGAAAATTAAAACTATTCAGTCTCACCTTGCTCTTTGGACCTGACAAAATTTGAAAGGTAAACAAATGTGTCAGTCTGATTGGCAATAATGAAACCACCCCTCCATCACACCCACGGTTAATTCATTCCTATCAAACCAGCCTCTTTTACAACTACGCCATAGTTGCACTAAACCCTGGGGTCATGGAATTACTGAAATTTAGTTAGACACGCCCTAATTCGCCAGCACCTTGTGTTAGGGCTAGTATTTGACAATTGACCCATCGCTAGGCTCCTCCCCAAACCAGAAATTGTCCAATCATACCTTAGCAACCGTTACTATGCGTGCTGACCTCGGTCAAGCGGTTCGGTCAAGGTGCATTGAAACCGATTGAAACCAAAGGAAAGATTGCAGTAGCTCACTGAAAATTGTTTAAAAAAATAAATAAATTGAGTCAGACAGGATGGTGAAAAGATTTGTTTGGGGAACCTATAATACCTATAATACCTTTTTGTCCCTTTTCAGAAGCCCAGCGACAAATGCATTAATGTTAGTGCTAACTTGGCTATGTAAAAAAAGTGCTCACAAAGTAATGTTAACGCTTCAGCTATACCAGTAAGGTCAGCTATCATTACTACCATATCTGATGTGATCTGAACAATAGTCAACTTTTGCTAAGTTATTTATATCTAGGTGGCGTTAACATTAGCTACGTTAGCCAGGCTGATCAGATGTCCTCTTTTTCTTGGACATTTGAAAATATTGACTGCAAATATCCGTCCAGGCAGGATTTCTAAATTCCTTAAATGTCCAGTTAAGTTTGCAACAGTAACCAAGAGGGGAGGGACATAGCGAGAGGTCATTTGCACCTTGACTGTTAAAATAGGGCCCGTTAAGAGTAGGAGGCCATTACTCAGGTATTGTTTCATTGATAGGGTAGTGTTTTTAGTTTTTTTGTTTGTTTGTTTGTACGTTTCTTATTGTTATTGCAAGAGCTTACCCATACTGGTGACAATAAATTAAATAAATACGGCATCAAAAAAATTATCGCAAAATATTACAGAATTAGCCATTACCATCCAAACCATAGTATGTCAAGTGATTTTGATGTGTTACTTGTCCATGTATTGGTGTACATGAAGTACATGAAGCTCTTTAGTCCTGCTTTGGCATCCATGCATGATAGAACCTTGGGGCCTCATTTATATTTAAAAAAAGTCCTTGGATTTAAACTTAAACATAATCTTAAGATCATTTACCGAGTTGTGCTTACGCTTGATTTATGAAATTAAATGAAACTGAACAAAACTTGCTTATGCTGGTTTAATGTTGCATACCTGTATCTTATGCACCAGTGATATATACATCTCAAATTAACTTCAATTTGAATTTATGTGAACATGCTTTACCATTACCCCTTCTTGTGAAAATGTCCAATAACAGCCATTTTCCTCTAAATAAGGTTGCATTTCAACATTTCTCTAAAATTGATTGTCAACTAAATGTTATTCTTAAAGTGCGAACACCACCCACTTCGGCGATTTGCGCACAGCCCTCAAATGTGCAGTACCTCCACATAACCAGCAGGTAATTAACTTACAGGGTACATCTAGTATAAACTTTACGTAGACATACAATCATATCCACATAAAAATGGGATTTTATAAACAAGTACTTATTTATGGTTTTCTGTTTAAGCCACTATTTAAGATAAAATTTGAGGCCCCTGGCCTGATCCTGGAATTTCTTCAGGTCAGGATTATGTGGGCCAAAATTATAGTAAGAGCCACAATGGAGAATTTAGGCAAAACAGACTTTGTTGTTTCTCATTCACTGTCAACTTTTACATTAGCTGTTGACCCTCACACAACAACGTGATGGATTGATGTAATAAGGATCTTAGACAGGGATCTAATCAGATGTGGGTAGCTCAGTGCGTAACATACAAGCTTTCCTTTGGGAAGAAAATTCCTAATTATGATTTCCATTATGCTTCTGTAAGCACATTGCTTATAGAGAATGAATATATGTCTTTTTTTGTTTCAGTTTTTTTTGCTGTTCATTTACAACTTTCTCCTCATCTGTCTGTTTTTTGAGGCAAATATGCAAGCTTGCGAGACACATGTAACGTTGACATTACAAATGCAATTTGAAGTGAGAGAATATTTACCATATGTGGAAAGGAATATTTGCATAGAATGCTAGAAGATTAGAATGTGTTCGATTTGGAAAAAAGTAATTATTGTTGTGGGGAGCATTTAATGAAAGTCTATTAGGATGTTGGCATTGTGCTGTAGCAGAAACAAAATCAACTGATTATACAGTTATTATATTAAAAATAATTATATATATATATCACGTCACGTGGCGCTGTAATGGCGACATGTAGTCCTTATATTTGGTCACATATCCTTTGGCTTTGCATGCCATGACTTCCTGATGTCATGGCATGCAAAGCCAAAAGATAGGCGACCAAATATTAAAAATTTAAAGGCACAGTCAACTTAGTGTAGGTAAACTTCTGACCCACTGGAATTGTGATATAGTGAATTAAAAGTGAAATAATCTGTCTGTAAACAATTGTTGGAAAAATTACTTGTGTCATGCACAAAGTAGATGTCCTAACTCAGTGGTTCCCAAACTCGGTCCTCGGGGACCACTGTGTATGCTGGTTTTCGTTCCAACCACAATTGCAATCCCGGAATTTTAACAAGCTGTCAATTGTTCTTAATTAGGAGTTTGTCATATTTAGAGGGATTATTTACCTTCTTAAGCCACATTATGTTAGCAATAGCTATGCTTGTCGTGAATAATAAAAGTCCAATATTGTCATTGTTTATTGTGCTATATTGCAAATAATTACAAAAGGAGGGGCAAAAAAACATTTTTAACTGATTAAAATTAAAGAGGTGAATCAATATGCTCCTAATTGGTGAAATTGTGGACACATGGCCACTAAAACGAACCATTTGATAAATAATGAAGAAAAGACAAAGAGAATGATAACGAGCCAAACCTGCATTGTGTTAATACATTTAAGAAACAAATGATGAGGGAACTTAAAAACACACATGTTCAACTACCTAATTAGGAGCCAATTGATTCACCCCAGTCTTTAATTTGATCAGTTAAAAAAAAAATGTTACCCATTTGCAATATAACCCAATAAGCACAGTAGGAACACAGGAATTTTATTCTTCATGGCATGCTTAGCTATTTCTGACATGATGTGGCTTAAGAGGGTAAATAGGCTAATCCCTCTAAACATGAAAAGCAACTAATTAAGAAAAATTAACAGCTTGTTAGAATTTTGGGATTGGAATTGTGGTTGGAACGAAAACCAGCATACACAGTGGTCCCAGAGGACCGAGTTTGGGAACCACTGTCCTAACTGACTTGCCAACACTATAGTTTGCTAACATGAAATCTGTGGAGTGGTTAAAATGAGTTTTAATGACTTGAACCTAAGTGTATGTAAACTTTTGACCACAACTGTATATATATATATATATATATATATATATATATATATAGGGCTGTAATTCCTACATGGATCACCTGATACGGATGTAAATACCCTAAAATTAAAGCTGCACCTTAACCAGTCTGCACCCTTAACCTCGTATTCACTGTTTTATTTCAAATCAAATGTGCTGGAGCCAATACAACAGAACTTAGAATTGTGGGATTGGAATTGTGGTTGGAACGAAAACCAGCATACACAGTGGTCCCAGAGGACCGAGTTTGGGAACCACTGTCCTAACTGACTTGCCAACACTATAGTTTGCTAACATGAAATCTGTGGAGTGGTTAAAATGAGTTTTAATGACTTGAACCTAAGTGTATGTAAACTTTTGACCACAACTGTATATATATATATATATAGGGCTGTAATTCCTACATGGATCACCTGATACGGATGTAAATACCCTAAAATTAAAGCTGCACCTTAACCAGTCTGCACCTTAACCTCGTATTCACTGTTTTATTTCAAATCCAATGTGCTGGAGCCAATACAACAGAACTTGTATCATCCCTCCCAACACTTTTGCATTTACCTGTTTGTATGTACTATACAATCGGAATGGAATGGAATCGCTTGACAAAGTAAAAAGGAGGTCAAATAAACTAGTTCCTGGAATGATTTAACTAGGAAAGACAAATGCTTAGCAAAATAGAGCAAGGGGGGAATTGATTGAAGTTTGTAAATGCAATAAAAGGGATTAATAAATTGAACTACAAGTTTGAATTCTGTTAGCAGAGCAAAGGTGCTTAGGTGGAAATGAGCTAAAGGTAAATTGATATCAGGAATTAATCTTTTACACAGAGAGTCGTCAATGTGTGGAACAGCTTGCCAGGTTAAATACTAGTGGCCTTCAGTGTGTTTACATCCAGGTGATAAAGTGTTTGTTACGCTCTAGATTGTCGGCAAATTATTAGACAGACTGAATGGCCAGTGTGGAAAGTGTCCTGATTGGCCAGTGTGGAATGTGTCCCCATTTGCCAGTGTGGAAAGAGTCCTTATTGGCCAGTGTGGAAAGTGTTCTGATTGGACAGTCCTTATGCAAAGGTTTTACAATTTAGGCCTGATTGTTTGTATGCATACATTTTTGTTTCCCTGTCCAAAATGAGGGTATGATTTATGCATTTTCAGTTACAGTAAAAAGGTTGTGCTGTATTTAAATATGTATTTAAAGTTCCCCCCACAGCCTCTTGTTGACATTTTAGACAGCTGATACAAAGGAATCGGTAGTTAAGCAGCTTTGGAAAAATGCTCTTCCCGTGGTCTGAAGGAGATTCTTTGGCCCCCGAGTAATGTACACTTTCAATTAAAAGTGCAGTTCCTGTTCTCTGTGATATATCACTATCGCTCCCCACCCAAGCTCCTCTGGGCTTTTGGTGCCTGCAGTGTTGAGTTATTCAACCGCAGAAAATTGCTTTTACAATCTTTTTTTTTTCACTCTCCTTTAAAAAACTTGACATGTTGGGTTTTGATAGCTTTGATTTATTTCCTCTCTACGGGATACATAAATTAAAACACCCTAAATATTTATCAAGGAGCCTTTGATAACGCTTGGCTCAAATCGATTCTGCACCCATGTGACAGAGACGGGAACGTTGATGTGATTGGCTTCGAGCATAGCAAAATGGGACATTTGTTTAAACGTGCATATGTCATGATGTATTATTCAGTGTTCTTGAAAAGGATTCATCCACAGCTAGCCATGCAGAAAATACAGTGCTGAGATTAAAGGGTCTGAATGACAGCAGGTTCATTAAAAATGTCCATATCAGACCTGATGTGTTTCTTCTTAGTTTTATACAAGATGTAGGTGGAAACGTTACATTACAAGAGAACAGATGAACAAGCAGCCATAGTGTCATTTTAGACTAAATTACATGATCTTCTTCCTTAGCAAGCAGGCCTGTTTGCAAAGGTTACATTTTATTATAGTCCAGTTGGACAGGTTGACATTTTACTGCAGCAAGTTAGATAATTGTCTGACTCATGACTGGTAGATTAAGTTTTTCACACTTTTCAAGTGCAGTCCTCTAATCATCACAGCAATGGCATCTGAGGGCATGATGACGGACGATGGATTGCAGTTATATAGCAGTTATAGAGACCACCACCAATGTGACGCACCCACCTGGGTGATGCACGGCAGCCATTTTGCACCAGAACGCCCCCCACACAATAGCCTGTCACCCAAATGTCACTTTCGCCCCTTCTACCTCTACACTACAAACATGGTTTCATCTAATAAAGACTGAGTCTAAAGTCACATGGCTGTACATATTCTACTTACATTTAGAACTTTATCAGACACTCTTTTCCAAAGCAATTTACACAGATTACATTTTTATATATAATCAATGTATACAGCTGGATATTTTACTGAGTCATTTAGGTTAAGTATCTTGCACAGTGGTACAACAGCAGTGCCCCAGCTATGAATCAAACCCACAACCTTTACTGAGTTAAAACCCCAGTTCCCTAACTATTAAACTGCACTTTTGCACAGATAGAATGTGTTGCACATGACTGTAATAATGAATTTTATATGTGGCACAGATGTAGATTTATTGCACAGTAGTACACTGAAGTACTGTACCCATAATATATTGCACAAGTACATACTGATGGGACTTTCACACATGGCTTTAGAAGAGAACTGGAGCTTCCTAAGGTAATTACTACCACGTCCCCCTAAAGGTGTTGCTACACGATGCAATTTCCGCGCAACTTTGGTTGCGGCAACTCGTTGCTGGTGATGTCATTTTATGCAATTCAACTGTTACACGACGCAATTCGCAATCAATTTAAATTGCACGCAACGACCAATCAGAATCAAGTATGTATGTAGCATTCGATATTACACCCGGATCCGTTTATTCCGTTAGATACAATATCAAGTCTTGATCACTAAATTTAGCTATCGTTACACTTTTTCTCTTTTAACATTTAGCTAGTTACATTTATTTATTTTCGCGATGTCTAAAATGCTGCCAACAAGGAAACGCAAAGCCTTATGTGCGTTCATTTTATTAGTTAGCCAGTTCAGTTAGGTAATGTTAGTTAGCCAGTTATAGTTTATGATAATTTAGCTAGTTAGTAACGTTATCGTAGTAGGCTACGCACAGACAGGTCTGCGTTCGCGTGTGATCAATATCTCTGTTCTGATTGGTTATTGCATGCAATCGGTTGCATGAAAGTTGAACTGCTCCCAACTTGTTGCAATCAAGTTGCACAGAAATTGCAGGGAATGTTACACGAAGCAATCTATGAGCAACTCAGCTGCAACTTAGTTGCAAGCAACAAAAATTGCTTCGTGTAACAACACCTTTAGTTTGGTTTTGGTTGCAACTTACATGTTAAAATCGAAATTTCGCCCGTCAATATCTCAGCCGTTTTAGCACCAATTACCAAACCACTTAGCAGATCAACTCATCTCATCAATATCTCGACATAAAACATGGGAAAGATTTGTTAAGCCGTTTTCATACAATTAAGTACATTAAAAAATGAGCATTTAGATTTAAGACTTTTTTTTCAAACGACCTAGATCAAATTCTACAACTGTAATCACTAAAGTTGACATAGTGATATGTCAGGCGTGACATGGACTAATGCTTTTGGTGGGTCATATTTCAATTTATTGTACAGTTTTTAAATAAACCTTTATAATTCTATGATACCGGAAATTAATTATCATTGACTTAAAGGTTGTATCAGCGATTTTGGGTGACGTCACTTCTGAAGCGAAATCCCAAACAAACATACTTATGAATAATTATGTTATGTTTTAAAAAATAGCGTTCAAGCATCCAGAATTATAACCACGTTAATAACGTTTGTAAGAAACCAAATCCGTCAAGATTTCAGCAAGATGAGTATTAGCGTTTGTGCAGATCATTGTGATTGGTTGGAATACTTGTTTATTTTGGTTTTGAGTGGTTGGTAGTACCATTTGTTTTTGTGTACGATCTCGGAGCATAGGCTGCCTACAGAGACGCAGTTTTTTGACGGCCTGCTTATGGGGCGGGCAGCTAGCGGATCGTGAGGAAAAATCAGATGAATGTGATCATTTATGTTTCCACCCAAAATCGCTGATACAACCTTTAACATTGGGGCATAAATTTGCTAGCAACCGAAGGCTAATTGAAAGTTCAAACTACCGTTACCACAGTCTCGTGCACTGCGAGATCTCGTGCACCTCGCTCTCTCTGAAGCTTCTACAGCGCACAGAAACCAGCCCATAGATATGAACCAGTCGTAGGCTACCAACGTTAACTGTTATCTATTTTTAAGCTAAAAGTCCAAAGCGAGTTTTGAATTTTCCGTAGATTGCGAGATTAAGACAAATGTATGTGAACTTAGCTACTAACGTTACTCCTTTCAGACATGTCCACAATATTATGTGTAACATTAATGAAGCAACAAGCACCACACCGTGAGCTATCAACTAACGTTAGCTAGGCTAGGTAACGTTAGCATTACAAGCCCCATATGGAACCTAACAGTGCCAAGCAATGTACGTTAACGTTAGAGGACAATTCATGTTAACGTTACGTTAGTTTGTCTTTAAAATAGCCAGATATTTTGCTGAATAGTTTTGGCAGAATGTAACGTTAGACTAAATAAAATCCTACCAACATAACAGTTGAAGAGTGATGGTTTAAGATTACATTTTTAGCCAGTATAACATTAGCTTAGTTAATAGCCTAACTTACTTAACGTATAACGTTATTTTCGGTACAATGCAATGAAAATAATTATCTTCCATTGCCATGTGGCGCTACATTGCAATAGAGTCTGGCTGCAGACATCCACCGTTAAGTCCCACGTCCACCGCCAGGCCCCTCGGGGCCTGAGCATGGACCTGGAAGTTGCGTCATGTGCCCTGGCGTCACTTCCGACCACATGCATGGACCTTTTCGTTATTTCCCCATTCTGTTTGCGAACACAACAGATGAGCCGGACGCATCACCTTTTGTCGTTGCAAATTTGTTCTGTTCGTAATAAATGGATTTCAACGAGCCGACAACTCCCACCAAGGTAAATGATGCCAATGTTATGTTGAAACCAATAACGTTAACGTTAAGCAGCAGACAACAACTTAATACTATGAGTTGGCTAGCTAGCTCACGTTAGCAAATTAACACTAATGTGACCAACTTGTATGTTGTTTTTTCCATTGCTGTTTATTTGTAGCGCAGCAAACGTTTGCAATCGTGATAAGTCATGAATCATGTTTGTGTAACGTAACTAGCTAACGTAAGCTAACGTTAAGTAGTAACTAGCTTTCTAACCATTAGTGTTTGTCCAATGGTAGTTAAGTAACGACATACTTTATATATTGTTTGTTTTACAAACAGTTTTATGTGTGTTGCTAATGTAACGTTAACAAATAAATGTAACGTTAAAATGGCTCTATTTAATACAGTACAATAACTTAATATGTTCGTACAAATAATGATTGGCAATAATAACAAGCAAACGTTAAAAGACCGACTTGAGAACAGAGAGCTGGCATCTAACTACAGTAGGCGGCTAACGTTACATACATAACGTTAACGTTACATTAGCAACACACATAAAACTGATATTAATTTTAGTGCTAATGTTTGTAAAACAAACAATATATAAAGTATGTCGTTACTTAACTGCCATTAGACAAACACTAATGGCTAGAAAGCTAGCTACTACTTAACGTTAGCTTACGTTAGCTAGTTACGTTACACAAACATTATGATTCATGACTTATCATGATTGCAAACGTTTGCTGCGCTACAAATAAACATAGCAATGGAAAAAACAACATACAAGTTAGTAACATTAGTGCTAATTTGGTAACGTGAGCTAGCTAGCTAACTCCTAGTATTAAGTTGTTGTCTGCTGTTTAACGTTAACGTCATTGGTTCCAACAGTACATTGGCATCATTTACCTTGTTGGCAGATGTCGGCTCGTTGAAATCCACTTATTAGAAAAAAGAACAAACTTGCTTGGACAAATGAAGACACGTCCGGCTCGTTTAGTGTGTTCTGCAAACAGAATGGGGAAGTAACAAAAAGGTCCATGCATGTGGTCGGAAGTGACGCCAGGGCACATGACGCAACTTCCAGGTCCATGCTCAGGCCCCGAGGGGCCTGGCGGTGGACGTGGGGCTTCACGGTGGATGTCTGCAGCCACACTCTTCTCCTACATTGGGTAAAAAAGAAACTTAAAAGTGGAAGAGCCTGACGTTGACAGATTAAGAATTGTAACGTTATGTGCCAGCCCTATAGAGCTCCGTAGTCCCGCCCCCTCCTATCCCTGGCTGGTCCTATCCCGGCTGGCCATTACCTGCCCCACTTCGGGATCTTTCAGTCACCCTTATGATGATATTATGGCATTGTATGGACCAAACTTTGACATATATGTGATACAAAGTCCATTATGTACTCCCCACCGCATTTAAATCAAATTTGAATCGTATAATTAACGGAGTTTGAGAAACATAACTACACTACCCAGAATCCCCGGTCGTACATCGCTGGCTCCCGCTTTTGCTAGCTAATGGGGCAGTCACACTTGCAGAAAATTGTGCGAATATTTGCTTCCCCTACCATTCAATTCCATTCAAAACCGTGCAAAGGGCGAATAAACGGCATCATTTCCGGCTGCGAAGCAAATTCGCAATTTGCCTCGGGTCAAAGTTGAACTTAGCGGAGGGGCGGGACCTATTTTTATACAGTCTATGCTTGGGACAGGGAGACACGATGTATTTTTGAGTGGAAGTCGATGGAGAACATTCCTTAGTAGCCTACCGTGAACAAGCTGTTGTTTTGTGGACGCAGTTCGTAGCATAATAAATTGAGTGCCTTACCCGCTCATTTTCAACATGTTTGTCATCACATATAAATTTTGGTTGGAGCGAGCTATGATGTGTCTACTACAAAAAAAAATACTGTTTCGTAAGATGAGACAGAAGGGGATGTTGCAGCTACACTACAGGCCCAGTGTCTCGGAGCAAGCAGCCAAACTATGGGTTAAGTATCTCAAATCAATTGCTCCATACCTGTATAACCTTATCAGTTTAGATATTAATTTAGCTATTCCAACCGCTCCCGTAGCCTACGCAATAGCCCCCTGTTATGTACTCCACCTGTACTCCCCTGTCATGAACGTTACCATTGCTTAGCAATGCTGGGTTAGCTAGCTGGCAAGCTAACGATATCTCACGGTAAGTCGTTTTAACATTTAGCTAGCAAGCTAACGATAGCTTATGGCAAGCCATTTTAATTTAACAGTTATCCTTGCTGTCAAGTAATCCTTGCTGGCTGGCCATATAAGTTCGCTAGCTACCGTGATTTCCTAGCTAACGTTACTAACGTTAGCCAGCTGCTCTAGCTAGAAATCTAACCGGACATTTCTACATCTGGATCATTTTAGGTGCCAAAAATTACGAAAATGTGCGGGGAATAGAGCCAACGTGTTAGCGGTATGTTTGTACTGACTCAATACGGGGATGTTTAAAATAAAACCAATGATTTATCGGAAAAAAATACGGAGTCTGCGTTTGTAAATGTTTGCAATGTTTGTGATTAGGTTACAGGATGCAGATGAAAGTTAATGCCAGCTACGATGTAGCTACTGTGCTTTTAGCTAGCGTGTGAGCCCACTAACCTTAATCCCCACTTTATCTGGAAGAGTTTTCAGAACAGGGTTTCATGCTGCGGCAAACCGTGACAGACTGCTCTGCCACAGTCGAGTTAATTAGCGGTTAGCAATGGTGGTGATGCATTGCGTCTAGCTTAGCTACCGAGCTCAGCTGGTATGCTATCTAGCTAATCAAATTAGCTGATGTTAGCTGAATATAAATTGAAGATAACTGAATGAACGTTAATTATGTGACGAATACCACACATTCAATGCGAATAAATGACACAGTAAAATCGAGGATGAAAATTAAATGTTATATTATAAAACATTAGCAACTTAAAGGTTGTATCAGCGATTTTGGGTGGAAACATAAATGATCACATTCATCTGATTTTTCCTCACGATCCGCTAGCTGCCCGCCCCATAAGCAGGCCGTCAAAAAACCGCGTCTCTGTAGGCAGCCTATGCTCCGAGATCGTACACAAAAACAATGGTACTACCAACTACTCAAAACCAAAATAAACAGTATTCCAACCAATCACAATGATCTGCACAAACGTGACGTCACTTCTGAAGCGAAATCCCAAACAAACATACTTATGAATAATTATGTTATGTTTTAAAAAATAGTGTTCAAGCATCCAGAATTATAACCACGTTAATAACGTTTGTAAGAAACCAAACCGTTTGTAAATCCGTCAAGATTTCAGCGAGATAAGAGTATTAGCGTTTGTGCAGATCATTGTGATTGGTTGGAATACTGTTTATTTTGGTTTTGAGTAGTTGGTAGTACCATTGTTTTTGTGTACGATCTCGTAGCATAGGCTGCCTACAGAGACGCGGTTTTTTGACGGCCTGCTTATGGGGCGGGCAGCTAGCGGATCGTGAGGAAAAATCAGATGAATGTGATCATTTATGTTTCCACCCAAAATCGCTGATACAACCTTTAAGGAAGTTTACCGCGAGTTTATTTTGCAAAATGGTGGGTTTGGTCAGGTCATGGGCTTTATATAGTTCTGTGGGCTTTATAGTTCTGTGGCTTCTCCACTCAGAACTGTCAATCATACTGTGCCCGGGCCATATCCAGTTGACCCTGCTCCAAGCCAAGGTCACTTCGGCTTCACGGAGCAGGCGCAGTTTGTACAAACGGCCAGCGAAAAAGACTTCCGAGCTTCAATTCAGTTTTTACGAGGCCGTGGAAAGGCAATGGGTGACGTCACAGTGGCTTTGTCCATATTTTTATACAGTCTATGTCCCAAACTCAGTTCCCAAACTATGACATCATATCCCGTATCGCTGAAAAACGCAAAACGCGAAGCAAATATTTGCGCAATTTTCTGCAAGTGTGACCACCCCATAACGCAGTGCGCGCGTTAAGTACCTGAGCACTCATGGTGAGAATGCTCAGTGTGAGCACTGAGCGGATTTTGAATCACTTAACGTTCTGCTCTACATGAGCGATGAGTAACTGTCAACAACTGTCTGAGTACTAACAGCTCCATCAGCAGAGCGCACTCACATACACACAGGCCTGCACACACTGAAGCTGTATTTTTCAATGGAAATTATTCAAAGTAGTACCAAAATGATTGTGTGAGTCAAATTTACTTTATTTAACACGTTGATTTTACCATTAAATCGCTATTCTATATTACGATGTGTATAATCATCCTTGTACTTGGGTCCATAGCTAACAACATACTTCCGTATTGCTCCTCGCTGATCCACATGCAAAAGTGCTCAGCTACGCTCTAAGCGGCTCACAGTGAGCGAAACTGAGCAACCCGTTAAAGGGATAGTTCGGAATTTTGGACATAATGTCTCAATTACGACTTACCCATGATGTGGTTGATTGATGGAAACCATTTTTAGCTAATTCCATGCTGTCCCTTCTTTTGGACATACACGCGTTGCTAATGCTAGAGCAACTCTATGGTAACCGGTAGCATCCACTACCAAACGCACTTAAACACTCCACAGTGCACCCAAAGCAAATAAAATACGACGACAGTCTATCTGGGTTATTTTGAGTGTTTATACCATCATTTTTGAAGTCAAACTATCATTGAATCCTTTACTTTGTGCTGACCTATATTCTCTGTGGAAGTACGGAATTTATAAACACAATTTAAGGCAGCATTCCCCTTCCCTGAGAGAAAGGTATGTGGTTCTTGACCGATGGACCCTTTTATTATTATGCATTTTTGAATATACACAATAATAATATTTCACATTGTAATCTTGATATTTTTATGCATGTTGTGTAACAGACAGGGGAGGGTGTACCTGCATTGTGCACAAGCCTATGTAGACTATCTGTTATGGCAGAGTATTGGATTGGACCCAAACGCAAGACTCAGAGACAGACTCGAAGAAAACTCCACCAAGGAGTGTATTTATTTAGCAAGACTACCCACACAGGGCAGCAGGCAGGCTAAAGCGAAGTCCAGGGACAGGCAGGGATCAGAACCGGGGAATCCGTCAGAGCAGGGGATCATGAGGGCGAAGGGCAGGAGCAGAGCTAGGACGAGGAAGGCAAGGCAGGCAGGAGAACAGGAGCTGGGCTGGACGGGAATGGGCAGAACAGGAGCAGGCAGGACAGGCAGGAGAAGACGAACTGGACGGGTACACAGGACTGAATACAGGGTCGAGGAGCAGGTCGGGAACAGGCAGGAAACAACAAAAACGCTGGACAGTAATATGACAAGCACAAGGCAGGGCACAAGACAATCTGGCACAGAACAAAGAAACTGGGGAGACTATATGCCAGATTATTGATGACACAACGAGGAACAGGTGAGACGAGAACACGAGGAAACACAATTCAGGTGCTGGGAAGTGGAGGGAGGGAAAACTGGATGGGAGAGAGGGAAAACACGGAACGGAATGCACATAGAAACGGAAAACCAGGAAATCGGGACAGCGGCACGGGACGTGACACTGTCTTAATATTGCACCGTTGAAATAACACTGAAACAACTGTGACATGACTTAAGACCATGCAGGTTTGCGGTGGTTTTAGTGTAAATGCTTTCTTCTGCCTCAAAATGGCAATTCTCCAAAAATTTGCCAGACCACACCAATTTTAAGACCAACCTGCCAGGTTTGGTGCAAGTTTATGTTGTGGTTCGAACACTGGTTTGGACCCAAATGCAGGACTCAGAGACAGACTTAGGCAAAAACTCTGAAAGGAGTATATTTATTAGAGTGCTCAGCAAAAGACAATGGAACAGGGAAGGCTAGGTGACGGACTGGAAACAGGGTTGGTGAAATATACAGGGCTGGGCAGGAGACGGGGCAGGAGCGAACAGGACTGGAAGCAGGCAGGACGGGCTGGAGCGAGGAACAGAAAAAAACATGTTAAGAAGAATTGCAAAACAGACAGAATGGCCGGGGAATGTCTAGACGGAGCTGAGACAAACAACAAACTGGCAGTGAGTGAATGAAACTGGGGAGTTTAAATAGTGAGGAACAGGTGAGAGTACTGATGGAATAATTAAAGTGTGTGCAGAATGTAAGCAGAGAGGGAAAGTGATAGGCTAAATGATACGGGGAGAAAACGAGGAACAAAACAGGGAACCACGCCCAGCCTGCACAAACACGGAACAAGACAGACAGGGTGAACTGAAAAACACGACATGAAACATGAGGAATGGGAAAACAAGAAAAACGAAAGGAAGGTGAACTGGAGGGAAACGGCGGATGTGACAGTTTACTTGCTATTTAAAAAACATGTGTTGGACGGTAAAATGACAGCTGCGTCGGTCTGAAACTAGCAAAGACACTTGCGTTTGGGTTACCACTGCGTAGCGCCAAGTGTACTAAGAGCGTTTTAAGAGCAGCTTTGCTAGTTTTAGTTTAGTTTTTTTAAATCATTTTTTATTTCAATTTACGATAATGTTTTTTCACACCTCATTTTCATATTAATTTTAGTTTACGAAAATAACCTTATTAGGACTCACATCTCTGAATCAGCATTCATCATCTGATACACCTGGGATATGCACAAAATGGAACGTCTGGGCATATTTCATGAATCCCACATTGGTTTTCGTTAGAACCTTACTTAATGGTTTTGTGAATGAGGCCTATTCTGTGCAGTATAAATTATGGTGTACAATAATTAGTTGCTGTTTTCAAATAACAAGTTGCCGTTTTCAAATAATTACTTGCAGTTTGCATCCACCCAGACCACATCTTGTTGCAATTATTAATGAACACAGAGCAGATGACTAAGAAATCCCACATCACCAAAGAATTGTAGATCTCCTACATTTCTATCTCCACAAATAGATGCTGCAATTACACATTTAAGCAAGGCTAATTTGTGTGGAGGTATGCCCATTTCTTGTGGATAGGGCCCTGATTGGCTAGTATGGAAAGTAAAAAGCATTATGATTGAACAGCTTTTTTTGATCTGCAGCAGTTGTGCCAACATCAGCCCTAGCATGCCCAGGAAGACTACATTTTCATATTTAATATATAGGCCATGGAGACACACACACCCACAAAGAATGCATAGAATGCACCTTTTGAAAAACATCTATCATCCATGAAAGTATTTCCTTATAAAGAGCATTCAAAGGTTCTTCCTGTTCTCTGCTCTGGATACATTACTTTGCGGGGACCTGACACGTGCATTGTGGTGCGTTTACCAGGGTAAAATTGTTTTTAAAACCAATGCATGTAATAGTGTCTTATAGAGTGGTTCATTAGCATAAATCTGTGGGTTGTGCCAAGCCATGGGGGCGCGCCTCAAGGTTACTGCAAAGTCAGACATGCCTCTGAAAAAGAATCACGTCAAGCGGTTCTCTCACTTGAAGGGTGAGATCAGCGCTACCCCTGCTCCTGACGTTAATCTGAAAATCATGAGGAAAAGCTCTTGGACATGTGAAGAAGGATTTCCAACAAGATTAAACAATGGCAGTACATAGTACATATGACTCTTCTTCAATGCTATGCATTTTTAAAGGTTTGTTGCAAATGTGAGATAGATTTCAAAATTTAATTTCTTCCATATTTGATCTCAGGGATAGTGTAACTCAATATAAAGAAGTATTGTACTTTTTTTGTTCAAGAATGCATGCAGATATTCTTCATTCAGATATGATTAAGCGAAGATGATTGCATTACATTTCTGAACTTTTGGAACGTACATGTAGCACTACTGAAATGCACTTTCTCATGTGGACAGCAGGATGTGTCAACATTCATTTTTAGATGGCATCAAAGTGAGGTGGTTCAAAAAATTGTATTGGTGAATCAGAGGTCAGAGATGTGTTAGCAAATAAACATCCTCAACAGGATGTGACATCACCTCTGAGTATGATTGGCTTGGTTTTTAGCTCAGTGGGATCATTCTATCCCATGTTCCAGTTGGGGCTGTGGTTCAAATCCCACAGCAAAACTTGTCCCCTGGTTCACAGGTTCAAATCCAAAATGGAGTGCTGCTGTGTAAGTATTTAACCTGAGCTGCTTTGATAAAATATCTTGCTGTTTAAATTGGAAACATTTCAAATGTAAGCTTTTAAAGTTTATAATGGCTTTAGAACTAAGCGCCCAAACACAAATTCTGAATAGTGTTTTGTCGGGTAAGTGAGGATTAGGTAAAATGTGTATTATCTGAATCCAGCGGTTCCAACAGTCAATACCCTTGTTAAAACGTTCGGCACTCTGAATACTGAACACAAGCGATATCACATTACACATTTGAACATTGAAGATGCAGTTACCTGCTAACAACAAAAACAACTGTCCAAATGGCTCACCAACCATTTTTAAAACATTTAGTCCATGCCCAGTTTAATAGTCCCTTTGTGATCTGCTGGCCAGCAGATATATGGACACACTGACGTATGTCCCACGATGATCCAGTGTGGTGCGGAGAGATATCTCTATTAGACACTCTTTTTGTGTCGCTGCGGTTATGACACCCTGGTTCAGTCTCTTCCTTCTCCAGTGTCCGGGTATCTAGACTGGCAAGGGACAAGAGCTCCCTGGACTTTGGGTGACATGCAGTGCTTTTTCCCATTAATGTTGCAATTGCGTGAGTGAAATGCAACCTACTCCCACAGTGTCTCTACCAGTTCTGCACGGCGTGCGGGGGGCTCTGTCGCCTGTGACAGGAAGCTGGACGATCCACAGGTGGCAAAGTGCAGTCAGGACCTCTCTTCTGACGGGCGGGGAAGCGCCTCTTTCCCTGTCGGAATCCATTTTGGCTCCTTTAGCCTGGATCCAATTGGGTGGACTGCTGACGGCAGTTGCTTAGGCTAGCTTCCCACGGCAGGGTGTGGGACCGGTTGCACTTGTTGCACTTGTGTCTGTGGGTGTCCTTTAGGGAATGGCAGGAGAAGACTGTGGGAGTTGAGGGCTTAGGCATTATCACTCACAGCAACATGTGAAGAGCGGAACAATTAATGATAGCACTGCATGTTATGACCGCTGTCAGTCCATGGAGGGGAACCTTACGGACAGGGTTTACCGTCCACGGGATTGCTAGTCTAAATAATCACATGAATAGGGCAGACTTGTCCATAAGTGTCCAGGAACAGTATTTGGAGGGGCACCTACACTCTATAAAAGGGACTTAAACACAACATGGGCATGGTATTAGGTTAAAAGGTGGTGGTAGGGATGTGTGGGGGGGGGGGCAGAGACAGAGAGAGGCCGAGAGAGAGAAAGAGCAAAAGACATTAGGCAACATCCCGTCAGTTTCTTCACCCCCCCCCAAAAAACCAAAACTGTTACCTGTAATGTAATAATGTTTTCTGTTATCTGTAATGGCACTGTTACCTGCTGTTGATCCAGCTGAACCCACAAGGCCAATAAAGTGTTTAATTCATATATCATGCACACAGGGGGGAAACCAGTCAGCACGCAGAACAGGGTCTGTTTTGTCCAGCTTGCATATTTCCCATTCATTCCAGTGCTATATGAAATAAATGGATGTCTCTTCTTCTTCTCCAAATTTGATTAAGTATCAACATCAGAGATTCTTTCCATAGCAGCGGGGCAGGCACATGGGAAACATGGTCATAAGATGTCACCGTCATCTGCTTCAGACTTGTGGCGAGAGGAAGCAGTCCTGCGGCATTGTGGGCACTGTCAGAGAGACAGATACATTAAAAATACACCATGCACTAATGAATGTTCCCTGGCTCCAACTGTTTGACTGAAGGCATTGAATATAGATAGGATGTTCTGCGCTGACAGACACCAGTCCTGCTGGATGATTTTTTCCAAATTCACATGATCCACAAATGAAAGTGAGACACACGCATGTATTTTTCATTGTTTACATTAGCTTTCTCTTCATCAGGAGAAACCTATATCCAAAGACCACGGTTCTTTTCCACCTACAGCTATCTTTATTATACAGCCTTTTGAAGCCATTCGGAGTAATTTCCAATCTTACTACCAGTACAAAGGTAGAGTTAGAGTGTTTGAACTAGGCACTGAAATCGAAGCTAAACCATTTCTTATTCCTCTACCTGCAATTAATCATTAATAGAGAACTGAGCAGTTTTTCTGTTGAATATTCGTTGCAGTAGGTGGGATATTCTTGCATGGACACCTCTTATAAAATCTGGCTGTGAAGCAATTACCTTCTGTTTTCACTTCACTGGAAAATGGCACAGCACAAACAGAAGAATCCTAGGCAAGTTACAATAACTAAATTGCTTAGTGGAGTTTTACTTCCCAAAATAAAGCTTACCAAAAGAAACGGCTATTCCGGAAGAAATGAAAGCACATTCAGATCACAGTGTCACTTTTCTTTCTTTCCAAGTGAATGTATTGTAATTACAACATGTAATTACAGATGTAGGAAGCCTGCTGCATTTGCATAATGCACATTTGATGGGAAACAGCCCCACATGGTGGCCCAGGTTCTGTTCTATCACAATGAATCACAGCTGGAGAAAAGAGATGCAATTTGAGAAGCAAGAATACCGAATGATTTGGATTCAATGTGGATTGTTTTCCCACAAGGGAAGGGTTTTTTTCCCCCCTTCCCAACCCCTATTTTTCCTGCCCCTGCGGCAACCAAAATCCTGCCAGATTATTTCACTGGAACACCATGGCTCTGCATGTGAGAGGATGCAGAAGGTGGTGTTTGTGTCTCGGACAAACGAAACGCACGTAGCACCTGTTGGCACCTGCAAAGTCTGACCACGAGGCTTCTTTCTGCGAGGACGGGGCTCCGAGCAGGCTCCTCCACCTGGAGACACACACACCATGGGCGTGTCGTACTTACCTCACCTGTTCGTCCTTCCAACACTGGAATTAATCTTTCAGCCGCGCACATGATTTTTCTTTCCTGGGAGGGAGCCTGTGGAATGTTCGGTAGTTTTGTGTTATTTGCCCTACTGTCTGCCCATAGCGTTTAAAAAAACATTTATTCATCTGGGTATTTTTTCCCTCCTTAATATGGTTTCTGAAGACTTAATCTTCCTATTTGTGAACAGTTAATGTATTATTCAATAACTGATAACTTTGTACAAGGAGAAACATACTAGAAATAGTTAATGCTTTCCACATCAGATGGAAAGAACAGTGAGTAAGTGCATTTCAGTATGGTTTTAGTCAAAATAACACATTTTTGTGGAATGCTGTAACATTAGAAAAATAAATGGTACAAAACAAAAATGACAGGTATGGATATTGTTACTAATATGGAAAATTTATTAAAAACAGGTATGGGTTATTAGTCTGTTTCTACACAAAAAAAGACCTAAGACAGATTCAACCATGAAGCAAATAAAAATGTACCTGAAACGGCCATTTGTCATTTTATTTTGAATGAAGTTTGCATTTTGACAACATGTGAAATGACCACAATCAAAGCTTAAAATAGATCAAAAAGTGAAAAGAAAGCAAGTTTCAAAATTATTCATCCCTTATATGGGAATTAATGGAAAGACAGATGACTGTTACTTACCTCAATCCTCCAAACAGGAGAGCCAGCATCTGCCTCTCGCCCGCTAGCTGTCATTAGAGGGGACCCATGACTAATATTCCCAGCCACATTAGGGGGCGAGCGTGCTGGGAAAGAACAATTCTAAACATTTCATCAGTTCCTTTTTATTACTGTCAATCCCGACCACATCTAATGAGATGCGCTCTGAATCTTCCTATTGAACTGGAGCTGTATTTTAATTATTGGAGCAGCGTGAGACCCAGCTAACTACTAATCACGTTGCCATTCACAGACCAACTCCAACATCCCATCTCTCTTACCAGGATGGTTCACACAGTTATGTGTTATTACCGCACTATAGAGTTGCCTGTGGACGATGTTTTATTCATTTACTGTTCATTTATAATTTGAGGTTTTCCGTATCTTAAAGTATGTTAGTAGTTACATACCTGGTTAAATAAATAATTTACAAAACAAAATAACACATGTATAAATTAAATGATAAGTTATTTTGAAGTGAACCAAAAAACGAACCAGCGGAAAATGAACTCAGTCGTTTATGTTCACATTGTAAGTGGACTTAAAAGAGGACTTGGCTCTCTTTCTGGTCCACTTAAGCATTGATGAGATCTCAGACCGCTTGTTGTTCACACCACAACATCTTTAGAACTTTCTGTAACATTGGAAATTATTATTCTGGGAAATGTTCTTCAAGATGGCCTCTGCAGATGCGTTTCTGCTTTTTGTTTTTAGCCGCATATGATCAGAAGCTAAGAATCAATGTATCGCAAGCCTCAAGGTACTGTAAAGCAAAGTGGACTTGGGCAGCAATCGAACCTCAAAAGGAACCACACATGAACCATACTGATACCACCTCCTGATGTGGTCTCAGTTCGGTTCATTTCAGCGGGGTCTGAGTTCATTTGGCATGTGCACATACGCACAAAAACATGCTCG
Source organism: Synaphobranchus kaupii (assembly GCA_029718625.1). Classification (NCBI taxonomy): domain Eukaryota; kingdom Metazoa; phylum Chordata; class Actinopteri; order Anguilliformes; family Synaphobranchidae; genus Synaphobranchus; species Synaphobranchus kaupii. The sequence goes on along the minus strand of CM056383.1, from coordinate 13,766,693 downwards.
GTTCATCGGTCTGAGACCACTTGAGCAGCTGAAATGAACCAAAGGTGGCCTTAGATGTTTACAAAATAAAATCAAAGTTTATTTGTCAAATGCCGTTAACAATACAGCATGGCAGGGTATGCGAAGGGAAAACCTAGTTAAACAATATAAGAAATAATAAAATAAGCAAAGATGAGATGGATAAGAAAGGAAGTATAAATAGACCTGTGAGAATAGGTAGATATTGCACATGATTAGGCTAGCTATGTAGATTCAACCTTCTAAGGTGTAGTGTAAATGGGGCCTAACCTTACAGGTAACAAAAGTTAGACTAACATTAGCTCAAACTAGCTCTGGAAACATAGCTAGCATTAGCAAGTGCATCTTGGTCTACAATGTTTTTGCAGACATTTTCCAAATCCATCTGTAATTTCTTGCGGTAATTCACTCAATCGGATGCTGCCAACTGACTCTATATTCTTTTTTTATACATGGCAACAGTCACTAAGGAGGGCGGGACTTGTGGATATTTTTCTAACAGTCAATTGCCTATCAATGAAAGTCTTACCGTCAATGCACTATAGGCAATGCACTTCTTGTAGCAGCCTGGTCACTTATCTGGGCATGGGCCATGAACGGGACAGCAGTCTTTTTCAGATAGGTCTTCTGTTATGATGGATCAACTTATTAGATGAACAATGTGTATCACCTCGTTAGGATATCTCAGTCAATACAGCGGACATGATCATCAATGTTTTAACGTAAAACCATAAAAAAAATTTTGTGAGCACTGATTTTCCTTTTCCATGTTTGTATTATATATATACAGTATATACAGTATACTGCATATACAGTGCAGTCCGTAAGTATTTGGACAGTGACACAATTTTTGTTGTTTTGGCTCTGTACTCCAGCACATTGAATTTGAAATGGAACAGTGACTGTGAGATTAGTGGTACATATGTGTTTACATTACATGTGTGTATGGTACCCATGTGTGCAGACTTTCAGCTTTAATTTTAGGGTTTTTACATCCATATCGGGTGAACCGTGTAGCCATTTATATACTATATTATATTAAATAGTCCCCCCCATTTTAGGGGACCAAAAGTAATTGAACAAATTAACATAAACTTAAATAAAGTCATCATATTTAATATTTGGTTGCATATCTTTCGCATGCCATGACTTCCTGATGTCGGTGACCCAACAACATCAAAATACGCTTGATATCTTATTTGCAGGTACTTACAAGCAATACTATAACCTCTTTGCATTTAAATGGATCTCTATAGGAATTGGGGGGTGGGACTACATTAAGCTGTAAATAATACGGGAATAGTATGGAACACATGGGGCCCTATCTTACACCCGGCGCAAAGCGGCGCTAACCCAAACGCAAGTGTCTTTGCTATCTTACACCCGGCGGTAGGTTCATTATAACGCCTAACACTCACGCCGTTTAACTAGCATGTACTCTTGCGCCGTTTGGGCGTGTTGGTCTTAAGATGAGGAGTGGCCAGGATTCTTTTTGGCGTATTGCTATCTTGAGCCAGCAGAAAGCGCTTGCGCTAGAACCACCACTAACCTGGTCTAAAGTCATGTCGCAGTTGTATACATGTTATTTTAACGGCGCATATAACTGCGTCTACAAAGGCGTGTGCACAATGCGCGTACCCTCCTGTCTGTTACACACAGGGGCGCGCACAAGCATGATTAAAATATCAAGATTACAATGTGAAATAGTATTATTGTGTAGCCTATATCAAACAATACATAATAATAAAAGGGTCCATAGCCTACCTTTCCCTCAGCGAAGGGGAATGCCATGCACATTAAATTGCTTTCAGCCCACTCCATCAACATCCAGGCGATGTGCGATGGTACGGGACAATGGCTATCCATTAAAAAGCAGCTGATAACACCTATATCAAGCCTAATGCGTGAATTGTCATTTACACCTAATGCGTGAATTGTCCTTCAATGGAAAACTCGCGCACGGCAATAGACGGACATTTAAGTTCTGAAAATGCGCTTCAGATGTCATTACAATACAGCTCTGTTTATCTATGAATACAGCCTGTAAGTAAATAGAATGGTTTGTGACTGAAAAAAGTTCAAAACCTTGTCCAGTGAATATTGCATTTATTGTTTTTCAAATAGCCTAGGCTACAGCGGATTCCCTGTGCATAAGGTTTTTTTCAATAGCCTATGGTTAAAAAACTGAGATGTCACCATGTTAACTAAATTGTAACCTTAGCTATTCTTCGTCCTTCATATTTTTTAAATTACAGTGACCAGGTTTCCATACTCTCACCGTTTAAAACCCAGCTGATTTCACCCGTTATTCCATAACTGAACAAAACGATTTTAAAGAGAACTAAGCGTCTAATTAGAAACTAAAACAAATTTGCAGCACGTTACACAATTAATTCACAATTAATTTTAATGCCATTCTCTGCACGTGCGCTGCATGTTATCTATTTCCCCTACTGTAAGTCGCACGTTTCACGGTCTTCCTGGGAAAGTGGATTGTTTTAAAGGATTACGCTACGAGTAAAACAGGTTGGTCACATTTCCATAAACAGGACATTATTAAACAAGGGGAAATATGCGTGAACATATGGGTTGCAAACCTGACAGCTTTATTGTAGGCTATTTAGTGTCATCATTAAGGCAAAATAACGGTATGTATGTTATTAATCAATATTAGCCTACTATGCAGGTAGCCTAATGAACTTTGGATGAAGCTTGAACTTCGAGAACTCCATGAGAACAGCCTCTTGGAATTGATGTTTGACACTTTCATTGCATAATCAAACGAAATTCGCTGAACAAGCAGGCTAATTTGGCGTTTTCTAAGGTGAGACTGAAGCCATTGATAGCTTATTCTCAGCTGTTGCAGGTCCTTTTAACAAAATTTAACCGCATATATTTTAATAACAGCCCTGTCTGGAATTACCGGGAACTCATAGGCTAATGGTTAGTCCGAATAATATTGATCATACTCAATTTAGCCTATTCCTTGATCACACTAAACACGCACGAGCATGTCTGATTCGCCATCAAGCAATCCGCCAAGGTGGAAAAGCAGGCTTTTAAAGGGAATGGGATATGACATTTTGATTGGTTTATTGCATGTCACGCCCAAGACACACCTATAATTAATGAAGCGACTAGGTTCAGCCCAGTTGCACCTTGCGCCGTGCTTAGTGCCAAAAAAACACGCCGTTAAAATAGCAAAAGTGGACTTGGACACGCCCAAAATTGACTTTACACCATGCGCTTAGACTAAGCGCCAAGATCGCCAAGATAGGGCCCATGGTTGGCTAAATGGCTGTAAGTCCTCAAGGGTCTGAGGTATCAAACGAGCCTGAAACTGTCACTCTGCTGCCAAATGTGATCACTTTAAGGGTTGTTTCTCCTGACTCATTTTCCTATTTAATTCTATGGAAAAATAATTCAGGAGAAACAACCCTTAAAGTTTATGATGCACAGAACAATAATGCTATCTCAAAATAACTTGGTAGCCTAATAATTTACTTATTGTTCTTGGTTATTGAGTGAATCAATTATTGACTGACAATCAGGCAAAGTAAACGGAAACAGATTCAGAGTGATCAACCGTTAAAGGTAAGTTTACAGAAGGGCTAGTTCTACTCCCATGGTACGCCACTGGCATTACGATATACACAGGTGGGGTACTTTGGTAGAAAGTAGATTAAAAAAAACATGCATATACACACAATAGTGACAATATGTTAGGTTTCTGTATTCTGCCTGTTAGTTTGTTTCATTTATGTTTCTGATTTTTACCATGTTTATTCATTCTGATTATTTTGTGCTTTCACTGTTCCATGTTTTGTATTACTGTCACTCCCTGTTGTCGTCGCACTATTCGGGAGCCTTTGGTGATTTCGGTTTCTCTGTATTTCTTCTGTCATGCGCTTCCTTCATTACTAATTACTTAATTGTAAATAATACTAATTAACTAACAACTACTAACATCTTAGAATTAGGGTCTACTAATCTACTAATGACTAACTTGTGTATATATACTAATCTATTAATCTACTAACGCCATAGAACCAGGGTTTTCTACTAATCTACTAATTTACTAACTTCATCTTCTTTCCTCGCTGCAGCTGTCTCTTTCTGCCTGTTCTATCACTAATTATCTTTCTTTGGTTCCTCTATTAACTTCAGCTGACTCTCGTTTCTTCTTTCCTATTCCTTGTATGCACTTGTCTTATTGGAGTCCATGTCATGTTCTCTATGTATTTGGTTCCGGTCCAGTCCGTGTCTTACGTTCTCCCTCGTTATTGTACTATCAGCTTCCCTTATCGTTTAATTGTGCTCACATGTGAGCAATCTCCCCTCCCTGTGTCTGCACACCTGATTCCCATTATGTCTGTCTCTCCCTGTGTATTTAACCCCTGTTATTTCAGTCTGTCTTCGCGAGTTCCTCACTAGATTTTTTGATTCTGTCTGATTGTCTAAGTATATTCCGAGTTGTCTGTTAGTTGCTGAGTATTTGTTTCCGAGTTTTTTGTACCCCTTGTCTGTTACCCGTGGTTGTTTTAAGTCTGTTTTGTTTTCTTTTCTTTGGACTGTGCTTTGTACCGTTGCCCTGTCTCCCTGGTTTTTGACCCAGCCTGTCTCACCACGGATTGCTGCCTTGCCCCTTATTAAACTTCGTTTTTTTTTTCATACTCCTGCCTGCGTTTGGGTCCTTCCCCCACCGACACCTAACACGATAACATAATCATGAATAAAATATAACTAGTTTCACATAACATAAGCTAGTTGAGACACAGAAACAGTGGTAGCAGGCAACCGCTGCAAACACTGCTCCGCTGTGTGTTTGTTTTGTTGTGTACGTTTTGTCTGGTTTTGCTCTTCAATTTCCATGTTTCCTTTGTTTGAAGACTCACTTGCTATCTAGCTGCTGTTAAATGTTTTTCTGTTACGGGTATTTAAAAATGGCGCTTGGTCTGCTTGGCAATTCATGCAAATATTACGTTTGACCAATCAGTGATGTTCAGTACTGCAAGCTCCACCCCAATATTTAGCAAACCATCAAAAAGTACTAGCTTATAAGCGGTAACTAAAAAAGAGATCGAAACCATGCACCAGGGACTAAAATGAGCCGGGTACCTCCGGTGGAAAAGGGGCCGAAGTTCTTGAGTTCCGCAAGAAGTTCCTGAATCCGGAAAAGGTTCCTCCGGTGGAAAAGGGGCTGTAACTTAGGGTTTAAAAAAGCATTCTCTATTTTTTCAATAGAAAAGTAACCAAAAATACAAAAACGGTATCATTTTAATATTTAAGCACATCTTAATTACAAATTTTAACTATATTACTATTTTCAATTTAACTTTAGTATATTACTTCTGAATATTTAGAAAGTATACTAAAGTATAAAAAAAATACCTTGCCACATAAATCTTTAATTGTTTTTTTATGATAACTTGTGAGAAACAATTCCAGTGCATTTGTCCAAAATCATCAATAAACCTGTAAATTTGTCAGTTATTATGATGGTTATGCTAGATATGATTTGTTTGCCTATTCAGCCAAAAGCCAAATAAAGTGAAGTGACCCATGCTGAGAAATACGCTGTCTTGTCTCCAGCTAGCCTTCCCCTTGTTTTATTGTTGTTGGCACTCTGACACATTGTTTTATTTCGCCAAAATCTAAACGACATTGTGCTTTTCTTGCTGATGGGCGAAGAGCCCTGCAGTTATAATGTGAAAGTAGTGGTTAAGTCAATAGAAGTGAATCTCCCTGTAATTTCGCCATCTAGTAAATTGATCTGTAAACTGTGGCCCATTAACGGCATAATTATCAGTTTATACTGTTAATTTGCCACCTATGAGAGCACTCTGGGTCTTTAAACCAATGTGCTTAGATGAGTTTCTAATGGATTCCTTATTTAAGACAGCCAGAGAGAACCTGAGCAGTCCATGCATAACCTGACAACGTAAAAGCTGAAGCAGGAAGTCTCTGTAATGCAGAACATCTTTAGTCATTTGTTGAGATTCTCCTGGATTGAATAATGATTCATATAAATGTGACCATTTATGATCGTTACTGTGCAAACTGTGCTGAACCCAGTAATAACACCATAGAGACATCAGCCCCACAGTCGTCAACGCTAGACAATAGAATTTAATAAAAGAGACTTGGTGTCCGTTTATGTAAGCTTGACTAGACTTCTGAGGATTGGGTGTTTGCTTTTTTTTTGAAAGAACAAATTAAATGGAAAGTAACCCCCCCCCCCCCCCCCCTCTCTCTCTCTCTCTCTCTCTCTCTCTCTCTGTCTGTGCGTGAAGCACACAAAAAGTAGACTGCCCTGAACATCACTTATTTATAGAGTCTGGCTCTGCTGCACAGGTTTTTGCAGTCTCCTGCATAATAGCTTTGGGTGCCCTTGGCACATTGCCCAAGGGATCTATAACCACAACTAAAACAATATAGAAGGACAAAGCTCTGATTTAAGAAAGATCGTATGCCGTGGAAACACTCCCCTGAATCAGATCCGAATGACCTGAAAAGTAGAATTTGTGGGCACATTAAAGTGTTTCATTTTTATTTAAAAACAGAGCATGGTGTTGTCTAACACCATGATCTCTGCTTTACATTTGTTTATCACATGCACTTAGTGAAATTAGCTACAATATAAGTGAACATAAGTACGTCCACCAGTTGCGTAAGCTGCATTCCCAGAGCAGTGAGTTGATGTGCAACACCATCAAATGTAAGTTATGCCACCCTAGAGCCATATCACAAATACAAATAATGTCAAAAATACAATGCAAATCAAAAGCATAATAATAATACATAAAGTAAATAATACATCTGCACTTCTAACATCCATATAAAAGGCATGCTATAAAAATGTTGAACTACATAAGAAAACAAAGCTAGGAGATGGGATGTGAATTGCTTGAAACAAGCCCCTCCTAACCGAAAGATATACTTGGGCTTACCAATGGGAGATATTAGCAGTACTTGAGTTGTCAGGGGTATGCGCTTGAAGGTTCCTGCTCTATGTCATGACCCCGCCCACAATAATTATACAGGTGGTCATTAGCAACTGCTATGACCGCCTGACTCTTTCCCTTCTCCCTAGACAACGAGCCCTTCCGCTGGAATTGGTGTTCCATCAAAGCCGTAGGAGATCTGACAAACTAAATATCGCTTATGTGCCCTTCAGGCTACATAGCCACTTAGGAATGAAAGAGTGTGTCACTGTAGGTGCATTTTGCAGGAATAATTACGTCTTTGTGATCACATTCTGTCTTCCTGTAGGTGTCAGGTGCTAGGAGGATGTGGCCGCCTGTTTCCTAGGAGACCTGCAGCATCGGTTCTACAGGGGTGGGGGCTGACCAGATGGAACAGAGTGATAGGGACACACACAAAGATAAGAATTTCGAGCTTCTTAACTACACTGTGACACAATAATATTTATGTCACTGCTCCTTTAAGACCTGCATGAGCAGACTGGCTCTTATTGTAATAAGATCGGAGTGGAATTGTCGGGGTTGTGAGGATGTGGAAGTATGTGGTGTCTCTGCTATCTTTGCTTCAGTTCTGCTCTTCGTAGCGTATGTGGTCCTTTACTCCTGTAGGTCAGCACTGCTGTGAGACCTGGCTACCATATGTTCTGTTATAATAAGTATTTTGAGTACGGAAATGTAGTCAGTATTGAAAATTCCTCACGTAAGAGCAAATAAGTTATTTACTGAAAAACTACTCTTACTTTTTGAGTTGCTTTAGTTTTTTTGCTCATTAACAAAAACTTATCTATAAGAGTCTGACAATAGTATACAGGATATAATCCTTGACAACAAGTGCTAATATAATTAAAACAGACACATTTTAACATAAGACTTTAGTCGGAAACATGGGGGTGAAATGGGGTCAGGGATGTTTATCGTTGTTTCTGTGCTCCCTTTCCTCCCCCTATGCATGTTTGTATTATGGCCAACCTAGCGATTGTTCCCTGCATAGCCTAGCTTTCTTTGTTTTATAAGAGCACCATATTTTCTAAAGGCAATTGTACTTGCATAAAAGCTCACCTAGTATACCCTACAAAAACTGAACTGATATTTAAGCTATCTATTGTTAGTCTACTTTTCATGGTCATTAATCATAGTGCAGTTGATGTGGTTCCTTACCAGGAGATTCAATGAGATGGAAGAAGATGTCAGGGAATGACACCTCAGGCAACTGAGTTGGATCATTTGTCCATTCTAACTGCAGAAGGCCAGCACTCAAGTCAAATTTGGTTCAGTTTGACTAAATACCTTTGCTGGTTAGCTATATATACAGCATATTTAAAAAAAAAGAAGCATTTATTATAGTAGGACTTTCAAGACCATTCTAGTCTTGGGACATGTTTTCCCAAAGTTTGAGGGGAACAAATGAACAACCCATATTCCTGTCAGACGGAGTTCATTTAAAATTTTGAGTGAGAGCAAAGTTATATATTTTTTTCTTGCTTTATTCCCTTTGGTGAGAGAGTGATTGGGACTCCGCAGACGGTTGATGGACAGGTGCAGGGCTGCGTGAACTACAGCAGTGCTGGGGTGAGGACTGCTCCCAGGGTGGAAAGCGGAAAGAAAGGATTAGGTCTGTGGATATTACATTCCCTTTGAGTGCTCACTTATTGACTCGTTTTACACTTAGTAAGTTCTAAACATAAACATTCTCACGTTGCATTTGAGGTATCTGCATTTTAGGCACATGTTCTTATCCAGAGTGACTTACACAGCTTACATCCTTCTACATACAAACCATTTATACAGCTGAATATTTTTTACTGAGGCAATTCAACTTAAGTACCATGCACTGCCCCTCCATACTCAAGTACAACAGCATGGCGCCCCCTTGGGATTCAAACCTAGAGTTAAAAACCCAGTTCCCAAACCATTGTGCTACACTCCTACCCATAAGACATGCCCACAATAGCTCTCTCCTGGAATTAAATCAAGTTAAGGGACAGGCACATTAAATATAATAGTGTGATGTTCGATCAAGCAGAGAGTCAGAATAGTCTCTGTCACATCTACTGGTGGAGTGAGCACACGCATCTGGGTTGTGTTAACAAATCAGCCCAGGTGCTGAAAGGTGTGCTCCTGCCCATGGTACAAGGCTGAGACTGGGAGCACACAGAGAGATAGAGAGAGCGAGCTTGAGTGTCCGTGTAATAAGAAAAGTGAAACGAATCTGACTGGACGAGCTGAAAAGATGTCGCCATCGCAGATTTTGGTTTGTTTTAGATTGCTATTTTAGTTTGTTGTTTCAGTTCATTATTTTTGCCCAGAACCTATTAGGGGGAACTGGGGTGAATATTTTTGTTTAATTGTGTTAATGTCTGTGTGGGTGCTCTCTCTCTATGTGACACATTGTGGTGAAAACCCGGAATTGCCACATCTCCCTCCCTTGTTTTTAAAATATGTGTGAAACTAAAGACATTGAATGCTTGCACTTCCCGCCACTTGCCAGCGGGTTCATCCCGCAAACATGAACAAATAAGTCTTGTTTGCCAGGAAATGTTCAGTTTATACAATAACAGAGCTGCACAATTAGAACTTTTAATTTGTCTGTTTAGGTAACCGTTTTCATTTGTTTATGCCTACAGTGTTACAGCCGATGGTGAACCCTGCAAATAGACCCTAGTTGAGATGTCCTCTTTGTGGGGCATATTTCACCGGCCCTTGTTTGAAGGGGTGATGTCATAATCAAATGAAGCATTAGGGGCTTTGGTGCAATCAACCGTCCGGAGTTGACCAGTGAATACGTGACTGGCACATACAAAAAGCCTTTTTCAAACAGTGCCGTGAGCTGGCCGGCTTTGCCTCTCTTTTCCCAGATTCAGACCTCCATTGGCCTCCCCCCACCTTATTTATTTTATTATTATTTTTTAAAAGATGAGTTTCAGCCGGCTGATTTTCCACCGTGCTTATTTCAGTTTCCGCGGCCAGGCCTCTGAAGACACACACACTTTCTGGTTTATTTGAGTTGCCATTTTTGCAGTCCGCCTTCATCAATCACTGCCTCTCTCCCGCTACGCGGACTCCACTTTGCTTCAATTCCGGCACCTGTAAATCCAGCGCAGAGCCGCGAGCGAAAAACCCTCCTCCTCAAACAGCCCCCTTGCCTCTGAAAAGCTGCTCGCCAAATTCCTCAGAGGGGCAGGGGAATAGCACTCGTTTTCCCCCTCTATCGCCTCCTCACTGTTTAGCTTCAGTCAAAGCGCTACAGTAAACAGGGAGAGTTGGGGGAGGACGGGTCCTTTTTCTCTCTCTCGCTCTTTCTCACTTGTTTTGCATAGCTAAAAGGAGGTGATTGCTTGCTAGGTAACTATAGGAACGTCGAAATGGATGCGTAAAGCAAAAGCGCTTTAGTGATCCTGCCCACCTGTAGGGCTGTCAATATTCGCATGAAACGTAGTTCAAATTGAACCTTTACAATTTGTATGAATTTGAATATATTCGAATATCATTTACATAAATATGTATATTGTCGGGCATAATATGAAAAAAAAAGCAGTGATGCTCCCTGTGATGTGTTAGAGGCCTAAGCGCTAACGTCCACAAGGGTGTAATATAGGACAATAGGACATTGACAACATTGTGCATGTCAACATTGTCCACAACTTCAAAATGATCATTTTCAACATAGAATAGGAATAGAATAGAAGCATAGGGGACAACGGTGATGAGGCCTACTATTCTGACAGCTGTGATGAGTAACGGGAGAATCCCTGTTCATTTCTTAACAAAAACATATTACATTAAACCTGTTCAAAAGGCTGAATTGCCCACACTACACAAAACAAGTGCACATTTAAGCCAATTGTTTAATTTGTTTCAACATCCAATCTTACGTAAAGCTTCAGAACAGAAAGGAAACATTTTCACAGAAAAACGAAGATTCAATGATGAAAACATTCTACCTAAAACAAAGATAGAAATTTTCACGTTTAAGTTCGAATTTGGGGGGGGGGGTATGTTTGAACGATATTCGAACTTGGATTATTTTTTTGAGAGCCCTACCCACCTGCTGGGTTGCTGAGTGGCGAAACCCCGCACACAACACCAATCCTCAAACTCACACCAAATTACAGCCCCAAGCACTACATGTGGTAAATAACGATACAACAGTACAAGGGCCATTCTCTGCGTGGGTATTTCCAGAGCCTGAGCAGTGCTTTTAGTGGTTGTCTTTTACTACCAAGGTGGAATACAAAACAGTTCAGCAGTCCTTTCCTCCTTATAGCTGTTAGGTTGTTTAATGAAGTAGATGTCTGACTTCTATTTTTCGTATTTGTTTTTCTTTTTTTCTTTCCAGTCTTGTACACTTCACCATACAATTGTGAATCATTGTCTGTACTGAGCAGTAACGTCACCTGTAGATGGCTTCCCCCTACTCTCTGTTTAAATTATGTACATGCGTTGTGTTACTGGCTACAGTGTGCATTTCACCATTGGGGATCAATATTGTGTCCAGTATACTGTATTTTCTGTGGTAACTATATACAGACATTTCAAGGGCAACTCCACTGCAAACGCGAAGCACCAAAATGCAGGTGACTTTAAGGGTGAGGTGGTAATTAATCCAGTTCAGATTAAAATAATTATATATGCAGAGAGCGTTAAAGAGACCCACTATTAGCACATTTGACTTGCAGAGTTAGATGTAAATGGAGACTGGCCCAGTACTTCCTCTGTCAGAACGGTGTTGTGATCCCGCTCACAGGGCTACCCAATGTCTCCTGCTCTCCACTATTCGGTGTGTGTGTGTGTGTGTGCGTGTGTGTGAATAAAGAGAAAGGTAAGAAAAAGAATGAAGATTCCATGATTTCAAAGAATATCAGATCTCTCTCGCTCCCTCTCCCTCCCTCCCTCCATGCCCCCCTCGCCCGTCTTTGGCACTCAGCAGGACCCCTGATGCTGTCTCAGAGAGCCTGCTAGCACGCTCTTCTTTCCTCAACATCGCCAGACCCCGACTTCCGAGAATTCCCCTGGAGCGTGGCTCAGACAGGCCTTCTGGACTGTTCATTGTACCCTGCCATGGCAACACAGCAGAACTGAGCATAACCCAACGCCGTCATTATTTCTCCAGAACGTGTCTCCAGTGGGGGCGCCAGGACCCCTCCGAAGACACTCGTCCGATAATCTGCTTGGGGTGTGCTTTTTTCGTACTGAATGGTATCTATTCTACTCATTTATTTACTGCAGAGCTATTTGTTAGATCTATTTCCTTCCCCGGAATGTCTCAGACCTAACTCCCCTCTGTGCTGCACCTCAAATGGGGGTGACTTTCGGCTGCTTAATGCATCTAGCCAATTTTCTCTCAAATTACTGTAGTTAATTAGGTGCAGTCGTTCCTTTTTTCCCCAACATTAGCCTCGATATAATAAGGTAACACAAAGGACAGCGGTGCTCTAATATGATTAAGGATTTTATCGTGGCCAGCAGCCCTGCACCTGACCCCAGCTTGCTGGATAAACCGCTCCGTACTGCACGCGTGCCAGTTTACTGCGTTTTTCGGTGCAACGACATGTTGCAAGACATCCCTGGCGAGACGGCCTTCGCTGTTTCCACCACCGCCACAAGGAAGGGACGCCTTGACAGGTCTGTTCGTTGCCTGGTAATTCTGGTTTACGGCACCAAGACTCACCTTGACTGCTGTCTGCGTGACCCTGATGGCCATCTGGTTTAAATAAGAGCTGACTCACAGCTAGGATTTAGTGTGGAAGGGACAGCCATTTCATTTCAGACCTCATTTTGCAGAGATATAATTTAAATGTCAACATATGTGCAGCGCAAATCACCCCTTAGTAGATGGTAAAAGGAGATTATGAAAGAAACAAATTCACCTAGGTGACTTTAAAAAGTATTGTTGCACCCACTCTATCGAAAAACTTTTCAATCTATAATCCGTGTACCTATTATTTATGATTAGGCAACTGAAGCTATGTATTTGGCTTTATCAGGTTTTAAGGACTGTTCCAAACAGACCTAATTTGTGGTGCACTTAATTGAATGACATTACTCCTGACAAGAGAGAAAAATTAAGCAGCCCACCTTCATATTATTAAGCCATTTAGAATGTGAAGCACTCAGAGCACCTCTGTAATGAGTCCACGTAGAATTTCTTTTTTGTCGAAATGTCATGGATGGAATGAATTTGTGGAGGCAAAAGAAAATTACAGCCTTTTAAATTACGGAACGCACGGAGGTGGCCATCCGTCTGCTGCTCTCGTCCGCAGCCATGTAATGCGAAGGCAGTTATTCTGCTCGGGGCTCTGCGTGTTCTGCAATCAGACATTGCTGAGTCTCATTTAAAATAAAGTCAAACAGCATAATGAGAGTTCAGATCACCTCAGCTCCAATTCGCCACCGTTAAAGTGGTGAGATGCGCTAGCATCTCACATTAGCATCTCTCTGCAGGAAGATATTCGCACGTCGTTCTGCTTCCCACACCATTAGGTAATTCCAAGGTATTTACTGTGGTTCATGGCGAATAAATTTGCCTGGCTTTGCTCTTCCGCAGTTCATCTGGAGACATCGGGCCGAGCAGAGTTCAGTAAGACATCCCGTAATCGGCTGTCACTTTGGCAAGTGCGTTATTTGCGGCTTGTGCAAACGCGCTCTCTCTCTTATCCTCGCTTGGTGTGTGTGTCACTGCATCCAGTGGTGGGAACAAGATATAAATGCAGATGATGCTGTATGTCACCTCCCCACCTCCCCGGTCTGTAAATCTGTCCTGTGTCTGAGGGATTCATGCTGACCTTGCTGATATGGGACACACACAAAAAAAAGAAGAAAAATCACGGGCGATAACCCTCGAAACGTGCAATCACGAGGCCTGTAAATCTCTTTTTAATAAAAGACAGCTACCAGGAGGTTGCATCCCTGGGAACAGGCTTTCTTTTGTCAAGCCATTATAAAACAGTGTGAGAGAACGTGTGCGTGCGTGCGTGCGGGTGTGTGCGCGTGACGTGTGTATGCGCCCCACAAGTGCCTCCTCACATTGCAAGCACACTAATTACTACACTTCAGAGCCTACACCTGTTTATTAGGCAAATTGAGTCAGAATTGCAGTGTGCGTGCTTTAATTCAGTTCACAGGCTCTTCTGTGGAATCACTCACCACAGGAAGGACGGTACGGGCAAGCTCATCTTTCCAGACGCCCGCTTACAGCAGTCGGGAACAAGGAGGACGAAGCAACTACGTTAAGGCGATGAGCAGACCACTTCTTTTGACAGCCTTGCAAAGGATGAAATAAAATGACATCAGCATGTCCTTAAGTGACGGACAACCCCACCACCCACCCCACCCACCCCCCCCCCACCATATTTTTGGACTAATGGGGCAATTTGCCTGATCTTTTTGCCTCTCCTGTCCAGGGTGGGTCGATGAGAGGGGGATCTTTGGCCCGGATGGAGATGCTGAACCAGCGAAATTCTGGGTAGAGGTCATGCCAGAGGTGAAGAAGCTGGACGCAGTTAGAGTCCTGCCGCCCCCTGCCCCCCGCCCCCCTCCCCTAGCCATCGCAGCAGCTCACCTTCATTCTCACCATTGCTTTCATTCACATTCTGCTTAATTAACTCCTGCAAAACAAAAGTGCTTAGAAGAGCAAAATACTATCCCCCCCCCCCAGAGTTATTGCATTGGTAGGATGGGATTTCATAAAGTACCACGCATATACACGTGCATAAAACAAATTTAAGAGTCCCAATTTTAATTAAAGTCGTTTGGCAATTAGCAGCCGCAGCAGTAATTTTTTTTATGTCTCTGGCATGTATAATTTATATTATTCTGTATGTGGGGGTGCAAGCTATTTAAATGCATGGAAAATGAGGGATTGTGAAGAATGTAAATTTTGAAATTCGTATTCAAGTGAATAAGAGGATAAATGGTAGCTGAAAAGCAATAATACAAATTGCATTGGGTAATCACAGCAATGGCAGGTGTAGAATTGTGGATTTGACTGATTCGTCTTCGACTTGCAATGACATTCCTTGGTGTCCAAAGCAACAGCCTTAGCTGTGATTCCCTTTTACTCTGAACCAAGAAGTAATTCTACTAGCGAGCAGGGCCTGAAAGGACATTTCTCTCCACATGGCACCTAATGCACCTAAACACAGGGCAAGTTATAAATTTATACATGAAGCACTTTGGGCGTTCTCCAGATGAAGACCGTAACACAGAGGGACAAGGGTAAAATGGGCACTTTAGACTCCTGACTGATTGACATTCCATGTTTCACCACAGGCGTCGTTTATGCATCTGCAAACCTTAACTAATTAAGAGAAAAGAAAAGAGTAGCCGTGATCCCTGAGAAGAGGCAGGCCCTCGATACGCTTAATAAGAACGCTCTTCCGACCTCATGCAAGCTCATTCAAGCAGATATTTGTTCTTCCACTTCCTTCCCTTATACCTGGTAATTACCGAGCCTTACACGCTACTGCTGTTTTCTTAGGACAACTTTATGATGAGGATTGAAGATTGCTACAGGATGAATTTACCGTGGTGTGTGCGAAACAAAGCAAAACAACAAAAAGGCCAAAAAGCATACCCGATGAATGTTTCCCTTTTTTGTCGTCTGTAGCTTTGGTGGGATCTATCGGAATAATGGCATCATGCTTCAGCTGTGAGCCTCCCCTGTTCCCCTGTATCTAAATCCACAGGGCAGACGTTCATATGATGAAGCCACACTACCAAAATGTCACTTTATTTTTCATCAACTGGAATGGGAAAAATTCCAATGTTTTATTCAAAGGGGAGAGAGCATCTGTCTCGGTTTCCTTCACTCTCTCTCTCCTCCAGTTATGGCACAATTACGGCAATCTGAGAGCACCAGGAACACATGCCGCACCGGGTTTAATATGCATTCAATCTTAGACGTGCATTTTTTCTTTTCTCTCAGGGCGATGCGGTTTTCTTCTGTGAAAACCTATTCCGGTTTGCGCGCTCGCTCACGACGCCACGGGTCAGCAACACGACTCCCGATATTAATCATGGGATTGTCTCTTTGTTCTTTCTAAGATGTTGTTTATACAAATGCCGCATGTGTTCATCAGTCTAATACGATTATACATCAGCCGCTGCACAGCCCACAGTGGCTCTCCTTTACTTGCGCGCGCACCGCTAAGTTGAAGTTGCGACGAGAAATCTTCAAAAACAAAATCACGTCGTGTCGCGTACGATCCTGAAAAACCACCGCTCAGACAAGGTCCAGTCACTACAAGCTGCTCCGCCCTCCATTTTAAAGTTTAACTTCCAGTTAACTTTTAATTGGCTCGTTGTTAGGTGCTCTCTGCCGTGAGATGTTTGCACATTCTCTTCATGTGAATCGCCTCCACGCTCACATCACACGTCGCCGCGCGACAGCGGGGAGCCATAAATCAGAGCCTATTGGTTGGCCGCTGTCAGATCGTCCCCGACGCTCCCCCGTCCTGACGCGCGTAGCCACGCCGCGCCGAACCGACGTCGTCTCTTTTAAATGACTGCGGGCGTGGATCGGAATGAGATGAGTACCTTCGCAGCGATGAGGGCCCTCAGATCTCCGTCTGCTCCCCGTCGAACGTGGGCTTTGTTCATCAGAGACCTTAAAGAACCCGATTCTACACTTTATGAGCCGCGTTCGACGTGTCTCGGCTCACTGTTTTCAAAGTGAGATTTAAAAAGCGAGGAATGTGACGTGCGTCTCCTCGCCTTGGGATCTCACCCTTCTGCGGTTTCATTTCGGAAAGAGATGACACTGCACATCCTGTCAAGAACTCATCATGAAATGAACACGTTCTTAAGTATGTGGAGTAATTTCTGGGTTGATCACCTTCTGGTTCCCCAGCTGAAGCGGTACACATTCCTTGCCGCCGCAGCAAATTCTTTGCCACTGATCGCCTCTTCTCCCCCAGGGCAGGAAACGAGGTGTCTCTCGTAACAAGGACGCACAGGGATGTCGCTTCTCTCCCCTATCACGTGATCTGGAGAAAGATTCGCTGTTGGAAAATCCTTCTCCGTTCATTACAGCCCCCTATTCTCGGTCACCCTCGGCAACGTCGGCATAACTCCCTTTGAGCTGACGGCCAGAGGGTAGCAGTGTAGCAGCCGTCCTGGTGATTGGTTGGAGCCTTATCAAAGCTCAGCCAACCCCCGACCCCATCTCGTCCAGCTCAGATAGTCATTGTTAGCACATCCGACTCCTGACAGCCGATGACAAAATTCAGCAATGTCACTGTAACCTGATACAAGGAACCGCTGCACCACCTCACCCCCCCCCCCCCCCCCCCCCCCCCCCACACCCTCCACCAAGGCGCTAAACATCCTGTCCCAGTTCCATTTCTTTACCCACCTAATGTGTGAATTTTATGCACTGTGAAGTACAGGGAATGTTTTAAATGGTGTGCAGAGTTTAAGTAGTGGGGAGACAGAGAGAGTAGGAGGACGAGGTTATAGAGCAGTACATTCCATTTTAATTGGTGCATATTGCGCCGTGTTTTGTGCTGACGGGAGCAGGTAGTCGTGTGGGAGGAACACGTGTGAATCAGGGTACACGGGCCACAACTGTCTTCAGGCTAACACACACTTGGTAATAATGCAGCAGCGTCCTCGCCCGTGCCTTATTATTCATAACCAAGAGGCAGGAATCATAAGCCCCGTGTGTAACGTGAACTCTCCATACATTCGGCCAGTCTGAAGACCTGACCGGCGAGAGTGCGGAGCGAGCGCTGCGCCCCGATGCGTGCGACCGCGCCGGCGGCTATCGCGAAGCGAGAGGCTTCTAATCCTGACTCCGCGCTCCTCGGCATTCGTTAGAATGAAGGCGCTCAGGCGGAAAGGAGAACAGCCCCTGCGCGAGCAAGACCTGCACCTTTGCGAGACACTTTCTCCCAAGAGACAGAACTGTGGTGGAGGTGAATGAAAAGCTGTTGAGAGAGAAAGAGAGAGTTTATTTCAGTAGCAGTTGCATAGGTGGGTGTGACCAAGCTGGCAAACTGCTGAATGATGTATGCCCTTTAATGGTGCCCACAGCCTTCACTGCTGCACAGATTTAATTCCATTCTGTCACCAAGAACCCGCTACCAAACAGCTCTTACAGCTCTGTGTCACAGTGCTTAGGAACTGAACTGGTTCCCATCTGAGGCATTGCTGTTGTCGTTGATAACAGGTATAGAGTAGGCTCAGTAAACATGAAGCTGCGTGTGAACAAGTAAAAATTGTAAGACTTATTTATTTCTGTGGATATTCAAATTTAAAAAAAATGCAGTTCAGTGTTTTAGTCATGCTATAGAATTATTACATTTTACCAGGTAAGAATAGTAAAATGTGTAGTTAAAGGTGGGTGTCAGAGGCATTCAGTTACCTGCTTAACCCTAACTAGTTTATTTGCATTCATTTCATTGTGTTTTTTTTTTTTTAACAGTGATATTTTCGATCAATCTGGTGACACAATATACCGTTTGAACTCACAATTCCGTCACTATAAACAATTTTACGATCCCAATGTTATAGCGACAACGGCTCCTTATTTAGTGACATGACACAAAACAGGCTTGATCAAAATGACTCCGTATGTATGTATGTGTTCCGGAAATCTACAGACGACACGAATCACAAAGAAGTCAGTATCCATATTCTGGCAAAACAAAAACAATCTTTTTTTTAGGTGAGAAAAGATTTTTCAATTTCCACTATGTTTGAGCTTCTGTTACTTTGTTTCCAAGAGTAATTCTGACTCTTGGAAAATAAACTCCTAAAGGTTACCTTACAGAAGAGACCAGGATTTTGTCTGTAGTCAAAGGGGTTCAAGAACAGTAACCTTTTTATTTTGAGGCGTGTGTTCAAAAAATGTGCTGCTTGAGCAGGGGTTAAAAAGCCCTCACCTAGTTGAGCAGGGGTTAAAAAGCCCTCACCTAGCCTGTCCTGAGCCTTAAACGCTCGCTGCACAGACACCTTTGGTTTAGACGGATGTTTCTATTCGCACAGGTTCACGGCGCCAAGTTGTAAGACCACAAAATTTGAAATAAATCTCCCATAATCCAGCAGTGCTACAGATGTACCTTGCATCCACCCGGAAGAACATGTGATAGAATTCACCAGTCAAAAAAATCTATTCAGTTATGTGTCAAATTCACACACCTGTCCTCATAGGGGCGAATCACACGACGCAAGCAATCACAAGAGTTCCCGGACTAACGAACCTGTGACGGACACTACGGAGGGAAAACCAGCACAGTCCATGAATTCCTCCATTGCGGGTGTGCCGTTTCCCTTCTCCTCCCTTGTTGTTATGCAGTTCATGCTTTCACAACAGGAGCATGCGCACATCTCCCAAATCTCAAATGCAGAAGGGGCCTGATATTCCCCTCCTTGGAGACGGGTGAGGCCAGGATAGTCCTCTGGGAGCAGTTGTCGCGGTTACGCCCGCAATGAAGGGATCGACGTGTGGCATCCGTCTGTGGTGCTCATCTTTAGTTGTGAGGCTTGTCACGCCTCCCCCCCCCCCCCTACGCCTCCCATGGGTGCGTCTATTACCTGAAATCTTTCAGCTCTCTGCGGGCCGTCATGCAAGTCTGTGTCCCAGAATCGTCTTTGATGACACCTCCCCACCCCGCACCCCCCGCGCGCCATTGTCGCATATAGTTTACATCCCGCAGCTGTTCCCAACAGTGTCTGTTCATGATTAGACTGTTTAGTTCACAGTCTCCCGTCTGCTACAGGGGACCGTAGGGTTGAATGCAAACCCGACACATTCGGCATCATTTCTCACCCGCCCCACCCCTACCCCGCCCCCCCCCCCCGCCCTCTTTGATAAATGCAGAGCCGGAAGGCAGAGCGGTGGCGTCCTGTTTGGCAGTCCGGCGACTCCGTCGTCTTAAAGAAGTAGAAGAAGAAGCAAAAGACTATCGCCGCGATCGACAGGGGGGCTTAGTTGAGATGCGTTTGATCTGCACAAATCCATCAGGTGCCCGGCATGTCTCCAATCATGGAGGGATTACTCTAAGTAACTCCTCAGAACGCACTCTTTTTCTCCCGAGCCATCGCTCCTGGAAGCTTGGCGTCTCTCTGCGGGGAGACGCTATTGTATATCAATCACAGGGTCCGCTGCCATGGCCACTGCTTCAATCTATCGCCCACGGAGACCGCCCTGCTCCGTGACCGTTTTTACAGCAGGCTGTGCCCCCCCATCCCCACCAGCGATGACCCCATACTGCTGTATGCGAATGGCCTGTGTTCGTCTTGATGGGAACACCGCTGGCGGGGCAGCGTAAGCAGGCGCCATGGAAAGAGTGAGCAGAGCCACGCCCAGTCAGCGATGACGACGATCGCTTTTCCCCATCATCATCAATCATCGTTACTACTCCCTTTTGAATGCTGCACACACCTGTGCAGGAATGTCTCTGTACGTGTTAAACTAGAGGATGCTGTGTTTTCTTCAGTCTGTTCCAAACACACGCCATATTGTGGCGTAAATTGAGCCATATGGACGGATGGAGGTGGTACATGGATTATGGGTCCCAGGCAACTGCGGCCGTTTCCCCACATAAAGGTGCACGCAGCGTATGGAAAGCGAATGGGCATGTATCAGAGCTGAGGCTGAGGACTTCCATTCAGTAATAATGAATAGTGGTGTTTACAAGGGGGTTTTAAATCGAAGAGGCACAGTTCAGCGATTGTAGTGCACTGCTTTGAATTATTCAGGCTAAATATTTGCTGCTTTCGCAGCTGCTGATTCATTCATCTATTCTCTGAACACGGTTGGAGAATTTGCATGTTCTTCGTAGACTCACTTGGTGATTTATGTCACGGCCCCTCTTTATTGCTTCCATTACATTTGATGCACTTTTATATGAGAATTAAAGTTTAAAAGTATATTACTAATAGTTAGTAGTTAATGTGCACTAAACACCCACCCAGCTTGTTTAATTCAGGGTTAGTGTGAGTGAGTGTGTGTACAGCATGAGTGTGTACAGCATGTCACTATTATTACTTAGTATTCACAGTTCCTGGAGAGAATATGTTTATTAATAATAATAATAATTATTATTATTATTATTATTATTATATTTTTAGTAGTAGTAGTTACATTGCAGTATGCATACTGTATTTGTAACTTAATAGTACAAATAAAATTCCACAGAGAATTGAATGCACTTCATATCTTAAAAGCCAACAAACAACATTTTCAAGATGAATTGTGCATTATTAAAAGTACGAACAACAAAATCTCACAGTTATAAATATATATGAACCCGAAGCACTGTTTCATACTGTTGGCCTTATCTAGTGGATCATTTCCAGGGTAATTATTCACCACAAAATACAGCTTTCACTGTGGTGCATGGATGAGCCTCTCAGCCTCAGATTGAATAAGGACCGTGCCAGTAGCAAAACGTTGCCGGTAGCTCCTCAGGGAGATGCCCAATTGGCACCTACATTGCCCAGGGTATGGGAAGGTTCATTAGGATAGGGATCCGAGTTTCATCGATCTTGAGCGCCCCCCCCCAAATGCCCGGTAAGGGCGCTCGTAAGACTGCACGTCGAAGCCGCGTATGAACGGTCTTCCTACATCGCCGCTCTTTGCGAACTTCGCTGCAGTCCGCGACGTGACGAGGAGTAGCTGTTGGACACCACGTGTTTCGGAGGAGAACCGTGAATGTCCTAGTTCTCCCGAAGTGGCAGGGTGGTTCGCACATGGAACAAGGCTATGGCTGCAGACAGGACATTCCAGATTGATTGGGGTTGGAATTGGGTATATACAGCCTCGGGTACAACATTGACATTCCCCTTTTTACCTGAAAAGTATTCCTTCTTGCATATAATGAAATTAAAAGAGGTTTAGGGCTCCCAAGCAGTAGGCCGCAATCTGACAAGAATGCAAGTTATAAGAGAGTACAGTAACCATCTCAGCTTCTATTTAAATATGAATGCACTTGTTAGATTACTTGTGCACATGATGTGCCATATTAATAAGAATATATAACCCCTAAAAATATTTCATTTTCATTATAAAATACTAGTTAATGTTGATGTCTCCTACAATCCTTTTGAAAACCACATTACCACCAGTAGCAGGTAGTGAGCTTGAACTACAGAGGAATCTTACCTTTAGATCAATTAATAGCCTCAACCTTTTTCGTATTGAGATGCAGTCTTTCATCCTATCACAAAACAATGATGAGTTTTCCATTTTTTCAGTTCTGCTTCCAAACAGGTGTCCGCAGAAATACATGATTGGAGGACATTGCATTTGGCCATAAGCCTTCCACTGTATCAGAAATATTTTGGCAAAATGATTTTCTTTCTGTTTCAGAGAAAACTATAAACTGCATTTTATTTTGCATTTCATTGGATATTATTTATTCTACAGCTGGATATTTGAATCATTTCATTCCAAAACATGAATGCCAATTTCTCAAATTTGTATTTTTTCCCAAAAATCAATAAAAAATAGATAAAAGATTATCAGAGTTCCTAAATCTGTATATTCTCAATGAGTGAAATTGTATGTTTAAATTACATGTTTTATAAATCATATGTTTTACAATTATTTTTTTAAATTTCATTTGTATTTATGCATTTTTTTAAAAACATCTGACAAGACACATTTGGAGACAGACCTAAAAAAAGAAAAGAAAAAGGTGCTATATGTGTTGTTCAACTGGAATGGAGCAATCAAACATCTTGTTTCAGCTGGGTAAAATGCAAGAGCCATCTATAAGCATCCACAGAAAATGATCATTCATATTGCCCAAGTCACAAGCTTAAGTTACTGAGCACTGCTATTTTACAGCAGTTTGATCAGTTAACGTGATCCTTAATATAGTTTGTAGTTCAGTAGTAAGTTAGGTAACAACAACACAACTTCAGTCGCAAACTGTATAGTCGTAAACATTAAGCAACTGAGATAAGAGCAAAACTTTTGGAGCCTGTGACATTGGTGTCTGTATGTAGACAACGTACAGGAATTAAAAAAAGAAAATCAGAAGGGAAAGCTAGTCAGGTTGGCATATGAGCTCAGACAACATACTGCTGTTACTCAGGTTGCTACTGCCCCCCCACTCATAGCAATAAAACAAAGTAAAATGGAAGTAAAACCTTTGCACTAGATTTGACATTAACTACAGTTGTGTTATTTCAGCTGCCCCTATTATAATAAATACCGCAGTGTCTGCAGTTATTTGTGGTTTCCCTTCAATAAACAGCCAATTAATGCCTTCAGAACAAGGCTAGTGGACTCTATAGGCAATCAATGACTTAAATGAATCACTTGTGCTAAAACACACTGAAAACCAGCACAGACACAGGGGCCCTCCTTGACCGGAGCTTTAGAATGGATCTCATTTGCTGACGTATGTCCAGGGTAAGTGTCCTTTCCAGGGCTTCACTCTGACACTCAGGCTTTCGAGTGCATCTCTCCACTTTCTGCCGTAGCAGTAAGATCAGCAGTGTGCCCGCCTGTCCAGTTGGCCTAGGGTGCAGTTAAAATCACAGTGATAGCTTAACATTCTCTTGGGCAGTTAATTAGGAAGAGTTGCTTTATTGGAGACTTTTCCCCTCTGACTTGGGAATTGTTAAAAATGAGCGGGTTAGAGTGAAGGTCACTTTACAACACTTGTTTTGTTTTTTTTCCTTCTTTTTTTTATTGCACCTGAATGACGCCCAAGGTATCATTCATTAAAAATCACTGTCTAATGATTTTTATTTCCCTGCTCTTTTTGTACTGGAGTGTGGGCGTTTGCATGGTTTTACTGGTTATAAGTTCCGCTGACATTGAACGCAAAGCACTTTGCACATCTGCTTTAAGAACTAGAGAACGCATGAAGAATTCATAATTGTGGAAATATTCATCCTATGTTATTAGGGAACTGTTCCAGTGCTTTGCTCCAAGTTAAATTTGTGATTGGCCATAAAGAGGATTTATTACCTTTATTTATTTATTTCAAAGTTCCATGCCACCATTTATTAGAGTCTATTACTCCAGTAATGGTCATTAGTAAATCTCCAAGCATGTGCAGCCATCAAATCTTAATTTAGCGCAAGAAGAAAATACAAATTTGCATGGGGATATTTAGAGTCTACTATGCATATAATAAAGCTATTTTTCATTAAGCTCATGATTATATTAAGCCAGTGATTGTAATAGCTGAACTGAGGTTGATGGGATAATTATATTAACAGCAGTGCACTCATGTTGACTGTGGAGATATCATGTTCCGTACCCTTTCGAATGAAAATTCCAAAATGTTTCTATCATGTCATGTGTTCTGTCATGTGACTGTCACCTTTCTATAGTTTTTGTACTTGTTCCCAGTTTATTATTATTAGTATTATTACATTTAAAATGTCTCATGTAAAATTCATTTGCAAGTTGCTTAGACTTCAGGAAGAACAGTTTCAGAAGGGGTATCAGTTGGATCGTTCAGTTATAAATGGCCATCTGCTTCATATGATCTGAAAAATCAATGGGAATAGATTTAAAGATTCACGTTTACACGTGCTTTAAAACAAATGGTTTCCATGTATTTGTTTCTGGCTCACATGAACCTCTGAAAGCCCCTGTAGCAGTAAGCATTTAGAAGAGTCTATTATCAGAAATTAGACTTAGCCATCCAAGCAATTAGTTGCTCTATAGTATACATATTTCATACATGAGAGGTTTTCAATTGTAGCGAGCAAGCTGAGCATAAACCACAAAGCAAAGAGGGAACTGATTGACTCTACAATCTCTTATACACAGACTTAAGTCAAATCGCAAGAAAGTCCCAATTAATTTGGCTCCATCACCCAGTCCAAGATGTGCACTGTTAACTTGCAATTTAAAAGGCACCTTTGGGTGATTCCATTGGGGAGAAACACAGACACGCAATTGGTTGCGCACGTAGATCGTATTGCAAGGGCTAAAATGAACAATGTGCTTTTGGTAGATCAAAAGAAACATTTTACCTGGGATTCATAACTTGGTCCTCAACCCAGGACTAATTTTAAGCTCCACAAAGACATAATTGTCAATAGGATAGTTGTTAGAGTATATCCTGGATTCTTTGCTGGAAAACTCCCCTAGGCTTGCATTAATATGCCTGTTCTGTGAGACTTACTGTTTATAATGAATTATGATTCAATGGGCTTAATTAAGTCTGTTAGAGGGCTTACAGCAATTTATCAATTGAACAGATGATCAATATTAATCACTTACGGGGAATTGGGATATGTCAAATTAATACATTTAAGCAGTATAAATCAGCATCAGCAAATTGTAGAAACACCTCTACTTTTGTCTTCTCCTTGGCACAAACCCACCTCTAGCTGCTCATTTCTTCCTGTGTGAACTTAGCAGACAAGAAGTCAAATCCAGATCAGCACTCAATTAACAGTTCAGTCTAATCTACAGTGATTAAGACCACACTTGACAGGGGTCCTCTGGGGCCAGGAGAAGGAAGTGGTGGCTAAAGACGAGATGGGATGTGTTCTTCCGTTTCCTCATTACACGGGCAGAACTGCAGTGACCCGGGTACTAACTACCTTGTGCACTGTTAACCTGTGAACGAGCGGATGTCCTTAGGTAAAGAGTGAGTCACCTCCCCCCTTGTCCGTATTTTGGAGGAGGTTTTGATCCTCAGAAATGAACCCCACTGACCTTCTGAGCGTTGAGCACATTAAGTCTGAAATTAAGCTTACACATAGTTTCATTTTGAAAAGCAGTGTGCATTGGAAATGTTGTGACACGGATCAAAATGGCTGCAGTGACGCTTTGAATATACCTGGTTTTTCAGCATTGTGTGCTTGTGATATCATTTTTAATTCCTTTTTTTGGTCTCAAATTGTGGTATAAAATATTTAAAGTGCAATGGGAGATCTGACTGCATGTCCTGTGCATTATTTAGCTTTAATGTAATTTGATTAGATTTTTCTAGCACAGCCTATGAATTCTTCATATTTGCTGGTATCATAATTTCTATTAACATTTTAAAAAATGTCCACTTGGCTGTTGTGTTTATATTGTTGTCAGATATAGCAAATGCTCTGTTCAACACAATGTAATCACAAGCAACCCCACAGCAACCCACATTTCAGTGGCCCTGTGATGTTCTGGAAAAAACTACATTTTCTCAGCATGCCTTGAACCAAAGTGTGAAGGCACATTATTGCACTAAATAAACTCTCTTTCCCAATAGGTGGCATTCTACACACTTTTCAGTTTCACTCGGTAGGAAACCTTGCTCTGTTATGTGAAGATTTCAAAGGGTTTTCTTGAAAGACAGCAGATAAACATGCTGTTTGTCTATGCTCCACCAAGCAATTCTGTTTCCGAGAGAGTGATTTTTTTAAAGGGTTGGAATGTTGCTTTCTGTAAATATCAGCAGGAATCCTTCATGTGATAGTACAAACAAAAGTTTTTGGAGCTATTAACTTTCCCGGTAAATCTCATTATTGGGTTACCGACAGAAAATTGTCTATGTGGCCCAGTGAAGTGTACAGAATATTCCAGCTGTTTATAGAAGATTACATGAAGCACCAAATCATATGAGGGGTGGAAGTAACAAAAATGACTAAATAAATGTTGAATCGATTAAATTGCAATCAAATTAAATGTTGAATGAAATTAAATGCAATCAAATTAAATGTTGCATCAAATAAAATACAGTAAAATTAAATATTGAAGTGTTAAAATGCTAACAAATTAAATAATCCCTCTGTAATAAAATAATTTTTAAATAATTTTATCAGTGTATTTGATCACTGTGACATTTATTTATTTACTAGCAGTTTAATCAATTCGATGCACTGCAATTCCAATCCCCACTGATTCTATCAGTTCACTGCTGCTTTCACAAACACGTTCATCAATTCGATGCAGTTTTTAACGCCACTTATCAATTCAAGGGAAATTTCACCATGTGTCAATCAAATTGTCCCGCCCACCTACATCTGTCTATGGAATTGACGATCAACTGCACTTGACACTCAGGTTTGGCATATAGCCTAGGTAGCAAATAGTTAATTAGCTAATCACCATCTCAATCTCTACCATGGCTCACGCAACCACAGAGATTTTGATGTAGGGCCTGTAGGCTATACAACATTGGGCCCTATCTTACACCCGGCGCAAAGCGGCGCTAACCCAAACGCAAGTGTCTTTGCTATCTTACACCCGGCGCTAGGTTCATTATAACGCCAAATGCTTACGTCCTTTAACTAGCATGTATTCTTGCGCCCATTACAAGTGAACTGGGCGTGTTGTTCTTAAGATGAGGAGTGGCCAGGATTCTTTTTGGCGTATTGCTATCTTGAGCCAGCAGAAAGCGCTTGCGCTAGAACCACCACAAACCTGGTCTAAAGTCATGTCGCAGTTGTTTACATGTTATTTTAACGGCGCATATAAGTGCGTCTACATAGGCGTGTGCACAACACGCATACCCTCCTGTCTGTTACACACAGGGGCGTGCACAAGCATGATTAAAATATCTAGATCACAATGTGAAATATTATTATTGTGTAGGCTATATAAAAAATGCATAATAATAAAAGGTTCCATAGGTCCACATACCTTTCCCTCGGCGAAGGGAAACGATGCCACATTACATTGCTCTCAGCCCACTCCATCAACATCCAGGCGATGTGCGATGGTACGGGACAATGGCTATCCATTAAAAAGGAGCTGATAACACCTATATCAAGCCTAATGCGCAAATTGTCATTTACACCTAATGCGTGAATTGTCATTCAATGGAAAACTCGCGCACTGCAATAGACGGACTTTTTATCTAGGAATACAGCCTGTAAGTAAATAGAATGGTTTGTGACTGAAAAAAGTTCAAAACCTTGTCCAGTGAATATTGCTTTTTTTGTTTTTCAAATAGCCTAGGCTACAGCGGATTCGCTGTGCATACATATGGTTTTTTCGATAGCCTATGGTTAAAAAACGAAGATAAATGTCATCATGTTAACTGAATTGTAACCTTAGCTATTCTTCGTCCTTCATATTTTTTTAATTACAGTGACAAGGTTTCCATACCCTCAGCTTATTAAAACCCCGTTGATTTCACCTGTTATTCCATAACTGAACAAAATGTAACGTTCCGTTCCCATCCTGTCCGTTTTCCGTATTTTGCCCTCTCCCTCCGTGTCATGTTTGACTTCCACTGTCCGTGTTTTTCCGCGTGCTGCAGACTGGGCGTGTTCCCTCCGTTTGTATTACTCCATTTCTCCACTGCTGCCTCAGCCTATCTCCTCTTCCCATTTCGGCATGCATTCCTCACACTCTGCTCTGTTCAATCACCCACACATACATTCACACGCTTTCCTAATTGATACCTATTACTCTCCCTATTTAACTCACCTGCTGTCTGCTATCCAGTGCCAGTTCGTTAACGTCGTTCGTTTGAATCCTCTGGTCATGTTATCCCTTGTCTAGTTCTCTTGCACAGTTTGGTTTCGTATTAGGTGTTCGTTCACCCTGCTTAATTGTGCTACTACCTTTCAACAGTTTGGTTCTGTCTCGGTGCTTTAGGCACTCTGCCAACTGTTGATAATCTTAGTCTGTCCAGTGTTTGTGCGGCTCTACCTGCTGCGCCTTACCTGCCTTGCTAACCACTTCTCTGTTGTTGTTCGCTACTCCCTGTTTGTGTTGCGGTACCCCCGCTTGCCACCTGACGTTGTGCCCACAGCAGGGCGTTCTGCTCCTCCATTCTACAGCTGTTCCTGCGTCCGGCCGTGGCAACCGCCAGTGTTATGGTTTCGGTTGCACTTGCTGCTGTTTGCCCTGCTGCCTCATCCGGGCCGACCCGAGGTCCGCTGCACTATCCTGCCCTGCCGTATCTGCCGCTACCCCTTCCTCTGCATCTACTACCCGGTTGCCTGTTACCAGTTACACCCCGGTCTTCCCTACTCAAACGTCATGCATAACCATAACCGCGCTCCCCCTATCTGTCCCGTCTGTCCAGATCCGTCAAGTCCAGTTCCGGTTTGGAACGATTCCTGAGTGACCTGCGAAGTCCAGTTCCGGCTTGGAACGACTCCCGGGTGATCCGTCTAGTCCTGTCCCGGTGCGGGGATATTCCTGAGTGACCCGCACAGTCCAGTTCCGGTTTGGAACAATCCAGTTCCAGTCTTGTCCAGTTCCGGTTTGGAACAACCCAGTGTTCCAGTCTAGTCCAATTCCGGTGTGATCCGATCCAGTTCCGGTTTGGAACTATCCAGGGTTCCAGTTCCGGTTTGGAACAATCCAGTGTTCCAGTTCAAGTCCAGTTCCGGTTTGGAACAATCCAGTGTTCCAGTTTCAAGTCCAGTTCCGGTTTGGAACAATCCAGGTCAAGTCAAGTCCAGTTCCGGTTTGGAACAGAACATTGGTCCAGTTCCGGTTTGGAAAATCCAGTGTTCCTGTCCAGTCCAGCTCCGGCTTGGAGCAAATTGAAGTCCCGGAGAATCTCCGAACTATTACTACCTGTGTTTATTCTGTGTACAGCTTGGGACTGCCCCAAGCTCTAAATAAACAACCTTTTCTTGTACCTCTGCCTCCTTGTCGTTGCACTTGGGTTCAGCCCGTGTTCAGGTTCATGACACAAAAGATTTTAAAGAGAACTAAGCGGCTAATTAGAAACGAAATTTGCAGCACGTTACAAAATCATTATCTGCATGTGCGCTTTACAGGAGCAGGTCTGTTTCCTCTGCTGTAAATCACACTTTTTACGGTCTTCCTGGGAAAGTGGATCGTTTTAAAGCATTAGCTACGCTACCAGTAAAATAGGTTGGTCGCATTTCCATAAGCAGGACATTATAAAATAAGGGAAAATATGCTGAACCTATGGGTTGCCAACCTGACAGATTTATTATATTTAGTGTCATCATTAAGGCAAAATAACGTTATTTATGTTAGTAATCAAAATTAGAATGCAGGTAGCCTAATGAACTTCGGATGAAGCTTGAATATGAGTTCATTGCATAATCAAACGAAATTCGTTAAACAAGCAGGCTAATTTGGCGTTTTCTAAGGTGAGACGGAAGCAATTGGTCGCTAATTCTCAGCTGTTGCAGGTGCTTTTAACGAATTTTAACCGCATATATTTTGTAAACAGCACTGTCAGGAATTACCGGGAACTCATAATGGTTAGCCCGAATAATATTGATCATAGGCTACTATTGATCCATATAGCCTATTCCTTGATCGCACTAAACACCCACGAGCATGTCTGTTTCGCCATAATAAGCAATCCGCCAAGGTGGAAAAGCAGGCTTTTAAAGGGAATGGGATATAACATTTTGATTGGTTTATTGCATGTGCAACAACTTTGCTTCCTTTACCTCGGAGATGCGGCGCGTCTTCGACCACCCAGCCTGTGGGCGAGACGCTACCCAGCGCCTGCTTCAGGTTCGACAGGGCAGCCGCAGTGTGGCAGAGATGGCGATCCAGTTCCGCACCCTCGCTGCTGAGTCCGGATGGAACGACACCTCCCTTCAGGGGGCCTTTCGTCAGGCCCTCAGTGAGGAGCTTAAGGACCAGCTCGCTACCCGAGAGGAGTCCAGCTCCCTCAACAGCCTCATCAGCTTGGCGATAGCCATAGACAACCGTCTCAGAATCCGGGCTCGTGAGCGAGGGAAGAATCCCGGCCGTCTTCCGCCCTCCGACTCTTCTTGTGTACGTCAACACTCTCCCTTCATGGGGCCGAGAGTCTCTTCTGTGGTCTCCGAGGAGGAGCCCATGCAACTGGGCAGAGTCTCGGTGGACGCAGAGGAGCGCCAACGTCGGTTTCGTACCAGGTCCTGTTTTTACTGTGGCAAGACAGGCCACCAGATCGCTTCTTGTCCCATCCGCCCAAAAGAGATGGCTCGCCAGTGAAGCTGGGCGTACTGACGAGCCCCATCATTCCCGACCATGCTGCCCAGAACCGCCTTGTTTTTAAGGCCACTCTCCTTTGGAGGGACAACTCCGCTTCCTCATCTGCCCTTATCGACTCCTGGGCCGATGCAAACTTTATTGACATCACCTTTGCCAGAAGGGCCGGCATTCCCACGGAGGTTCTACCTACCCCTATCACTGCTCTCGCCCTGGACGGTAGGAGTCTGGGGTTGGTTACCCACTCCACCGTTCCCCTGCAGTTAATTTTGTCTGGCAATCATCGGGAGACAATCCAACTTCTCCTTATCCACGCTAAACAGTCCTCCATGGTCCTGGGTCAGACCTGGCTACGCCTCCACAACCCTCACATCGACTGGCGAGCCGGTCGCATCCTGGCATGGAGTGCCCACTGTTTAGCCAGCTGTCTTCGCTCTGCTCTACCCCCCCCGGGGGCCAAGTGTAACAGTTCCAACCAACCTGGACCCGACCTGGCTAACGTTCCTAGCCAGTATCATGACCTGTCTCAAGTATTCTCCAAGTCACGTGCTCTGTCTTTGCCTCCTCACAGGCCCTACGACTGCTGTATAGACCTTCCGGCGGGAGCCAAGCTTCCATCTGGCCGCCTCTACAGCTTGTCGGGTCCGGAGAAGCTGGCCATGGAGACCTATATCCACGAGTCCCTCGCGTCGGGCATAATCCGTCCCTCCTCATCCCCGGTTGGTGCAGGGTTCTTCTTCGTGGGGAAGAAGGACGGCTCTCTGCGGCCCTGCATCGACTACCGGGGCCTCAATGAGGTCACTATTCGTAACAAATACCCCCTTCCTCTGATTAACACCGCATTTGAACCCCTCTCCCAGGCAGTCACCTTCACCAAACTCGACCTCCGCAACGCATACCACCTGGTGCGTATACGCGAGGGGGATGAGTGGAAGACTGCATTCAACACCCCGTTGGGCCACTACGAATACCTGGTGGTCCCGTTCGGTCTAACTAACGCCCCTGCAGTCTTCCAGGGCATGGTCTTTGTGTATATTGACGATATCCTCATCTTCTCCAAATCCCCTCAGGAACACATTCTCCACGTCCGGGAGGTTCTCCAGCGGCTGCTGGAGAACCAGCTCTTCGTAAAGGCCGAGAAGTGCTCGTTTCACGCTTCATCCGTCCCATTCCTCGGCTTCATCCGTCCCATTCCTCGGCTTCATCATCGAGGAGGGCAGTATCCGGGCGGACCCTGCTAAAGTCAAGGCGGTGACAGAATGGCCCCAACCCTCCTCACGTAAGCACCTCCAACAGTTCCTCGGCTTCGCTAACTTTTATCGTCGATTCATCCGCAATTACAGTGTCATTGCTGCCCCTCTTACCAAGCTCACCTCCACTTCCATTCCCTTTTGCTGGAATTCCGAGGCCCAGCTGGCCTTTGAACAGCTCAAGGTTCGGTTCTCCTCAGCCCCTATTCTCTGTCACCCCGACACCACCCGTCAGTTTACCATTGAGGTTGATGCCTCCGACACCGGTGTGGGGGCCATTCTGTCTCAGCGAGCCGCCTTGGACAACAAGCTCCATCCCTGCGCATTCTTCTCCCGGAGACTGTCCTCCGCGGAGCGCAATTATGATGTCGGGGATCGGGAACTCCTTGCCATAAAACTGGCACTGGAGGAGTGGCGTCACTGGCTGGAGGGGGCAGGTAACCCTTTTATTGTTCTCACGGACCATCAAAATTTCATTTATATCAGGTCGGCCAAAAGGCTCAATGCCCGTCAGGCTAGATGGTCTCTGTTTTTTGCCCGCTTTAATTTTTCTGTTACTTTCCGCCCCGGCTCCCGTAATACCAAGGCAGATGCCTTGTCCCGTATTTTTTCCCTCCCCTCCAGTCCTGCTGATCCGGAGCCCATTCTACCGGCATCCTGTGTTGTGGCTGCGGTCTCCTGGGAGATCGAGGAGATCGTGAGGGCCGCCCAGGCCTCCCAACCGGATCCCCGCAATAACCCTAACTCCTCTCTTTTTGTGCCCGATTCCGTCCGCTCCCAGGTCCTTGAATGGGTTCACGCCTCCTGTCTGGCTTGTCACCCAGGTGTTGCCAGAACCATCGCCCTTGTCAGGAGGAGTTTTTGGTGGCCCACCCTCAAGGGGGATACCCGTGCCTTCGTCCTGGCCTGCCCTGTTTGCGCCAGGAGCAAGGCATCCCACCAGCCTCCCTCCGGTCTTCTCCACCCCCTCCCTGTCCCGGGCCGTCCTTGGAGTCACATCGGCGTTGACTTCGTCACCGGTCTGCCATTGTCAGAAGGCAACACTACCATCCTGACAATTGTGGACCGGTTCTCCAAGGCGGTTCACTTTATCCCTCTTCCCAAGCTCCCGTCCGCCCTCGAAACTGCTGAGCTCCTGGTGCTGCACGTGGTCAGGCTGCACGGGATCCCCTCCGACATTGTTTCGGACCGTGGGCCCCAATTCTCCTCCCAGGTATGGAAGGCGTTCTGTGTGGCCCTGGGTGCTTCGGCTAGTTTGTTGTCAGGGTTCCATCCCCAGTCTAACGGCCAGGCGGAGAGGGCCAACCAGGACCTGGGGGCCGCCCTGCGGTGCGTCACTGCTCGTAACCCCGCTTCCTGGAGCCGTTTTCTCCCCTGGGTGGAGTACGCTCATAACTCCCTTAAGTGCGCATCCACAGGGATGTCTCCCTTCGAATGCTCCTTGGGGTATCAACCTCCCCTCCTGTCGGCCCAGGAAGTGGAGGTGGCAGTTCCCTCTGTTAAGTCTCACCTCCTCAGATGCAAGCGCATGTGGAGACTTACACGCACCGCACTCCTTCGCTCCAATTCCCGTTCCCAACGCCTGGCGGACCTCCACAGGACCGCAGCCCCTCAGTACAGGGCCGGTCAGCAGGTCTGGCTGTCCACAGCCAATATTCCCCTCCCCTCTTCATCTAAAAAACTCCAACCCCGTTTTATTGGTCCCTTTTCTATTGTTTGTATGGTCAACCCTGTTTCTGTTAAACTCTCCCTCCCTGTCTCCCTCAAGGTCCACCCTGTTTTCCATGTTAGCCAGATCAAGCCTGTCGCCTCCAGCCCCCTCAGTGCCCCGGCGATCACTCCTCCTCCATCCCGGATCATCAACAACGCCCCGGCCTACACGGTGAACCGGATAATCGACATTCGCCGTAAGGGCCGGGGCTTCCAGTACCTAGTCGACTGGGAGGGTTATGGCCCTGAGGAGCGGTCCTGGCTCCACAAAAGCCTCATTCTGGACCACTCTCTCATCCGGGACTTTCACAACCTGTTCCCGGAAAAGACTAGGCCTCCAGGTACGCCAGGTGGCGTCCATTGAGGGGGGGGTACTGTAACGTCCCGTTCCCATCCAGTCCGTTTTCCGTGTTTTGCCTTGTCCCTCCGTGTCATGTTTGATTCCCTTGTCCAGGTTTTCCCCTTTGCTACAGGCTGGGCGTGTCCCCTTCTGTTTGTTTCACTCTGTCCCCCACTTTGGTTTCTACCTATCTCTTTCCCCTCTCGTGGCATACATTCCTCACCTGTTAATTAATCAATCACTCTCGGTTACATTCCTCACGCTTTCGTTATTGGTTTCAATTTCACTCCCCTACTTAAACCCCCGTCTGGCTGCTAGTCGGCGCCAGTTCGTTAACGTACTTCGTTTGTTTCCTGGTCTCCTGGTTTCTAGTCCTGTTTAACTGAGTGCTTGGTTGTGGGTTTATTCCCTTCAGCTTTTCAGTTTTCCGACCCTCCAGTCTGGTAGCTATCCAGCCCTGTCGTTTGCTGTGTGCTTTGCCTCTAACCTGTCTCCCTCAATTACCAGCTGTTCCTGCACCTACCAGCCTGTAGCTGTTAGTCTCCCTGTGTGTGTTGCGGTACCTCCTACTCCAGCTCACGTTGCGTCCGCAGTTGGGTGTTCTGCCTCGCTATCCTGCAGTGGTTCCTGTCCGGCCGTGGCTACCTCCATTGCTGCGGTTACGGTCCCAGGCTCCTCTGTGATCCAGCTACCCCAACCGGTCCTACCTGAGCTCCGCCACACAGCTCTACCCTGCCGTGCCCTGCCGTTTACCTACCTCTGTATCCAGCCCAGTACCTATTGGACCTCCCGGTCCAGAAACGGTCCAGTTCCGGCTCGGAACTCACCTCCTGCTTACAGTCCAGTTCCGGCTTGGAACAGCCCGCGGTTTCCGTGATCCAGTTCCAGTTGGACCTCCCGGTCCAGTACCAGTCCAGTTCCGGTTCGGAACTCACCTCTTGTTTTAAAGTCCAGTTCCGGTTTGGAACAAACCCGTCGTTCCTGTGATCCAGTTCCTGAGTGGACCTCCCGGTCCAGTACCAGTCCAGTTCCGGTTCGGAACTCACCTCCTGTTTAAAGTCCAGTTCCGGTTTGGAACAAATCCGTTGTTCCTGTGATCCAGTTCCTGAGTGGACCTCCCGGTCCAGTACCAGTCCAGTTCCGGTGTGAAGCTCACCTCCTGTTTAAAGTCCAGTTCCGGTTTGGAACAAACCCGCCGTTCCCGTGATCCAGTTCCTGAGTGAACCTCCCGGTCCAGTACAGTCCAGTTCCGGTTTGGAACTCGCCTCCTGTTTAAAGTCCAGTTCCGGCTTGGAACTTCCAGGGGTGATCAAGGTCCAGCTCCGGCTTGGAGCAGTTCGCTTTGGACTTCCTCACTCCTGTGTTTATACTGTGTTTTATTTTATGTACAGCTTGGGACTACCCCAAAGCTTATAATAAAAACCCCTTTCAGTTTTTCTGCCTCCTGGTCGTTGCACTTGGGTTCAGCCCGTGTTTGGTTTGTGATAAATAATATAAAATTCATCACTATTTGTGAGATAGGCTAATTAACATTGAATGCGGTCTGTCTGTGCTACACCTTTCCTCGCCACTCTAATATCTCTGTCACACCCACAACAACAGGATAGGCTAGCCTACTGATTTTGAACTTGCAACGTGTGTGAGGTCAACAGAATAATCGCCCACGATCTCATTCTGTGTGTGCTGTGTTGCTAGCTAGCTAACAAAAAGAGTAAAAAACAAACATCGCTTGAGAGTTTCTTCGGAAGGGGTAAGGTAGATAAAAGACATAACAATGTCGATAATGCAGAGACAGCAGAGTCTGTCAGACTGCAAAAAAAAAAAAAAAGGCCTCATTCAACAGGAGATATGATGAGTCGTACCTAAAATATGGCTTTATTGTGACATGCCCCAAGCCCCCTGTGTGTGGTATGTGGAGAGAAGCTATCTAACGAGGCAATGAAGCCTTCAAAACTGCTTCGGTATGTCGAGTCGTCAGATTGGACATAAGGAATACTCTTCGGGTGTCATTGTCTCCCCTCGATGGGACCGTCTTGTTGCAGGGAAACAACCCCAAGGCTCCCACTAAGTCAGAGATATTGGTGAGCTGCAATGTTTTTATATGTTCATGCGAGAAAATTGTGCACTGTGTGTTTTATAATAGGCTATTGCTACTAACATTTAAACCCCCCCGCCCGACGGCCGGTCCGCAAAAATATTGTCAATATAAAACTGGTCCGTGGTACAAAAAAGGTTGTTGACCCCCCTGATCTAGATAACAGGTTACTTTTCAATCAATGTTATTTCACTTGCAACAGTTCATATGCAGCTTCTTCAACGAGCCCACTATGACTTATTTCTAAAATACCCTCCATCAAAATCACTGTCTGTGGTTGCATGGGCCATGGTAGAGATTGAGATGGTGATTAGCTAGCTAGCTATAATTTCAAGTGCAGTCAGTCATCAAGGGCATAGACGTAGACTCCATCGGTGGGCGGGACGATTTGATTGACACATGACGATACTGTGAATTGATTAAAGTGATGTTGAAAGCTGCGTCAAATTGATGAACGTGGCAGTGAAACCAGCACTGAACTGATAAAAGTGGTGGTGACTGGAATTTCAGTGCATCAAACTGATTAAACTTTTAGTGAATTAATAAATGTCATGACGATCAAAAACAATGATAAAATGGTTTGTAAATAATTTTATCACCAAGGGATTATTTAATTTAGCATTTTAACACTTCAATATTTAATTTAATTGGATTTCACCTGCTGCAACATTTACTTTGATTGAAATTTAATCAACTCAGAATTTATTTAGTAAGTTTGGTTACTTACACCCCCTGGGAATAATCTATGTTGTTTCAGAGTGCTATATGCTTTGAATGGTTATTCATTGTAAGATACCATGTAATGTTATTTCATTCAAAACATATCTTTTGTTTTCTAATAAAGATCAATGCCTCTGTGCAAATGTTGTAATTGCAGTTTTGTCTTTTTTCCTCTGTTAATCTTCTTTTTGTCTCTCAAATCCAATGACTGCATGTGAAAAGCCTCTATTCTCTGTAAAATGACCCAATTACTTATTTTTCATGATGTAAGATGTGCTGCAACAAAATAATAAAACTATGTAATTTTATTGAAATGAAAAGAAGCTGCTTCAAATGAAAATGAATAATGCTCTCAGAATAGTGGAATTTACAGTTGGTTAGTAGTCTTTGTATTCCTTTGTTTGAATAACATGATCCGTTGGCATCACACCCATTTGTTCACATTATTTTATTAAAAATCCCTCAAAACTGCTTAATATCCACATGGTGAGATGTATTCATAACATGAACATCTCTTGTTTTGTATCAGGCCAATTGGAAAAAAAATGTGCTGGTCCCCTAAGCATATGGCATATAATATAAGTGAGTCAAAGCCAAATTCTGTTTGCAGAAATGTATTTATATCCCTTCTGTGTAGTTCTGTCCCAGTGTCATACGTTATTTAAATCAGACTCTCGGGAGTCCAGTTAAAATATTCTGACAATCCAAAGTCTAATTTCATTTGTAGATTATCCGTATGCTTTGTCAAAGCAAAGTGTCCCACAGCAGTCTCATAGCAGTTAGAAAATTGCAGACTTTAATGATAGACTCTTCTGAGGGGATTTGACTGAAAGATATCTGAAGAATCTCTATGTGGCAGCATATCTCCAGCCCAGTGATCAGTTAATGACCTGAACCGTAGCAATTATCCATTGCATCCTATGCAGTTTGGTTTCTTTATTCAATATTATTCCATGGAAATTGCAAATTGCTTCTTTAGTGCAAACAAATAAATAAATAAATTACCTGGACAAAGATGGAGTTGTTGGTGCAGTGTTTCTTGACTTAAGAAAAGATGCATTTGATACTGTAAACCATAATGTGCTTTTATCCAAAATATTTTTTGTTAATGTTTTGAATGTTACACTGTTGATATGCCATTTTTAAAACCAGAAACAGGTTGTAAAATGGTGTAAACGTCATGAATGGGCGGTTCCTGCTCATTTGATTGACATGGCCAGGCCATGTGGGCAGGCTTCCAAGTAAACTCTTATTTTAGCTTAGGACCGAAACATGCCTCACACAAATACGCGAACGTGGACGCTTCGAACTACGTGAACATTTTTTTTCCCATGACATTTGTGAAAGACAAGCCAGAGCATTGCAGCAAGGGACACTGTAGTACTGTTGTACTGTTTACAACAGTAAACAACGTTCTTGTTCGATCTATGCTTTCCTCTGGTTTGTCTTTCAAAAATGTCATGACAAAAGGAAAAACTGTTCGTGTAGCTCGAAGCGTCTACGTTCACGTAGCTATTTGCGTGAGGTATGTTTCTGCCCTTACTCATTAGCAAGATGTTTTCAGCCGAGGAGGTAACAATATCATTATAAAAAGAGCGCCCATTACATTACATTATAGTCATTTAGCAGACGCTTTTATCCCCTACAACCTGTCCAAAACGCTTAGCTATTGCTCTGTAAATTTCACTGTTAATTTTCATAAAATAATTCAAAATCATAATTTTGTAATTCTGCTCGGTTCATTCTGTAGCCATCAACATCCAGTGGTGCGGCCCCAGAGTAAGGGTGAGGGGCAGTCATTACATAAACATTACATTTCAGTCATTTAGCAGACGCTTTTATCCAAAGCGACAATTGTGTTCGTGGTGGGCGAGGCAGGGCCAGGGGAAGAGGACAGCTTGATCAGAGTGACCGTGATAGAGTCAACAGACTCCGGGAGGAGAAACATTGCCATCTCAACGAAGTTGAGACGGAGCGGAACTTTATCACAAAATGCGAAAAATACAATCAAATCAGAAATAAATATTTTCCCAAAATGAATCAGAGATACCCTCAATTAAAAAATTTAACAGACATCCAAAAACTCCCCATCCTCTTAGGAGAGGAGAGGATGTGCTGTGACCTGGCAGCATAATATATAGCTGCCTGCAATTGTCTTAGGGACAGTGAGTGACAGAGATCATTATAAACCTATTTTTATTTTTTATATTTATTATATTCACTTTATAAGATCATATGTGTCGTTCTCATCATCATTATTATCATTTCAATTGATAATTATTATTATTTTTAATTGTACTTCATTATTTTACATTATTTCTAAATCCATAATCAAAAAAAAGTTATTGTTTTCATGTATGGTTATTGTTCATTCGTTTCTAGTCTTTGCTGTTTTGTATTATTCTGAGTGAAATGTATGTCTTCGACTGTTTTAAAGCAGTGTATTTTGACAATACAGATTCAATGTCTTGTCATGCCAATAAAGCGAATTGTATTGAGTCCACGGTCAGAGAAAATATGTGCAATGCTTGTGCGTCGTCGTGTGCGTCTGAGAAGAACACGTGATAAGCAATTTTCGGGGAGCCCTTTTCTCCTACGTGCTCAATATTGCCATCTAGTGTTCTGAAACTACATAGTATACCTTTAATAGCTTTCATCGGTCTACCACAAGAATCAATTTTAGGACCACTGCTATATAGCATGTACATAAATTATCTCCCATACGTCTTGTGGTTGATATCAAGATGATACCATAATTTATACTCATGCAAAAATGAGATAATTAGCTGCTTCTGTACTATCTCAACCATTGATTGAAATGTATGGCTGGCTTGATTATTCATGTCTCACTCATTGGGCTTCATTCATAAAATGTGAGAAGAACGACTTTGTACGTAAATCATTCACATTAGAAAATTTGGCCATATTTTGGCATTCATCAAAGTTTTCGTATCTGAGATTTGTTTGCACGTACTAACAAATTTTACACCTGCTCGGAACCATGTGTACCGCGTTCGTAAATTCAGAATGCCGCTAAATGTAGCTTCTGAGTGATAATTAGAATATTATTTTTTTATTTTCTGTTAAAATCACAAGACTAAATGTAGCCTTTGAAATACACATTGCAAACGTAATAAATTATGATTTTAAAAAGCAAACACTTTAGATTACACCTATTGTAGGCTATGAAGCTGTTTAATTAGACCCATAACGTAGGCTAATGGACGCTCCCAGTAGCCTACTATTTTTTCTAAATTGCTAAAAATTTTAATTCTACATGACATGACCTATAGGCTAATTAAAACACACATTTAACCAATGAACGAAATT
This sequence comes from Synaphobranchus kaupii, assembly GCA_029718625.1. Classification (NCBI taxonomy): domain Eukaryota; kingdom Metazoa; phylum Chordata; class Actinopteri; order Anguilliformes; family Synaphobranchidae; genus Synaphobranchus; species Synaphobranchus kaupii. Next base: position 13,726,414 of record CM056383.1, on the reverse strand, counting down.
TGCTTTAAAGTGGATTACATGTCTGTAGCCAGGGTTGCAATTGTGGTCAACAGCTTAATCCAGCTAATGCCAGCGTACATCCAGTTCCCCTACAAGATGCAAAGCCAGGTCGAGGTAAAGCGGGGTTTTTAAGAAATTGCCAACCTGTCCAATGTTATCGGTGCCATAGACTGCATCTCAGTGAACGTTTTTGTTGAAAGGTCGGTGAAACGCCATCTCGTGTTCAGGTGAAAAACCCGATAAACTTCATTTAAAAGTGAAAGTTTTTTAATCGGTTAGAACGTAGCCAGGCTATCCCCCAGTAAAACCTGGGCTCAATTCTGGCTTTTGCTTAGTGGCACAATGTGAACGCAATTAGAACGCTTCATGAATGAGGCCCAGTGTCAGTAAAACTGCATGTAAACGTGAAATGCACCAGCCAGACATTACAGTTAAAGGAGAAGTGATAAAGGTTGTGCCTGATTTTAAGGATCTTGGTATCACAATTGATTCCAATCTGTCCTTTAAACCCCATGAGGAAAATGTTAAAACTGTCAGACTGAACCCATTGCGCTCTCTTTATAAACAGACCCTGAAAAAGCCAAGAAATTACCACCATTGCAAGATAATACAAAAATATAATTTCCTGACCTTGACAAACTTGTGTTTTATGCTTGTTTGTTTTTAAAGTTATAAAAGATACTGCTCCCCCAAAATTATGGCATTTTGTGTCTGGTAGTACAGACAACATAAGGATGACAAGGTCAGCAGCAAGAGGCAACCTCTCAGCACAGTTCAAATCAACCACTTTTGGCCAATCAGCCTTCTTGGTCAAAGCAACATCAATGTGGGATTCAATTCCAAGCAAGTGCACTGGCTTCATTTATTTTGCTGCTAAACTAAAAAAAAGGCTCAAGGCAAACAGACATGCAACCATTAGTATTTTATCTGTGCGTGGTTACTGTAATTTCATAAATTGATTGTTTTCAGGTAATGTTTTTCCTTTTCGCTTCTTTAGTTCTTTGTAATGTATTTCAGTAATGCTTAACATGAATCATATTAATGCGTACATAAGTCTTGCCAATGAAAGAAAAACATAAAAACTGGTCACCTTAAATATATAAATTTGTGGTTTTTATGATAAGATGAATGAAACACTATGCAAATATGTGAAGGGAAATGTTATTGTGAAACAGTCAAAATGCCAGATAATCCAATATGGCGGATGTCATTGGTAGCTTTTTTTTCCATCAAGAGGAAAGGGACGTATGTACCTTTTGTAATGTGCACTATAGTGCCACCAAGTGTCCAATCTATGCTAAAATAGCAAGAGGCAAGAGTTAAAATAAGCTTCCGGTTATAGAGGTCAAAGCCAAGAGAGAAGAAAAGAATCATAACAAAACAATAAGGTTTCAGCACCCCTAACGAAAGCAAGCATATCACAGGTTTTTGTGACATAAAAAAACCCTTTGGTAAAAAAAAAAACACCCTCTGTACACATCTTTCTTGACTTAGAGCCAACTTCAGGAGAGTGCCTTTAAGTTCCTTTGATCTTACTGCCTCACCAACACTTTCAGTGGATTTTGTTTCTTTCAATTTCTTGTGTTTGCCCTCTTCTACCAGCTCATTACAATCAAAGTGAACGTGACCTTTGGGGTCCCTGTTGGGGAATATGTGTTGAGACTGAGGCATTAATTACCCCACAAACTCCAGGACGGCAGGATTTATGGGCAGTTTGGCATGCCTTTGGCTTGGCACACAAAACGAGGGCCTGGGGTACCTTTAATCTTCAGAAAAAGTGACATCTTCCATAACCTCCAAAACCATTCCTACCCTCTCTCTCTCTCTCTCTCTCTCTCTCTCACTCTCTCTGAATATATTTGCCACAACCTGTGGCATGCCTGTGATAAATTGAATCACACACACACACACACACACACACACACACACACACACACACACACACACACACACACACACACACACACACACACACACACACACACACACACACACACACACACACACACACACACACACACACACACACACACACACACACACACACACACACACACGCACACACGCACACAAGGTTCATTAACTCTCGTTGCTGCAGATACAAAAGGATTTTTTAAAATTTTGTATGTGCGTGTCTGTGTGTGTAAGTGTGCTTATGGAGTTTTCTGAGGTTGCTGACAAACAATATTTTAAAATCTTACATGGGATTATGAAAAATAATGTCTCATTTGAGTACTTTTGCGACGTTTAAATATAGCTGGGTTCAAGTCAAAAGCTTAAACATGCACTCTTGACTGCTTAGAAAAGGACAAAGCTATAATTGCAAGAATTGAGATTACAGTAGTTTATTTGCCTCGGCACTATGTGTCTGAGTTGTTGGTTTGAAGCAAATTGACCATGCTGCCACTGCCTTGCTATGCACACCAGACATCTGGCTCAACTAAGACCTAAGCTCATGACCCGTTAGCTTCGTAGCTTCCGCTGCAATTTGAGAAGGAAAGGGATTTGCTTACTACATGTCCTTAATAAATTGTGAACTGAGTGATGGTATGTATAATTCATGGTCTATATAATTCCTGAGCCATGCACTGTCAAATATCACAGTCTATTTTGTCATATTCTACATGGTTGTTTATTGGTTTGAGCTATCTATGGTGGCTGTGGCGGGTGTGGGCTGAGATACCTCAAGGTGACTGGTACCTCTGCCCTCCTGCGTTGTCACTTCTCCAAGTCCTGATGCCTGTCTGTACTGGCCCTGCTATGGTGGAACTTCTTAAAGTGGTCAGGACAGCAGTATCATTGACCATCTTCCGTCACCTTGGTTGTTCACCGATCCCCTTAAACCGAACGATAGGCCTAGGAGCCATCTTGAATATGTGTCCGGTGTTTGTGAAAGTAATGTAAAAAAAAAAAAATGTAAATGTAACAGCAAAGTGTTACATTCCTAAATCGTATTGGCTCAGATTTACATCAAATAAATGTGTACGGTTGACTGGTTTTAAAAAAAAATCTAATCTCAGCTGGTAGCACTGCTAGTCTCCTTTGAGCAGGGTAATTTGGTTGGCACGGAAGGCTACAAATGGTTTAAAATGTAGCCAAAAAACAAGGACAGTAAAACAGAATTCAAACACGTTTTATACGTCAGCGATTGTGGTTGCTTACTATTATGATTTGGACAGAATTCACTTTTTTGATTGAAATTTATATAAATAAATAAAACAAATAATGGTTTCCCGTTCTATTAATCTCAATGAATCGTCCCGAGTCCCTGATTCCATTCCCGGTCTCCAACCCTAGTATTAACTACCACTGCTACGTAGATAACACGCAACTTTATATATCACTTAAGCCCAGCTAGTCAAACAGTCTTAAAGATGTAAAGACCAGGATGACCCAAAATGTCATTTTATTGAATTCAGATAAGACAGAGATATTAGCAGTAGGTCCCAAATCTCTTGGAGATCAATTCTTGCAGTTTGGTTTCTTTAACTGTAGATGGCTTCTCTGTCTCTGCCAATGCAGTTGTTATAAACCTTGGGAATACTACTTGTGACCTGGCATAACACCACCTGACTACGCCACCTTGGGAATTACGCCCAAAGAAATAGTTTGTACGACTCAAGGGATTATGATCAATCCCCACATAGGCACGTTCAACTAAATGAACAAGCAGAGACGTGGATTCAATAATAAAAAGAAGTTTATTTGTACAATCGTAAAAACACAATAGAAAAAACCCACAGGATTCCCAAAAATGCACAATTAGCCGGTGGTAGGTTTTCCCTGCCACTAGGGGTGCTACTGGGTGCGTGCGTGCGGGTACGGGTCCGTGATGACTTACCACCGGAAGTGGAACCGAAAGGTCACTCACTCGTGAAGGTGCCAGCAGACATACACACATACGCACTGTAAAATGGTGAGATACGGACACGGTGAATATAGCACAAAAGATTCTACTTCTACACACACACACAATATCGCATGCAGTGAAAAGAACGGGACCACTTCCTATGGCGTCGCAACAACCTCCACGCTACCAGCACAGATCCCAGACCAACGCACTGCAACGTAAACAGTAAGCAGCCCCAAAGCCCCAACTTGATAAACAGTTGGTTTGTCAGTAGTAGGGATGTTTAAACTACGAATACATACGGAACCCCCCCGGGAAAAGGCGGATAAAATACAGTTTAAAACACAGTTTAAAACCCAAACTGCGGCCAGCGGCCGGAGCTCCACGTAACTAGTTACCGGCGACTTGATACAATCTGAGCCCCGCTATCCGCGTTCCTTCACTCTTAAAGAGATAAACGCAATTATTCTAATGTCGGCAAAACAGCAGCTAGCAACGTCCTATAATGGTAGAAAATATCTATTAGTACACATGCAGTGTAGCGTTCTTGTAACCACAATGTTTTAGCGCATTTTAGCCATGATATTACATTACCTCAGAAGCCAAATGCTTTCCTACTCATACCATTAACATGTATAAAAGATTAAAAGAAATACCTCTATAGGCTATGCACATGCAGTCTCCAGCTCCACCACTCCGTCTATGGTGACCTACAATAAAATAATTTCCATCAGGACTACCTGGAACATGACATGGCCTGCAAGTAACAGAGCAACTGCAACGTACCTTGAAGTCAGACAGGAACTTGCATACAGGAACAGGGAAGAACAAGAACCCCAAATAGGTAAGGCATTTCCTTGTACCTAATTACTGCAGCCTATTTATAGGCCTTCAGAGATGATTGATGTGTGTGTCAGCCAACCACATACCTGAATGTATGTTACCCTAGCCTATTGGCTAGTTAGGGTGACCTGTACATCATAACCTGTTACATACTGATTCAGATATCTCCTGTCAGACCCAAATAAATAATATCACATGGGTATATCTAAATTAAGGACGATGTTGTCCCTGCAGGCGGAAAAAATGGTTCATGCATTTGTAACCTCTCGGCTGGATTACTGTTTATTGTCTGGCTGCACCAATTCAGCCCCAACTTATACAGAATGAAGCTGCTAAGGTATTGACTAGATTTTTCCTTTTAACATATAAAGTTTTAAATGCTTTGGCTCCAGAATATCTTAGTGAGTTACTTATACTTAACTCTCCTTCAAGACTACTTTGTTCACAGGGTGCTGGCTATTTTAAAATTCCAAGTATATCTTGAAGTTACAAGGGGAGGAAGAGCCTTTCTCCTACAGAGCTCCTGTTTTATGGAACAATCTCCTTATGCATGTTCTGGTTCAGACACTGTCTTTAAGTGTAGGCTCAAAACTTACCTCTTTAGTCAATCCCATAGTTAAGTATGTCTGGGAAGGGTAAATCAGGACGAAAGAGCTGTTACGTGAGCTGAGCTGACTGTGCTGCTGCCCTGACCCTGCATGTGAATGCTCTGATGTCCTGTTCTGTGCCATGTTGGGGTAGCCTACTCTCAGTTCAGGATCAGTCTCATGGTTATGTGGCACCCCTTTTTTCCACATCTTTTAGATATACTGCCATAGCATGGTGCCCTGAGGCTTTCCATACTACACTCCGGCCACCGCATTTGCAATAATTACTCTCCTAAACTACTCTCGTAACCTCCTCCTTCTTTCTTTCTTTTCACCTGGGGCTTCTACCGCTCCCATGCCCTGAGTTTGTGGACTGCTCCAGCCATGTCCCTCCCTTGGTCCAATCCTACCTTTATTTAATACCTCAGACTGTAACTTGCTCAACCCATGTGATTATTTGGTGTGATAGATCTCACATCAGGCCTGGTTTCTCCACTTTTATATGGAGATAGGCAGAGTGGAATGTGACGGTTGCGATGGAGATTACAGAGGCACAGAGTGCAAGAGAGAGCAGCGACTGCTTGGCTGTGGAGCTGTTTCCCTAGTCATTGTACATTCATCTTATCAAGTGCATGTCATGGTTTTGACCCTGTTTCCCCACGCGGTCGTCTTCCTCGGTGGCCACGCGAGGGCGCTGCCCTTTTGGTAGATGCTTGCTCCGCCCTGCTGAGTTGGCGGAGCTTCTGGTTAAGCGTTTACACCTGTGCGTAGTCACCTGAGATACTTAAGCCTTCCGTTTCCTTCTATGGCGGCTTCGACATTAATTGTTAATTGTTCATTGTTTGTACCGTGGTGTTATTGTTGGCTGTGAGTTCTCGTACCATTTTGGCTACTCGCCTATTTTTAACGTCTCTTTGTTGAGGCAGGGCTTATTTCTTGCTGGCTTGGTAGTTAGTTATCTCGTAGAAGTTTGGGACCGTAAATCTCTGCTCTATTTCGCCTTTTGGTGCTTTTTCTCCGTGTATGGAGTTTTGGGCGATTCTGTTCGGAACAGTAGTTCTGCTCGCCCTTCGGCACATGTCTTCCCATAGGGAGATCAGGCGTTTCCCTTCTACTTAGTTTCTTAGCTCGTAGAAGTATAGAGTAGCAGTTTCTCTGGTCCATTTTCGCCTGTTGATTGGTTTTCTTACTGAGAGACCTGGCGTTTTAGCTTCTACTCATTTCCGGGTTACGGTGAGCCAGTTGGTAGCTTCGGTACGTTTGTTCCCTGTATTTGTCTCCTTCTCGTGGACTACGCTCCTTTGTTGTGAGTCAGGGTTTTTATTTATATTGAGAGGCTGTCGTGCTATTTTGCGTTGGTCTTTATTGCAGCTGTCCTGCGTCCTTTTTACCTACGGGACGATTTTGTTTCGGAACTATTGTTCTGTTCGTTTTCCGGGTGTGTTTCTCCTTGTGTGGAGTTTGGGCGAGGTTGTGGACATGTTTGTGTGACTGCGCGTAGCATGGTAACTTTAGCTAGAGCTCTGTTCCTTCGCTTCGTTACATTATTTTACTGAGAGGCTAGGGCGGTTGTTCCAATTTAAGCTTGCGTTAGTCTATGGATAGTAAAGTTATGGGACGACGGTGCTCCGTCGGCTCACCTGTAAAATGTTTCTCCTGGGAGATCGGGTGTTTACCCCTTTGGTTTCTGCATTGGACTGCGAGCCTATTAATCTCGCCATGGGAATGTTAAATCTCTGTTCCTGTTCGCCTCGTTACATTCCCTCATCATAGAGAGGCAGGGCTTTTATTTTCAATTAATCTCGCGTTGGTCTAGCCGGTAAATGTCCGGTGCTGCCTGTTCTGTTCGTTCCTTTCGGTGCCATTCTCCTTTCATGGAGTTTTGACGATTTTGTTCGGAACTGCTGTTCTGTTTCGTCTTTTGGCGCATGTCTTCCTATAGGGAAGATTGGGCGATGTTGTGGACACGTTTGTGTGTGACCGCGAGTTTGGGAGTAGCCTGGGAACGTTGGATCTGTTCCTTTCGCCTCCACTGTTACTATCTTATTATTTTGCAGTGTCTGTTTACTGTGTTTTATGTTTGTGCCTTTACGCTACTCGTCCGTTCTTGTTGTCTCGTTACCGAGACAGGGCGCATATTATTTATGGCTATTCAGACTCTTGTCCTTGCGCTCTACTTGGCGTGTGACAGTGAGCCGGTTAGTAGCGTCTGTAATGGTGTTCGTTGTTCGTGGTCTTGTCTCCTCCCTTATCTGCGGGTATCCCGCCTTAGTGGCCTAAGGGCTTAATGAATCCCCTTGCTGCGTTTGGCTCCTCCTTCCTCACACGTCACGCCCCATTACAGTGCATGCCTGAAATGAATTAAACTTATGGTGAAATATTTTTTCTGTATTTGAAATAGTGGTATTAAACAAAAATTGACAGCAAAGAAACAAAAAAGCTGTAGTAAATTCAAACTAAAACCATCATATTCTTTCCTGTCCCCTGGTTTGCATGTGCAATGCCTGCCAACAGCAGGATGGAGATGCTGACTGGAAGGTGTCTCTGCCAGCCGCCTCTTACTCCTGGCCCAGCCTGGAAATATTCACCCTGCGGAATTGTTCATGGGAAGCATTTATTATAGTTTCGCACTGGCAAATAAATGGAAAATATATTTTGTTTGAGGGGGAAATAAATATAAAAATTAAAACTATTCAGTCCCACCTTTCTTTTGATATCACGAGTGATGGTTTGTGGAGACGCTCGTAACAGTGTCTCGTAACAGAGTCTCTCATAATGCCCTTACTGACTAAAGTTAGCAGTTGGCTGTGGCACTTACGCACTGTTTTTAAAGGGAAAGAAAGGGTAATCTGATTGGACAGAATGAAACCAAACCCCCACCACACCCAAAGTTAATTTATTTGTATTGAAGCAGCCTCCTTTACAACTGCAACAAATTTGCGCTTAAGCCTGGAGTCACAAAATTCCGAAAATTGAGTTGGCCACGCCCTAATTTGTCAGCGCCTTGAGTTACCGGTAGCGTTTGACAATTGCAACTTGACTGCGAAAATACAGCCCAAACTATTCTCAATTCAACAAAAGAAATACAAGGAAATCTGAAGTTTTTTAAGTGATTACACTTAAAAATAAGAAAACACATAAGGATATTGTGTTGCCCCCCATTAGTGAAAGGTTTTTGTTCATCCAAATCAAGGACTAACCCTTGCCCTTACCCTTTTGTTCACTCCTGAACATACACATAAACTTCCCACAGCCCTATTGTTTTTCTTAACCTTAACTGAAACCCTAGCCGTCTAATGATAGGTCTGGGAGTCGCCTCAGATATTGGATTTTCTATTAAAATGGATGGAAAAACAACGTAAATATTTTCAGTCCGACAAACGAAATACAGGGAAATCTGTTTAACATATAAAAAATGTTTATATGTTGTTGTTCATTTAAAAAAATGTACATTCATAAAATGTCAAAACACGTAGATCAGTGTTTCTCAACCCTGGTCCCCCACTGTGTATGCTGCTTTTTGTCAAAGCCAATGTCTTGATCGATTACGGTTGTTCAAAATGTGTTTAAGTTCTATCATAATGTGTGGTTAAACTTATTCTAAGACAATGCAGATGACATAGATGGGTTCAGATTTACACACTTTCAGCAAATGGCACCCAGCTGATTTCACCTGTCAGGTTGTAATTGAATCAATTTTAAATGGGACCTCTTTCAATTGTAATTACTTGCCATATAGTATATACAACACAGTAAATGAAAGCATATGTTGGTCTGACCGATTGAAATTCCTTGGATGTGGATACGGGACATTTATTTTTAGGGCATACGTTATAGCTATTTCTGGCATAATGTAATTTTAAGAGGGTAAATCATCCTTCAATAGATGTAAAAAGTCTAAATAAGACCAATAAGTAGCACATTCAATACAGAGCTTGTTAATATGGCATAGGAACAAAAACCAGCATACACAGTGGGACCCCAGCCAGGTCTGGCACTATTTCTCATATTAATCAGGTGAATGCACTTATGTTTTTCATGCAAATCGCTCTGGATAAAACCGTTTACAAATGAATGCAATGCCATGTAATGGGAAACGGATACAAGGCCCACCCCCAGATCCTCACTGGTGGTGCTTGAATGACCCCCAGTTGTAGGAGTCATATTTGGGGCCTTATTTATCAGTTATAATGTATTTGATATGAAAACAAGAATTATCTAGGTATGTATGTTGTTCAGAAGCATTTGCTTAGAGAATGAACTGCACATACCCACTGGTTTGATTTTAAACTGATAAACCAAAAGCTATCACCGTTTATAATGGCTGCGACTACTTTGCTGGGCATGAATGACAGGACGTTGTTATGACAGGAACCACTCACAGTCGGCCACTCAGTGAAAGACATTACCATTTTTGAGGTTGTTTGCTGCCAGAGAGAGCCACAAATATTTGAGGAAAAATTCCAAACACGTTGGCTGCTGTTGCAATTCATAAATTCCCCCCAGTGTTCCCAGGGAGTCTGAAAGTAGACTAATCCCACCCAATCCTACGCCTCACAGGAGAGCCGGGAGGGGGGGTCAGAATGCAGGGAGTATTGGATGCACATACAGAAGCAACCTCCATCAAGTACAGCTGAAAATGACTACTTTCCTGCCACTATGCAGCAGGTCAGCCTGGTGGACCCAGGCATTTTCTGATGGTTTCGAAAGAGACACATAACCCCTGTTTATGCAGGCAGTCCCTCTTGGAGAAGCCAGTTTATCTTCCCAAACCCACTGTCTGTTGGGAGGGTTGTTTTGTGAAGGAGTGCGGCTTACGGCTGCAATGCATGCAGATTAATCAGAAACAGAGCTCTTCTTTTTTTCTCCCTTCCCTCCCCCTGAGGTAAAGTGCTCCTGTCTCCAAGTTGCTCTTAAACCCACCTACTGTGCTAATAAGAGCCTGTTTTGACGTACCTGCACTCGCAAACACCAGCAAACGGGCCCCCAAAATTCAGTGCGTCTAAGCCATTGTTCCAAACCACTATCTAATAATTGGATCAGTAGGGAATTTGCTATTATCAGGTGGAGGAGGCCTGCCATACTCTATCTGAATAAGAAGGCCCTGGTTCATGAATAAAGGTACGACTACACAGCTGAGTCCAATTATTCACCCTTGGTTCTTTCTCTACAGTGGACCGGATAGACTGTGTTCAACACATAATTTGGCTGAAGGTCTTTATGTGCACTGCTAAGCAATAGCTTTGTTAAATCATCCAAAAAAAACAGGCTGGCCTTTTTTTCCCCCTTTTTCTTCATCTGCCCTTGAAATATTTTCTACACCACTATTTCTGCTTATTGATTTTAATGTTAAATGTTGTGCATAAACGTTTAAAAAAAATACTATTGGGTTGCTGAGAGGAGAAAAAGTTATCAGTGCAGGAAAGCGACCCCACGGTCCAGAATTGAATCACAGCTGCACCAGCGCTCACTGTGACCAGAAGCCAGTGCTTAATTTACATTAGAGATGCCCGGGGAGAGAGGCAATCGGTCAACAAGACTCTGTGCCTCAAATTGCGTGAGTAACTCCACTGCTCAGCTGGGCCCGTACAAACTGTCAAAGAAATGCAGTCCTCCAGAGCAGTGTTTACCTGCATAGTGTACACAACACAACAGCACATGTTTCTAATCATATATCAGACAGAAAGCAGCGACAGACTAATAAAATGTCTGAATATATTTAAAAATAGGATGGCAAGCCAAGGGTACCGGTTTGAACTGTTGACCACAATGCTTAACATTCACATATCAATGAGAGACGTGGATATTTAAGTTAATTAATTCGGTAGCTTACTTTTTTTTACATGTTAAAAGGTATTACTGATAATTATTTCATACATTCATTTGTTTGATTCTTTTAAAACCCCTCAACACATTTTAAAAATAAATATATTACATATAGGCCTTTAAATGTTACAATCTATCATAATTTGATACTGCTCTCTCTACAGAATTGAATGTAGTTCCAGGGCAAGATAAAAATAAAATAAAAAAATGTACCAAAGGCAGTTTGCCATGGCAACAGGGGATTTGGGTGGTCAGTCAGACAATAGTGCTACTGTGGTTGCTTTCCTTTGTGGCTTTGTTATGTTCTAACACTGATTGCTATTAATTGTAACTTCCTTTGAAAATTTTATGTCAATATCCTTTGAAATTAAGTTAAGTATATATAATTTTTTATATATGTGCCCTCCACTATTATTGGCACGCCTGGTAAAGATGAGTAAAAAGGGTCATAAAAAATGCACCGTTTGGTGAATTTGCTTAATCTCACACTGAAAAAAATAGAAACATCCAACCTTTAATTGAAGTAAATTTATTATGAGAAAGAAAATCCCTCATCAAGAATGAATTATTTTTAACAAAACCACATGTGCCACAATTATTCACACCCCTGCATTTATATATAGAATAAAGTAATTTTTAATTTTTTAATTTTTTATATTTGGTCGCATATCCTTTGCATGCCATGACTTCCTGATGTCTGTGACCCAACAACGTCAAAAGACTCTTGATATCTTATTTTCTGGTACTCTTACAGGCGATACTATAACGTCTCTGTATTTGAATGGATCTCTATGGGAATAGGGGGGGTGGAATTAGATTAAGCTGTAAATTACACTGGAACAGTATGGAATACATGGTTGCCTAAATGGTCAGTCATCAAGTCATCAAGGGTCTGATGTATCAAACAAGCCTTAAACCATCACTCTGCTGCCAGAAATACAGTAGATATTGATGGATAACTTGAAGGGTTTCTTCTCCTGACTTATTTTTCCATAGAGTTCAATCGGAAAATTTGTCAGGAGAAACTACCCTTAAAGTGATCCATCCTTATCTACTACATATCTGGCATCAGAGTGATGTTTGAGGCTCATTTGATACCTCAGACCCTTGATGACTTACAGCCATTTTACCAACCATGTATTCCATACTGTTCCAGCATAATGTACAGCTAAATCTAGTCCCACCCCCCAATTCCCATAGAGATCCATTCAAATGCAGATACGTTATAGTATCGCTTGGAAGAGTACCAGCAAATAAGATATCAAGAGTCTTTTGATGTTGATTTGTCACAGAAATCAGGAAGTCATGGCATGCAAAGGATATGCAACCAAATATTAAAAATGATTACTTTATTCTATATATAAATGCAGGGGTGCCAATAATTGTGGCACACATGGTTTTGTTAAAAATCATTATTTCTTGATGAGGGATTTTTTTTTCTCATAATAAATTTACTTCAATTAAAGGTTGGATTTTTCTCATTTTTCCAGTGTGAGATTAAGCTAATTCACCAAACGGTGAATCTTTTATAACCCTTTTTACTTATCTTTACCAGGGGTGCCAATAATAGTGGAGGGCACTGTATATACCCCTATTGCTTCCATAGGTCTGAAAAGTATTTGATGATCTCCAAATGTATTTTAGTTTATTCACTCTTTTAAATTGGTTATTTTCTTTGGAATCTTGCCAAAGAAAACCTGCATTTTTCACATATAGAGACTAATGTCCAGAAATTTGCAGAAAGCTACAAAAATATATGTTTTATTATAATTCTAACTCAAGGGAGGTGATGGTTTTAAAAAAAAAGTTCTACCTTGCTTGTTGTTAAGTTTGTATTTCATACTTGAGAAATCCTGAAACAGCTCACTCTTATACCTGCTGGTAATAACACAAAAATCACGAGTAAAGAAAGGAAATTGTTTGTATTGCATAAATGGAGGCTGCTGCTTTCCTAAGTCTGCTTCAAGTAAGTACAGCTTCTTCACTTTGATGGCAGAAGATTATACTCACATTAAAAATCATGGCACAATCTACTCATTCCTCACTATTGAAGAGCTGAAGTGCCTCGATGATGAAAGATAATTGTTTCATTGTATAACTGTAGTGTCATGGCCACTTGTGATCTTTGAGATGCTGTCTAAAAACAAATTTTTGTGGGGGGGGTGGTTGTTTTTACAGTGGCGTCTGGAAGGGCTATCCTTGGAAGCCAGATTGACTTTGAAGGCTTCGTCAGTTCCACTGATTGCAGAAGTAACATAAGATGATTTTCTTCATTATGTCGCTCGGGAGACCCGCACTGCAGACAGACTGATGTTGAGCAGACTGGCGGGATCCCGCCTCCCACTGATTCTTTAAGGAGAAAACTGGATTCCCATTCCACTAGCCGGCAAATGGTTTCCCTGCATTGCTTTAGTAACGCTTGCATGCAATCAAAAGATGCAAACTGCCAAGCAAAGTCGTGCTCAAAGCTCCACAATCATGCTCTAAAAGATGAAAGGGCAACCTTAACATTTCACATAGATGAACATTTGTTGTTGATTCTAGAGACGCAGTTCGTTTTTTTTTTTCACTCCAGATTGGGGACAGAACGAAACAAAACTGAGGAGTGTGCAAGATCTGGCCTGCGTTTTAAAGATAAGTATTCATACTATCTGCTTATTCTTCGGGTAGAATTTATAGCAATGAATACTAAAGGTCAGTGTGCACCATCAAGTATGCAAGTGCAAAGTAAAAACAAGAATACACTTGGAACACACATTCTTGTTATCCCATTCATGTATTTCTGTCAGGTAACTCACGTATTCAAATAACATGTTTTAATGAATGAAGGTGCTGCTTAATTATTTTGGTTTGGCGCTGAATGGATCTGCTTTAGGTACTACTCTGGAGCACGGGCATCTCCCTGTTAAACAGGAGGTGACCAGAAACCCCCCCCCCTCCCGTACCAAAGCTGATCCAAACAACAGCTGGAAGCTGGGGTGGTGGAGGGTGATCACAAATTTTAAAGCATGTTAAAATGTCGTACAATTTCAGTACTACAGGACTGCTGTAAAGCATGTTGAGAAATCTACAAAGATTTGAACGACAACAAAAAAATCTATTGCTTTCATCTTGTAAACTATATGCAAATTGTATTGTCTTGTAATTATATATGTAGCATCACATAGGAAGGACTTCTGGGAACATCAAATATAAATAAAGCACAATTAGAGTTATGCATACTACAATGTATACTACAGTAGTATACTAAGAACACATCCATGGAATTTATAAGCATACACTTGCAAACTTCAATATTTTAACAGTTTCTGAAACCTCCATCCACAAACCTCCACAAGTCTAAGCATTTTCATACAGTACTGCATAAAAGAAAAACAGTCCCTGACCTTAGACCCCTGCCTTTGAGTGGACTTACATTTACATTTTAGGCATTTAGCTAACGCTCTTATCCAGAGCTCTTATGTGGTCTTATGTGACTTCAGAGTCACATTTTGCAGACAGTGCAGCAAGGCCTGCTAAAACATGAGGGTTTGGGAGCAAGGGTAATAAAGTGTTCCGCTGTGGGATACACTAGAAACCCTGTTTCCACTATGTTTCTTTGCTTGGGTTTGTGTCCACCTATAGGGATTAACATTTCCCCACGAGTTGACATTTTGTAATCTCTGGACATTTTATAACTCTTTAATAACACATAATTCTCAAAGAAATCAGGAGTATGATAAACTGTGCAGGAAGTGATCAGGTGGAAGTACAAATCGAGTTATTTGAATATAAATATTTTTACTTTTATAAAATTGCCTTAATAGAAATTGGATGCACAATATATAATATTGCTTTACATGGACTAAACAACCTTAAATTACGAGAGAACTAATAGCTGTGGTTATACAGCATTGTCCAAACTGTAATCTTGAAACTGTTCACAGAAAACTGGTTTACATAGTTTGTGTGGTCTGGACACACACAAACACATATGAATCACCTTCATTGTGAAGAACTGCAGTTGCCATGACAATGTCACATGAATGTATGAGGGAGCATAAAACTTTTATTATTAACTTCCCAATCCAATCAGGAACACAGGAACACTCATCACTCTGACATAATTACAACTCTATATTCTAATAATAAAATGCTGCAAGTTTGAATATGTTGCCATTTTATATCATTTTATTTTAAATAATAAATCCAAAAAAAAACATATACCAACGTGCTTTGTGGTTCCAAGATAATGATTCATCAGATGTCTGAGACTAGGAAAGATACTCATTCTGCTCAATCTCTTATAATCTTTTTTCTCAAAACTACCTGGGTAAATATCCTTCTATAAACTAATTTCACCTTCATTATCGTTACTTTAAAACGACCAAATGTTGTTGGAAATTGTGTTTTGTGAACACTGTACAGAGGCGTATCCCACCTGTCAAGTAAAATTAGCACTTGACATTCAATATAAAACAGGAAGCACTTCTGAACTCATTGAACCTCTTTTCTCGAGGCAGATGTCTTTTACGGGATTAGAGAAGTACTTTGATGAGTGATAACACTGAAACATTGCAGGTCTCCAATTAGCAAACAGGCTGATAGATGGCTGGGGGAGGGGGTCTCGAAAGACAGGTGCCAAAATGGGGGTCAGGGAACCGCAGGGTGCCGGGCCGGCACTCCTCAGAATCTATAGCCTACCTTTTCTCCCGTGTCAGATTGGTGAGTCACGCTCTGAGAATGTCTAATGGTCTCCAAAATCGCCAGTCCCTCTCTCTGAGCTGAACAATAAGCGTGTTTGTTCCTGGGGGAGGGGGGGGGTTGGGGGTGGGATTGGGGTGTGGGTTTTTTTTTTTTTTTTTGGGGGGGGGGGGGGGGGGGGTGCTCCCTTCAGCTGGAAAGCAAGGTTGCTGAATGCTCCAAAAGCGAAGGTTAGGGGAAGTCGCAGGCGCCGGCTTTGCAGTTTTGTCGGACAATTAACCGAGAGAAAGCTGAAGGCGGAAATTTAACGAGAGAGGGGCTAGCGTGTTAAGACGGGACGAGGCAGTCGTCCCTTTCATGGGCAGACGGGATGCTGTGCAAGCTGTTCTGTGGGCACACCTTTGGTGCCCTGTCCTGGGAACCCGGTTCCGTACCATTGAATTGCACTGTAAACATCTCTCAACAAACCCTCTTTTGCCGGAGCCGATGCTCCTGCAGACGCAGCGATCGAATCACGTTCCAAAAAGAAAGTGTCGCCTGGTTTCTGATGATGCACTCAGATATGCTTTTTGATTTCCCTCTCTCTGCCATCAAAGGATGCAGAATGCTGGTAAGAGCCAAGTGGTCTTTATGTAATTAAACCACACCCTAGACTCCAATAGGATAGGAATTTAAATTCCTTTTATGATCCTATAAAAGCTCCTAGTTTCAGTTTGTCTGTGATTGCATTCAGTTCAGGGTGACACCAGGGTAGTAGTGTCTTTGGTGAGAGGAAAGGGTGACTTGCACTTTTGCCTCCTGCCAGCACTGGGTAATGTGAATGGTCAATGGGAATGGCAGTTAGACCCCATACGTATGGAGCACTCTGGAAGGCAACAAAGGAATTATACTGCTGTCAGTGTCAATTAAAAAAAAAAAGTTTAAATCAACATTTTCCCTTGCTTTAGTACAGACGTGTACACTTAGGCAGTTAGCAGATACTCTCATTAACAGCGGGTTACCGGTACATCTGTATACTAAGACAGTCTGTATACCAAGAAAGTCCTTATGCCACTTAACAGTGACCTTGGAAATGGAAAAAGGGAAAGCAGTGATGAGCCGTTTATATTATTTCTGTTCATTTCTGGATAATGAATGATGAAATCACTCCCTTCTCACTACCTTCTCAGCCAAAGTGAAGCTCAAATTATACTCGATCTTCCTGCTCTGGTTGAATTAATGGTTAAAGGTATAGTTAACTTTCTGGAGATTGTTTGATATTATTAAAGTTTTTTTTATAAGTTTTTATGTTTCTGTCCAATGAAGGTTATAGATACTTACAGACGTTTCTGGTGACCTTTATTTATTTTTGTTTGGAACTATTTCTGATGGCCATGCAACCTCAAGCAAATTGGGGTGTGGCTTCCAATATAAACATTATTACATGGGTCTTTGGCAGTGAAGAGCTTGAGTTGCTTGAGAACTGAGAAAGAAAAGTTCCTGCACAATATTAAATATTAAAACTGATTTTTTATGTTTATAATTGTGAATAAATGCTATCAAATTAAACTACTCATACTGCATGTGTAGCCTCTATAAACATAACACCATACAAGCTACTTTCTTCTAGCATTCTTTCCATGAATGCACAAATGCCCTATACCACACATTGTAAAATAGGCAGGTTGTCATAAATTCTGTCTAAAATATCCTTGAATGCACACAAAAACTATCTGGGCCAATCAAAAACATACACTACATATTTAGCGAAATAATATAAAGAAAAGAAAAAATACCAAAAGTGAATTATCCCCTTAAAGAGTCATTATTGACAGTGTAGTTTTGTCCATTCATCACCAACTGGCCTTATCGTCGTTAGCTGGCTTAGATGCATAGCGGAAAGTGTCAGGAGGCCTCAGGTCTACGAAGGAAGATTGCTTTGGGAACATGACCATCCTTGATTTTAGGGCTGTGCTTTTGTCTGTATGAACCACGAGGTCAACAGGACACACTAACGAGGAGATCCAATCAGGCGGAAATAAAGCAAATGAAAATAATAAAATAACATCTGTAACATAGAGCTTTCTCCTACAGAGCGCCACTCCTGTGGAACACCCTACCAAAAATGTATAAGGGAGTCGGACACAGTCTCAATATTTAAGTCTAGATTAAAAACGCACCTCTATGATCAGGCTTATAATCAGTTAACAGGGCAAGAGAAGCCTGTAGCCATAGAGCATTGTGGGGTGGCATCCTTTCCTTATTGTCACCTGTCAACAGCTGTGACCCCACCTTCCTGGGCTGGCCCTTGATAAGTGGGTAGGATTGCTTTCCCTCTCACGACTGCATGGGTTCTCAAAACCATAGCTATGCAGCTGGGCCAGCCCAGGAAGGTGGGGTCACAGCTGTTGATAGGTGACAATAAGGAAAGGAAACTCCTGGCAGGGGCACTTGTGCAATCCCCAGTCGGTGCTCCTGTTGTTTTGTTACACTTTCCCAAACTGCTTTTTTTCTCTCCAACTTTCCTCGACGTGCTGCTGGGAGTTGCATGTTGAGAGTTGCTGTCGCCTGGACTCCCCCACCGCTGCTGCCCCCCCCCCCCCCCTCCACCACTGCCTGTCGCTCCCGCCACCATCCCAGCTGCCACATCTGGACTGCCTCCCGCCAGACTGTCATCTAGCTGCTGCGAATTCTATTCACATGAACATTGGCTGATTGACCATGTTGGTCATTAAAATCTAGACCGTGAGTCGCCCAGAGGAGGATGGGTTCCCCCATTGAGTCTGGTTCCTCCCAAGGTTTCTTCCTATCTACCACAGGAGTTTTTTCCCTTGCCGCTGTTGCCATTGGCTTGCTCTTGTGGGGGTGTAGGCCAGGGTTTTCTGTGAAGCGCATTGTGGACAATTGGTTGTGAAATGCGCTATATAAATAAATATTGATTTGATTTGGTTTACGCATGTAACAACAGTGTCTAATGTGAGGGCTGTCCCTTCAGTGTACGCAATCAGAGTAGCAAAGTTTGAATGAAATCCTAACATTGAGAAAAGCTCTTTAAGGATAAATGCCTTGCGCAAGCGCAAGCACAGACACGTCGCGATGCCTTTTGCAAGCTTGGTGTCATGCATCACTCCACCTTGTTAGGGTGTAAATCGCAACGGTGAACTGCACACAGGAGAAAAGCAGCTGTGTGACAGCTTCCTGGAAACCCGTCAGTGACAGGCGCGTGACAGGTGAGGTTGACAACAGCAGAATTGTGGAGCGCAGAAATCAGTCTGATCCACGGGGCTTCTCTCCCCTGTTACTGTATAGGAGCCCGGCTCCTCTTCTAATGATGTCCTCTGTGTGCGCAGTGGAGTTGTTTTGTGAAAAGCTAGTTTGTGGCACAACATGCGATCCGTGGAGAAATGTGTGAAAGGACAGAAGATGTGAAAGTCTAGAGAGAGCAGAAGAAGAGTGTGCGTTCAGTAGCCTGTGTATTGTGCGTCGATGTATACTTCCATAAAAAGTGTACTTCTTTCAGGCAGAACTAACCATACAGAGTGAAACAGACACCCAGCAAACAACCTAATGCTGCAGCAGCATTCAGTTATAGAAGACTGACCAACAACACGCCTATCTATCAATCTATACATGTGTACTAATGATACCAACACGTTTGTACGTATAATGGACAAAAGATGGACATTAGTAAATGGAGAACAAGAACCATAATGCAAAGCAGAATCTACTGCAGAGAGTGCTCATTCACTCATGAACCAAACAGCATCCCAGTATGCATGGTGTCATGTATAAACATGCTGCACAGGCCTGGCTGTCTATAATTATGGCTGCAAGACGAGGCCTCAGTGACTTTGGGGTGGCACATTTGGCGGGAGCTTTAGTGACCAGGATGACTCGACCTGCTGATGTTTTACCAGCAACTGAGGTGAGGTCAGCATGGACCTCAGAGGGAATGACATCATCAGCAAAGGGCAGCAGTGGGTGAAGGGGCCAGTGGAGTGTCCAGGATCACAAATTCAAAGTGCAAGGCAAAATAGGCGAGCGACCGCAGATCAGCTGACCACAAATCTCAACAAAAATGCGAAAGCACACTTGGTGCCGACCGAGCGCTTGATTTTAATACTGGTGGTTCTATAATTATGCGGGCCACGTTTTTCCCAGCCTCGTGCACGGAGCACGTGGAGGCAAACAAAGGACACGAGGCAGACGCTATGCTAACGGTATCCTTACGGCTTCTTGGGCACCATATTTATGGGATATCCTAGAAAGAGGCCTGGAACAGCATTTTTCACTTCCATCAACTAAGCGTGAGTTGATTGATTTTCTCCTAAAACAGTGAGTTTGTATTCCTCCCACAGAACTGAACATGCTGGAGTCTATGGCACAGTGCATACAGACTGTATTGTCCGTACGCAGTGGCATTATGTGTGACTTTATGTGCTGGTGTTTCCATCTTGTTCATTACATCTATAACTAAAAGAATTCATATAAATCTCATAAACTGGTAAAACAAGGCACTCAATGATTGCACATAGAGGCTTTTGTATGAGAGCTCCTGTGGAACATTTGTGTCGGTTGTTTGATAAAAGGGCACAGGCAGAGCTCTGCTCCTCAGGGGGTTTCACGCAAGATAAACCAATATCATTGCTTTAATGTTTAAAAGTAAGATTATCTTGTTCATTTGTCACTATCTGTCAGCTGTGTTAGACAGCACAGCAGTCTTAACGTTCTTTTTTCGTAATTTTTTTGAATGCTTTTTTGTGTCAGACTATATTTGAAGTCACATCATCTTGCCCCTGTGGTGATTTGTATAAATAAAAAAAATGTTTAAAAAGTACGTATGGTATGTGTAGGCCTACTGGTAATGTACGGAACATTAAACCTGCAAAACAAAGACACCATTTTTATTCTTCCATCTGAAGGTCAAATTTTAGCACGCAATAATAAAAAATAAATAAATAACAAAATAATTATATATTTTGTCATTCGACAAATGGCCAGAGTCAGAAAATATACTGTATGTTTCATAAGTATCTTACTGCCATCTAGTGGCTAGATACTCTGAAAATGGGGATTATTCAGAAATGGCAGACGTGCAACAAATCTAATCTAAAACCATCACTTTAGTGGAATGAAATTAAACTTATCAGCAATGTCATGCCAATAAGTGGCCTGTTTTAAGCGCTAACTTGAACTGAAGCGTGAACTAAACTGTAGAATTTTACTGTTGCTTTAATGTAAAGTGAAGACATCTAATGTAGAGATGTTCCGGTTACAATGCTGATGGCATATCACTATCCATTTGCTCTTCACAGGTGGGTAACTTGATTTCTATCCACACCCCTTCATTCTCTCTGTCAATTTCAGTTTTGCATTATTGTCATCATGAAAAACAATGTATTGCCAAAGCATATGTGCAACATGTAAATAATCCGTAAATTTAGAACGCATACATTTTTCTTGCACTAAATACAGTGGAAAGTGTATGTGTTGGAATTGACAACTAAACTTAACTGCTTATTTACATGTTGCATGTGCTATGCTTTGGCAATACATTGTTTTTTATATCAGTACTAAAACTGAAATTGATAGAGAGAGCTGAACGGTGGGGATGGAATTCAACCACGATCATAGACTCGTGCTTTTTAATAGAGGGGTTTGATTGGCAATTATAGTGCTCTTAATAATTACTCTAGTCATTGTGCGTAGGGGGCGATCACGAGCAATCAGTCAAAAGTTCATTCATCAAAAGTTTGACAAAATATATGAATAAAAATGGGGGCAACAGGTTATCTAATAGCCTCCTTTGGGTATTACAGGCTATTTATTACTCCTTAGTCGGCTGGAAACGCATTAAGAGAACAATCGAGTGAACTGTCACGAAAGATAACGGATAACACTCGACAAGCTCATTCGAAGTGGCTGTTGCGGTGCGTACGCTGTTTATCCAGGGGTGCTGCTTTGTCGGTGTTGGTTATTTGTGTGTAGTGCTTTGTCTGTTTTGGTTATCCGTCCGTGACACTTTGCTGTCATAATGATGAAGCTGCGGTGCTCCAAAACACAGTGTATGGAAATGATATTCTGTAAGGATCACTGCAGACGTAGCATTTTTCAATGGCCCCTAATACAGGTACTAAAATACACAGGCCCCTATAGACCATGCTAGGCTAACTGCTCTGTTGTCTAATGTGCTTTCTCAATACATTGCATCCAATAAAATAGACAGTACTTGCTTTGTGAAATATAATTCTAGTAGGGGATATCAGGGGACTAACTGGCATATCCACAAGAGGAACATACCGGATGGCTCCACGGCCATTTTTCACAAAACAATCAAAATGTCTGCCTTCAGTGCTGTTCACAACTGCGGTGTGCAACTCGGAGTGGCATATGTGCATGCTGGGACATCAGCTAGTGCTGCAATAACATCCCATAATAAAGCCAAAATGGATTCCCACACCTCATTTTGCACCAAAGTGACAGATCAGATGGCAGTGGGTAAGAATTCCAATAAAAAAAGTGAAGGAGGTCACAGCAAACAAAACAATAATAAATGATATATATGTTTATGTAAGGTGCAAGTGTCAATGTACTAACAATGGTGGATGAGCTTCTGTAGCCTTCATAGAGGGAAACTGAACAGTATTAAGAGCTCCTTCCCCCTGTTCTCAATGCAGTGTTCTCCAACATTTGAGCGAGCACACAGGGAAATGTATGCCCTCTAAAATGCATTCAGCCTGGTGCTTGTTTTTTCTCTCCAATCCATCAGCTCCCATACTGAGATGGGGAGCACAGGCAGGGGGCAAGCATCCAATGGACAAGAGTCTCCATATCAGGGAGGGAATTATTTTATTTATTTTTTTTAAATTTTTTTTTGCTTTATTCAACTGGCTAGGTCAACAACAACTGAGGAATCTTTTGCGGGGACGACCTGGGAAGTGGGTAAGGATTGCATGGGATCGTGCAGCCAATCGGATGTACGGGGCGATCAGGTAAGCAGATGTGGAAAGCCAGTGTCAAGGGAATTTGACTAGGACACGGGTTAAAACCCATACTCTTTTGAAAAGTGCCATGGGATCTTTAATGGCCAGAGTCAGGACCTTGGTTTTAACATCCCACCTGAAGGACGGCCCCTTCCACAGCACAGTGCTTGGGCATTTCTATTTGGTCCAGAGGGAAGAGCAACATCAGCTCCTACTCTGAAGCATCTTGATGCAGTTTAACATAGTGCACTCAGGTACATTACGTCACTGTGTCCTCTACCAGAATGTAGACTGGCCTTTAATATCAGGACGCTGTCTACTATTTGTATACAAAGCACTCCTGAATAAGTTGCCATTTTACCTTGCATCGCTTTTAAGATTTAAAATGACAGCTTATACCCGTTCTCAGGAATGTATTGTTCTTGAAATTCCTTGTGTTAAATCTGAACTAGGGAAATCAGCCTTCAGGTTTTATGCATCACAAGATTAAACCAGTTCATTCCACGTAATCAGATCAAATTATTGTCATGGTTTGTTTATGAGTGCACTGTTCTTACTTATTATTATTATTATCATTATTATTATTAATTTCTAGTTTATTTTTGTACTGAATTATGTATTTTATATTGTAAATTATATTTTACCACTTATACGGCCCTACTGCTTCTTTGAATTTAGAGTGCCATTGTAAAAGAGAGCTCTTCTCTCAACTGGCTTCTGCTTAAATAAAGGTTATGAATGAAGACTAACCCTGCTTAGCTTCAGTACTAACCAAGCCCCACCCTGTTTAGCTTCAGTACTAACCAAGCCCCACCCTGTTTAGCTTCAGTACTAACCAAGCCCCACCCTGCTGAGCTTCAGTACTAACCAAGCCCCACCCTGCTGAGCTTCAGTACTAACCAAGCCCCACCCTGCTGAGCTTCAGTACTAACCAAGCCCCACCCTGCTGAGCTTCAGTACTAACCAAGCCCCACCCTGCTGAGCTTCAGTACTAACCAAGCCCCACCCTGCTGAGCTTCAGTACTAACCAAGCCCCCACCCTGCTGAGCTTCAGTACTAACCAAGCCCCACCCTGCTGAGCTTCAGTACTAACCAAGCCCCACCCTGCTGAGCTTCAGTACTAACCAAGCCCCACCCTGCTGAGCTTCAGTACTAACCAAGCCCCACCCTGCTGAGCTTCAGTACTAACCAAGCCCCACCCTGCTGAGCTTCAGTACTAACCAAGCCCCACCCTGCTGAGCTTCAGTACTAACCAAGCCCCACCCTGTTTAGCTTCAGTACTAACCAAGCCCCACCCTGTTTAGCTTCAGTACTAACCAAGCCCCACCCTGCTGAGCTTCAGTACTAACCAAGCCCCACCCTGCTGAGCTTTAGCAGTAATGTCCTATACCAACTGAAACCCTCTGTCCAACCCACGGGCAATACTATGTCCTGCTGGGTGTAGTTCACAGTATCACAACGCTGCTTTTATGTCACACACATTTTCACTAAACATTTTGACAAGAGGGCCTTCTTTAACAAGTCACGCTGGCGAGGTTGCAAATACAAGAGGTTAAAGTGAAAACATGTCCCTTTTACCACTAAGAACATGAGGAATATCCACTAAATTCCAGATTTGCCTGGTTTAAAAAAAAAGGAGGGAGAGGGAGCGAGAGGGAGAGGAAGAGGGAGAGGGAGAGGGAGACGCAGTTTCCCCTAGTTAACTGTGTGGTCTGACTCCAGCTTAATGGGCCCTCTGGAAATTCATTTTCAAAATTCTTAGCATCTTTATCAGAAAGAACTGGGTTAGAAGACTGTAGGTTTAATTCCCATGCAGGACGGGGCCACTACACCCTTGAGAACCACACATAACCTACATTGCTGCAGTAAAATCTCCAGGTATATAAATGGATAACACATAAAATCTCCATGTGGGCTGCCCTGGAAAAGTATATCAGCTAAGCACTGATAATGATGATGCACAGAGCATGCTGGTTAAGTTCTATGTTGAATTTTAGAACAGCACAGCTCCACCTGGAATTGGAACCTGCATATTTCTAGTTCCAACCCCGGCTGTGTTCCAGTAAATCAATATTTAAATGAGAATACCACATGTAGAGGATGGTGTGGGTAAGTCTGCTGTAAAGAAACAATGCTGAAATCAATCGAAACACCCCTCCGATACTTCACATTTGTGGCGATTCATCTTTATGTTATTACCTCAACGGCTCCTTATTAATAATATAATACCAATATCCCTCCAGTAAAATATATGTAATTCAATGAATTCTAATGTGATCACTAGCCTGCCTCGATTCATATTTGATACATGTGGAAATGCAATTTCCCACAGCCAAAGTATGTGGAATTTAACATTAATACTGACCCTGTAAATCCAGAAACCAAGAAATTAGCTGCATCTTCCATCACAATACATGCACAAGTAATATTAAATAAAGTTGAAACGAGGTATAGAGCTGGCACATCTAAATTATAACTTCATACCTGAGCAAATGCATTATGCATGCTTTATTTGAATATTGGGAAACGAGTATTGGGTATGAAATTGTGTGTGCATGAAAATATGCCTATAGCTTTGTACTGAATTGCAGTACAGCTTGCCTGAAGGGGCGAAACATGACATGAATGAAATGAGCACTACTAAACAGAAAAGGAATGTGAAGAAAGAGGAGGAACATAGCTGACATGTCACCAAGGGGGGGGGGGGGGGGGGATTACAGATGGACAGACTGACGGACTTACCTGTGAAATGAAGGTCAAAAGGTCACAAGTCTGAGTCCCCACAAGGCCATGGTGAAGTGTGGTGCATTTAGACCGTGGGTGTCAGAGTGAAGTCCTTGACAGGCGCAGTCCGTGCGTTTTTTTTTGTACGTTGGTGACTCATTCAAGCCGGTGTTTCGGCTAAAGAATCCACAAACCTTGTTCTAAAGGCCTTAATTGGCTACCGATTGAAGGGAAACCAGGAAAAACCTGAAGTTGCTGTGGTCCTCCAGTGTGCAATGAAAAACAACCAAATTGGTTCAGAACAATGAGCAGAAGTTTTCTTTCAGACTCTGGTGCAAGCTTGCACGGTTCTACCAGCTTTCAGGACACTTCACGGGTTTATACCAATTCTTTCAGAGGCCTGCTTTTAACACGGTGGTGCAGTGGTTAGCACTGTCGCCTTGCAAGAAAGAGGTTCTGGGTTAGAATCCAGGTCCTGGTTCTCCCCGTGTTCGCGTGGGTTTCCTCCGGGCACTCTGGTTACCTCCCACACCAAAGACATGTATGTCAGGTTAGGTAAACTCCTGCCATTGTCCTTGACCAAGGTACTGGCGTCAGAACTGGAGTTGGTCCCCGGGCGCTGCACTGTGGCTGCCCACTGCTCGTAAGCAGTTAGGATGGGTCAAATGCAGAGGACAAATTACCCCACGGGGTCAATAAAGTATAACTTAAAGGAAACACAACCTTTCCAGAAAAACACTAAAAGCAGCCGCCACTATTTTTACTTCTGTTTAAGAGTTAGAGTGCAGAAAATAATAGCATTAGCCAAAGGCTTCGCTAAAATGTGTTTTTGTCTAAAGATAAAAGTTAGCTGTTCCTTCCCTCTTGTAAAGTATGAATGCATTTGCAGCGGGGCCTAGCGGGAGTAGCCTGGTTCTGAATTGTTAATTTAAAGGAAAGTGCCTCTCTCTCACTCACTCTCATCAAGGCTAGCAAGGACAGCCTTGTTGAGTAGTTCACTTCTGGGAAAAGACATCATTTTCCTTTGCACAATCTAATTAGCACATTTTTAGATACTTGTATTGAATAAAAATAACAGCTAAAACAAACAAGGCATTACATCTGGGCCCAGAAGTCATTAAGGGCAGAGTAGGAGTTGCGATTTCCCCAGTCTATAGGCTAACCTTAGCCAATGTGAGTTAAAGGGCAAAACTGACCCTAGATCAGTACTCTGTCTGTACACTACTCTGCAGAGCTTTATGAATCAAGGCACCAAACTGAGTACTGATCAGTTTCCGGGATTGCAAAACAAACGGTGACTCTCTCAAATGATTAACTCTCATATGCCATAATTATATCAATATTACAGCCCCAAATGCCGTAAGATATGCTCATACAAAACACCTGCTATTTAATATATTCCTATTAAAGGGAACTTGTAAACTCGTAATCTCAACCCATTCAGAGAGAAAGATGGTTCACAAAACGTTTTCGTGAATTTCACACAAAATATATATATTATTTGACAGAAATGTTTTTCTTCAGAAAAAATAAAATCTGTTGCACGCCAAATATTTCTGCCAACAAGAATGGATTCCAGAAATTTCCTCAAATAGACAGATGTTACCAGAATATCAGCAACCAATAATAATCTCATTAACAATGAAAATTGAATGACCCTTCAATTTTCCTTGTTTCTCTGTACAGCGTCTGTGAGTTCTCTGTAAAAAGCGCTATACAAATAAAATTGAACTGTAAACCGTATAGGAGACATCTAGTGGACATTCTTGGCACAGCAGTCAGAATTTTCAGAACCATTATGTAGTTCTTCACTTCATCACACTGAATCATTCTGCAGGCCCATGCACTCTGACTGTAAACATTTTGTTTTCCATTTACGTCAATTAAACCTTGTGGAGAAATAGTCCGTGACTCCAATCTTCCACAGCATTCCTTTTAGAATTAGGAAAATTTTTGTTCATTCCCAGGAAACATTTTCTCCATGACAACTCACAAGAATACTCGCAACATCGTACGCATTTCCATATGCAACAACGGGGAGTGAGGAGATGGTGTATGCATTGACATATCTCTACCAACAAGAGTGGATTCTAGAAAGGTCCTCAAATAGACTAGTCAAGCCGGAAAGTCTGCATACTCCTTTCACCTTCTCCACGTTTTATTACGTTACAGACTTACACTACAATAGATTGAGTTCATTTTTTGCCTCAAACATCTACACACAATAGCCAATAATGATGAAGTGAAAACAGGTTTTTAGAAAATATGCTATTTTATTTTACTGACAAAAATAGGTTATTTAGGGGTTACATATCTGTACACACCCTTAGCCTAATACTTGGTCGCTGCACCTTTGGCAGCGATTACAGCTTCAAGGCATCTTGGGAAAGAAGCTACGAGCTTGGCACACTTGTTTCTGGACATTTTTGCCCATTCCTCTTGGCATATCCTTGCAAGCTCCGTCAGATTGGATGGGGAGCGTCGGTACACAGCCATTTTCAGCTCTTTCCACAGATGTTCAATTGGATTCAGGTCTGGGCTCTGGCTGGGCCACTCAAGGACATGCACAGACTTTCTCCGAAGCCACTCCTTTGTTCTCTTGGCTGTGTGCTTCGGGTCGTTGTCATGTTGGAAGGTAAACCTTCGCCCCAGTCTGAGGTCCAGAGCGCTCTGGGGCAGGTTTTCTTCAAGGATCTCGGTGTACTTAGGTGCATTCATCTTTCCCTCTATCATGACTAGTCGCCACGTTCCCGCTGCTGAAAAACATCCCCACATCATGGTGCTGCCACCAGCTCAAT
Source organism: Synaphobranchus kaupii (assembly GCA_029718625.1). Classification (NCBI taxonomy): domain Eukaryota; kingdom Metazoa; phylum Chordata; class Actinopteri; order Anguilliformes; family Synaphobranchidae; genus Synaphobranchus; species Synaphobranchus kaupii. The sequence goes on along the minus strand of CM056383.1, from coordinate 13,698,141 downwards.
TTTGGTTTCAGCAGACCAGAGAATCTTGATTCTCATGGTTTGAGAGTCCTCTACGTTCCTTTTGGTAAACTCCAAGCGGGCTGTGATGTGCCTTTTACTAAGGAGGGGCTTCCGTCTGGCCACTCTACCATAAAGGCCTGATTGGTGGAGTGCTGCCTGGATGGTTGATCTTCTGAAAGGTTCTCCCATCTCCACAAGGATATGCTGGAGCTCTGTCAGAGTGACCCTCGGGTTCCTGCTCACCTCCCTGGCCAAGGCCCGTCTTCCCCGATTGCTCAGTTTGGCCGGGCGGCCAGGTCTAGGAAGATTCTTGGTGGTTCCAAACTTCTTCCATTTACGAATGATGGTGGCCACTGTGCTCTTTGGGACCTGTAAAGCTGCAGATTTTTCCATACCCTTCTCCAGATCTATGCCTTGACACAATCCTGTTTCTGAGGTCTACAGATAATTCCTTTGACCCCATGGCTTGGAGTTTGCTCTGACATGCACTGTCAACTGTGGGACCTTATATAGGCAGGTGTTGGCAATCCCCAATCATGTCCAATCAATTGAATTTATCACAGGTGGACTCCAATTAAGTTGTAGAAACATGTCAAGCAGTATCAGTGGAAACAAAATGCACCTCAGCTCACTTTTGGGTGTCATATCAACACCTGTGTACATATATTTTACATTTTGATTTTTAATAAATTAGCACAAATGTCTAAAAACCTGTTTTCACTTTGTCATTATGGGCTATTTTGTGTAGAATTTTGCGACAAAAAATGAACTCAATTTATTGTAGAATATGTCTGTAACGTAATAAAACGTGGAGAAGGTGAAAGGAGTGTGCAGACTTTCCGGCTTGACTGTATATTCTGGAGGTTACCAGAATATCAGCAGCCAATAATAATCTCATTAACAAAACCATTCTCCCGACATACAACCTTCAATTCTTTAAAACAGTATTTTGTTCTGACCTTTCCGTTAATCAGAACTATAGAAACCCGATTCCCTGTCCATGACTAGAACACCAAATAAATACAAATTCTACCACAAGATGGCAACAAACATCTTCCCTGACAACTGGTGCAAATGTAGTGATTTCGTTGACATTTACAAAGCAGTACACTGTACTGTCACAATACAGATTGGAGACAGGACCCGCTTTTTCACAGCGCCCGGTGTAAACTGGACGCTTTTCTTTGATCGCGTATGTTTGAAGATGTAGAATAGTGCACAATTTAAAATTCTCTTGGAAAATGATACACATTCTAATAATGAAGGAAATTCCTAAATATCTCATTTGCAGAAAGTATTCTAGTGCCACAGAGCAGTAAGGATAAGGCTATAACATACTGGGCCCCGTTTCCCTAAAGGATCTTACATAAAGATCTTAGGCCATTTCGTTTTTATACTACCTTCATTGTTTCTCATGTCTTTCTCCCTCTAATTGTATTATCTTTGTGCTTTAATGATTGAAACTGACATTACATAAACACAACTCCAAGATGATCATAACTCCCAAGATGCTTTTGGCCCTGGTCAAGCAACACAATGAATTGCTCGTTCAGTTAAGGCGCCACACAGTAGTGCATGGATGAGCCTCACGGCCTGGGATCGAATCCGGACCGTGCCATTGCCGACTGTGGCTGGTAGCGCCATAGGGCGACGCGCAATTGCTGATTGCGACGCCCAGGGAATGGGAGGGTTCCGTGTGCATTTCCCTGAAGCAATCTCTGCTACATTTGAGATTTTCAGCCCAAGTTCAGTTGAAAATGAACCAATTCAAATAAAACCAACCGAGAAGTAGTGCACGTGTACAACTGCACTGACTACCGAAGGAACATCATGCAAACACAGGCACCACTGTAACATTTTAATGTATTACATGTACAAAAGAAACAGAACCGAACCAATTACTTTGATTCTCTTTATTTTCTTAAAAAGTCAAATCGATATTAGGGTAAAAGGGGTGGGGGGGGGGTGGAATATCAATATTAACCAGTGAGCTGGCACTGCATGTTAAGGAAATCGTCGAAATCACGGCTCCTCCAAAGCAGCTCTCCACCAGCAGTGCCTTAAACTGCGCATCATTTTTTGTAGTTGTGTCAAAATTGAGGAGCGGGGGATACCTAATGTTGGTTTAAAGTAAAATTATCAAAAAGCAGGGCTTACTCCTTTGGCAAAAAAAGGCAATTACTTAACAAAAAAATGATAATAAAGTGCCTCGCATAAATGTTTGAAGAAGGCATACTCAAATAATCAGTCAAAGACCCAACCTGACCCCAACCCATTAGAAACAGTAATTTTGAGGGTGCCAGTGGTGTTGGAATTCACAAGGAATGTTTTTGGGAGGAGAAAAAAAAAAATGTATATTAGAAAAAAAAAAGAAAAAAAACACATTGGCCAGTTTTAATTTGTCAGGATTTCCAAATGTGAATTCATAGTCATTGGGTTCACCAATATATGAAGTGTAAACTTTATTAGTTTAGAAAACAGGGAGTTAAAATCACCGGGATGACCAAGCCCTTAAATTACATCTAAATGTTACAGCTGAAAATATAGGAGGTAGAAGAGAAAACAAAAAAGAAAACTAGAAAGACAAGCACTTCTGTAACAAAACATTCTACTGCTCCTGCTGCTACTTTATTTTTAAAACACACATCTTCATTTGAGCCCTCAGTCCGCTTCTTCCTCTTCTGACTCGGACTCTGAAAAACAGGCAAACAGGCGTTCAGCTCACCCACCTCTGCGTTTCATGCCATTGTTCTGTTTGTACAGGAAGAGCTACTGCCCATTTGCCTTTACCAACTGCGTCAATGTTCAACTTGAATTATGTGGAACTTAAAATATGCATTTTGAAAAAAGTTAATATTTGAAGAAACATGGATTACAAAAGGTTTGACCCCACACAGACCCAGACATTAAAGCCAAAAACTATTAAGATTGTATTTAGTCACATCACTGAACTGAAGGTACTTTTAAAATCCTGGTAATACCTCTGTACAAGGGAAAAATCTGTAATTTAGTGCTCGATCAATTCTTAAAGCATGAAATCTGACTGAAAAGCAGTCTGTTAAACCCCAGACAAAGGACACCCGCGTCTAAACTTGTAGGGTGGGGCTGAACTCACCTTCTTCAGCGTTCTTGAGCCACTCAACAAACTTCTTCATCTGCTCGAGGAACACGCTCTTTCCCTTCGCCACGTGAGCGTCGCTGTACCACTTCAGAATGGCCTCCTCGCTCAAAACGTCCGCTGTGCCAGGAGATGAGCGTTACTCAGGGGAATATAGCCAAGCGTCCCAGCCCACACATTAAACATATCTGACAATGAATACTCGTGAAGTCAGATCTTACACAGGTTCCAGGCAAAAGATAAATAAAGGAGGACAATTAGCCTTTCCAAGGACAATGCGGGGGTGGGTGCACATTGAACCACATGCACTTGGACACCGTATGCATGTAACCCGATTTATGCCCCCTTCACACTACTTTCCTGGAATAGGAACATACCCTAATGGCAGCCAACTACAATACAATTGGCAGAAGGCCCAAACCGCTACAAACCAATAAAAGCCAGTCCTCACATACAGGGGTTACCATAGTCTTTCCAATGGTTTTAAAGGAAAACAAGCAGTTACCACAACATGAAAGGAAAGATGGTTTTAATTTGGAGAGAACATTTTAAAGCCAGTGTTCTGCCAGTTGTATTGAGGGATCAACTTGCAATTTCTCTCAGAAAAAGAAAAAGGATTTCACATCTTTTTACATTCACGTTTCCTTCAATAATCACTTTGACCTACAGTCCTCTTGTTCAGGGTTCTTTAGGCCATGTGCACTTCAACCCTCTGGAGCAGACATGCCTTCTTTCAGTTCCGGAATTTATGAACGCTTGTAGAACAGTTTTAAAACCGTTTGCAGCTGGTTTCACTGCAGAAACTTTAAAACCAGTCTCAAGAGACACTAGAATGAAGATAATGTAGAGTTTTTGGTTGTTTACTGGATTCAACAAGGCATTACTCCACTACCGCCTGTCATGATCAGATCAGAACCACACTCACGGCCTGGGGGGCATGTGAGAACGTACCTTTGTAGAGAAGCACCACAATCTTCTGGAAAGCCTTCATGAAGTGGATGTTGTCATAGCAGTACTCCTGAATTTTGAGCATTAGGGTGATTTCTGAGAGGCCCTGGGAAGTGAAGGCCTTCAGGAGAGGACCGTATTGCTGGGAAACAGGAAGGGGCGGGGTTAGTGGTACAGGAAGTACATCACAACCAGACTTATGAAGTGGCCTTCCACATCGCCTGTCAGAGATCTTTCAAAGGCAATTTTTGTAATCAAGGTGGAAAATATGCCTTTTACAAGGACTTTTTCCTTGTAATATCAGCGCCAAAAATAAAAATGATACATGCATTATACACCAAACTAACAACAATTGTCATAAGAAGATGCACCCACAGGAAAGAAATGTTCATATAATTCATATTTTTGATACCGTTATTCAAGAATGAATTACACAGCATGTACTTTTTTATGCATTTATCTTTTTTAAACAGCACTCTATTCAGCTTGCAACATGTATAATGTATATACACCAATATCTAACTTGCAGCATTGTAGTCGAGTTTCTTAACCCTAAGTCGTCTCAAATGACCAGTACTAAAGTTCAAGTCCAAGTTGAAGTTGCTAGTACTCAAGACTAGGGGTGGGAATCGCCGAGTAACTCACGATAAGATACTATCACGATACGTTGCCCACGATAACGATGGTATCACGATACAGCGATTCTCGATACACTGCAAGACAATTCATCTACAATACATCACGATATCTGTGTAACTGAAGAAGAAAAAATACCACAAAAGGCAAAAAGCAGGAATTATGTGTTTATTCACTGCATTGTGGTGTCAGTTTCACAGAATTTGACAACTGAGATGAAACGATGTATACCATATTTCAACGACAACATATTTATTTTTATTTTATTATTAAATTTATTTATTCATCCCCCTTTCTCTATTGTAAATTATCATTCTTGGTGTAAATGTCTGTTTGTAAATTGTAGAGAAATCTGTAGCAGCAGCGAACATTTTAAAACTTTACAACAAAGTATAAACATATCCTTTCTGTAATTATTTGTCAACTGTTTAAAACATTCATTGAAATGATATGTTGTTCCATGAGCCAAGGCCATTTTTGTTATTTGACATTTAAAATTTGAATGACCACAATCTCTTCACATGCTAAGATGAAAAAACACAGGGCCAAGTTACATTAAATAATTTAGGAAAGTTTGGATAGCATTGCTTTGGAATAGAGCTAGTTTAATTAGTGTGAGCTACAATAGGCAATATTGTTAGTTGTAGTTGCCACATTTTGATATCAATACTTTTAAAGGCAGGCCTAGTTTTTGCAATTTCGAATTAAGGACTCACATTGCTTTGCAGGCTATGCGGGAGTAACTTGGCATTTTTTTGTACGTTGAAAACTTATTTTTTGGTGAGAACCATAACATAAGTAGCCTAATGTATTTAAATACGTTTTTTTTTTTTTTAAACGTACAAAAGAGCGTGTTTCTACACAGTAACAGCAACGTATTTTAGCCCTAAGTGTGATAATTGGTCGCTGTGGAAATGTGGACTGTACGGGACTTTGGCGAAATGTAACAAGATAAACTCTTCACGGTTAATCTGAAAACAGCTGTAGCTCAATATACTGGTAAGTACTTGCTTTCCTAAACATATTTATACGAGAGATTTTGGAGAAAGAAAATGAGGTATCTTCTAAACCGAAAGTGCATCAGGTACAAACATGCTTTTACTATGTTTTTTTCAAATATTATTGTTTCTATACGTGAACATGATTTTCTTAGCGTGTATAAACGGTGCATTTTATGCATTTTACAGTCTGTGGCGAATCCGTTTAGAGCGCCTGCATGGTTTAATAAAAATATCGATATTTGGCACCAGTGTATCGATAACGTATCGCAAGAAGTATGACGATATATTCCAGTATCGATATTTTGTCCCACCCCTACTCAAGATCAAGCCTCTGGGTCGTATACAACACCTGTCACAAATCGTTACTCGAGTAAAAGTCCTGGACAAAGCACTTCAACACTGCCAACTTGATGCGTTACCTTGGGTTAATTTTTCCAAGATTTACAAACTTGCATATCAAGTGTAACACACCTTCAAATGTTTGATGGCTTGTTCGGTTACGAGTTCCTCTTTTTTATTCCACTCTACAGAGCTCATCACGCTGGTCCACACGATGCCAATCATCGTTTGCTCTGAGATGCTGGTCTTCTTCATCTCCTCCTTCACGTAGGAAATGATCTGTGGGGAGAGTGCAGAACCAACACTTCCGTTTAATCCCTTTCCCAAACTCAAGAGAAATTCAGGACATCATTGACGTCTGCGGTTTTTACAAAAAGTTGGAAAATGTTTGGACCGACTCAATTGTGGTAACCTTTCGAGAGTTCTCTGCAACACCTGGTTCTGTTGAGCCTCAGGAACTGTTGGTTTTTTCCCCCATTTAATCTTATCAAATCTACCAATTCAGACACAGGCATCCGACCTGTCTTGGCCGTCAAATGTCAACACAATAGAGTTGGCACTAACCGACGGCCTGAATAATAAAATCCCATCCAACCCCAACTCTCCTGGCCCACGGGCCTTCAAAAGATAATACATTTCAAAGAACACGATGGGAGATTAACTCCATCTCGGTGTTACCAATTTCAACATAGCAGAAGATGAACATGGTCTTAACGGAAGGGCTTTCACTACATTTCACAGAGCATGATGGGAGACTGAGTCCATATGCAGGTTAACCAAGACCAATGTAACAGAACATGTACATGGCCATATTAAAAGGGCGTGCACGTGCTGAACGATGTCGTGCCGTGGCAGTGGGGACACACTCACGTCTTTGAACGGGTCCCCGCGGGACATCTGCTCCTGGAGCTCCTTTTGTAGCTCCTTGCGAGCTCCAATGGACTGCTGGTTCCGGGCGAAGTCTGACAGCTCCTTAAGCCCGGCGTCAGTGAAGTACTTCGAGAAGTGCTCGCAGCTTCGCTTGTTGGCTGGGAACAGCTCCTATATGACAAGGACAGAAAAACAGGAGGGGTTAAGTGGAAAATTAAGAAAACTACCCAGAAGGCAAAATAGCAAATACACTTGTTGGCTGGGAACAGCTCCTTCAACAAGGAATGGAAAGCCAGGAGGGGTTTGCTGGGACAGTAAGGACTACAGCAGCCAAAGGCAAAATAAATAAAATCTGGAAAACCAAAAGAAACTATTGGGTTGGCAAATTAATTTAATTGTCCCAGTGTGTACCTCATAAAAAGCATTAATTTTCAGATATTTTTGACATCTCCTAGTAAACCAACATGTATATGTTTGAATATTGAAATTTAATTTTAAATGCCAACTGTGAGGCACACAACTAACAATGTTAAAAAATAGACACCCTTTATAGAGTGAGGAGATCAATTTGAAATGAAAGCAGCCATTACCATCAGCCTGTTGTCCATGCCAACTTTGCGCAGACTGCCAGCGACAGAGTTAATGTCCTTCTCGTTGATCCATGATTTGAACAGTTTCACAGCGAAGGCAGCAGAAACGCCTGGAGGGGAAGGGGGGGGGGGGGGACATAATTCAGTGCACCAGCACACCTGGGTAATGTCACAGACCTGAATTTCGCATGTATGATCTGAATTGCACAACAGGCCAGGATTGAGGAAGATGGAATACGCAAGCCTGAGGGCATTGTGTGTAGTACAAGGCTACATTCAAGAAGAGGAAACTCAAGAAACCCTATAAGCTTGGTAGACATGAGCTCAAGTAAAGACGGAGACTGAAATTTGACCAAGAAAAATGAAACTGGCTGACCCAGTATAACTGATTTCCATTAAGACTTCCATATGCATGGCACAACACTGGGTGCTGGAGATTGACTACCATCTGTTTTACAACCAATGGAGTAAAAACTGGCAATTACCAACTCATACGTCTACCTATCCGTGGCAGTGTGGGACATGTTATTTTGTCCCTTCTCATTTTTGTCCAGGATTTTTACCGTGAACAACAGCAAGGCTGGGCCCAGTGGGAAACTAACCAGAACTGGAATTATGAGTCAACCTTGTTTGTCCCAGCTCTACAGTGGAAGTGTGGTATTTATGTGTGCGCATTTCCATGTTGTCATGTTTAATGTCAATCAATACTTACTTGCTCCAGACCACATAATCTGACAAAAATAAATGGCCTAACCCCCCCCGCCAAATAAAAACAAGTCACCAGAAGAGGCGGTCACCTTCTTTGACGAGGTTCTCGTTGTAGAGACTATTCAGAATGGAGGCAGATATGTTTCCATTCGCCAGGAGGATGCCCGTTAGCATTGCTAGCTTGTTGCGCTCCGACTCAGTGAAACCCTTTAAAAACAGCAGCAACTGTACCAAGGAGAAAACAAGGCAAGCCATTAGTAAATGAGCAATTATACTACATAATTACTGAACAAAACACCCTTATCCAGGACAATTTCTAGTGTAAAAATCAAATCATTGCAAATCTCTAAACTCAAATTGCCATGGCATGCTTTCAGTCAGTTTGGTTAGGCTCATTTCCTTTGCACTCAAAGGGGAATGAAAGGGGTTCACAGCTGCAATAAGCAAGCTGCAATTTCACGACTTAAAGGTTGTATCAGCGATTTTGGGTCGAAACATAAATGATCACATTCATCTAATTTTTCCTCACGATCCGCTAGCTGCCCGCCCCATAAGCAGGCCGTCAAAAAACCGCGTCTCTGTAGGCAGCCTATGCTCCGAGATCGTACACAAAAACAAATGGTACTACCAACCACTCAAAACCAAAATAAACAGTATTCCAACCAATCACCGACAAGGGGTGGGTGATACTAATACGCTAACACTCTTATCTCGCTGAAATCTTGACGGATTTACAAACGGTTTGGTTTCTTACAAACGTTATTAACGTGGTTATAATTCTGGATGCTTGAACACTATTTTTTAAAACATAACATAATTGGCTCTGAGCTGGAGCTGGCTCTGTTTGTTTGGGATTTCGCTTCAGAAGTGACGTCACCCAAAATCGCTGATACAACCTTTAAGGGAATCGATACTCAGTTGTAAAACATTTAACAAACCCACCTTCTTGATCTCCTCTTCGAACCCTTTCTCCAGGTACTTGTAACGCCTGATTAGTTTGTTAAAAACCTAGGAAGTTGAATAACAACAAGGAGAATCAGTGAATTCACAGTTCGCTAGTGTTACGGAGCACTTCAAACAGATCTTGTGGACCTGATAAACAATGGGGAACACTTACTCCTAGACAAATACAAAAAAGAATATGCATTCTACAGTTATAAGCTTATCCGTTTGAAAATATTTTCTCTCAAGTCTGGCTTTAGTGAATTTCATGCATAGGATTTCTATTGGCCAATTACTCCACATGTTCAAAATCACCAAGTTGTGCGTTTGACCAAATTACATAAATTATATTACAAAATCTCCATTAAAATTTTCATGTGTAACTGTAAAGCAAGGTGAACATCTTGTTCATCTTTAGCTGCCCAAAAGAATATCTGGTTACCCTAAAATACATGACCGGCTCCCTCATGGAAGGCCTTACTAATAGAAGCCTACCTGAGCGTACGCTTGCATGGTCTCCAGGTCCTCTTGCGCAGTGAAGAGACAGAACTCTGTTCGGGTCATGTCATCAGACAGAGTACCACCCGGGGCTACAACAAGAATCAACAACTGTCATTACACTTTTCAGACTGCACGCAAGAAAACGGAAAAACCCATGAATTTGGGGGTTGACTCACCCAGCATCCCGCCAGCCACCAGGATGTCGAAGAGGGTCTCTGCATAGCGACGGTAGTCAAGCTTGGCGCCAGAGGCATCAAGGAACTTCGCTACTGCTTCCAAATCAGTGCCAGTTTGATTCAGACCTTGAACAATACTTTCCTGAAACTGAGTAGGGTCAAATCTCTCCTTTTCATCTATAGAAGAAATGTTTACAGGACAAAAACGGACCATCAAACAGACGTGCAAAAACACAACTGGATAAAAAGAAATTCAAGATAAAGAAAAAAATAATCAGAAGTGTGCATAACTTGCCTCTTTTCCTAGTTTTAAAACGCTGGCCGGTTAGCGTTGGCTTTTGCTGCTTCTGATTATTCATAAAAGACACCCTGTGAATGAACAACACACGTTAAAAATAGTACAGCATACCTACCTGATTATTTAATGGAAATGTTCTTGGCTATTTGGAAAGGTTTCAAACAATCTTTCCAAATATAAACTGCAGTTGCTCCTTGTTAGCTTAACTAGAATGCGGATAGTTTGGATCGAGCTATACTGGAAGAAAACAGGCGACATTATTATTATTATTTTTTTTTTTTTTACTTCAGACCACACAAAGGTCGAGAGCTAAATGTGCAACTTTAAAGTTGTGAAATAGTGTTGACTTGCTGCCATTAAGCAGGGTGTGCTCTTTGGACTACGTTTCCCAGAAAACCATCGCTTCCGGTGGGTCACGCTCACCCACTTACGGGAAAGAAATTAAATCAATGCTTAGCTATACTTAAGTCAATGTTTATAATAACAACCATTTGGTGAATATAGATAATCCTCATCCAAACCGTTGGCAAAACCTGGAATTAATATGCTAACCCAGACATCGACTCTCACAGAATACGGCGATCTCTCGCCCCGACTGCGCAGCCTCAGAGGAGGTCGACTCACGGCATTGTTTCCACACGCTTCGCTGTAATAGGGGTTTCGGTAAATAAAACAAACTTTACAGAGTAAGTCCTACAATCTAATGTCACAAAACCACACATGTACGAAACTAAGGACAACCAAGACACTCTTGTCCAATACTAACTTCAACAGGTTCCTCCCCTAAGAAAAAAAGAAATCTAGCTAGCGTCATCCAATTTAACTGGGTTAGCGTACATTACAGTTACATTAACGTTAGCTAGAGACTGAGCAGCCAACTTAACGTTAGCCAAAAATGATAAATCGCCAGGTATTTAAATTGAAAATACTTAACTTTCATTCACAACTCACGATTGACACCAGCTTCCGAGTTAGCCAACAAGCTAGCGGACTGCTTCCGTATTTTCCTGGCCAGCATGCCAACAACTTCTCAAACCGGATCAGCCCAGAACAGAGGCTAGTCACTGTAGCTACCATGCTAGCCGACATTAGGGAGTCAAATCCCGGACACACCAATTGAGCGCCAAGTATTACATTAGGTAACGTTAGTCAGCCAACTAGGCCCATCATTATCCTAGAAAAATCAAGGCAGGCTACCTGGTAACGTTACCTCACGCTAAAAGACCAACGTGAAAAACCCGAAAATATTAATGTTACCTAAATGTGGTAATTCGATTGGGATACTCTATCCATACGTTAGATTACACAGAAGAATCATGAAATGACGATTGACAATGATAACGCCCCGTCTACCAGTACCACGACCGGCTTTTAAAATGCCTCGTTGGCTCGCTAGGCCATAAAGTTAGCCACACATTTCCATTGGGTTGGCTGCGTGGCAGTACAGAACTGCCGCTGGGACTGACACAGCAGCGGAGAAAATTAACTCGGAACAAAAATTAGTCATCTAATGTAAATCACCAAAAGCAAAGTGCGAGAAAAATAACTGGAGACTCACCGAAATTAATTCAGATCAAAAACAGTTGGAGAACCGGGAATGACTGCGACACAATATTAAACCTCTGCTCCAACAAAAAAAAACACCTACAATAAAATATTGCAAAGTGCGGCGGCGCCAGCCTGATAAAATGTGGATCTTTACACTTGCGTGGGGGCATTATGGATCTAAGAAAAACACACTGTTAGATTTTAATTCATAAATCGCAATTGAAAAATGAACACGCACAGTGAGTACAATTATTTAATTCCATTAAACGTTAACATACGCGATTGAAACACTTATAATGTTTTAAAAAATAAACTAATTAAAACCCCCCCCTCCTTTTCTCCATAGTTGCCACGTCCTCAACTGGACCCGTTTGGCTGAGTCCATTGTTCGAGCAGTGTATTGTCGAGTTTTCAATATGCAATTGTATTATGTGTTGTATGTACTTACAACACATATATCAGGTTATCTTAAAATTGTAATTTTGTAACAGTTTTACATTTTTATCGTGCCAGAGTTACTCTCTGGACTTGGAATATACATAGCCATAACTTGGAACCCCCCCTCCGATGGTTCATTCGTGTTCGACACATTCTTACACGGGGTTTTATCGGTGTGAAAATGTTAGAATTAGTGATGGGCAAAACAGTTCACTTCAGTGACACGAATCACTAGAATCAGTTCATTAAAAAGATTCGTTCAAAAGATTCGTTCAAAAGATTCGTTCAGTGCTTGGGCGGAGCTCCGACTGCGTACTGCGTATTGAAGTGAACTGAAACGGCCGAACAGTTCATGCGGAAGTGCTGTCGCTTTGACAAATGCGTTTACAAATCTTGATATTTTAAAAGTTTCCTCGTTGAATATCAATATTGGAGGTGAACGCTGGTTTTCAATGACTTTTAAGTCTTAACTTGCTGGGCCTGATTCTGGCAGTTTGAGCCGCTGATTATCACTCAGGATCACGTCACGTTAACTCACTGTGTCTAGTAGCCTTCAGTGAACGGATCACTCAACTTGCACTGTTCCGTAACAGTTTAAGGATCTGAGACAGTCTCAGCCACTAGTGTTGTGTCGTTCGCGAACGTCCCCCGGGGGATTCGCAGTGAACGAATCACTACACGTTCGCTCGCAGAAGTCCACTCTGCACGCTCGCTGCCTCGCTCGGCGCCCGCCCGCCCGTGAATTTTTTTAATAATTATTATTTTTTTAATGAACTTTATTTCGAACAATTTAGGAAACAAATTAGAGAAAAAAAAAAGAAAAAAAACTTTCTAGTATACAACACGCAAACACGGTACTCATTTCGGCTATACAATACTTAGAACAATACGTCCGAAATGGAATAGGAAGAAGCAAATGCGAATGATTCGTTCAGCACAGCAGAACTAGTTCGCAAGGGACGAATCACGTTCGCTCGCGGCAGTCCCTCCCCCTCCCTGCACGGTGCACGCTCGCTGCTGATCAGATCCGTTCGAGAGCTCAACTGAACTGAGAAATGAACGGATCTTTTCAGTAAGTGATTCAGTTCAGTTCGTTCACCCAAAAGATTCGGTCTTTTGAACGAATCGTTCGCGAACGACACAACACTAGTTAGAATTGGGAAACACTCTTCAGCGCTCACAAGCTTAGATACCTCTGTTTGATAGGAAATGTTAGCAAAAGGAATTTGCTGTCCCTAACCTACGCATGGGGTCGTTTACAGGTCAATATTATGGAGAGTGGAGGTGGAAAGCTGGAAACTGGAAATGTTAGCTGAAAACGTTATTCATTTATTTATTTATTTATTTATTTATTGTCATTGACATGGCGAGTAGCCGTCAACTCAATCCGATTGGCGGGGCATAGGCTACCCGGCATAGCCTACTCCATACTAGCATAGATATAGTTCTGTGAGCATAGCACATAGTTTTTTTCTTCTTCTTATTCTTCTTCTATCTTGTCAAGAAATAAAATAAGAACACACATTAATTGTTGTGCTAATTATTGTGACAAAGGATTACCTATCGCTGGTGTGTTATTACACTCATTAATTGCTAGCTAGGCTACTAGGAATGTTGGTGATTTTAATCTATGCCTTTTCTTTGTGCACTAATTGGAAGTTGCTCTGGATAGGACGGAGCATCAGTTAAATGCTTAAAATGTAAATGTAATTGTTCTGATAGCGTTGGAATTGGAGGTTAAAATCGTTTCAATAAATAGTTTGGCTTAATTTTCAAATATTTTGGAGGTTTTGCATTATAGAATTTGTAGGTATGTAGGCTAACCTACTTGAAATTTAGTTAGCAGTATAAAGGCATTTTCACACCAAGTCAGTTTTTTACAAAGAAAATCACACTTCAATAGGCTATATTTAAACAGACACATTCATATTGATTTCCTCTTGCAAAAAAAAATAAAATAAATCCTATCATAGCCTACTTGGTGTTAGAGGTTTGAGTACTTAACGCAGTTTTTCCCGGGTTGTCCTATATGCAGATTGTATTCCTGCCTCTTGCTCAATGCATGCTGGGATAGGCTCCAACCCCCACCGCCATCCCTGTGACCATGACCAGAAAAAATCAGGTTAGATAATGGATGGATTATTATTGTTGTTTCTGTTGTTCATAGTATCAGTACCCTGCATATATGTAGGACAATGATAAAAAGTGATTCTTATTGTAAAAGGATGGGAACATAATATGCTATGCAAACTAATAATAAGCAAGGTCGCCCCCTAATAATTCAAATCTGCCCCCTCTCCTTTAGCGGGGAAGTGAGGATTAAGTAAAAATGTATTTACTTCCTGAATCCAGCAGTTCCAGCACTCAATGCCCTTGTTAAAATGCCCAGCACTCTGAATACTGAACACAAGCGGTATCGCATGCTGAAACCCCTCTCTTAACCTACATTTAATGGATTTAATTTAATAATTATCATTTAAAATGACAATCATCAATTAAATCGCCAAATTAGGTCAGTCGAACAGTAACCTGGTGGATCAACTAACAAGTCAAAACAAAGTCTAAATCTTAATCTTAATCTTAACGTTTTAAGATTAAATAATTTTAGTACAGGAAAAACCGTCAATTAGAATAATGAATCAGAATCATACACCCATTAATGAATGTAGGCTCACTGCTTATAATTTACAAAAAGGAAGACATTAAACCAGATGTTAAATTTAAATTACCAGTAAAAAGAGATAGACCGATAAACCAGACCTTGCCAGAATTCCAGTTCCATCACAGCAGGTACAAAAGAAAAACCAACTGTTATGACCCTGATGTCGTGAGTTTACACCACCAAGAAAAAACCTCTTCTTCCAGACTCCAGGAAACGCTGCAGCGCCAACTCAAACTCCACGGAACTTCAAAGCTCCAAAGCTCCAAACTTAGTTAGCCACAAAAAAGTTCCCAACTTTGTTAAAACTTTCTCCTTCGGCCTCCCCATAAACACCTTTCTCCTGAAGCATTGAGGATTTGTGCCCTGATTGAGTTATGCCGAGATAAGGTGTGGAAGGAAGGTAAGGTAAGGACAATAATTCAGCTCAGCTACTGAAAACCTCTACAAAAGAGACATTTGCTCCTGCTTTTAACAACAGAAGTTGAATGATTGTAGTAGAATCATTAAATCTGTTGTGTAAACTTCAAATTTGGGCAAAATATAATAGTCCATTTGACAAGCCCAGTGGTAACACCCTGGCCTCCGATTGAAACTGGAGGTGAAAAGGTGAATTACAAACAGGCCGTCCCCGCAACAATTATCTGCGTAGACATATCACGGATTGGCATTCAAACTGAAAATCAAAAATGCCAGATCCCTTGAGTCCTGTCACAGGACTGCCTCTTACATTTGGCGGGTAAGTTTCCTCCCAAATGCATGGTTGAGTTTGTGATCAGAAATCTTGTTGTATATGATTTAAATGTGCCATGAATTGCTAAGACTTCAACTTACTGTGTGTTTGGGAGTTTTTATGGTTTGGACAGGTTTTTAGTCTGAGTGATTCAAAAATGAATGTTTTTAATAATAAATGTAATTAATACTTTTTGTCAGTGTTATTTGAACTATAATGGAGAGTGAAGATTGAGAGACTGGGTTTAGATTTTAACTTACAAAAGCTATTGCAGTCCAAAGTTTGAAAACCGACAGAGGATGGAATTTATGATGCTAGCACCAATATCAAAGTACAGTATCAGACATATTCATCACATGAAGACTAGCTGTATCATTGCTTGTAACACTTGTGTCATTCAGAAGTTGTTTCATGGTTTCTAGATTCAAAACCAAGATTTAGATCCATCACTCTTCTAGATACTCTAGGCATGGATAGGTGGTAGTCATTTACTATTTAAACAGAAGGGATAAAGGAAGACAAATAATTAATGTAACACACACACACACACACACACAAACAAAGTATGAGTTTCTATCCACATATAATGCTCTGACCTGTTGCCAGGGAAACCATGGTTTTCTATGAATCATTATCTGAGTACTGTAGCTTGGATGGTGCCCAGTCTTTTGAATGGTCCAATTTCCTTGTCACCAGATTGTCTAGCTATTTCACTGACAACTGTGGATTTTCCCCCCCTATACCTTAAAACAACTGTAAAATATCACAGCTTCAGGGGAATGCATGAAAGACATGCCACAGGGAAGTCTACGGCGGGCTTTTTAAACTACGGGGCCACATACTTGACCTTCTCCAGCAATGGCTTCTGCATGGCCACAGTGGTTTTGCACACAGCAGTCAGCCGGTTGCTGTTCTACACCTTTTCTCTGTAGACCCGCATTTGTGGAACAGCCCTGATCTGTCACACATCATGCTCTGAATTGGACACGGACACAATTTTAAGGCACTAACCTCCTCCCACGTTAAACATGACATAATAAAAGTTTACATACACCATAGCCAAATCCATTTAAACTCAGTTTTTCACAATTCCTGACATTTAATCCTAGTAAACATTCCCTGTCTTAGGTCAGTTAGGATCACAACTTTATTTTAAGAATGTGAAATAATAAGAATAATAGTAGAGAGAATGATTTATTTCAGCTTTTATTTATTTCATCACATTCCCAGTGGGTCAGAAGTTGCCTTTAAATTGTTTAACTTGGGTCAAATGTTTCGGCTAGCCTTCCACAAGCTTCTCACAATAAGTTGCTGGAATTTTGGCCCATTCCTCCTGACAGAACTGGTGTAACTGAGTCTTTAGGCCTTCTTGCTCGCACACGCTTTTTCAGTTCTGCCCACAAATTTTCGATTGGATTGAGGTCAGGACTTTGTGATGGCCACTCCAATACCTTGACTTTGTTGTCCTTAAGCCATTTTGCCACAACGTTGGAAGTATGCTTTGGGTCATTGTCCATTTGGAAGAGCCATTTGCGACCAAGCTTTAACTTCCTGGCTGATGTTGCTTCAATATATCCACATAATTTTCCTTCCTCATGATGCCATCTATTTTATGAAGTGCACCAGTCCCTCCTGTTGGAAAAATTACTTGTGTCATGCGCAAAGTAGATGTCCTAACTGACTTGCCAACACTATAGTTTGCTAACATGAAATCTGTGGAGTGGTTAAAAATTTGTTTTAATGACTTCAACCTAAGTGTATGTAAACTTCCGACTTCAACTGTAGACCCCCATTTTCATTTGGAGTCTGCTTCTGTTGTCGGTCAGCATAAGGACCAAAGAAATATCAGTGCCAGTAAAGTAGGCCATCATGGGGTGGAAAAACCTGGATAAATCGATCAGAGACATAGTCAAAACATTGGGTGTGTCAACATTGGTGTTGTCGTTAACAAGCAAAAAGGCATTGGTGAGCTCAGCAATAGCAAACAACCTGGTAGACTACAGAAGACAACTGTAGTGGATGATCGAAGAATACTTTCAGTTTTGAAGAAAAACCCTTTTTCATCTGTCGAACAGATCAATAACAATCTCATGCATGTAGGCATAGGTGTCTCAATGACTAACATAAAGAGAAGACTACAACAGCATAACCTCAGTGTGTTCACTGCAAGATGTAAACCACTGGTAGGCCTCGAGAACAGAATGGCCAGGTTAGAGTTTGCAAAAAATGGAGACTGAATGGAGTCAGTCTCTCATGTAGTAACACAGCAGACTATGAGTAACTGGGATGGCTTGTGGAAGGCAGTGGAATGCAGAACACTGGCCTAACTGTATAACCGATCGGGAGAATAATATTCCTGTGGAAAATCATTGTAGACGTGATCTTGGATTCTTCCCGTTTAATTTACAGCCAGGCCAGAGCTGTATGTCACCAGCTGCACAGCTGTGAATGTGGCCTCTCTTGAAGGGCTCTTAGGTCTATTTTTAGCACTTTATGTAACAATCATAACTTAAATGTGTGTACCTAACAGGACCATGAAATTAATTTTACATTTTTCATGGGAAAGGTCAACAAATATTTAAAAGTTAACCACTGGGAAAGTATCTGGCTTAGACTTACCAAGCACATACTAGGTTGCTGGCCTTACAAAACTGATTTACCCATGCTAGGTATGTCCAACTAAATACCTTTCCTGGGTTTTATTGTCTGACCGAACCACAGCTTGTATTAAGCTGTGAATGTTTTTGGCCTTGCAGATCATTGAGAAGAATGCAGACCCTGAGGAAATACTACTCAACTACCTCAGGAAAAAAGGTATTTCCCAATAAACACAAAATCTGCCAGCAGGGTTGGGATGAATTTAATGAATTCAATTCCAGTTAATTCTTTCTCTCTTTAAAGTCAATCAATTGAAATTATTAATCTCAAAATTATTTTCCAATCAAATTCCAGTTAAGTTCCCTTAATTTCCCTTCAATCCCTCAACGCAATCCCCTGAATTCTGAGGCATTTCTGAATTAATAATTATATTTAGTATGATTAAAATTATTGGTAACACTTTATAATAATGTCATAGATCATATAATAATAGATCATTAGTAAGGCATTTGCTCTTTACTTATTACAATTTATAAATCATGAGTTAAAAGTGTTTTGAGACCCATGTTGGTGATAATGCATTTTAAATAAAATTTGATTGATTGATTTACAGACACATACACACACACACACACACACACACACACACATCACTCAACCTGACCATGCTCCTCTTCTAATAATTCAGTTGAAGTGACAGATGGAAATTACCTGTCTGATAAGAGCCCAGAGCAAGTACAGTTAAGGGGCCTAGTACCAGCCTCAGCCTGGGCCAAGCCCCAGCCCCACTCACTGGAAGCAGGAGGATATATAAGATAAATTGTTCACATGTTCTCTCCCAGTTGACCAAAAAGTCTCTGATCTTTACTTAACTCATGTTAATAAATACATTTATAGATGTTTGTGAATGTACGAATAATGATTTATAAATTGTAAGTAAATAATGAACAGAATGCCTTACTAATGATCTCTTACAAGACATTATTATAAAGTGTTACCAAGATATTTAATTAATCTAGTTCTCACTTTTAAAACCCAATTCAGTATCCTAGTATCCAAATTACAATTAAATTGTCTATAGGTTACCTAATTTCCTAATAGTAATCAATAAATTCCCACTTTTTAAGTGGAAAAAGTTTCATTAGAAATGATGGCAAATGCTGCTCAATCTTCTGTTGTTTTTTATTTTCTATTATCTGCAAAAGCGTTATGATATAAAGTACAGATATAAATATGTTTTTTTTCACACATCTGCATATTAGAAATTGTACTATCCAGTTTATTATGGTTCAATCAATCCACATTTTAAAGAAAAATGAAAATGAAAATTGTGTTGATCTCATATTGTTGTGTTCCACTGGAAAAGTAATAAACATTGGCAAAGTTAAGTGCTGTTGAAGTCCCTCACAACAGAGTATTTTGTTTTGCTCCGCCTAGTTACTGTCAGTTATTGAGAATGGCATGATGTAATGTACAGCTGAAAAACAAGGTCGGCCACCATGAATGGGCACATGTTCTTTGTGTACCTTTTAAACGTCTACTTGAAAATGATGAAATATTTTAACACCTTTCCTTTTCTACAGACAGTCATATATAAATATTTGATTGTTTAACTTGGTGACTGGCATATTACTTACTTCAAGTGTTGTTGCCAAAATATACTGCAGGTGTGTAGAGACAGTAATAAATATAAAAAGGCCAACAGACCCAAATTAACTTCTCCTCTTTGTTAGTGCTTGCAAATGCTGTGTGCTTTGGCACTGATGAAGGTCTGATGAGATCTAAATGTCTTTGATTTTTTTCTATTTTATTTTAGGTACCTGGACACTTTTTGTTTCTGTGCTTCTTTAGTTACGTGAAAATAAACTCAAATAAACTAATATTAAATAGTATTTGTTGAAATAATATAGGTAATGGTCAGGTTTATATACATCAAATGATATCAAGGGTCAAAATTACTTAATGGTAATAGTATGACAAACACCAGATAGATAGCAGGGTATTTTTTTAAATGTTTTTTACACCTCTGCTTCACAACATACCTGTAACAGTAAGCAGACTACTGCTGCATTCACATAAAATGAAATGCATGTGTCTAGTGTGGGGCCAGGTTGGCCATCAGGCCACAGAAGTAAAATAAATAAAACTGATTGGCTACAATTAAGGACTGTGAACCTTGGGACTTGTGTAAACATATATCCTTCAGTTACTAGAGATCATAAGACTTTTTATCAGGGCGTGATAAATGACGTTACAGTACATTCAAGCTGGCGGCCTTAGCCCATTCATATAAATGTTGGGAAACCTGTTCCTGTTGGAAATTGATTATTGACATGTTACTATCCACAAATCCCTGCAGGGTTGTGCACTTGGGATGTATTGTGCCAAGAGGTGGTTTGCCTGCTTTCTCACACTGAATAGAAGCAAGAGGCGGGGCTGCTGGGTGGCTCGCCCTGTTAAGGCACTGTTCTAGTGCATGGATGAACCCCACAGTCTGGTTTCTGTTAAGGCACCGTTCTAGTGCATGGATGAGCCCCACAGTCTGGTTTCTGTTAAGGCACCGTTCTAGTGCATGGATGAGCCCCACAATCTGGTTTTTGTTAAGGCACCGTTCTAGTGCATGGATGAACCCCACAGTCTGGTTTCTGTTAAGGCACCGTTCTAGTGCATGGATGAGCCCCACAGTCTGGTTTCTGTTAAGGCACCGTTCTAGTGCATGGATGAGCCCCACAATCTGGTTTTTGTTAAGGCACTGTTCTAGTGCATGGATGAACCCCACAGTCTGGTTTCTGTTAAGGCACCGTTCTAGTGCATGGATGAGCCCCACAGTCTGGTTTCTGTTAAGGCACCGTTCTAGTGCATGGATGAGCCCCACAATCTGGTTTTTGTTAAGGCACTGTTCTAGTGCATGGATGAGCCCCACAGTCTGGTTTTTGTTAAGGCACTGTTCTAGTGCATGGATGAGCCCCACAGTCTGGTTTCTGTTAAGGCACCATTCTAGTGCATGGATGGGCTCCACAATCTGGCATCTGTTAAAGCACTGCTCTAGTGCATGGATGGGTTCCACAGCCTGGCATCTGTTAAAGCACTGCTCTACTGCATGGATGGGCTCCACAATCTGGCATCTGTTAAAGCACTGCTCTAGTGCATGGATGGGCTCCACAGCCTGGCATCTGTTAAAGCACTGCTCTACTGCATGGATGGGCTCCACAGCCTGGCATCTGTTAAAGCACTGCTCTACTGCATGGATGGGCTCCACAGTCTGGCATCTGTTAAAGCACTGCTCTACTGCATGGATGGGCCCCACAGTCTGGCATCTGTTAAAGCACTGCTCTACTGCATGGATGGGCTCCACAGCCTGGCATCTGTTAAAGCACTGCTCTACTGCATGGATGGGCTCCACAGTCTGGCATCTGTTAAAGCACTGCTCTACTGCATGGATGGGCTCCACAGTCTGGCATCTGTTAAAGCACTGCTCTACTGCATGGATGGGCTCCACAGTCTGGCATCTGTTAAAGCACTGCTCTACTGCATGGATGGGCTCCACAGTCTGGCATCTGTTAAAGCACTGCTCTACTGCATGGATGGGCTCCACAGTCTGGCATCTGTTAAAGCACTGCTCTAGTGCATGGATGGGCTCCACAGCCTGGCATCTGTTAAAGCACTGCTCTACTGCATGGATGGGCTCCACAGTCTGGCATCTGTTAAAGCACTGCTCTACTGCATGGATGGGCTCCACAGTCTGGCATCTGTTAAAGCACTGCTCTAGTGCATGGATGGGCTCCACAGCCTGGCATCTGTTAAAGCACTGCTCTACTGCATGGATGGGCTCCACAGCCTGGCATCTGTTAAAGCACTGCTCTACTGCATGGATGGGCTCCACAGCCTGGCATCTGTTAAAGCACTGCTCTAGTGCATGGATGGGCTCCACAGTCTGGCATCTGTTAAAGCACTGCTCTAGTGCATGGATGGGCTCCACAGCCTGGCATCTGTTAAAGCACTGCTCTAGTGCATGGATGGGCTCCACAGCCTGGCATCTGTTAAAGCACTGCTCTAGTGCATGGATGGGCTCCACAGCCTGGCATCTGTTAAAGCACTGCTCTACTGCATGGATGGGCTCCACAGTCTGGCATCTGTTAAAGCACTGCTCTAGTGCATGGATGGGCTCCACAGCCTGGCATCTGTTAAAGCACTGCTCTACTGCATGGATGGGCTCCACAGTCTGGCATCTGTTAAAGCACTGCTCTACTGCATGGATGGGCTCCACAGTCTGGCATCTGTTAAAGCACTGCTCTACTGCATGGATGGGCTCCACAGTCTGGCATCTGTTAAAGCACTGCTCTAGTGCATGGATGGGCTCCACAGTCTGGCATCTGTTAAAGCACTGCTCTAGTGCATGGATGGGCTCCACAGCCTGGCATCTGTTAAAGCACTGCTCTACTGCATGGATGGGCTCCACAGTCTGGCATCTGTTAAAGCACTGCTCTAGTGCATGGATGGGCTCCACAGTCTGGCATCTGTTAAAGCACTGCTCTACTGCATGGATGGGCTCCACAGTCTGGCATCTGTTAATGCACTGCTCTAGTGCATGGATGGGCTCCACAGTCTGGCATCTGTTAAAGCACTGCTCTAGTGCATGGATGGGCTCCACAGTCTGGCATCTGTTAAAGCACTGCTCTACTGCATGGATGGGCTCCACAGTCTGGCATCTGTTAAAGCACTGCTCTACTGCATGGATGGGCTCCACAGTCTGGCATCTGTTAAAGCACTGCTCTACTGCATGGATGGGCTACAGCCTGGCATCTGTTAAAGCACTGCTCTACTGCATGGATGGGCTCCACAGCCTGGCATCTGTTAGAGCACTGCTCTACTGCATGGATGGGCTCCACAGTCTGGCATCTGTTAAAGCACTGCTCTTCTGCATGGATGGGCTCCACAGTCTGGCATCTGTTAAAGCACTGCTCTACTGCATGGATGGGCTCCACAGTCTGGCATCTGTTAAAGCACTGCTCTACTGCATGGATGGGCTCCACAGTCTGGCATCTGTTAAAGCACTGCTCTACTGCATGGATGGGCTCCACAGTCTGGCATCTGTTAAAGCACTGCTCTACTGCATGGATGGGCTCCACAGTCTGGCATCTGTTAAAGCACTGCTCTACTGCATGGATGGGCTCCACAGTCTGGCATCTGTTAAAGCACTGCTCTAGTGCATGGATGGGCTCCACAGTCTGGCATCTGTTAAAGCACTGCTCTACTGCATGGATGGGCTCCACAGCCTGGCATCTGTTAAAGCACTGCTCTACTGCATGGATGGGCTCCACAGTCTGGCATCTGTTAAAGCACTGCTCTAGTGCATGGATGGGCTCCACAGTCTGGCATCTGTTAAAGCACTGCTCTACTGCATGGATGGGCTCCACAGCCTGGCATCTGTTAAAGCACTGCTCTACTGCATGGATGGGCTCCACAGCCTGGCATCTGTTAAAGCACTGCTCTACTGCATGGATGGGCTCCACAGTCTGGCATCTGTTAAAGCACTGCTCTAGTGCATGGATGGGCTCCACAGCCTGGCATCTGTTAAAGCACTGCTCTACTGCATGGATGGGCTCCACAGTCTGGCATCTGTTAAAGCACTGCTCTACTGCATGGATGGGCTCCACAGTCTGGCATCTGTTAAAGCACTGCTCTACTGCATGGATGGGCTCCACAGTCTGGCATCTGTTAAAGCACTGCTCTACTGCATGGATGGGCCCCATCGGTTAGTATTAAATCTGAGCCATGCCAGTGGTGACTGTGGCGGGCAGCCCTGCAGGGCAACACACAATTGGCTCGTGATTCACCCAGGGAGGGGAAGGGAGGGTTTGACTTGGCCATCTGTGCGAGCCCGACTTGCAACTGCTGCGCAATAACAAGCAGATGCTGACATCACTTGCTTCGGAGGAGTGCATGTGCTTGTCTGCACTCTCCCGAAATGGTAGCAGCAATGAGGTTGGTAAATTAGCTCAGATTAATATCTTTAGGCATTCCACATTGGGAGAAAAGGGGGAAAATCACTTAATTTAAATAATTTGTGATTCTGACCATGTTCATGTTTGCAGTGCGCCTCAGTGGTACTAAGTACGGCTGTGGAAGTGCTGGTTGTGGAGCCTGCACTGTGATGGTGTCCCGGTATGACCCGATCCAGCACACGGTTCTGTATCCTCTTTCTGTTGGACAGTGGTCTTTGAGAGTTGAATGTCCTGAAACTTAATTTGAGAGGGAGCACAGTGGTTATATTCTTTCAGAACTCTTTAACTTATTAAAATTAGCATTACTCATATTATTAGTTGTTATTATTCCTCTCCGGTGTAATTATCTTTGGCGTATACTTAGTAAGAGAGAGACAGAGAGAGAGACCACAGCTGGTGGTGAAGGGACCACAGCTGAGAAAGTGCTGAGGAGGCTGACGTATGTCGTATTTTTTTCCTGATTTGATTTCAGTCCCCACCACTGAAAATGGCTGCTGTAAGTTTAAAGTTAAACATTTTCTATGTGTGAAACATCCACCGTGAAAGGTGTGGTTGAAAACTGGGAACAGAGACAGGGACGCACTGTGCTTCCTTAACCGCAAGCCCAAGGCACCGTAAACGCCTGCCTCCTGCCCATCTGCTCCCTGCACGGGGCAGCTGTGGTGACGGTGGAGGGGATCGGCAGCACCAAAACGAAGCTGCATCCTGTACAGGTGAGGTGGGGTAAGGCGGGGGTGGCGCCTTAACCCACCCGCCTCTCTTCAGCGAGGACTGAAGCTTGTGTGTCTGTGCAGGAGCGCATAGCAAAGGCCCACGGGTCTCAGTGTGGGTTCTGCACCCCAGGGATGGTGATGTCCATGTACGCCCTGCTGAGGAACAAGCCTCAGCCCACCATGGAGGATATCCGGGAGGCACTGGGGGGTACGTGTCACCTTCCATATGTGGATATGAGCCAAAATTATATTTTGTTTATGTATACTTCAATATTGGTGATTTTCTTCAGACAATGCCCTTAAGACATCCTAGACAATTAGGGAATTGTAAGGAGGGTCGCGACCATGAGGGGATCTACTCCAACCCTGCCTGCATTCCATCGAGGCCTGAAGACACACCTCTTCAGACTCCACCTTGACTGATATCCTCACCTAGGAATATCAGCTCCCTGTTCCCTGTGTTTTCCTGTCTGTTATTATAGTTTATAATAGTATTTGGAATGCTTTATCATAGTATAGTTTATAATAGTATTTGGAATGGTTTATAATAGCATAGTTTATAATAGTATTTTGAATGGTTTATAATAGTATAGTTTATAATAGTATTTGGAATGGAAGTGTGGTGTTGCTGATTTGCCCACAGCTTACTGTGAACTACAGTCAACGTTCATTGCTAGGGATAGCTGCTACATTATGCAAAGGATGTGCTTTGCCTTGTCTGTTCTGTAATGATGATGATGTCTCTGTACGCACTTACTGTACATCGCTTTGGATAAAAGCGTCTGCTAAATAAATGTAATGTAATGTAATGGGATCAGAAAGTTACCCACAGAACGTAGATAACCAATAGATAGGTTAGGAAGTCCGAGAACGGAGCAGAGAAAATAAACAAAAGGAGAGAAAAACCTCCTGGCCAAACAAAAGTCAACCCCAAAAGAGGGCAAAATAGACTTGCAGACTCGAGCAGTAAAGCAAAAGAAAAGAAAAGGCCTCAAGCTCAATAAAAGAATGAGCAATAATAGGCAAGGAACAGAACGTGCAAACGAGAAAACAAACTCCTAATAAGGATAATCTAAACACGCACCTAAAGGCAAGTCCCGTGTTACTTTTTAGCAAAAGCTTAAAAGCAAAGAGGTCGCCTGAACCTATACCTGTTACCGGCTTAAGTGGCAAAGTAAGACACAAAAGCGCCGGAACCAGAAAGCGCAGCGCTTATATAGCCAGCTGAACACCTGAACAGGTGAGATAAATAAGTCCTGGGCGACGGAAAAACACGGCATGGAGAAACCTCTGCAGAGAAGGAACGGTGACCTGGAAAACCATGACAGAAATATGTGTAAAAAAATATTATATATTTGGAGATTTTATCATTTTTTAAATATTTACCTAAAACAACACCTTAACACAAATGGCAGGAAAATGCTAGCATGATAGGAAGGTTAAATGTGAGCAAGCAGTATAACAGAGAAGGATGATTAACACTCTTAGAGTCAGTAACAGGGTAGAAGGAAGTGCTACAATCAGCTGCACTGTTAAAACAATTAATTATCTCGACACAGTCACCTAATTTGGCAACATATCTAAAATTAATTGTGCAAGTGCTCAGATTGTGTAAAGAAAGTGCTTGAAAAAGGGTTCGGGTTCAAGTATGCCCAGCTGAATATACAGATCCTTTTATTAGTTATTTTTTTTCCATAATTCCATTCAAAAAGTGAAACTTTCATAGATTATAGATTCATTACACACAAAGTGAAATACTTCTAGCCTTTATTTGTTTCATTTTTCATAATTTTGGCTTACAGCTCCAGAAAACCTCCAAAACAGTATTTCAAGAAATTAGAATATGTGTGTCGAAAATCAGCATTTACTTCAGTTATTTCAGAGAATGAATGTTTTAGACTGACTGTCACACTCTGTACGTGGTGGATTTTGAAGCACTGACTCCAGCCTCAGTCCACTCCCTCTGCATCTCCGCCAAATTTTGGAATCGTCTTTGCTTGACAATCCGCTGAAGCCTACGGTCATCTCTTTTGCTTGTGCACCTTCTCCTGCCACATTTTTCCCTTCCACTAAACTTTCTATTGATATGCTTGGACACTGCACTCTGTGAACAGCCAGCCTCCTTAGCGATGACCTTTTGTGCCTTACCCATCTTCTGGAGGGTGTCAATGATGGTCTTCTGGCCAATTGTTAAGTCTGCAGTCTTCCCCATACTGAACCAAACTGAGATACCTGTCCAATTTAACGACACACCTGTAGAAAAACTTTGTAGGTTTTTTGTGTAAATTAGATGATTAGAGTGTGACACTCAGTCTAAAACATTCATTCTCTGAAATAACTGAAGTAAATGCTGATTTTCGACACACTATTCTAATTTCTTGAAATACTGTTTTGGGGGTTTTCTGGAGCTGTAAGCCAAAATTATGAAAAATGAAACAAATAAAGGCTAGAAATATTTCACTTTGTGTGTAATGAATCTATAATCTATAATCTTTTTGAATGGAATTATGGAAAAAAAAAAAACTTTTCCATGATATTCAAATTTTTTGGAAAGGATCTGTAATAGCATGATGTGCCCGGAGAGCTTTTATGGAGCTCAATAACTGACAAAAGTATTTGAATTTGAATTTAGTATATTTGAATTATATACATGTGACTTTTCATAAACTTGAATTTTTTTGAAATACAATAAACAATAAACTTGAAATACAAAGCTCTCTAATTCAAAGTTCTAAAATTCAGATTGAATGTTAACTAGGCCAAAGGTGAAGCATCCGGGCTTCCCAGGAAAAGTAGAAGCGTTCGGAACTGTCGAACTCGCATTTAGCCAATCACAGAGCTGCTAGACTTCAGATAGCGGCGGCAAGTGCAGCAACGCTGTTATTCACGCCGTGGTGCAGATGACGAGCCGCAACGTTAAAGAGGTAATTATATAGTTATATAGCCTACGTTAGTTATATACAGGGTTGATAAACACTCAAAGCGCTGTATTGCTACTAGTGTGATATATTTTGCGTTAGCTAAAGATCGGATGTAGCTACCTGCCTGCGGAAAACATTTTACAATTCGACCACTGTAGCTAACCATTGACAGCAAGCAAACATAGCCTAAGGCTGGTGTAGGTAGAGAACATTAGCTAACGCAAAATAGTCACACTAGTAGAATACAGCGTTTTGAGTGTTTATCAACCCTGTATATAGCCAACTAACGTATATAACTATATACTTACCTGGTCCGTGTAACGTTTTTCAATTTGATTACCTGATCCATAGGCTATCTCAAATTGATTCGCCAAGGTAACTAATGTGCCTGGCTTAGCAACCCACTGGATTTGCAACTGACTTGGCTGGTCACTGGCATTCCTAGGCTGGTCACTCACGTACAAACACAATAAAAAACAAACACCAACCAACTCAAAAAACATTTGTCTAAAAATGGCAAATGTAATCATAGTAAATAAACCATAGGCTATGCGAGTAACTGTGCAGATGTCAGTCAACAGCAACACTAACAGCATCAGTGTTTAGCCCAAATGTATCGAGGCTAGCCTACAGCAGTAGATGAATTGGATAAATCTGAAAACTAATCCAATGACACAATGTCTAAAAGGCTACTGCATACATTCTCAGCACTGAATAGTAGGATTGTTCCTGTCCAAAAGTTAAATAGTTCTGCCCCATGTTGGATTCCGACCGAGATCGCAGGGTATAGCCTAAGCAGGAATTCCACTAGGCTATCTAGATATCATAAAGTTTAATGCTCGATCGGTTTTGCTTCATCATTCAAATATTTAAACAGATTTTTAACGTGGCAATAAAACCAGTGGACTGTAATTAATCAATTAGGAGCTATGGTTTTTATTTTTAATGGGGTAAAATGACATGTAGGTAGGCTAAATATTTTACTTTGACAAGCCAGTTGTGGATCTCTTATCCACGGTGGCCCCCTAGTGGTAGTCGTCGACATCCCAATTACAGTAGGCCTATTCATATTTCTCTGAAATTATAAATTACAGGTTAAACCCCAAAAGTTCTGTAACCTTCATCTTGGCACAGCCACAGACAATAAAATGCATAAAACTCACCGTTTCTAGTCTACATCAAAAATCATTTTCCCATATAGGAACAATAATAGGCTAGGCCTACCTGATATTATTGAAAAGTTGTAGGCTATAAACAAACTTTTCGGTTCGCCAATGTCCAATGAAGTTGACATTTCCACAGTGACCACCTATCGCACGTGTGGCTGTAATAGCCTACATTGCTGTGGATGTAAAAACATAGCCTACCTTTTAACGTAGGCCTTTTCAAATGCTATAGAGCCTATAGCCTACGCACAATAGGCTACATATTTTTA
This sequence comes from Synaphobranchus kaupii, assembly GCA_029718625.1. Lineage (NCBI taxonomy): Eukaryota > Metazoa > Chordata > Actinopteri > Anguilliformes > Synaphobranchidae > Synaphobranchus > Synaphobranchus kaupii. The sequence continues at coordinate 13,668,964 of CM056383.1, read as the reverse complement.
TGCCTAGGCTACATATAGGCTTATTGTGACAAATTTATTCTGCTGCAAATGTCTGATGGTAGGCTATATATATAATTACCTCGTTAACGTTACGGCTCGTCATCTGCACAACGGTGTGAATAACAGCGTTGCTGCACTTGCCGCCGCTAGCTGAAGTCTAGCAGCTCTGTGATTGGCTAAATGCGAGTTCGACAGTTCTGAACGCTTCTACTTTTCCTGGGAAGCCCGGATGCTTCACCTTTGGCCTAGTTAACATTCAATCTGAATTTTAGAACTTTGAATTAGAGAGGTTTGTATTTATGGATCTGAATTTTTAAAACCTGAATTTCAGAAATGTGAATCAGAGATTTGTATTTATGGATCTGAATTTTTAAAATCTGAATTTCAGAAATCTGAATCCGAGAGATTTGTATTTATGGATCTGAATTTTTAAAACCTGAATTTCAGAAATGTGAATCAGAGATTTGTATTTATGGATCTGAATTTTTAAAACCTGAATTTCAGAAATGTTAATCAGAGATTTGTATTTATGGATCTGAATTTTTTAAATCTGAATTTCAGAAATGTGAATCAGAGATTTGTATTTATGGATCTGAATTTTTTAAACCTGAATTTCAGAAATGTGAATCAGAGATTTGTATTTATGGATCTGAATTTTTAAAATCTGAATTTCAATCTTTGTTTAAATGCAAATTTATGGAATACAGCACAAAAAAATTCAAGTTTATGAAAAGTTCATATTTCAAAAAAAAAGTTCAAATTCAAATACTTTTGTCAGTTATTGAGCTCCATAAGCTTTCATTACTCCACACACAAAAACATATGACTTCACACTTCTTAAGGTTCAAACAAACAAACTAACAAACAAACATAGGATAATTACTATAATAAAATATCTGGACCTGTACTGGATATCATATTATGGAAATTATCCTACACCCTTTTTAATGTTTGCTTGTTTTAGCCTTAAGAAGTGTGAACTGATATGTTTTCATGTGTGGAGAGCTATCATTCCTCCACACACAAAACCATATCACTTCACACTTCTTAAGGCTCAAACAAACAAACAAACATTTAGGATAATTACCATATTATGATATCCAGTACAGGTCCAGAAATTATATTATGGTAATTATCCTATACCCTTTTTAATGTTTCTTTGTTTGCTTGAGCCTTAAAAAGTGTGAAGTGATATGTTTTTGTCTGTGGAGAGCTTTCATTCCTCTGCACACAAGAACATATCATTTCACACTTAAATTACCATAATATGATGTCCAGTACAGGTCCAGATATTATATGATCCTTCTAAATGGTTTAAAACACCCTTTAGCCATGCTGTCAGTAGTTTCCATTTCAGTATTATTGGAGTCATTTCCTGTACTCTGAAATGATGTGAACTTCACTGTCAGTCTGGGAAGGGTGCCCAAATATGTGCATCTGCAGTAAAATGGACACTGTTTTTGTGGGAACTCCCGTCTCCTCCTCTTTTTCCCCAAGGGAACCTTTGCCGATGCACAGGCTACTGGCACATTGTTGATGGATTCAAGACATTCTGTGCTGTAAGTGATCTTAAACTTTCTTGTATAATACTGATGCAAACCACATGTCTCTTTTATGTTTGTATGTAACTTAGGTACAGTATTTTGGTGTAAAAAAAAACCCACCCCGAATGTTCCTCACACAGGCCTCAGAGTGCTGCCAGAATGGGCAGGGAAGAAACAACGGCTGTGTGGAGAATGGTTCCACACATCAGGATGAGGAAACTGACGTGAGTTGGTCTTCTTCAAATGTCTCGAGCTGCAAAGCGTAAATATGAGGAGTGAAAGTTGACTTTTTGTGCTACAGCATGGGTCTTTTGCATTGTTCTGTCATTTCCCCTCACTTAATAGAAATGTCCTGTGAGGTCCTTTGGTACTGTACTGTAATCAGACATGTCGTACCCCTGGTAGATATCAGACACGTTGTTCAGAATGGATGATGTCTTGCCACTTGACCCCTCCCAGGACCTCATCTCTCCTCCAGAGCTGAGGGTGAGTGATATTACGGAAGAGTTTTCTGAATGTCAGAGTTAATTAATGTGCACTTATGTTGCTCAAAACAGGGCTAAGCATCATGATATTATTATTAAAAGATTCAGGGTTTTAGCATCTTTGTAATGAGTCCAAACATGGGTATTCTAGCAGGTAATTGTTATCCACTCAGTTATTGAATACTTCCTCAAAAACGGACGTTTGCTCTTGCTTTTAACAACAGAAGTTGAATGATTTTCGTACAATCTGTGAAGTTGTGTAATCTTTACATTTGGGCAAAATATTACTTCCATGTGATAAGACCAGTGGTAACACCCTGGTCTCTGCTTGAATCTGGAGCTGGCCAAAAAGATAAATCACAAATTGGCAGGCCTAACAACCATTACGTACATCAACATTAACCCTTTCATGCATGGAGTCCACTACAGTGGACAGGCTTTTCAAAGTCCATTTTAACATAGTCAAAAACATTTGTGATCTCCAAAAAATATCAGAGCAGATTCCTTGCACCTTTGCCTAAATTTTGATATGCTCCATCTTGTTACATTTTATTGGCCTTTCTAGTTTTGATACAGTGTAGGTCAAAATGGCAGGTGGAGGTGGAAACATACAAACTCCCTCTGGTGTAGCTGTGAAAACCTTCTATTCCTAGAGAACAGAGCGTGTTAAAAAAATGTATTCTTATTAGGGAAGATGCTGTTAAGGTTCCGGATAGGGACTGGACTCAAATGCACGACTCAGAGACAGAAATACAATAATGCTCGCTGGGAGCGTTTATTACTTCGCGGGAAAAAAAAGTTTACTTTTCGAGGAAAAGGGGAAAACACGGAGCACAAACAGAGATGGGGACTGAGAGGGAACAGAGAGTGTAACAGATGCAAGGAGCAGAATTAGTTATATTTGTAACAAAAAATGACCGTAGTTCTTGTATTGTATACGAAAAACCTTCTGTCCGCTGAAGTGGACATCATGCATTAAGAGTTGTAATCTAAATGTGTGGTCTGTTTTAAAGGGGCCATTTGGGGCACATTTCTGTGACCTATGCGGGTGAAACACATGCGGAGTTTGATGTGAAAAAAATATTGCTCTGTTTTGTAATAATTCATGCATGAAAGGGTTAAGACTTTCAATTGATTGTAACAGATTGGCATTCAAAATTAAAATGGAAAAGGAGTCCATGTGGCCATGTAGTATTCCCTGGCCACACTAGGCCCTGATACCATAAATATCTTTGTGTTCTAATGTTTCTCTTCAACAGGAGACAAGACACCCTGGCCACTCTAAGATTTATATCCATAGATAAGCTGCACCTCAGCATGATTTTATTGTCTCTTTTGTGCCTGTGAAGTGAAAATGGAAAGGCAGATCCTAGGTCAGGTCAAGCAGAGCAGGTCTCTTGATAACTAAGTACTATTGAATGGACAATGAGCAAGTTTGCCATATCAAATTATTCTTTCTCTATTGGAGGCCATAATCTAAAAGCTATATACCCAACATTAGCTGTGTCTTGGTGACAGAGTCAAAAATGTTAAAGATACCCCCTCCCCAAGCATTGAGAGAACCCTGCTTATCTCTCTTCGCCAGCTTATGGCACAGAAGGAAGATGGCGGTCGCCTGTGTTTCCAAAGCAACAGGGTCACCTGGATCTCACCCAGGGACCTTTTCGGACCTATCGTAGCTCAAAGCAGCACACCGAGATGCAGCACACCCTGGTGGTGGGAAACACAACTTTGGGTGGGTGAACAGTCCATAAAGTTAGTCCCAGCAGGTTTGGAAACACAACTGTCTCAGTCAATTGACTGCCGTATTGACATTTGACACCCAAATTTGGAACCCTCACTTGCAGATTAATACAGTAAAAGTTCAATCTATAATGTGATTGCATAACTCAATTGCAATGGAGTTTCTAGAGTATTCTTAATTCTGCCAATTCTCAGTCCTGGCAAAATTCCCAATTTACCTTCTCAATCTGGCCACCTAATCAGCCCCCAGTTTAATTCCCTCAATAATGTACTCCCTGTCCATCTAAGCTAATGTGTGGGGGCGTTATGTGAAGCCAAGTGACTTTATGAGATGAAAAAGCACCATATAAATGCAATACATTATTATTACAGCACATATATTCATGTCTATAGGGTATGGTATGCTGTGAAGGGTATTGCGAGAAGTGCTTTGTAAAATTCAGTATATAAATAAATTTAGATTTGATATCATGTCTGTACCCAAGGGCCCAACATGATGCTGAAGGGTGCCTATCACCCAGTTGTCATTTCTCCTGGACAGGTTTTGGAGCTGCAGGCACTTAAGAGAGGAAAGAACGGTAAGGATCATGTTTCATGTTATTTATATCATTACATACAGAGGGATCCAGACTGGATATTCAAAACTCAAGTGTTGCTTTACCTAACCGTTGTCATAAACAGTTCAGGACTGTCTCATTAAAGCCAACGATTTTACGTTTAATAACAGGGCAGTGTTTCTTCTACTTAGCCCAGTAAAGTTATTGTTTGAGAAATAAATAAATAGGCCTCGATTGATTCAGTAAATATCCAGCTGTATAAATGGATTGAATGTAGAAAGCTACTTTGTGTGAGCTACTGAAGATGAGAATCTGTTTAGCGAAAGGATAATATAATATATAATTATATAATAAAAATATATAATAAAATAATAAAATAATGAACATTATGTGCTGGCAACAACTCATCTGTGCCTGCCTGGAGCGTTTCCCGGTTCAGTCTGCGAGTGACGTTGGATTGTACATTGCTTTGTTGACAGAGTTTTTATGCTGGCGTCATCCCCCCATTTAGTGCTGCTGTGGCTTGTCCAGGGTGTGTAGGTGGAATGTGTTTGACGCAGACTTCAGCCTGCATATTAAATGCATGTTACACAATGTGTCTCTCTCTCTCTCTCTCCTTCTCTGATTACACGAGCTAAAATTGTGTCAGGCATTTCAGCATTGCTGAGGGCCTGAACTCTACCACAAACACGAACGGTCTGACATTACGTTGTGCACCACTGTTGAGGTTAACCTTTGTATCAGACTTGTTAATGTGTGAACCGACTTGGGTTTTAGATTTTTTGCACATGTTTGAACATGTATTGGCTTATATAGCATCACACGTTCACATCCTAATGTTAAACGTATATTTTATACCTGAGGTGAATTGTGGTTGGCATCCAACGAATGTGGCCAATGACAGCGAACCCAAATTCTGTGACGGCGTCCCGCCCTGTGACCTCAGTGTCCCCCGATGTGTTGTTGGGTTGACCATGGGTGCGGTGTGCACACTTTCCACTGTGAAGGATGAGCTAGAGAAGGCTGTGCAGGAACTGGATCAGGAGAAGAGTAAAACATACCAGGCCCTGCGGCAGACCCTTCACTGTCTGGCCGGGAAGCAGACTCGCAACATGGCTGTGAGTCACTATCAAACTACCATGTCCTGTTTCACTGCTGAAAGAGAACCAACAGCCTGAGTGGGGGAACCGTATGAGGTGGTTCGGTGGGTGCGTCATAGCGGTAAAGGAAATTAGTACTGACCAGAGTGTTACATTATGGGGGACTGCTCTAGGAAGGTACTTAACCTGACTTGATTCAGTCAATATTCAGCTGTACACAGGGATAGCAAGCTAAACATAGGCTATGTAGGTTACTGTGGATAAAAAGAATTTACTGAATAAATAGGGGGAAGCAAATCACAGCGATTCTGGTTGACAACATGCATTGCCTAATGATTTCAAAATATAGGACAATGTAAACAATTTTTACAGTCAGTTGTCCTAGGGGAAAAAGGGTCAAATCTCTCACTAAGAAAGGATCAATCCGTTAAAGAGACTGGGCCATTCTGATCTCCACTTAAGAAATCTGATTCCTACTGTTACATCCGCTGTTTCCCTCCAGTCCACCACCCTTTCGTTTCCTTCGTTTTCCCATTCCTTTTGTTTCATGTTGTGTAATTTCAGTTTGCCCTGTTCGTCTCGTTTCTCTGTTCGTTGCAGGCTGGGCGTGGTCCCGGTTTAGTTCCTTGTTTTCGCCCCTTATTAGTTAGCCTATCACTCTCCCTCTCGCACACATTCCTCACTCCCTTTCATTATTCAATTAGCCTTCTCACCTGTTCCCCTCTCTATTTAAGTTCCCCTGTTTCACAGCCTCTTCGCCAGTTCGTTTTCTCAGCTCCGTTTTGAGAATTTCCCCGGGCATTCTGTTGTTACTCTGCTTGCCTTAACTTGTTTGTTTTGTTCCTTGTTCCAGCCCGCCCAGCCTGCCTCCTCTGTTGCCCGCTCCAGCCCAGTTTCCTGTCCTGCCCCGCTTTAGTTCGCCAACCCCACTTCCAGCCTTTCACCTTTAGTTTTCCCTGTTCGTTTGCTTGCTACCTTCCTTGCCTTGCTCAATAAATACACTCCCTGGTGGAGTTTTCATCAAGTCTGTCTCAGAGTCTTGCATTTTGGTCCAGTCCAGTACTCAGCCATAACACCTACAGCTAAACGGGTCCTTACTTAGTGACCATTGTGTGGAGCACTGGACATGCAATGGTTGAAAAATGAATCAGGGTGGGAGAAGACCTCATGAAATAATCATAATAACCCTATTAGTGTCATAAGTTATTGATACCTCTAACGCTGTCTTTATCAGACCATCAGAGGCAACACCCTAAGCGCAAACCCCAAGTATGATCACAACTGCATCCTGGCCGCAGCAGGCTGTAGTGTACATGGTCATTTCTAAAGGTATCAGCCTCATTATCAAACACACATATCTTGATTCCAGCTTAGCTGGGGATAGCGAGTCATTTAATTCCTTACATTAGCTCTATTGGTTTATCCCACAGGCAGTGTAATTGTTCACATTTTAATAACTTCTCACAGCTGCTAATTAAACTTTTGTTGCAATTAAGAAATCTTGCAGATGGCCATTTGCCCTCTTTGCAGTGTTCTGGATTTCGCTGTTGTTTTAACTTGAGTCTTTCAAGTTGACAGCATTCCATAGCTGTTCGCCTTGCCAGGAACTTTTCTGAACAGGGATGGTGTCTACTGTTCTCCTTTTCCAGATGGGTCAAGGGAAATCCCTCTGAATGAGGAACTCTTTACAGGCTTTGGGAAGACATCTCTCAGGCCGGATGAAGTCCTTTTTTCTGTGCACATCCCTCACTCCAGTCCAGTAAGACAAACAACATTTTAACCTTCCAGACATAGGCCAGGTTGTACAGTGTACCGCCATCACATGTTGTACTTTTCCCAGAATCCTCTTCTCACTATTCATCCCATCAGGCCAACATTATATTATATGGTGTACCAGAGCGCACAGTCTTTTTTAACTACCTTTCTCCTGTCATCATAAGCTTGAACAGGATGCCTTGTAATTACCCCAAATCCCAAAAGAGGAAACCATTACTCCAACTGTGACTAATCATTTTAAACAGTGATACTATCAAAAAACCCTGGGGATGTTCACTAGGATAATTGTTCAGTACTTTACTTATCCATTTCCATATGTATAGAGGATTTCAGAGATGTGAGTGCATGAACATCCACTATAGAATGTGATGTCACCCCTGGAGAAGCAATACGACTGTACGATTAGTTTCCTTTCTCCACACCTTGGTCTTTAGCTCACAGGCTAACTGTATTTCTTGTTGAGCAGAGTGGCTGGCAAGGGCAGCGATTCGAAGCCCACAGTAGACCTACCCCTGTTATGTACATCTTTTAGGAGCTTGAAATCAGTAAAAGTCTGAAGTCTAAACTTAAAACGTGAAAGAAAATGCTTTATAAACACTTGATATTTCTAGCCAAGGACAACTTTCCCTTGCTTTTAATTTCTTGTAGATAAACCATGGATTATTTTTGAAAGGCATTCAACAACATCTTTCTTTTCTTTTATGTTCCTGCAGTGGGAGTTCATTTCTGCCTTCCCTCAGGCACAGCGGAGGGAGTTTGCCTTCTCCATCGTCAATGCAGGGATGAAGGTGGTCTTCGCTGAAGACACAGACGTGGTGCAGTCTCTGAACATCTACTATGGGGGTGTGGGCCCCACGCTGGTCAAAGCTGGACACACGTGTGAGGAGCTTGCCGGTCGGTATTGGCCTGAAAAACGCTCTCCATGAACATTGCTTCATAAAACTTATTGCTTTCCAACCAGGTCCTGCTCCACACATGTCACTTCATAAACTATGCCGCATTCTAATCCATGCATTTGCCAAATATTGTCCACATGCATGAATTCATAAGCTTTGCTGCATTCTACCCATTGCCTGTTGGCTCAGTGGCAGAGAGATTGTTGCAGCTAGACTTTTGGAAGGGTGGAAGGCCTCAGATACTCTCTGCATGCTTTAAATGCACTGAATTGCAGTGGAAGGATGAAGTCAGTAGATCTCCAGGGACAATTTCCTCCTGCTTTCAAAACACTGGATTTTATTTCCATTCCAGCATCTGATTGATTGATTTGAATTTGAGAACGAGAGTAAGTAACCTCGACAGGAAATGTTTGCAAGTGATATTTTGACCTGATGTTGGATATAAGAGAACATCTGGTTTTTAGCATGGAGCTTCGATTAGAGCACAGGTTCCGGGAACCAAAAAAAATCTCAGGGAAAGTGTGATTGCTTTACATCTGAAGAAGACACAATACAATTGTCATGCAAATTATTCAGAGTTTTACATGCGGGTCATTAGCATATCTGAAAGTCATGGAATATACTTCATAAGGCACACTGTAACTGTGATTACCATAAGTTGCATTTTATTTAAATGCGGCAGCTAAAGTTGCTATGTCTCACTTGAGAAGGGGGCTTACATTTTGACATCGCTACCTTAGTGGGGAAGAAATTTAATAAAACAACATTTTATGTGGTATCCATAAATGATTGAATGATGTTGTTTATTATGAAATGTGTGTCCTGCTGCGCATCCATTAGTTAAAACAGGTGTGCAGATGAGGATATGTATTAAACACACATTACTTTGCTGGTTATCCCAGAGTTAACGGAAGTGAGTAGGTTTAGGGTGTTAAGCACAAGTGTTTTTGGTCCCTTAGGTCCTGGGACGAGGAGCTGCTCGGGGAGGCGTGCCGGTTGCTAGGAGATGAGGTGACGCTGTCACCTTCGGCCCACGGCGGAAAGGTTGAATTCTGGAAGACACTGACACTCAGCTTCCTCTTCAAGTTCTACCTGCAGATGCTGCAGGAGTTGCGACAGAAGGTACGGCCCACAATGCATCATTCTATGCCCATATAGCCTCACTTCCTGCCCACAATGCATCATTCTATGCACATAATAGCCTCACTTCCTGCCCACAATACAACACTCTCCACACATATCTCCTCACTTCCTACCCTTGATGCAAGATTTTCCAAATACATCACTTCATAAGCTTTGCTGCATTATAATCCTGACATGCTACAACTCTCCACACACATCACTTCATAAGCTTGTCTTCTTTCAAACTATTGCTTGTTGAGATTGCTAACATTATCTCCACCTATAGCTCCTAAATAGAATTAAAATAACTTATAGATTAATCATTAAAATTTTTATTGTGGCTTGAGTTTCATTTAAAACAGTCAGTAAGTGTTAAAAATTAGTATTTCATTGTCTGTATAGTCATAAATCAAGCCAATGGTCCTTGGACCGTGTTACATAAATGCTTGGTGAATTCAAACCACGTACTTCCAAGGTTTAATTTCTTCATAGCAACACCCCGGGTGCTTTTTAACATTGACTTGACTTGTGACTGGGCTTACCCCAGAGAGAGGAGCGCTGCAAGAGCTCACGGTGAATGACGGCGACGCAAGCGCTTGTGCCGCTTACCGTCGATGTCATTCAGGTGACCGCACCTCTGCTGTCATCCTGCAGGGTGTTGGCATCAGCGATCTGCCCCTGGAGTACCTGAGCGCCCTCAAGCCTTTCAAGAACGAAGTGTCACAGGGACAGCAGTCCTACCAGGTGCGTTGACCCGAAAGACAATTTCATTAATATCATTTTCTCAACAAAAAAAAAAAATTTGTACACTGAAGTTGAAGGTCGTATAATTTAAGCCCCCCCCCCCCCCCCCCCCCCACCACCAAAAAAAAAGGTAACCCATCATGTTATGTCCACCTCCCCAGCTAGTATCATAAGACCAATCCACCGATAACCCTGTGGGGCGTCCCGAAGTGCACCAGGCTTTCTTTGAGCAGGCCACTGGGGAGGCCAAATACTACAACGACATGCCCACCTTCCAGGAGGAGCTCTTTTTGGTTATGGTGACCAGCTCCAGAGCGCATGCTAATGTAACAGGTAGGGTACTAGGACCCAGTGGGAACTGTCAGTCAGCCAGAGTGTTATTTTAAGCGTGAGCTGTAGGGACCTTGCATTGTGCTGGTTCTCGCGAGAAGTCTCTCCCCAAAGTATCGTTTGGCTACAGGCGTTTGGTACGGGTTGTAGGAGGTGGACTGTTTTTACCGTGTCCTCCATTTGTGTTGTCCTGAGACAAGTAGCTGCTACATTGCTATCATCTGCTCAGCGCCAGAAGCTACATGCAACGTGTGAAAGCATCGGTGCCTGGAGAGGAACAGTAAGCTGCCTATTGAGGGGCTCGCCGGATGTCGCACGATGGAATTATTCCTAAACAATCGCGATTGGGGACAAAGCGGGAAGTTAGTTAGTGAGAGCTAGCCACTGTCTTTTTCTTAGTATACCTTTTTATGTTTGTTTTCTCAGTGCCCTATATGTAGTTGAATGGTATCTAACTGTAGGGTAGTTACCCTATGGGGTTGAATGGTATCTAACTGTAGGGGAGTTACCCTATGTGGTTGAATGGTATCTAACTGTAGGGGAGTTACCCTATGTGGTTGTAGTATTTTATGTGCTCGGGTCCTGTGCAATACTATGGTCTACTAGTTTTTAACTTTGTATGCAGGAAGTGTAGCATCTTAGCACTTTATGTAACTGGGTTATGTGCAATAAGGGTGCGCCACTGGATTGTGAGGTATCCATCATACTAGTGGGTAGTGCAATTTAGATTTTGTTCAATATATTTAATTGATTGTGATGGGTAGTAATTTAGCTTTTTTAAATAACCAGGTTACGTGTAAGGTAATGGTATCGCCAGGGCGTGGGATTCTAACACAGTCCTAAGGTTGAGGAACCTTAGGACTGTGTCCATTAACTTGTGTCCAGACCACTAGGAGTTCACATCGCCATATTGATACTTAAGGGTGTCTGGTATGGTGTTTTGCTTTATTAACTTTATGGTGATTCTCCCACTCTAAACCCTTAGTCTTTTCTGTCCCATTACCTATTATTGAGCCGTGAGGCAAAGCTTGAACTTCCTGGAATGCCCCACTCTGAAACTGCCATATGCTAAAGTACGTGATATGCGAGAGTGATGTGTGTGTGTGTTAATGAAATTTTATGTGAATAAAGTAAATTTACCAATGGTAACCCAGTTGATGGTCAAAGTGAATAAACGTAATTATTTTGTATGTCGGCCTTGCCTCCATTCATTTGTTTGAATAGGTCCTGTGTGCTGAAACTCGGTCACATACTACAAATTGGTTACGGGTCTCCCACCCGCCCCTAAATTGGGAGTGGCGTAGTCGACCTATAGTACATCGAGCAGTTTAGCCCCTGTTATAGGGGGAGGGCTACACTAAGATCATGTGAGAGAAAAGCCTGTATGCATTATACACATGAATGATGTAAAATATTAAGTAAGGCCTCAACTGTCTAACAGCAATGCACTTTATCCTTAACCCATTCAAATTTTATTTATTCATTTACTTATTTTTTTAAATTTAATTTGGCACCCAATTTGGGGTTGAGCATATTCCCACCCAAATTTGGAATGGCCAATGGTTCATGCGCAAACGTGGCTCCCAATTTGGGTGTTTGTAGACATCCACAGTTCTCCTCCAAAACACGTGGTGTCGCCAGCTGCTTCTTTTCACACCGCAGACTGCAGCTAAGCTTGCATTGAGCGGAGCTGGAAGAAGATCTTTCATATGCGGCTTTAGTATACAGTCCACGGGTGCCCGATCGGTCAGCAGGGGTTGCTAGATAGCGATGAACGTGGGCCCCCAACCGACTGAACCCTCCCATACCCCCATACGAAGCAATTGACAATTGTGTGTCGCCCTATGGAGCTACCGGCCACAGTTGGCACTGGCATGGTCCAGATTCTGAGGCCACGAGGCTCATCCATGCACCACAACGTAGTGCCTTAACTAAATGAGCCATCCAGCAGCTCCCCGAATGTTATTTTTAAAATATTTTCTAAATATAAAGTGATGTGACTGTGAAGGTCTCCAAAAACAGCTCTGTGAGGATATAAACATAACAGTTTGCATAAATTTGTTGAGTAATCGCTAAAGATCAGCAATTAATCTGGTCAGTGAACAGTGAATAGAACTTTTCACCGAAACAAACAAACTGCTTTTAGTTTACACAAAAGCTCCTTGAGGTTCAAAGAATTTGAGTGTACCTCATCTCAAAGTATATATACAATGACTGTTTTGATGTTGATTTCTCTGTATCTGTTGTTCCACTTTTTTGGGGTCAAACCCCAGCTCCGTGGACAAATCCGAGGCTCTGAGCATGCCAGGTGTCTTTTGCTATGTGTCGGCCCGTGACGTTCCAGTTCGGAATCGGAGACTTTGGTTCGATAATGTTGAGGAGCTCTTCCCTGAGGAGGAGGTATTGCACCTGTACCCATCATCCTCTTGTGTGGTCCATTCCAAAAACAGTGATGGGAAGCCCAGTGTAGTGTAATGGTTTAGGTACTGGCCTTGTAACACTAAGGTTGCAAGATTCCCAATTGGAACACCAATGATGTTGAGATATGTACCTGAATTGCTTCAATATGTTAACAACCAAAGCTTTTTTCTGTTTGAGTCAAAGTCAGGACAATGTACTCACCACACAGCAAACACTTTTTGAATGAAAGAAAAAGTATTTTTGCAATCACACTGGCCAGCGGGAAGATCATTGAAACACAGCACATGTTTTCGCCCTCCCCACACTGGTCTATCCTGGTGCAAATACCCTCAAATGGCCTGACATGATGCACGTTTCCCACCTTATCTGGGCTGAGACATGGGTGACTATCTCTACGTTTTGGAATGACATACGCTTTGTTCACAAACAACACGCGCTCTTTCATCTTGCTCGACACCTTATGGTGGCTTATGGCCCGAACACAGAGGGCAAAGGCCTACCCTATCTTGGCTCTTGACCTTGAGCCATACAATTCACATCCCAGGCCCCACCATGCGAAAAGAGAAAGGCACCGTTTGATTTAGGCCCACATTGTCCTCTCTCATGGGACCCGAGTTCCCATCGTTCGTGCAGAAAACATTTTATAGATCCGCTTTAAGACTAGCTCAAGACTCCTGGCTCTCCCCTTTCAAACAGCCCCTTGCACACCATGTTCTTGCTGTGCAGACAGGTCAAATGAGGCCGTTTTGCACAGATATGTTGCTTAGTATTACTCATATTATACACTTTCCTTGGATTTATGATTGCCAGGTTTATAAGTACTGATGGTATTTTTTAGTTAGTTGCATGCCCTTGGCATGAAAACGACCTCAGATGTTCCTACACATGCACTGGAAGACACTAGGTAAGCACATCACTGTAAAACACTGCATCACGCCAGTAAGTGACCATGATTATATGTTACAAAGAAATGCTTTGGTACTAAATTCCAGGCCATAAAAATAGACAGATCTAAAAATACAGTAGAGATCACTCGCAGTTGCAAGTACTTCATGAGACATCTGAGACACACACACACACACACACACACACAAAGGAGTACATAATTTATACATGTGGTTGTTCCGTATTTAAAAATCCTAATGCTGTACACTGTGAAGGCAGAAGAGTAAATTCAGTGGGAGAAGATGACTCATGTGCTAAGACGGAACGGAGAGGACAATCTGTTCCTAGCAATGGCTTAAAATGTTCACTTGGAAATGCTTTTGTAGAGGGCTGTCATACATCATCTGTCCTATCAAGGTAAACCATTTTGTCTCTGGAAAGAAGTCGTATTTTATTTGCTTTGGGTGCACTGTGGAGTGTTTAAGTGCGTTTGGTAGTGGATGCTACCGGTTGCCATAGAGTTGCGCTAGCATTAGCAACGTGTGTATGTCCAAAAGAAGGGACAACATGGAATTAGCTGAAAATGGTTTCCATCAATCAACTACATCATGGGTAAGTCGTAATTGAGACATTATGTCCAAAATTCTGAACTATCCCTTTAAGGCACCATGCTGTGGCGTAAGGATGAGCCCCATGGTCTCAGATTGAATCCAAACTCTGCCAATGTCGACTGTGGCCAGAAGCTCTAGGGTGATGCACTAACAAAATGACCCCTATCTTGTTTTCTTGACTTGACCCAGGAGGCCACCCAGCATCAGTCTTTTTTCAATCCTAAACGGAAGTTGGATGAGGCCTTTGAAAAAGTCATTTGAATTCTGGAAGGTGAGGCAAACTTTGTCCACCACATTTCACAACAGACGTGCACAAGTCTTACTAATCACCCTACTTAGTCAGATAAAACTACGGATTAATCCCTGATTAAATACTGAATTGAACTGAAGTTATCTTAGTGTTTGTGAGGTACGGTAATGCTAAACAGGCAGAGGTGGAAAGTCCAGGGGTCAGAAAGTAAAGATCCTGCCATGTGTTTCTTCCACCCATAAACTTAGCCAGCTGATTTCACTAATTAGTTCTACCTCCTGGCTGAAGAATTGTGCTAATTAGCAAATCCAGGTGATTGGGACAAAATACTGGGGGGAACTTTTACATTCTGAACCTGGATTTTCCACTTCTGTATACAGGTAAATAGTAAATAATTGGACTGTAAATATGGCTTATTATACAGGTTCTTTCTCAAAGAGCAAACCCAGCTGCCTTTCAGCTAATTTTTTTCTGCAATGACAAAAAACTAGCATTATTACACATAATAATGCATTGCATTTGCAGTAGGTAGTTGGGTATTTACAATGGTGCAATAATTATGCCCTTATCTGCAATTTGAACCTGCAAGCTCCCTATTAGTTTATCATTTCCCCTACAAACTGCTGACACAGCTGTCCCCAAGTCCTCCCTATTTGGGTGGCTTCCCTCTTGGCTTGGTCGCAGGTGAGATCTACATGGGGGGGCAGGAGCTCATCGCTGTGCCGCGCGGAGAGGACGGGGAAATGGACATGTATGCGGCCAGCCAGCATACAGCGCTCACTCAGGTCTGAACTCATCCAGGCTCTGACTGATCTCTGTCCACCTTCATTAGGTAGCACACGGACAGCATTAACATAATTTCATAGTTTAATTACAGTAGTAATTACAGTTGTTTTTTATTCTGAAGAAAAGTTATTACAAATACGAGATAGCAACAATAAATATGCAGTTTTTCGCCATTTTATATATCTATACTATATACATGAAACCTGTCATGCAAATATTGTTGGATTAGCAGTCTGTTTAAAAATAAATGCTTGTATTTTAGCACCGCACTACGAGGTATGGCCTTAAACAACCATCAGATTTTCAGTCAACATGGTACACATTCTCTTTGCCTTGTTGTACATTGTCACTCACCAGGAAGTGGTTGGGCATCACGCTTGGTGTTGATGCAAATAAGATCACCTGTCACGTGAAGAGACTGGGCGGCGGCTTTGGAGGAAAAGTCATGAAGATTGGTTCTCTCGCCGTGATAACCACCACCGCCGCCCACAAGTAAGAGACTGTCCAATAATAAGCTCCATTCTTACATGCATATTTGCATGTAATACACGTCAAAATAAATAAGCAGTCCTTTTCTCTGGTTTCTGAATAAACAATGGCATATGTTATGTGGTCCAGTATTAAAGAACGTAGTATTTGAAGGAGGAATTTAAAAAAATTAAATATTTGCTCCTCTCAATCAGTGATGGCTGTTTCCACCTATTTTATATGTGAGTTAAACATTTGCATTCTTTACAAAACACTGCCCCCCTGTGGAGCTACAGGGTACTTCACATTTCCTTAGTACACTTCTGATATTACATCATACTACAAAACCTTATGCAGGGTGACTGTACAGCTTATGTTTCATATATTATCCATTTAAATGGTGGGATATTAAGCTTTAATGAAATGTATAGCACCATGTGCAAATGTATAACAGCAATGTCACTCCAGGCATTTGAACCTGCTTTCATTTTTTATTTTATTTTTTAAATCTGGGTCCACACTACCTTGCCAAGAGCAGCCTCTGGTAATTACCTATGGGTGGCAAAATAACAAAGTGTGTCTGTGTGTGTGTTTTATTGCAGGACAGGTAGGGTGGTACGCTGCGTTCTGGAATGAGGGGCCAACATGCTAATTACCAGCGGTCGACACCCTTTCCTGGGGAAGTACAAGGTGTGTATGTCACACACACACACACACACACACACACACACACACACACACACACACACACGTAACATCACACACCACTTCTCTAGGATGTGGAATGCAAGCGTTTATGCGTGTCACCTCCGTGTTCAGGACACTTTCTCTTTCTCTGGTGGGATTTATGAATGACGGAACAATACTGGCAGCAGACATGACTTTCTACTGCAATGGAGGCTGCACTTTGGATGAGTTCAAAGACAGATAAGTAAATAACAGATAGAGATAGCTAACATAGAGGGAATGGTGGCTATAGATACAGACAAAATGACAGACACAAATAAATTGATAGATAGCATGTTTCCCGTATGTTCCCTTTTTTTGTAAACATCTTTTAATTCATATTTTATAAGTTCAACCAGAGGTGGAAATCCAGGGGACATAAAGTAAAAGTCCTGCCATGTGTTTCTTCCACCCATAGACTGATTTCACTAATTAGCTCAACCTCCTCACTGAAGAATTATGTTAATTAGAAAATCCAGGTGATTGGAGCATAATACTGGGGAGGACCTTTACTTTATGTCCCCTGGAGTTCAACCCTAGACAAATACAGATGAAAATGCCACTGTCCTTAAAACAACAAATTATATCCAACAACGGCCACTGGAGGGCAGGAATATCATCTAGTATATTTACAGGAATCTTTAAAAACAGCTTTTTTTTAAAAAAAATACAGCATATGGATTAGACCATACATTCAGTGTGTTTCTGCTTGCTTGGAGAAGTCGTGCTGTGGATGTCTCTAAAAGCATGTCCCCTTTGTGTTCAGATAATGGAGAAAGCCCTGCTCCACATGGACAATGGCGACAGGATCCCAAACCTCCGGGGGCGAGGCTTCATCTGCAGGACGTACCTGCCCTCCTACACAGCCTCTGAGCCCCAGGGGCTCACCATAATCGAAAGTGTGTTGCATGAGGTGGCAAATAAGTGCGGCCTCCCTCCTGAAAAGGTGAGCTGGAGGCTGGGCTGGGCTAGGCTAGGCTAGGCTAGGCTAGGCTAGGCTAGGCTAGGCTAGGCTAGGCTAGGCTAGGCTACGGGCTCAATCAAGTCCCCATTTTAGGTTCCCAAGGTTCAAGGGCTTAGACCAGAGGTCGGCAACGAGGGCTGTAGGCTTTATTAGCCTAACATTTTTGCCATCTGACATTTTAGCTACATTTCTTGATAGGCACATGAATGACAGCCGAAGACTGTTTTTTGTCCGTATATGAAACATTTTACTGTGATCTAATCTATCAGTGAAGCAGTGTTTGTGTATACAGCCAATTAGCTAATTTAGCTAGGGTAATTGGTGGAAACAAAAACCTGCATACTCACGGGCCCTCCAGGAACGGGATTGCCCACCCCTGGCTTTACACAGCAGGTGCCTTTACCCAGAATACAATGGGCCACTCACTGCAGGCCCCTGCACGGGCTGCTGGTTTCTGTGTGTTTAACGTGTCTTTCTCCCAATCCGTGTAGGTGAGGGACATCAACATGTACAGGGATGAGATATGCTACAACCATCACAAACAGCTCTTCACTCCTCAAGATATGATTCGCTGTTGGGAGGAGTGTTTGGAGAAGTCGGCGTACCACAACCGTCGCCTGGCCATCGCCCAGTTCAATGCCAATAAAGAAGAGGGGCATCTGTGCTGTGCCCATCAAGTTTGGCATCGGATTCTCAAAGTGGTTCTACAACCAGGTGAAAAATTATCCCTGCTTCTCCAGTATTATTTTTGTTATCACTGATTAAGGCCCGTCCACACCAAGAACGATAACTATAACGACGTGAGCATCCACAGTGATGAATGGTAACATTCTGTAAACAGTGGCACCAAGCATGCGCTGCGCGCTCCAGCCGTGTCGGCAGCTTGTCAACAATATCGTTCATCAAATCGCTCTGAAAGTGATCCCAACGATATTGTTCGTCACTGTCGTCATGGTTGTGGCGTGGTCTACGCCATCCACTTGAGTTAGAGCGATTTGTAAAATTCTACATTTATAGTTATCGTTCTTGGTGTGGATGGGCCTTTACTGTTTGCATGTTTGGCAGACACCTTTTACCCAGCGTGATGTTGACTGTTTGACATATATGTGATCCTGTAGGTGAATGCTTGATATTTACTGAATTCCTGAATAGTTTCTGAGCCTGGTTCAAATGTACAAACAAGTCTAAGTGCTCAAAAAGTCACCACACTGCTGTTGAAAGTGATGTTTTAATGCAGCACAGTTATGACTATTATTTATCTGTCTGTGACCTGATTCACAAATTCCTTCAATGGTTTGGTTTCAATAGCTTTGCAAGCCACTTGTGACCTGATTCACAAATTCCTTCAATGGTTTGGTTTCAATAGCTTTGCAAGCCACTTGCTGGCATGCTGGAATAGAGGCACTTTGGGAGAGTGCTTTGTTGGACAGCTAAAGTTTTTATAAATGTTTCAGGGATGTTTACTCGTGTCAGATTGTGCTCAAGCAAACTTAGTTCATTCAACACTTTCTCTGCTGTCTCTGTGTTTTTTGGGTTACTTTCAGTTCTGAAAATAAACAAATGCCTTTTTTACTTGACAGTTAATCAATTGATTCATGTCACTGGTTGGCGAGATATTCCACTCACCTGGAGTCCCAGGTAGGTCTGAATCACCTGGTGTCTCAGGTCAGGGGTGGCGCTAAGGCGGTATAACAGGGAAAGCTTACCTGGGCCCTAATGGGGTAGAGGTGTGTGTATGTGTGCCTGTGGGCGCACACGGGCAGGGGGCCCCTTTCTCATATTTTTTCCTGCATAAATAATTTCTAGATACATCCCTCATGGGTAGGAACATTTACATTGTATTTATTTGTGCGTATGGACGTTTTATAAATCGTTTGTAGGAACATTCTTAGAAAACGATTGTACGCTCACATTTAAGATGAATCCCAAGATGATTTTGTAAATGAGGCCCCTGGTGTCCACGGCAGGTCTAACTCAGTCCCTGATTAGAGGGAAATATTGAAAACCAGCAACACTACTAGCTATAGGGAACCACATAGCCAAGCCAATGATACACACCTTTTTGTCCCAAAGGGCGTGGCACTGGTCAACATCTTTAAGGACGGATCTGTGTTGGTATCCCATGGTGGAACTGAGATGGGTCAGGGCCTAAACACCAAGGCCACCCAGTTATGTCCAACACATGTTCCAGGGTCCAAAGCTAACACTGATCATCTTTTACACAACATGCATAATCTTTGAGATTTCAGTGACTGCCATCTGCAACAAGCAAATCTGTTCAATTTATAAAAAATAAATGATAATAATGCTGTTCTAGGGTATTGCTGATAATAATAGGTGTTTGACTCAGGCGTGGTCATTTCTATAGACACAAAACTTACAGATATATAGTATACACATATACATACACTGCCTGGCCAACAAAAAAAGTCGCACTCTCTAATATTTTGTTGGACCGCCTTTAGCTTTTATTACGACGTGCATTCGTCGTGGCATTGTTTCGACAACCTTATGTCACAACATTTATTTCCGTCCAGAGTTGCATTCAATTTTGGCTGAGATCTTATATTGACAACGGGAGAGTCGAACTCCGTAAAGTCTTTTCCAGCACATCCCAAAGACTTTCAATGGGGTTAAGGTCAGGACTCTGGTGGCCAATTCATGTATGAAAATGATTCCTCATGCTCCCTGAACCACTCTTTCACAATTTGAGCCCGATGAATCTTGGCATTGTCGTCCTGGAATATGCCCATTGATGGGATAACCTGGTCATTCAGTACATTCAGGTAATCAGCTGACTTCATTTTATTGTTGCATAACGTTACTGAGCATAGACCTGACCAGTTGAGGCAACCCCAGATCATAACAGCCTCCAGAGGCTTGTACAGTGGGCACTATGCATGACAGGTGCAACGGCGACTTTTTTTTGGGCCAGGCAGTGTATATATCGCTTATGTGCTGCTATCTCACTGTCCATGATACTGAACCTTAGAATGTGAACATGTGAAATCCAAAGATGCCACTATCGAGGTCTATATATACTTGTATGTATCTGTATTAGTTTAATATGTTTAATGTGAAAATGATAGTAACATAATCTCATTCCACCAATGAGAAATTTCCTCTCCTCTGCTGCAGATTGCTAGCCATGTCTTGAAAGTGCCCATGTCCTCAATCCACATAAAGGAGACCTGCACAGGCAACGTCCCCAATCCCCCCCCCGTCCGCAGCGTTGTATGGCACAGACGCTGTAGGCATGGCCGTTAAGGTGGTACCCCAGGAGAAAAACAAAGTTTGGAAGTCACATTGCTCTTCTGTTTGCATGCCTCTTGAACCTGCCTGTAATTGGTTTAGCAAATGTATTTTTTGCCCAATCAGAGGGCATTTGCAAATTTTCTGATATTTTTGTTTCAGGACGCCTGTGAGAAACTGATGAAACTGTTGGACCCAATCATGCGAAAGTATCCCAAATATACCTGGCCCCAGTGGGTAATTACAAACACATCTTCCCCGATTTTCAGTGTGTCTTTCTGGGCTATGAGCCTCAGTGGTTCTTGGAATCAGCAGTATTCACTAAGAAATCACAGAAGACCAGCACTCCATAATTGCAGGTGTCACTTTCAGCAGTATCTTTTTTCTTTCTTTCTTCACATTCTTTAGGCCTTTTGTCAAAGAATAAGCCTATCGGCCACTGGCTTCTTCGTGTAAGCAACCTTTCGTTACCCTGTAATGGAGAAAGAACCACACAACACAGCATATTCTTTTTATGGTTGTCAGGCTATGGCATTGAGCTAGAATTGGGATTCCAATGTGGTGTCAATTGCAGGGGTCCTTACCCCAGCGTGGACTGGGAGAAAGGCGAGGGGATGGCGTGCTACTACTTCACCGTCAGAGCGTGTTGCTCAGAAGTGGAATTTGACTGTCAGACAGGAGATCACAAAGTATTACCGAGGTTTGCGTTGCTGAAAAGACATTTCACCTCTTCCATTTGCCCCCAAATGACCCATCTCTCCCGTGTTGTGTTTCAGAACATAAGGTCTGACATCGTAATGGACGTTGGGAGAAGTCGCAACCCCGCTCTCGATATAGGACAGGTGCGTCAGCTGTCACATCTGATCAAAAGATATGAATGCAATATTGATGTGCCTTGAATACAGAGAGGAGCTTTTCTTCAGAGTGTATTTGCTGAACTGCCAAAGTTATACCACCAACTGCCACCGCCTGTAAAATATAGCTTCGTCCATTAGCCACAGTCACAAAGGCAACTGGTTATCATGACTGTTCTGCTACCATCGCAATGTAAATGACAAATAAACTACTCTTCAGGCGGTTAAGCTGGCAGAGAATTCAACAGCTGAGATGTGTGTAAGCAACGCCTTTCCTTTCCTGAATAATTCCTGTGTGTGCGTTTTCAGATCGAGGGCACGTTCGTACAGGGCATCGGCCTCTACACCATCGAGGAGCTGCAGTTCTCCCCCGAGGGTGTCCTTATGACCCGAGGACCATCCCAGTACAAGATCCCTGTGATGTGCGATGTCCCACCGCAGCTCAATGTACATCGGCTGGCCGACACCCAAACGCCAGACACAATCTACTCTGCCAAGGCCCGTCCTGACCGTAGCACTCGGGGTGACACGCAACAGCTGGTCCAATTTCATTCCCTTGACATTTTTTCCAACAAAATTTTATTGAATACAACCAGGAAGACTAAGAACTTTAGCATGTGCAAAACTAATAACACAACCAATGATTGGTCCAAAAGAAATACCATGACCAATCACACGGCTTACACTAACACACGGCGGGTCCACGCAGGGAGTCGGGGAGCCGCCCTTGTCCTTCGGCATCACCATACTCTTTGCCATTAAGGAGGCGATTGCCGCGGCCCACAGAGACAGCGGGCTAAGTGGCACCTTCATTCTGAACTCCCCAGCCACCGCAGAGAGGATACACACGGCCTGCGTGGACCAGTTCGCCCAGATGGTATGACTTCCCACTCCTGTCCTTCATCCAGACTGCTTGAGATATCAAATTCCTCGTCACACTCGCACTCATTTTAACGCCATCTCAGGTCTTGGATGGATCTTTGGTGCACAGTGTCTTGTCTTGTGCGGCCTCATCTCTAGGGAAACCTAATACATTAAGCAAAATTTGATAAAACAGCCCTTCTAGCTTGTGTGTGTGTGTGTGTGTGCGTAATATTGCTTTGGGTATTGCTTTGTAAAAAAAATAAAATAATTTAATCGTTCCATCTCCAGAGCCTGGAACTTTCAATCTGGGCCATCGATGTGTAAATCAGAGATGACTGCAACTGACACAATTAAAACAGGACCTTTTACTTTAGTCAAACCTGGACTGATTAGCCTGTGGTTTAATGCTCGTTGCATTTTTGGGGGGATTTTGCTATTGATATAATTTTGAGTGTTGCAAATGTCTCTAACTTTGGCTTGCTGCTGCACTTTTTCTATTTTTTCCTTGAAATAAGTAACTAAAGATCTTTAACTCCACAACATCCTGACTAATAATTGGAGGAATTTAAAAATGGCAACCACTAAAGACTATTATTTTTGAAAATTGTCAAATCTAACCACTGGACTGGAAAATAAAGTTTCAATTGTCAAAATTCAGTCTTCCTCAGCTATATGCTTATGCCTGGAAAACAGCTAAAACCAAAATGCAACATAAAAAAGTTAGACAGAATATGACTTGAGACAACGCACGTATTCAAATCACGTTTTAATGAATGCACTGTACAATTATTTTGGTTTGGCGCTGAATGGATCTGCTTTAGGTACTACTCGGGAGCCAGAAACCTCCCGTACCAAAGCAGATCCAGACAACAGGTGGAAGCTGGGGTGGCGGAGGGTGATGGAGAATTTAACGCAAAAGAAAACAAAGGTAAAACTGCACTGAGCCAATCAGGGAGGTCTGATTCTTGTTTTTTTAAAAGGCCGCTCCATTACAGGTGTGTGCATTGGTTGAGTACGTGTGGTTGCTCGCCGACGATGTTCGGCTACAGCAAGAGTTTCCTGACAAAACTTTTCATTCGCAACGCTTAATTGAGTATTTTTCCCAAACCTCACTCCAGTTTTGATTAACCATATTTTTCAGGGTGGGTATAATTTTTCTGATAAATGATTGGATATTTGCATGTTTACTTTTGCACGATTATTCTTAGGTACTTAGGGAAGTATGAAAATGTGATTTATAATGACAAAAAATTTAAATAAACAAATATGTTAATTTTATCAAAATTGGTATAAGTGGGCTGATTGGGTTTTGGAAAAACACCATTCAATTCTGACAAACACACTCATGGAGGCTTTATCAAGCACTGAAATGACATGCTGATTAGGGAAATTATTTGC
The DNA here is from genome assembly GCA_029718625.1 of Synaphobranchus kaupii. Taxonomy (NCBI): domain Eukaryota; kingdom Metazoa; phylum Chordata; class Actinopteri; order Anguilliformes; family Synaphobranchidae; genus Synaphobranchus; species Synaphobranchus kaupii. The sequence continues at coordinate 13,645,188 of CM056383.1, read as the reverse complement.
AATCTGAAACAAGGCATTGCTCATCACTCAACAGAATAATGAATAGGCTAAAAGCTAAAAAAAGTAATAAAAAAAAAAAAGAAAAGCTGTCAAGTAATTGTAAATTGAATTTCAGTCTAATAATTGACAATGTTGTCCTTAAATTAAGTGTGCAACGCACAGCCAGCGATTTTGATTAATAATGGGGTGAAATGTAAAATTTGAGCATCATGTATAGTTTTTAAAAATACCAATTTTATGGAAGAACAGTTCCGAATTTAACCAGCAGGCTATAAAGCAGTGTTTATTCCCGATCCTGGAGAGCCACAGGGCCGGCTCACATCCCCACTCCCCATTAGAAAAAGCGATGCATACCATGAAGAATAAAAGTCTCATATTCACATTGTACTACATTGCAAATTATTAATACTAAGATCAAATTAAATACTAAGGTGAATCAATAGGCTCCTAGTCAGTGAAGACTATGGACACCTGGCCACTGAAACTAACCAAATAATGAAGAATTCAAAGACAACTCAAATGATAAACCAAACCTGCAATTATGAAGGAATTTAAATGCGTTCGATAACCTTAATTAAGCAAGCGATGGCTGCAGCAAAAACTGGCATATATACAGGGGTCCCCAGGACCCAGACTGAGGATGATGTTGCCGTTTAAAGCACGCTGTAATCTGGATTCGCATGGGACTATACTAAGGAGCGTGAAAAGTACAGTGCAACCAGGACTAAGGAAATTTGGTCGTCATCTGTGATGTGGAACATCTCGAGGAAAATGCCATGGTAGATTTTCGACTTGATGTCACACTGAAATTGACCCACCCAGGCCACTGCAAAAAGCTGCACACACAGAAACAAACAAAGTGCAATCCGAAGCTCAGAAAGACAGCACAAGCATGAGCCAGAATGTGCATTTATTCCCTGGAATGCAGATTACCCAGGTGCACTTTAATCAATAAATCAATCAAGCATCCTACCAGCTCCTGATACTGGTAAAGAGAGACATACCCTCTAAATGAGTGTAACAACCATAATTACAATATTAACTTTGGATACACAAATATAAAAAAAGTGCACAGAGCACTGGAAAGACCAGCATTGCAAGTTTAGTAAGTGCATAGGTCCAAGTTCATTGGAATGAAGGAAAATATCAATTAAAATTTAAATAGCTTTTAGCGGTTATGCTTAAAATGAGAGCTATATACTCTGGCCAGTGCAGGGGTGGCCATTCTTATCCAAAAAGGGCTGTGAGGGTGCAGGTTTTTGTTTTAGCTCAGAATAATCCTAATTCAACTAATTAATTAATTAATAATGAACTATTAAGGTCTTTAATCAAGACTTTAATAAGCGGAATCATGTGTCTTAGTGCTGGGCTAAAACAAAAACTTGGGCTGTGTCCGAGTCAATGCCCTTCTATACTATTGAGTATGCTAGTTGAGTACACTGGGTGAGGACGTTAAGTAGGCAAAACATTCTCTAAGGCTGTGTCCCTATCTACTGCGCCCTGTCTCCTGCGTACAGTGCGCTGGCAGAAGTGTGCTGTTTAATGTGCACTGTTTATCAGTCCGCGAAAAATATCCGCTGTACTATTTTCCAACCGCACTGTGGAAGTGTTGTAACCAGGTCATAAGACGTCCCACCAGTGTTGCCAGGTCATAAGACGTCCCACCAGTGTTGCCATGTTACAGCTAAATTGGGATACTTTCAAAGTCCAGTCATGGGTAAAAATGAATAATCGCAAAGCACGCACTTATTTTAAAAAGTAAAAACATGAAAAATGAAAAGTAAAACATGAAAAATATGTTGGTTTCGATTGAAAATAGCCTATAAATTGGGCTAGTTTTGAGTCGCCATTTGGCTGGAAAGTCTTACAAGATCTGGCAACTCTGCACCCCACTCTTGCGCTGCCATGTCACGTGTTGTTTTTGTTGTATTTGAAGGAAACGTCAGTGAAGCTGCGCCTCATTTTAAAAAAATGAAGCTTCACGTCATATTCATGTGACCAAAATGTTTGTGTACTTCTTGAAAAGTGTGCTCCCGAATGTACTCAGCGAAACCCCGTTAGTAAGTGTGTCATCCGGGTGTTTGAAGTATACTGCAATTTGAAAAAAATGTGCGTACTCTACGACTTTCTCGCCCTATCTACCAAGGCTACTCAACAGTGTGGAAGAGTGCTGATTCGGACAATGGCTGTGTCCGTATCAACACCCTTCCATACTATTGAGTAGGCTTGTTGAGTAGACAGGATAAAGTAGCGAAGTAGTCAAAGTTTTCTCTAAATGTAGTATATTTAAAACCCCCATATGATATACTTACTTCCAGGGTTTCGCTGAGTATATTTGGGAGCAAACTTTTCAAGACGAATATTTTGGTCACATAAATATGACGCGCAGCTTAATAGTTTGCTTTCTTAACTATGTTCTCATCCTGTCTACTCAAAAGGCATACTCAATAGTATGGAAAAGTGCTGATTTGGACACAGCCTAAATGGATGATATACTTATTTCTGGGTTTTCACTGATAATAGCATGGAGGATATATTTCTCATACTGCATGTCACTAAACAGTATGCAGCAAGCAGTACATAGTAGGCTTAGTCTTTTTTACATAGTACACAGGACGCAGTAGATAGGGTGATTCAGACACAGCCCTTCAGCCACACTGCCCTTTTTTCAGATAAGATTAAACACCTCCGGGCTAGTGCAAAAGACAACTATTAACACATTTAGCACACAAATATGAATTTCTTTACTCAACACACTCTACTCAAATGATTATGAGTTAAGATATTCAGATACGCCTCTACTATTATCTTAGAAAAACTGAACTTTAGGGTATATTGGCAGGGGTACACAGCTCTGGTCCTGGAGGACCAGGCTGCAATAATTGAGCTAATTAAATAATTAAGAGAAGTTGGCACAAAATCCTGAAACGGACCACGCTTGTTGCGCACCCCTGATATACAGTAACTCGGACCGAGATAACAATAGGATGTATATGTGACATATGTAAGGATTTGGGTTGGGAGCAAAACATGGGGGATTTAACTCAAACCCTTTTTTTGGAAAATAACAGCATATGTTAATGCTGTAGACAAAGGGTACACTGTCTGTATCTCTTATGGAGACCTGGCACAGCACTAAAGTGCTCATTTACAGTAAAGTGCTACAACAGTTACATACTCATCCAGTCATCGCTAACAATTTGTAATAATTGTAATTTGTACTAATTTGTAATAATTGTAAAAAAAACCATTACAATCGTGACAAACGTTAAAATCTGTATCAACTGTGTATGAAATGTAATGTCGTTAGCTGCCTGTAGGGGGTGCTGATGTATAACTAACACTAAGATTCACCACTTGGTGGTCACGGTGCAGATAAACATTGAGGCCATGACTGAATATGATCCCTTTACCCCTTTCAGCACGCATGTTTTTCGGCAAAAAGTTGAGTGGGCGACTTTTTCTCACAAATGGGAAGTAAACTGGAAGTAAAAACTACAACTTGTAGTACAAGCGCGGAACATATTACAAATTACTTCCTCACTAGTTTGGGAAGGGTTTTGCAGGACTTCTTTCAGTATTAAGGATTCCTCTTCAGTATTTTGTTCCAATCACCTGGATTTACTAATTAGCACAATTCTTCAGCCAGGAGGTAGAACTAATTAGTGAAATCAGCTGGCTGAGTTCATGGGTAGAAGAAACACATGGCAGGACTTTTACTTTCTGACCCTTGGATCTTACACCTTTGGCCCTTGGTATATGTAAATGCCCAGACAAAAAGTGACCTAATGCACTAATGTACGTTTGAATCAGGACCATTGTAATGGGGAATCCACCGCTAGCACATCCACAATGATTTACGCTAAGGGGGCTGACTGTTTATACCTGTGCAGCAGCGCATAGTCCAGAGGTTTGTCCTGGGAAAATGGTTTGGCAATTATTTGCTGGTCGCTGTACCAGATGGGGTAAGTCTAATCTATGGCTTTTAATGGTTTTGCTCAACTGTTGATGGGGTGAAGTTCTGGTTCAGGAGAGCTTTTGGGCAAGCCCTCAATGACATCAGGAAAGATTTGCATACACTGTAGAGGTCTGCATAACCCGCGGGTTCCGCAGCTCCCGACACAGGTCGTTTTTATGTAGCTGCGGGCGGTCACGTTAGAATGCTTCGGGTATGATAACCATATAGTTTTTACGCACGGTTTATGTAGGCTACAAATAAACGACTTAGCTATTGCATTACATTATCTATACATTATCCAAGTGTATATTGTCAATACATTCTATAAGTGTCAGGCAATAGGATTTTAAGGGGATGCGAACTTGCATATGGGATTTTAAGGGGAAGCGGCAGGTTTGCGGGCGGGTTTCGGACACGAGAGGGAGGGTTGCGGCGAGAATATTTGCGGCGCGGGCGGGTGCGGCGTGAAAAGCAGCGGGAGCGGGTGGGTTCAGAAATCAGACCCGTGCAGACCTCTCCTACACTGTGAGCTTGTGCAATAGAATCATGTTTTTTTGGCACTTTTCACACGTTGATGGCCCACGGCTGGTAGGACCCAGGTTTTCTTGCTGGAATCTGGAGAAGACAGAGAGAATATACTTACAATTTATACTTACAAAAATATACTACAATAGCCACGTAGCAGATGTTCCTATCCAGAACATACAATCACACAATCCATTTACACATCTGGATATTTACTATAGTAATTCAGAGGTGCGTTCAAATTCAGCGATAAAGGCTAACGTTTGCGAACGTTTGCAAACTATTTCAAACTTTTTTCCGTTAGCTTTGTGTTCGCCGCAAACGTTTGCAAACATAAGCGAACGGTCTGAAAAGGTAGTTTGCAGCGAACAAAAATGGACGCTGGACTGAGGGAAATGTGTTCCCAGATGGAGACTTAAATTGAAGATATCGGTAATACAAACAATTTGCAACGTTCTTAAAAAGCCGTTCAAATTTAACCGTTCAAAGAAAACATGTTTGCCACGCACGTTCGGCTCTGAATTTGAACGCACCTCAGGTTAAGTACCTTGCTCAATGGAACAATGGCAGCACCCCATCTGGGAATAAAATTTCTAACCTCAACCTTTAATTTGAGTCATTTATTGGAAAGGTTACTAGCCCTACTCTTGTCATTGACATTTTGTTGCTATAAATCATGTTAGAAGTCCATAACCAACACTCAAACAAGCTTTAAGCAGATCTCATAAGAGCATTTTTATCAACATCAGCTTTCTGAAAGGTGCAGCATAAAAGCCTAGCCTTCTGCTAGTTTACAACTGCAAAAATGCTACACATCTTGTGCTCTTAAAAGCCAAAATATTACAAACTGTTAATATCGAAAATAATGTTGCTTATGTGCATCAATTACAAAAAGACTGAAAGTTATGGACCAAGAAAAATGTTAGAGGGATACATGGTGTGAGCTCTGAGTTAAAAGCAGGCTAGTGATAGGTCTTAGTGTCATAAAGACATGGCATCAGTGAGATAGTGACTGTTTCTTGCAATGATTGTTTCTGTAAATGTATAAATGCATGTGCCAATGTGTCAAGAAGAGCATTTAAATCATATTTTATTTGACAGGACAAGGTTAGGGATGGAAATCATTAGCTTTTATTGATACCGATGCCATTATCGATTCCGCTTATCGATCCGATTCTTTATCGATTCCTTAAATATTATTTGCTCCCAGACCAACTATTACTATTGGGTGGTCATCTAAAATGGATTCAATGACACAATATTTATAAAGTAGCCTATAAAGCATTCGTTTTTCATTCATATTTCTTAGTCATATCATGGAAAATATGTATCTGCTATATTTATGCCTGCACAAGTGGCAGAGCATCCAATAAAACAGTCAGAATTGTATAACTGTGTAAGTTGAAATGGCATTATAAATGTCATTTGGCTTGATCAATACGAGTGCTTAAAAATGTCAGACGTCAAAGAAAATAAGAGACACCGGAAAATAATGAAAAAGGACGCGAGAAGAGAGGATAAATGATCAGTTTAACTGATAAAAAAAAGATGGCTAAAATATTGTCGTTTAAACCGCTGCTCTGTGATTGGGATATTTAGTAGTGTAGCGAGCGCGGAGAATGAGGGAGAGAGACAGCCGTTTGCAGTACCCGAATCGCTCTAGCCGAGCTTCGTTTTATTCACGCTACCTTACCAGCTCTTAAAAGAGCCGTTAGCTTTTCCAGGATCCAGTTCAGCGTTGTTCACAGTCGAAGCACCTTCGTAGACTGACCAGGAATCACTTCAGGTACTGCCTTATATTTCAACTAGTTGGCTGTGATTGGCGAACACACTTACAAACTCCTAGCCAATCACAGCCACACATAAATTACAGTTACGTTTACGGTTACGTTTAAATCTAGAATGACAGTTAAAAATGACAGTTACGTTAACACAATTCACGGCTAACAAGCTAACACAATTAAAACACACACAGCACGCTATTTACAAGTATTTACACTTCAACCGGGTAGCGGCTCACTACCCGGTCCTAGCTGGCCAGTTGACAACCCCCAGGCCGCCACATTGCCCCCACCCAAGGGGTCACAAGTCTCCGACGACCCCGCAGTCCAACCACAACTCACATCAAAGTCCCGTAAGTGGCCTGGGGGCCGCCGGTGTCGTTTAGGTCTCCTGGTAGCGCTCGGCGGAGTGTCGCTGGGCTCAGGCTCACTGGGTAGCACAGTGTCGCTGCTCACCTCCGGCTCAGCTGCATCAGGAGTTGCCAGGGGCCTGTAGGGTGCTAGCCGGTCTTGATGTAGCACCACCAGGCGCCCCCGGCCTGGCATCCTGATGCGATAAACCACCTCCGAGAGCCGTTCCACAATTTCTCCAGGCCCCCGCCAGCTCGCTCGCAGCTTGGGCGACAGGCCCTTCTTCCGCTCAGGGCAATAAATCCAGACCTGCTCTCCTGCTGCAAAGGCCCGTCCTCTGCAGCGCGTGTCGTACCACCGCTTCTGCTTAACGCCGGCGGAGGCCTGGGCCTTGCGGGCGAAGTCGTGAGCGACGAGGAGGCGGTTCCGCAGCCGGTGGTAGTACTCCTCCCGAGTACGGCTGGGTTCTTCAGGCTCAGGCGGAGCCCCGAACACCAAGTCCACTGGTGTCCTGAGCTCCCGTCCGAACATCAGGGCAGCAGGGGTGAGTTGGCTGGACTCCTGCACGGCTGACCTGTAAGCCCACAGGACCAATGGCAGGTGGCGATCCCAGTCCCGCTGGTGCTGGCTGGCTAAGATGGCTAGCTGGGTAGCTAGCGTGCGGTTAAATCGCTCGACGAGGCCGTCGCTTTGAGGATGGAGTGGCGTCGTTCGGGTCTTTGTCACGCCCAGCCGTTTGCAGACCTCCGCCATCAGCTGGGATTCGAAATTGCGCCCCTGGTCACTGTGGAGCTCGGCAGGGGCCCCGAAACGGGTGAACATCTCCTCCACGAGCCTCTCCGCCGTCGTCGCCGCACTCTGGTCTGGGATAGCGAATGCCTCCGGCCACTTGGTGAAGTAATCCATCGCTACCAGAATGTAGCGATTGCCGGAGTCGGTGACGGGGAAGGGCCCGAGGACGTCCACCCCCACCCGTTCCATGGGTGCCCCCACCAGGTGTTGTTGCAGGGGTGCTCGGGAGCGTTGACTAGGCCCTTTCTGTGCCGTGCAGGAGTCGCAGCACTGGACGTGGAGCTCGACGTCGTGACGACACCCCGGCCAGTGAAACTTCCCCCTCAGCCGGTGCAGGGTTTTGTTGTTGCCGAAGTGGCCCGCCCCCACCGAGCCGTGGACCAACCTGAGGACATCAGGACGGAGCGCCCGTGGTACCAACAGCTGCAGGATGTCGCTGCCCCGGCCTGGGGCCTCCCACCGTCTGTAGAGGAGACCGTCGCGCTGCACCAGGCTGCTGTACAGGCTGTAGTAGCTTTTGACCTCTGGGCTCTCTGCCGACACCACCGACCGCTCGGGGCGCTGCCCCGCCTCCAGCCAGCTCCTCACCTTGCCCAGCGTGCTGTCTGCTTCCTGGGCCTCTCGGAGCTCCATGGGCGTCAGCGGCAGCCACCCCTCCGCGTCGCCGCTGGCCTGGACCACCGCCACATCTGGGCTCACCTGGTCCCGTTCCTCTTGGCGGCTGCAGTAGCGACACTCCTGGGCTGCGCACGGCCGGCGCGATAAAGCGTCTGCGTTCCCATGAAGTCGGCCTGCCCGGTGCCGGATTTCGAAGTCATAGCCTTGCAGTTGTTCCAGCCAGCGAGCAACTTGACCCTCAGGGTCTTTAAAAGTTAGGAGCCAGGTGAGCGAGGCGTGGTCGGTGCGCAGGAGGAAGTGGCTGCCTTGCAGGTACGGCCGGAAGTGGTGCAACGCCCTGACCACAGCGAGCAGCTCCCGCCTGGTGACGCAGTAATTGCGTTCCGCCTTCCCCAGGGCCCGGCTGTAGTAGGCAACCACTCGCTCGCCGTCTTCATCCTCCTGTGACAGGACGGCCCCCACTCCGGTGTTGCTTGCGTCGGTGTCAACGATGAAGGGTCGCTTGGCGTCGGGGTACGCCAACACTGGAGCTTCAGTGAGGGCCGCCCTGAGCTGGTCAAAGGCCATGGATTGCTCCTCCTGCCACACAAACGGCCGGCACTTATCCGTTAAGCGATGGAGGGGGCTAGCCAGGGTAGCGAAGTCCCGGACAAAGCGCCTATAATAGGACGCCAGGCCCAGGAAGCTTCGCAGCTCACCCACGTTGCCAGGGACCGGCCAGTCCCTCACAGCAGCCACCTTAGATGGATCGGTGGCTACGCCCCGCTCGCTGACGATGTGCCCTAGGAAGGCCGTCTCCCTCCGGAGGAGCTGGCACTTCTTTGGGTTTAGCCGCAATCCCGCTTGGCGGATTGCAGCTAGCACATCAGTCAGGTTAGCGAGGGCCTGCTGGAAGTCGCTGGCGTGTACCAGGAGGTCGTCTAAGTACACGACACAGCGACTGCGAGGGACGGCCGCTAGCACCCGCTCCATCAGCCGCTCGAACGTGGCCGGCGCGTTGCATAGCCCGAAGGGCATCACCCGAAACTGCCAGAGACCGTGCCCAATAGTAAAGGCGGTCTTAGGCTTCGCTTCGGGTGCCAGCCTCACCTGCCAGTAGCCGCTGCGGAGGTCCAGCGAACTGAACCAGCTCGACCCGCTGATGTGGTCCAGGGCCTCGTCAATGCGGGGGAGTGGGTAGGAGTCTTTGGTGGTCAGGAAGTTCAGACGCCTGTAGTCCACACAGAACCTCCACTCCCCGCTCTTCTTCTGGACCAGGACCGCAGGGGCTGCCCACGGGCTGTCGGAGGGCTCGATAACACCAGCAGCTGCCATTTCCTTCACCTTTTCCTCTGCCACCAGTCGCTTGGCAGGGGACATCCGGTGCGGCCGCAGACGGATGGGTTGAGCTGTGTCGGTGTTGATGGTGTGCTGCACCAGCTCGGTCTGGGTACAGTCCTCATCCCGCACTGCGAAAAGGTCTGCGTTTCCATCCAGGAGGCTTTTGAGCTGCTGGCGCTGCTGGTGGTCGAGCCCGCTGCTGCTTCGTTGCCACAGGGCGTGGACAGCTGCTGTCGTCTCGGCAGGCAGAGCTAGTTTGGGCTGGGCAGGCGGTTGCTGTGGGACAGGCTGGTGGTGGTGGGCGAGCGAGTGGTCGGGCTGGGGCACTGCGGTCAGTGACGGTGGCTTGGGTGCAGTGGCTAGCTGGAGTAGCTTGCTTGCTGGCCGGGCTGTGGTGGCTAGGTGGCGTGTTCGTCGGGCTGTGGTGGCTAGGTGGCGTGCTCGTCGGGCCGGTTTTCGTGTCGGGCCGGACTGTAAGGCTACTGTCTCCGTGCCAAGAGTGATGCTGCCCCTTGACACATCAACGCAGGCTCCCCAGCGTTTCAGCAGGTCCAGGCCGATGATGCACGAGTCCGCGATGTCAGCTAGCCAGAACTCGTGCGACACCTCCTGCCCGGTCACCGTCACCTTCACCTCTTTCTTCCCCCTCATCGCCATCTTTGCCCCCGTCACTGATGTCAGCGGTGTGGCGGTGGGCGTCCACGCCCCGGGAAGTTGGGGCCCGCCGGTGTTGTGGAGTACTCCTGGCCGGACAAGGGAGATGGTAGCCCCCGTGTCCACCAGGGCTCGACAGGCCTGCCCGTCCAGCCAACAGTGGAGGTACAACCCACTGGCTTTGCCCAGCCGACCTACCCGTGGATGGGACTTATGCTCAGCCGCCTTTGTAAAGGCGCTTGTGCTAGCCTCCAGAGAGGTAGCTGGAATTTTTGCCACTTGGGCGGGTAAGGCCGTACTGGGTTTGGGCACAGGGGTGTGTACCTGGTTGAGGAGGGTTGGTTCCCGGGGCGGCGTTCTCCTCACTGCGCCGTCCCTGCCTCGTTTCCCGACGGCGGGGGCTTCCGTGGCTTTGGTGCTGGAGCTGGGCAGTCGCGAGCGATATGGCCCGGCTCGTCGCACCGGTAGCACCGGCCTTGTCGCCTCGCTGGCCGTTGTAGTGGCGTGCGTGTCCAGCAGACCTCCTCGCCATCGGCCACCCTGACGTGCTGGCGGGTTGGTTGTGGAGTGGGCCGGATAGCTAGGGTGTCTTCCGCCCGAGTTGTCATGCTCAAAGCCTCGCTTATGGAACCCGGTTGGGCTAGGCTAACGTGGTCACGTAGGCGCTCTGGCGTGAGGGCTCGCAGGAATGCATGCAGCGCTAGCTTTTCCTGCGCTGCTGCATCGAACTCTGGGTAGGCCTCGCGGGCGTAGCGCTGTACGTCGGCCGCCACTTTTCCCCAGCTCTCCTCCTCACAGCGGTAGCGGCTTAGCAGCTTTTCCCGGCTTGCTTCGGCGGAGCGGTGCTGGGTGAACCGCCGTTGGAGTGCTGCGGTCAGAGCCTGTAGGTTTTGTCGCTCCGCCGGCGGCAGGTCCAGGATCGCCTCCAGCGCTGGGCCCTCCAGGGCGAGTGCCAGGTGTCCCGCTGTCTGCTCCGGCGTCCAGCTAGCCAGCTGAGCTGCTAGCTCTAGCTGCGCTAGGTACGACTCCAGCGAAGCTGTTCCGTTGAACCGAGGTAGCTTCAGCTGCATTGTCGGCTTCGCGAGCGTGCCGTCGCGGCTTACCGATGCCGGATCCTCCTGTCTGCCGCTGAAGCCGTCCGGTCGCCTGGACACTCGCACCGCGGGAATCTGCCACTCGGGGCTAGTTATAGCCCCGGCCTTCCTCGCCTTCCTGCGGGTCAACTCGCCGATCGTCCGCTCCAGTTCCTCCATCTCCCTCAGTAGGGCTCGTTCCATCCCACTTCCGGACACCAATGTAGCGAGCGCGGAGAATGAGGGAGAGAGACAGCCGTTTGCAGTACCCGAATCGCTCTAGCCGAGCTTCGTTTTATTCACGCTACCTTACCAGCTCTTAAAAGAGCCGTTAGCTTTTCCAGGATCCAGTTCAGCGTTGTTCACAGTCGAAGCACCTTCGTAGACTGACCAGGAATCACTTCAGGTACTGCCTTATATTTCAACTAGTTGGCTGTGATTGGCGAACACACTTACAAACTCCTAGCCAATCACAGCCACACATAAATTACAGTTACGTTTACGGTTACGTTTAAATCTAGAATGACAGTTAAAAATGACAGTTACGTTAACACAATTCACGGCTAACAAGCTAACACAATTAAAACACACACAGCACGCTATTTACAAGTATTTACACTTCAACCGGGTAGCGGCTCACTACCCGGTCCTAGCTGGCCAGTTGACAACCCCCAGGCCGCCACAGTAGTTTCATTTCTAACGAAGATTGCAAACTTTACTTATGAGTTAGTTACGCTCCTAGGCGTGTTTCATAAGCTGCACCGTAACGTTTGCGTTGGTTTCTGTATCAGAACAGCATCCACTGTCACCAGATCTTTAACGTTACCTGAGGCAAGCTCACTTCTCTTATTAGCTGAAGATGACGAAGATTTAAGATTATCATTTAGCTAATTTAGGTTAATTATTAGCTTTCCAAATCTAGGCTAGGTACTCATCTGTGTGTCGCCAAGCAGGCAATCGTTGTCAGATTAGTCTACCGCCAATCAAAACACTGTAGTTTTACACTTGTAGTTGGTTATAGACTCCTGAGGGAAGTCCACACACATCTGTTAGTTCTGAATAGTTGATAATTTCCGAAGACGGATCACAAAATGGAGCTTACGCGAACACATTTTCTATTGATTTTCAAGTATTTTTAGACGGGGCGCCAAACTCTGCCTGCCATCATGCGCTGACAATGAAAAACGACGGTGCACATGACGTGACGTTGTTTTGCTATGCGTAGCTGTCGGGAATACATGCTGGAATCGATAAGAGAATTGATAAGCTCGAAGGCGTACGATTCCGAGGAATCGGACAACTTGGAACCGGTTCTCGATTCCCACCCCTAGACAAGGTACTGTTTTTTTCCATTATGCCAGTCCCACAGAGATTTTTTTTCCCCCCGGGAATTTTATGATGCCAACGTCAACTTCTGGGTGCATACACTGTTTGGTTGGCCAGTAAGAGGTTACAAAAGCAGGAGTAGCTTCAGTACCATCCCTATTGTCACCATTCATGATAGCTTCTTTCTATCGTCTCCGGACACAAGTGCCTACCATCTGTGTAAAAGGAGTGGCACAGGCCATGCAGGTCCTCTCTGGAGTGGCGGGGCTGTCCAGAGAGAAGGGCCCACTCAATCCCGCCTCCTTACGCGCGGCCGCCACCGCGTCTTTGATGGCGAAGAACACCGAGCTGCCCAGGGTCAACACCGGCTCTCCGATCCCCTGCAGAACAGCACACAGTCCCATAAATAGCTACACTACACACCCCTGCTCAAAACAACGAGACACAGCAGAGGTTCTCAAACCAGGCCTTGGGGTAACCCTGTGTGTGCTCGTTTCTGTCCTCTCCACTGAAATGTGTTCAAGTTCCATGTTTTTGTGCAAAAGCACATTTTAATACCATGCAGGTTAGCCTCACTTCACTTTCTCTTTCCACAAAGGATTTATCTTCAATTAAGTTCAGGTTTAGGTCTATCAAACAGCACAAAATGTAACCTCTTTCAAAAGAAATAACTTGCCTCTGCATATTATCGAAAATGAATCCACTGGTTGTACGAGAACTGATCTGACTGATTAAATGTTCTTAAATTAATATGGAAATTGAATATAAATTTGCAACATGTGCTCAGCAAATGTATCAGGCCTGACCGGAGAAGTCATTTGAGGTCATGGCTATTTTTTTTTTTTTTAAAGCTGTTTACAAGTGGCATTTTCTTGCTGCTCCTGCTTTGCTTTGCTTGCTTTACTTTCTGTCCATTTGTTACATTTTATTGTTTTACTTATTTAAATTTATTTTATTGTTTTACTCTTTAATTTATCTTTTAAAGTAAGAAAGTCGGTTGAACACTTGGTTTTGAAAGCAAACAATTGGACTTGTTTCTAAACAACAAAGCTTCTCTGACTGGCAAAAGACAACGAGGAAGTTATGTCTCCAAACCCAATAAAATCAGTGAGCTGCATGGAATGGGAGCGACTGATTGAGAGGATATCGCAGCTTGAAAAGAAGATTGAAACACTGTATCAAATACGTGAGGATGAGCAATTCATTGACTCTGTAGCAGCGTCTGTACAAGGTGCCGAGCCACCAAATGCTAACGGACAGACACAGATTTTCATACGAGGGATTACATCAAATCTAGAGTATCCTGTCACGGACATGGCTGACGCTTCCCTGGATGGGTCCCAACGCCACTGGATTAGCTGCGGAGGCTCCCAAACCAGCCTTCCCTAATGACGCTTCTTACTGGCACAGCATCGGCACCAGACCGAAAGCATCAACTCCAGCCAGGAATTGGTCTGACGTCGTCCACCGCAGAGGCAAATATAGCAAGAAATCAAATAAGAGAGCACCAACGCTCACTCCACCACCTCAACTCTCATTGCAAAACAGGTACAATCCACTGACTGAAATGTGTGATAATACTAACTACGTTGAACCCAGAGAAGCTAATCACACCACTAGCATTAAGGCTCCAAGAAATAGCCCCAAAACCACTCCTAGGCCGAGGGCCAGAAGAAACATTGCTAACTCCACACCTGATAAGCCAAACACTATTCTGATTGGGGACTCTATAACCAGGCATGTAAGAATGGCAAAGACCGAAAATTTAACTATGGCTGACACATCTGTCAGGGAGCTAACAGGGCTGTTATCAGTTATCCTCTCTACACATCCAAGTAATATGAGGATTATTATCCACGCTGGGTCTTTTGACATTTTGCGAAGGAAAACTGGCTCTGAGATCCTGAAAAAAGACTTTTCCCTGCTACTGGAGAAACTGAGCGACTGTCAATCGCAACATATATTCATCTCAGGCCCCATTCCAACTTTGGGGAAAGGAATCTAATCTTTTAGCAGACTCCTTGGCCTGAATACATGGCTGACATCGGCGTGCCTCACCCATGGCATAAAGTTTATTGACAATTTCAATATCTTTTGGAACTGCAAAGACCGCTTCAGACCCGATGGGGTTCATCCAAACATCACTGGATCCAGACTACTTGGTGCCAACCTACATCATGCTCTTGGAATGCCATACCCAAACAAGATAAGCGTGAAGGACAGCGCACACAGGCAGACAGCTGGTATCTCTCCCCCCCCCACCTGACCCTCTGCTCCACATCACCCAAGGCATTCGGAGGATGTCTCTGTCCCAATCAGGGACCCAACGACCCCCCTCTCCCCCTCCACCACACTCACCAATCAAGGAGTTAATTAAAGCTGCCACGCTGAAGCTCAGTCAAATTGATGAAATATTACACAGCAATAACCACAGACATCATCACTCAGGTGTCTACCAGAGATGAGACAGACCCCATGCCGCTTCTTTAAACATACCGGTGATCTTAAACAGCCGGTGGCATGGTCAAACACATCGCAGCAATCACAGACCATCCGGTACCTGTCTCAGTAATCTTAAATTTGTTACTGTTCAGCCACAACCAGTCTCATTTCCTGTCACAGAATCCCTACAGCTTTAATGTCAGATCATTGGCTAACAAATCCTTTTTGGTTAATGATCTGATAATTAAAAGGAATTTGCATTGTATGTTTTTAGTTGAGACCTGGCTAAACAGCACTACTGGTGTAGCAACACTGATAGAGGCTTGTCCTCCAAACTATAATTTTTATCAGTCAGTCAGAAAAAACAGGAAAGGAGGAGGGATTGCAGCCATTTTCTCTACACAGTTTGTGTGTAATGACATGGACCTGGGTGAATTTACATCATTTGAATATCTTGCTCTTGAGCTCAAAGCATTTATCAGTGCTCATCATTACATTATATCGGCCACCAAGATATTCATCACTATTTCTACAGGAATTCTCAGAGCTGATCTCACTTGGTATCACTAGATATGATAGATTAATCCTGAATGGAGACCTGAATATTAATATTAATAAAAAGAATGACTCCAAAGCTATTTACTGGACAGCTTTGAACTTACCCAACATGTAAATGAAGCCACTCATCAGCATGGTAACACCCTAGACTTAGTAATAACAACAGGGTTAAACATTGATAATGTTTTAGTATTCGAATTACCTATTTCTGACCATCACTGTGTGTTTTTTGATGCCAACCTAATCTTAACAAAGACCAAAAGGGAATTTTTGGTCCAAAGGAGATTCCTAGATAGCAAGGCTGAAGCAAAGTTTTCTAATATCATGAGATCGCTTGAGCCATATAGTTATGACTGCTCTTTAAATGACATGGTTGAAAATTTCAACAATACCTTGTCATCTGCTTTAAATACTGTTGCTCCACTAAAGATTAAAAAGAGGTCGACTGACAGAATCTCCCCATGGCTAAACAATAACAGTGTTAATGATATTAAGAGAATCTGTCGGGCAGCTGAAAGAAAATGGAGGAAAACTAGGCTCACAGTTCACTGTAATATATACAAAGAAGCCATGACTGCCTATAACAAAGCAATACGTCTGGCAAGAAAGGATTACTTTTCCAAGATTATTACAGAAAATGAAAACAAGAATACACCTAGCATTCTTTTTTCAACAATTGATCGATTAATTAACCCTATGATGACTGCTGATCCTGACATTGCGTCCGGTTCCACATCTTGATGTAATGAGTTTGCTACTTTCTTTCAAGAAAAGATATCCAGTATTCGTTCACAAATCTCCCAGGTCAACATAACTACAGAATTAGATGATCAATGTAGACAAATTGATGCTGTCATGGATTCATTTGAGCAGATTGACACGCAAGCTTTGAGTGAAATTATCTCTCAAATTAAACCCTCAACCTGCTCACTTGATCCCATCCCCACAAAGTTCTTTAAAAACGTGTATGATTGTTTACTTGATGTTTTGGAAATTGTGAACTGTTCTCTATCAGCTGGCATATTCCCCACCACCTTGAAATCTGCCATTGTGAGACCAACACTGAAAAAAAGGCATTTAGACAGCTCTGTGCTCAGTAATTTCAGGCCCATATCCAACATCCCTTTTTTAAGTAAAATCCTAGAAAAAATAGTTTTTAGACAACTGAATCAATTCCTGATTAGATACAACACCCTTGAAAAATACCAATCAGGCTTCCGATCTAACCATAGCACAGAGACTGCCCTGGTAAAGGTTGTAAATGACCTGCGGGTAACCATTGACAGTGGTGGTGTTGCTGTTCTAGTTTTACTGGACTTGAGTGCTGCGTTTGATACAGTGGATCACAACATTTTAATGCACCGTCTGGAACATTGGGTGGGACCAGTACTAGAGTGGTTTAAATCTTACCTTACTGGGAGAGGATTTGTTGTTGCACTAGGAGATGCTGTGTCTGACACGGTTAGTATTACATGTGGGGTCCCTCAAGGATCTATTCTTGGGCCTTTACTGTTCTCTTTGTATATGCTACCACTGGGTAACATCATTAGAAAGCATCAATTTCCACAGCTATGCTGATGACACACAATTGTACATTTCTGTGTTCCCTGGTGATACAAGTCCACTCAGCTCACTGGAGAAGTGTCTGAAAGATATAAAAATGTGGATGTCCCAGAATTTTCTCCAGTTGAACGATGACAAAACAGAGGCCATTTTGATTGGACCAAGACCTCAAAGAGATGCAATATCAAAAAATCTAGAGCATCTGGGCCTGTGCAGTAATCGGGAAGCCAAGAATCTAGGCGTTATTATAGATAATGACCTAACCTTTGAGCCCCATATAAGAAATGTTACTAAAATTGCCTTCTTTCATTTAAGAAACATTGCAAAGGTCAGACCTCTCCTCCGACAAGCAGACGCAGAAAAGCTTATGCATGCTTTTATCACAAGTCGCCTTGACTACTGCAATAGCCTTCTCTCTGGTCTCCCCCAAAAAAGCATTAAAAAACTACAGTTAGTTCAGAATGCGGCTGCAAGGGTATTGACTGGCACAAAAAAGAGAGACCACATTACCCCCACACTCCTTAAACTACACTGGCTACCTGTGCGTTTTAGAATAGATTTTCGTTTTTAAAACGATAAAAGGTTTAGCACCAACATACTTAGGTGACTGCATTCAGGAACATGTGCCTAGTAGAATCCTTAGATCCTCCACTGCTTCTCTCTTAGTGATTCCGAAAGTAAACCGTAAGAGAAGCGGTGAGGCGGCTTTTAGCTTTTATGCCCCTATAGCTTTTATGCCCCTAGGCTTTGGAACGCCTTACCAGGCAATATCAAAGAGGCAGAAACTCTTAACACTTTTAAGAAACTTCTTAAAACACACCTATTTAAACTTGCCTTCAGTTAGCTTGCTCTGCCTTTTAATTTGAATTTAATTTTCTTACTTTTAGGCTACTGATGTGTTTTTTTTAAAATTATTTTTATTACCATGTACTAGTCTAATTTATTTATCTTTAAGCTTATTTATCTTTTTAAAGCTGTTTTAGCTTTTATTTATTTTATTATTATTATTATTTTATTTTATTTCTTTTCTTTCTTTTATTCTGTATAGTGGGGTGAAAGAAGAGGCCAGTAGGGCGCTCATCTTAAAAGTTTGACTAGGGACCGACGGGTTCGTCACTCTGCGGAGTGATTCAAACTGTGGAGGCTGTATGCTGCTCCCACCCATGGGCAAATGAAAATCAAAACGTAGAAAGAGGCCAGTAGGGCGCTCAACTTAAAAGTTTGACTAGGGACCGACGGGTTCGTCACACTGCGGAGTGATTCAAACTGTGGAGGCTGTATGCTGCTCCCACCCATGGGCAAATATACCTCGAAGGAGGGACAAAAGATGGCAGGTAGCAGGCTGTTTGTGGTAGGAGTGTTTGTTGGGGAGACACCAGTGTACAGAGAGACATCAGTGTACAGACACACCAGTGTACAGAAACTGGGGCTATCTATTCATGCACTGTAGCCTTTTATCTTTTTTTAATCTTATTTCCTTTTATATTGTCTTGTAAATGTTCTATTGTCTTTTATGTCTATTTTTCTTCTATTGCTTTTGTTCTGTATTTTGTTTTTTATTGTTGTGAAGCACTTTGGGCTGCATTTTATGTATGAAAGGTGCTATACAAATAAAGTTTATTATTATTATTATTATTATTACATAGGGCCTGTACAATGCAGACTGAGACCTATCGTGGTTGTTGTGTCAAAAGTACAAACTCCATAACTGACTTGAACATATTTATATCCGTTTATATCATCTTCCAAGTCATATAGCAATAAATGACCTTTGTGCATGGCTTGACAATATAATATAATGCTGAATTTCACATGGGCAACTTATCATACAATGGCATTATAATATATATATGAGACACACGCTGACCTTGGAGGAGTAGATGGCATTGGGGTTTGTGGATCCTGGTAGCAGGTAGATGTTGAAAGAGAGAGGAAGGTCACACACTGCAGGGATCTTGTACTGGGAGGGGCCGCGGGTGTACAGCACTCCCGATGGGGAGAACTTCAGCTCCTCCATGGTGTAAAGTCCCATCCCCTGGATGAACGCCCCCTCAATCTGAGACACCGCACAAACATGGCAGCAACGCACCCACAACATATTAACATGTCATATTGACATTGTATACACATAATCAACACACCCCGTACCATATAAACAACATCACATCAACATAATTATTAATGCACCCGCAACATCAAACATGGAACAAAATAAAGAACAATAATAAAACACAATACCCAAACACAAATCATCAGCAGAGCAGAACTGTTATGGATTCTCTTTGAGTAATGCTGCCTGTATACAGTAGCTTCTCTACATTCACTTTTGTTCATGAATGGAATCTCTGTCCAGAGGTACACACAGACACACACACAAACACGCCGTCCATTTCATACCGCAGTGTCGAATCTCACCTCGATTACCCTCATCCCTCAATAGTCGGTGAGTTCTGACTAAGTTGGACCTTTATGACCTACTCAAATCTCAACTATGGATGCTTAATATAGGCCCTAGAAATAGCACACAGGACAAACGCATGCATGCACGCACGCATGCAGACTAGACCTGGGTTAAATAGTTATTTGAAATACCTGCCGATAAAAGGATACCAGTAAAATACTGGTGCTTACAATTTTTAAATATACATCCATTTTCACCTATATTCAGAAGAAAATGTTTTTTTTTTAAATTCATGCAGTAGAGCCTTCAAATGTTACTGCCATTTATAGAGTTAAAGTATTCAATTCAATTCAATTTTATTTGTATAGCGCTTTTTACAGAGAACTGTCACAAAGACGCTGCACAGAGAAACAGTATTCAAGTATTCAAACATGCATTTGATACAGGTCTGACACAGACTTAATACGCTATGTCCACATGGACTCCAAGCAAGTGATCATTAACATGGGTGAAACTGTAAGAACACGTATCCCAAAAAAAAGTTTTTGAATGCAAGCAAGGAAATGCTTCAATGGCATGCAGTCTCACCTGACCAATGTCGATGGAGGGGTTAATACTTTGCCCGATGTCAACCACTATATTCGTCTTGATGTTCTGCGCATGGAATCAGGAACAAATCAGGACACCAGATCACCAAGAGACCCGCTATCTTTTTTCCCCTTTAAAGACTTGGCGTAAGGCGTGGACCAGTCCATAGTGTGGTTAACTCTTGAACCATACGTCAGTTCCCCAGTGCAGGTGAGGGTTCGATCCCCCAACCTTGTCACTTTCTCAGCTGTGGTTCTCTCTCTCCCTCCCTCCCTCTCCCTCTCTCTACATTCTGTCTGAATAAAGCAAAAAATGCAAAGGGAGGATTGATTGTTCTGCTCTCCTTTAAAAAAACAAAAAACAGTACCCTGTAGTCCCCAGTCAGGCAGTCGACCTCAACCTCACAGAAGCAGACTCCGTAGGTGAAATAGGCAAAGGGCTGACCCTCGTTCCTCTCCCAGTTCATGCACAGGTCATGACCCCTGTGGAGCAACACAAAATTTAGACTGCATGTAAGGTCATGCAAGGTCATATCTACATGACAACACAAATTCCAAAAATTTTAATGGTACTTAGGGTGAAACTAACTCCATGCAGTAGTTGCATAACATAATGTAATACAATGTAAGAGAGCTCTGCTTAAAGCTGGAGTAGGTGACTTTTTTAATGAGTAAGTACACCATAGATTTTTTTCACTGTAAACATGTTTGTGTGCCTAATATTGTATATCATAAGAAACTGGTAGAAAAGCGTCTTTGTGCTGCCCTCTAACGGTTGAAATTCCCTTTCTGCTCCCCACACTGCCCCCGCCCCAATTATGATGTCAGAGTACCTCTTTGGAGGTAGCTCTATGTCATATGGATAATTGTTGTCGCCCACAACGGAAACAGCCGGCACCTGATTGGTTAGACCCACTACGTTCCTTTCGTTTTCCGCTCCATGTTTTTAAACCGGAACAACGTGGCGTCCTGTTCATAAACTCTCGTATTCCACCTAAATAGTCCATTAAAATACGTTTCTGAAAATATTTGAGGTGAGAAATAGGCCATGCAGTTGCTGAATCTTGATTCATATTTGATCTGCAACGTCTAGTTTGACAGTTTGATCCGAGTTATGTGAAATCATTTGTACATTGTACGTTCATTTATGCAAATGACAATGGACAGCCCCTCTCCCTCGCTCACCCCACAAAGTATTTTTCTAAATTGTGTAGTAGGTGTAGACAGGCAGAGACGGTGGGTGCACTTACTCTTTAAGAAAGATATCAGGGAATGGTCATGCTTAGTTGGTAGCAAACATAGAAAGAGCTGCTGTGAGAGAAATGCCAGACCATGTTTTTATACCCTGTTTCTGCATTCTAAAACCAGGGATTCAGCCCGGAATCTCGTTTTCAAAATAAAGTGGCTCATGACGTGGACCAATCAAAGAGATAGGCCGGTTCCCGTTGTGAACCAATCAAAATTGAGATTGATTTTGTGCATTCACATAACAGTACAGCTCGTGTTGAGAAAGACTTTCACCTGCTCCTGTCTGCATCGCCAAACAGGACTAGAGCCCGGCATAAGTTATACACTGCATGGCCAAAAGTATGTGGACACCTACTCATCCAACATTCCAAAATCATAGGCATTAATATGAAGTTGGTCCCCATTTGCTGCTATAACAGCCTCCACTCTCCTGGGAAGGCTTTCCACTAGATGTTGGAACATTGCTGTGTGGATTTGTGTCCATTCAGTCAGAAGAGCAAGAGAGGTCGGGCACTGATGTGAGGCTATTAGGCCTGGCTCGCAGTTGGCTTTCCAATTGATCCCAATGGTGTTGGATGGGGTTGAGGTCAGGGCTTTGTGCAGGCCAGTCAAGTTCTTCCATGCCAATCTCGACAAACCATTTCTGTATGGACATCTATTTGTACACAGGGGCATTTTCATTCTGAAACAGGAAAGGGCCTTCCCCAAACTGTAGCCACAAAGTTGGAAACCCAGAATCATCTAGAATGTCATTGTATGCTATGCTGTAGTGTTAAGATTTGCCTTCACTGGAACTAAGGAGCCTAGCCTGAATCATGAAAAACAGCCCAGACCAAGGGATGCCCAGATACTTTTGGCCATATAGTGTATATCTTTATAAAATTGGCTAACTATATAATTCAGCTAGCCATCACTGTCAATTGTAGTGCTTGAGTAAAACTGGCTTGCTGAAAGATTAGCTACTTTATGTATTTTATTTGAGCTAGGTGTATCAGGTCTGGGATAGAGCCTTGTTCAAGAATTCACATGTATAAAAATATATTTTGCGAATGTTAGCAATTGTGAACCATCAGGTAACGTAAGCTAACTTTAGACTAGTAAACTTAGCAAAACAATTACGAGCTACAGAACTTGGTGACTAAATGGAAAATTCTTTATTGCGTTATTGGTAAACTGCCACAAAAAAAAGATTATATTGTTTTACCTGGACTCAATACCAGTCTGTAGCTGTACTCCTGCAAGCACAGACAGAAACTTTGATGCACATTCACAACAGAGAAACATTGGGGTGGGGTGTTGTTTTTCTCTATGGGCAGGGCCAATGGGTGTTTTCTAAATTTCTAATTGTGACCATTGAGAAAGTTGCCTACTCCAGCTTTAAATATGTATCTGGTACCTGTAAAATCCTGTAGCAGAAAGGCTGATCTTCTGGAAGAAGGCCTTTTTTATCTGGGAAATAGAAAGAAGTACATCATCAGTAGCACTCTGAAAACCTGCCCTCCCAGCTGCACCACAAAGTTACGTATTCTTTGGCATTTCAGCCAATCGTTTCCATCTCCTTGGTCACCGTACCCAACTTTCCCAGGTGCCATTGGGGTTCGCTTGGACAACAGGATCCAGTCTGCGGCGCAGGGTCTCGCATGCATCCTGCGTGGCGAAAAACTAACAATTAAAAAAAACACAGACACAGACAGACTGACAGACACACACAAGCCTACGTGCACACAAACACACAAACACACACACGGTACCTTCACTGCCATGCCGTTGGCGTCAGTGCCAAAAGAGGCCGCTGAGGGGCTGGCATTTGGGACGGTAGTGGTGCTGGTCTCTATGATATAGATCAGGGAGGTGGGGACTCCCAGCTCACGGCTCACTACCTGTTGAGTATTATGGGGCAGGAAGGAAGCAGGAATAACATCTTCATGAATTTACTCACAGGGAAGAAATGCTGACAGACAATTTGGGTGAACAGTACCTGCTGCATCTTGGTGTGTATTCCCTGACCCATCTCAGTTCCTCCATGACTCACAAGCACTGATCCATCTGTGTAGATGTGGACCAAAGCTGCTGCCTTCAAACACACACACACACACACACACACACACACACACACACACACACACACACACACACACACACACACACACACACACACACACACACACACACACACACACACACACACACACACACACACACACACACACACCAGTATCAGCACCTTTTCAAAAGTCTGCACAACCATATCATATTGATGTGTGTATGTGTGTGTGTATTTCATGACCATCCCAATTTGCACAAACAGGTCCCAGAGATCCCAGGTGGCCAGACGTACCTGGTTGAGGAAGCCCTCGGCGAAAGCGATGCCGAACTTGATGGGGACGATGGCCACACCTCTCTTCTTCCAGCGGCTGCCCTGGTTGAACTGGGCGATGGTGTTGCGGCGGCTCTGGTAACAGGATTTCTCCTTACACTCCTCCCAGCAGCGCAGGAGGTTCTCAGGGTCAAACTCTTGCTTGTAGTGGGTCGTTGACACCCCCTTGTACATGTTTATCTCACGGATCTACAGCAGGAGAAAGCAGACAAAAGAGCCAAATGCGAGCTACTGACTGCTTCTTCACTATTGTCCGAATGTCACCTCAGCAGTGGTCTTTGCTTTCCCCATAGGGAGCTCCTTTACCTCTTCAGTGGTACGACCCAGTACCATGGCAACGTCAGTCATCATGTTCTCTGTGACCAGCACACACTGGGGGACGCCGAAACCGCGGAAGGCTGTGTTAGAGGGTAGGTTCGTCTTACAGGCCGTGGACTGACCACGCAAGTTGGGCACATTGTAAGCATTGTCCAAATGGAGCAGAATCTTCTCAATGATCTGTAAATGATTACACAGGCAGAGACAAACAAATGGCTGCCATGTTAAACACAAACATTCAATGCTATAAAATGGGTCACGAAAGAATAACCTTATAGAAAACAAAACTAAAACAAAAAAGCATTGCAGAATTATCTCAAAATGTAGCAACTGTTGGCTTCTTTCATAAAATTGTATCTGCAGTTTATGTTACAATTATCATTTTAAATATGTGTCTTGTTTATTTGAAGCAGTCAAGATTAGAGTTAACTGAAAAAGCAGTATGCACGATATAGAAATCCCTGAGAATATGAATGTGATCTGACATGAATAAGGCACGGGTGGTGTAAGAGAGTAACTCAGTAATAAAAGACATTCTCACCAAGATGGATTCGTCCCCAGTGTTCCCAGCATTGGCGTAATACTGCACGTCCGCAGCTATTATCCTCCCATCGTTCATGAAGCCCACCTGAACATGCAGAGCACAGCAACACAGCAACACGTTAGTGTGAATCTTAAGCGTGAACACACTGACGGAATGAAACACAGCATTAACCCCCCGATTATGTTCTGGGTTAATCTGTCCCCATTCAGTGTTTGACGTCTCTTAAAACCCAGTTAACCTTGTTTTTCCCATTTTGTATGACTTTTCCTAATTTGGTGGGATTAAAAACATGCAATAAACATAATGATGCTTTCAAAAGTCTTTGTATACAGGGCAGAATGTGAATGTGTTTGTTTGGATGTAAAACAGTATTTCATGGGGTGAATGCTGTTAAAACTGGCAAGCTCATTACCCAATTAAAGACTGCTTCAGGACCATTATCAGTTAAGCCAAATCATCTGCCTGCCCATGGGTGGCTCAGAAAAGCCTGTTGATTTTACTTGATTCTCACAGCTATGATGGAAGTATTTTATGAGTGTGATTGAGTCAGTGCTGTATTGCATCCCATGATGCAAAGATTCCAAAATGAGGACTCACTTTGTACTTTCCCAGGACTGGATGCCGAGCGCCCGTTATGAGCATGTCATCCCCCCTCTCCAGAATACAACGCACTGCCTGCCCTGTCCTATGGGGGGCAGCACAGTGCACAAAGTAAAGAACAGTTGCCATGGTGATAATGCCAAAATGTTAATTTCAAACATAATAAAATTTGTTAATTAGTTAAATTAAACAGCAATAAAATTCGGGAGCCAAAAAATTGACCAAATTCCATGTTAGCTAAGGTTGTTATGAGCCCCCAAAGGGAGTAACAAAGATCTAGATGGGACAAGACTGTCATGAATAGGTTCTCTCAGACTTGGGCCCTGTTTTTCACGTACGTCGGTTAAACAATCCAGGATAATTTGACACGTGCCGTATCAAATTCTTATTTTTTCGTTTGTTTTTATTATTGTCCTCAAATGTGAAGCACTTTGCATTGTATGAATGTATGTTATGCAAACAAAGCTTATTATTATTATTATTATTATTGTTATATTTTCAGCTTCGTCAAGAACATATAAAAATGCTTTGTTCTATATGGATGGTAACGGTAATTAGGCAGTGTTATAATGATTAAATAAACACTTTTGAAATTGTTTTGAAGTTCTCAGCACCCCTACCACATTGACCCCTGCTTCATCTGCCGTCTTCCTTACTGCGACGAACGCAGTTTTAATTGGGGATTCTATCATTTGCAACCTACCTGTCGCTAGGGCTGTCACATTGACCCAAAAATTTAATTCGAATTTTTAAATGTAAAATACATATTCGTTTGAATAATTTTGAATATATATTAATAATGTTATATAAATACAGCGTCAACAACATTCTCTTAATTATGATGTAATGCTTGGGTATGTCTACCAGACGGCCATAGAAGGTCTTAACAGGAGATGGGTATATCAAAAAAAAAAAAAAAAAAGCTAAATTGATAAGATGTATTCAATAAACAATGTGGATCCTTACGAACTGCCAACTAGGTCTTAGTAGAGACTTGTTCTTTACAATTTAATGTTAGTTGCAAGCAGGGTTAGAATTGTAAAATGCTAAAAAGGGGGACACTGTTTGTTGACAGGGGTAGGGGGGTTACTCTAGGAGGGTCTGGGGGCATGGTCCCCCATGAGAGAATTTGTCCAAACGACGCTGCTTGTTTCTCTCCGGAGCACACAGATGTCTTAAATGACACAATTTATCCCACGTCTGCTAATTTTTAGGCTACTGTAGCTAGACTATGGGAAACACAATGAATACTGTAGGTAGTATTAAGATATGCAATTGTTAAGATATGCAATTCTGTAAAACAAAATGCACTGGGTTCAGTCCAATCGCTTATTTTCACTCCTTGCATCATTTCCTTGTGTCCTTTCCTCAGTCTCCTTAGCTCAACCTAACAGAGGACGTGAGGAAGAAGTGCAAGGATGGAGGAATCGAGGCAACATGCATTACTCAAATGGAAAGTCCTTGCTCATTCAAGTGTCAGTTTAAGCAATGTCAATTACTAATGACGCTGTACAGCTGTACAGTTTAACAATTTAACAGATTGTTCTTGTCTCTGAGCTTGTTTTTGCACTGAAAATGGTAGCCTAGCCTACTGTTTTACTGGACGCTGTATTTCAGGCATGAAATAGTATATAGCATACGGTAAATGATAAAAAATAGTATAATAGCCTAAAACATGAATTGCATCGGTAAAACACATAAATAGATGTAGCCAGGCTAAATTACATTATACTTTCTGTGTCATACAGTTTTAATGCCGCGGTTTGCACTTCTGCTCGTTATTAGCGCAGGACAAATCATATTTTTGTAAAATTATGGCTGAAATATAATTGTTAAAGTTTTATTTTTGGTTTGGCGGGGGATGAATTACATACAGCTAACTAAACTGTGGTGGCCTGTAAACTGTTATTTGTTCCGCTACTGTTTCAGAACAAGTGCGACCTGCACCTAAAAAAAACTGAGGGGGCACAGAGGAATAATGATAGGAGTTGATAACAAAATCCTGTTTGGAGAATAGGTTTGTGAGAATATACAGTCATCTTACAATATATTTGGATGTATAATAACATTTGGAAATTAAATAAAATTTACTTATTTCTATGTAGACAGATTCTGAGAAAGCTTCATCTGAAATATGGCCAAATATGACATCTTCACCAGTGGTTTTAAGGATTTTAACGTATAGGCTACTGTTTTTCTGGTGCGAGATTGGATGACATGAAACATCAAGCTCCCGCAATAATTAAAAAAACACTCCGCTAAAGCTGCTAAATCATTCATGCGGGCACAAATGACACCAGACTCTGCTTCTTGAACAGCCTATCGTTGTTTGGCTTTGCTGTAGGCTAATTGTGCTTCTTCATCTCTGCCATTGCAGTTGCCATTTGGCTACAAGCGCTCAGCTGAAACCTGATCCCACCCCACAGGCTCTGTAGCCACACCCACTCCTCCCCACACAGAAAAGAGCGCCACACCCAGAAATGTCCTGAACACATCTTAGAATAATAAACACATTCAGAGTGCACAATACATCTGACTGACCATGGTTATTTTATAATATTTTCTAGGTAAAAATTCTGCATAGTGCACCTTTAAGCTTAAACCAGAGATTTTGAGGTTTGGACTTAAGACACTGTTGCCCAGGTAGCAAGTCTGGCTAAATTGTGAACTTGCTTTGAAACAAAAATCTTGATTATCCCAAAATGTCAATGAAATAATTGGGTTAACTCAGTTAGCCATGTACATGAAACAGGGCCCTGTTGTATTGATTGATTATGGAGACATATTTTCACCGCATACTAACACACAACACAGCTCAAAGTGCTGGCTTACTTCCAGGCTGCTACAGCGGTGATGCTGGCCAAAATGGCTGTCTTTGTGATTTTGCCACCAAAGGCACCGCCCATCCTTTTTATGTGACAAGACACTCGGTTGGAGGGGATGCCCAGCGTTTCGGCAATTGATTCCTTCCAGGAAAGCAAATGGTTAACAAAGGCTATTGCTGAAACCTGTTAGTTTTAAACAGTACAATAACTTCTTTCTTCCTCTGTACTTCAAGTTTCAAGTGTAACTGGAGTATTTCTTTTCCATGTTGAATGGCTTAGTTGTTCAAAAGCGCTTTCACTCCACCCTCTCACCATGCTTAAAGTCTCTACACAGACTGTCAGCAACACATCTGCTGTAACTTTGAGCAGCGAAACAACACATTTGTCTCTTGGGTAACTTCTGTGACTGCGCAACTTATGATGTTATGCTAGAAATAAATATCATGTTAATACGGAAAATTATTGCCAAAGGCCACCCAAGTCTGAAGAGCCCCAAAATGTTATTCTTGCTCTCAAACTGTCCCCCCGGAGGAGTCAGAATACTGTCAGGATTATGATCAGCAATGTAAAGGCCAGTTTATAGTCCAGCGACAGTGTGCAGCTTGACTGAAATCGCAGAACTTTCATGAACATTCTATTGTCACTCTACATACACTGTGGTCTTTGTCATTCGCAAAAAGTATAAACACACTCCAGCGACAGTTTACACTCAGGGGACAATGGAGGAAGAAGCAGCTTTAATAGGCTACATCTCATTATGTCTGCTGCTTTACCCCTTGAAAAAGCTGAACAAGCTGAAATAAAGTTTATAAATGTCCATTTTGAGGGCACTGTATTGTCTGAAATATCATTCACTGTGTCTTTCATACACGTGTAGGCTATGTGGGTTTTGAACGAGGTAGCAAATAATAAAACGTTTGTAATTAAACCTCAACATTGATGCTCCTCATATTAAACATTATTTAGTAGGAAAACACGGAGGGCATAGCATACGTTAGAGATGTAAATAGCTACAAGATGGGACTCATTGAGGGAGCAGCCTACGATTCTCTAGTTAGAGAAATGGGGTTCAAGAATGTGGAGTAGCCTATTTCACTCACGAAGCTACATCAGAATGCCACGGATCAGATAGGTTGACACGAGTCGTTGCACAAAGTTTAATCTGGCAAATCTAAGTTACTGTTAAAGCAAATAACTTCAATGCATTCGCAGGCGCCTACAACACTACAAATGTGTAGTCAAGCTACTAATGTGTCTTTGTAACCATTCACAATAGCCTACAGACTAGCAGGCGATTGGTAACTTGCAACATTGGAAGCGAGCTGCTTCTCGTTTTGAATTAACGTAATGTTTTCTCAACACAGTCTAGCTCAGCTTCAATCGGTGAAATTACATTGTTATTATTATCAGGCTATTAATAATAATATTAAATTGTGCTCATTTATAATGCTATTCACATGCTTGCTAGGTAGGTAAACTATGGGTAGGTAGGCCTACCCTATGGCCGCACTCAAAAAATTTTCCAACAAAAAAATCCATTAACAGTTAGCGTATGTCCTAGCTAGTAAGTTGACAGCTCGAGCGAAGCCTCCGCTGTCCGAGACAAACGTTACCAAAACAACAGAGACATGGTCAAAGTTTAATTTATTTTATGTCTCAGCGACATCTTCAGCGACCGTCGCAGTGACCACAGGACGAGAGTCGCCCGAAGTATAAACCAAACATCGCTGCGACCAGCGACATCCATGGCACGTCGTCGGTCGAAGCGACAATCTGACGCTGGACTGTAAACTGGCCTTAAAGGTGATTTTCTGAAAGGGTGACCTGACACTGTTGTGTAGATTGATTACCTGGGCGAAGGCGGGGTATTGAGTGGACAAGTAAACCTTCATCTCCTTCTCTTCTCCAGAGGGAACCACCAACATACTTTGCGTCTCCATGTAGAAGTGCTCCTGGCCGCCCAGACGAACCTGGCCTGGGGTCAGAAAATGAAAATAAGGACAGGGTTCCTGCAGCATATTTCAAGTGCAAAACTGAAGGACTTTTCAACGGCTTCCAAGGACAAATGTTATCATGTTTTATGCAAGCTTATTCTTAACTTAATGACATTAAAATTGTTGATCAAAAAGCTCTCCATCACGCTGTACTTTATTTTGTGACATTTGAAAAACATATTTACACAGTAAAATGTATAGTACATGAGTTCAATAGGGATCATGTGTACTCTGTAAGAGTTGAATTAACACTGAACATTTTGTTGTGTATGGCCTTTGTTGCGTGGTATACATACCAGTATGATGAAAGCAGAATTTTGGGGAATGCATAAGCAAATTTTTAAAAAAGAAGCACCAATAAACACTCTACAAAATCTAAGTAATTAATTTTAACCTTAATTTTTCCACATCCCACATGTTGGTCGCCCAGCAAGAACAAAGTTTTCTACGACTGATGGGAACTATAATGTATCAGGAATAGGCACAACAATGACCTTAAAGCTGATGGTACACGGGAATATTTTCAGGCAATATTGCCGGCAATATTGACATGCAATGATTGCTGGCAATTTTCCTATTGATAAATCAATATCTGAACAAGTTTGATCGAGGCAAGCAATATTTTGCTACCATCCAATCACAGATGAGAGTTTTGGTCACATGACACCTGAGTCTTCCAAAAATAAATTTCAACAATGGCTGCCAAGTGGTGCGAGGAAACCGAAGGGATGCTGATCTCTTATAACTTTATTTATTTATTTATTACTCAGGTAAGTTATACTGATGTATTAGTGTAATGTTGAAATAAAGACCAACTTTTCATGCGTTATGGTATTCTTGACTTTTGATTGTAAACAATTGGTATTATTACTCAGTCACCGCCATACTGACGAACCGAGTGACTTTTAACTAGCTAGCTAGCTAGCTAGCTAACTTTATTCCGCAGACCTAATCAGACCACCTGCTTTACTGGTGAATATATCCATGAATGCTTCCGTAAAATTTAGAGATACGGTCGATTGAATTACATTGGTGGAAAGCTGTGGTTCTTGCCGTTCCGGGCACATATATACCTTTGTGGTGAGATGGCGGTAAAGGTTTGAAACGGAGGTTAAAAACAGGATCCGCAAACATTCTTTTTTCAGTTATTTTTCAGTTATTGCCCCATTGCGCATTGCTACAGTGGCCCATAGCCATTGCCCATTGCTGTACAATATTGCTGGCAATATTGCCTGAAAATATTGCCCGTGTACCACCAGCTTAAGGTTGCTGAGATGGTAGCCAATGGACCTAAGAAGATTGATTTAAAAAGGCTTGATGGAGTCAATGTTTATTAATTTTGTCTTGGAAATGTCACAGTTCTCTTGTGAGGACAGTGTGTACAAACCCTCGTATACTTGGTCTGCCTTCCCAAAGGCCTCTGTCACACAGCCTCGCTCAATTGTCCTCTGAGGCTTAAAGAAAGACTTTTTCTCTATTGCTTCCTAGAGAGAATGAGAGAGCAAGAGACAGAGAGAAATAACCAAACAGGTAATGCCATCATGACTGGGTATAAAAGGATATCAAAAGACTCTTAATATCTTATTTTCAGGTACTCTTACAAGTGATACTATAACCTCTGCATTTGAATGGATCTCTATGGGAATTTGTTCTTTTCTATTTTCCATTCACTCAGCTAATGTGTTTTTTAAGAGTGACTTGGGCTAATCCTGATAATGCAAGTCCAATGGCAAACAAAGTACCATGGGCTGCTGGGTGGCTCATCCTGTTAAGGCAAGGCCTCATACTGAATCCGGACTGTGCCAGTGCCAACTGTGGCTGGCAGCCCTCTCTGGGCCCTAGACAGAAAAAGGTACCGCCGCCCCACCCCACTGACCTCCACGGTGAACACCCTGTCTGGCAGATCCTCATACGTGATCTTCACCGCTGCCGCCCCTCGCTTGGCGTGCTGCTGGGTATCAGCAGCAACAGCGCAGACCATCTGACCTACGCAGGTCACCTGGAGAGCAGGGGTAGGACCCTCGTTAACCATAGCAACAGGAAACTACCCAGGTAAAGAGGAACGTTTGGGATCTTTAACATGCGTTGCAAACATGTTTGTGGTGTGATAAAATTACATCAGATACCTAACCTTTATATACCATTGTAAACAGGGCTTTCAACTGATATAAAAAAAACAATAGGATTACTTGATAGCAATATCATCAATTATGGAGAGACATTCACTGACTAAATTTATAAAACGTTCTAAATGGCAATTTTCCAATGGGAAACCTACTATTTTACCCATTGTATGTTCAAAAGGGAAACTTACAGTGTATAATATCTTCACCATTTTGTGAGTGATATAGAATAGGAATGAGAATAGATTTATCTTCTACTGGTCAAAAGTTATAACCACTTCAGTGATGGGTAAGGCAAAAAAAAAAAAACGCTTTAATGTTAGGTTCATTGAAAATATGACATGCGTATGCAAAACTGTTTGTGGTGTGATAATATTATATCACACCCCTAAAAATAATATGCCATTTTAAACAGGATAACTGGGGCTTTCCATTTATATACAATAATATGCTTATTTTAACACAATATCATCAATTATGAAAACAATTCACTAAATAAATAATTTTAAAAAACTTTCTAAATGGCTATTCTTCATGAGAAACCTAGGTTTTTAAACGTTTATGTTCAAGATAAAGGGAGACAAACTGTGTGATATCTTAATAATAATAACTTTATTTGTATTGCACTTTTCATACAAAGCATGCAGCTCAAAGTGCTTTCACATTCTAGCACAGAACAAAAAATAAAAATAATAAATAACAATAATAAAACAGAGCAATAAAAGAAAAACACAATACTGGTCGGGCCCACAAGACAAATACCTCAACAAACACTCCAACAACAATCAGCTTGCTACCTGCTATCTGTTGTGCACAGTACATACAATAAAAATACGAGACAAGCATACTATGTGCTCTTTAGCCCCTTAGCCTCTCTGTGGGTGGTCTTTTTTATACTTTTGCCTCCTACCAACCGCTGCAGGACTTTTGCCTCTCCTGAATGGTCTTGTGCCTTCTTTTTATTAAGGACTTTTCCTATACTATGTTTTGCCTCTCAGCAACCGCTAGAGGACTTTTTGCCTTTTCTTTGAGGTCTTTTGCATCTCTTAATAGAGGACCTCGCCTTGGCTACGCCGAAAGGATTTCCTGCCACCCGTATAGAGGACTTTTCAAGTGCTCAACAGACAACAAGCAACAACTGAACATCAGATAACATTATTTATAGGATTTGTCCCCTGTACTTCCCCCAAGGGAGGGGAGTACTCTTTCCATTTTGTAAGTAATATAGAGTAGAAATCAGAACAGATTTATCATTTACTGCTCAAAAGTGATAACCTCTTAGTGATATATGGGAAAAGGCTAAAAATTATTTGAATGTTAGGTTCACTGACATTTCACATTACCACTTATCCATACTCCTAATGGGCCACTGTTGAGAAACAGTTGATATGATGCAAAATTAAAAGACACATACACTGAAATATACAATTTATGTGTTCAATGAAACACACACTTTATTAAAAATGTTTTTACTAATGTATAACAGTGAATGGATGAACTAAGTAAAGGGATAACATTGCAAAACAAATAAAAACAAGATACAACCCATGGCAAATATCAGTTTAGATGCTTGTAAAATGAATGCATTGGATTTATTAATACAGATACAGCAGACAAATATCAAGCATAAATACCTTCAATATATTCAAGAATCAAGAAGATAAAAAACAGTTAAGTAAACGCCCTGATGGTCCTCCATGTCGTGCTCTGCAATGACCCTCAGCACCATCCTTCTCTTCAGGGACTGTATCAGATGGCTGAATGTCCATCCTTCGCTGCAATACAGAAATATGCAATCATTTCATCAATCCATAACATATCATATAAAATATCATATAAAAGTCATTATCCCCTTTGCGCAGAAGCCTAGTGACCATGCTGCCCGCCATTCTGAGACATTTGTTGCTCCTGCAGCCAAACTATTAGTGGAAATCACTACTCCGTGTTTTAACTTTATTGGTAGATGATTAGTGACAACTCTGCCAAATACGGACTTTCTAAGTTTCACTATTTCCCGTAGAAAGTCCATTTCACAAGCAACCCCCCACCTAGTCTATACCTACCCATGCATGACATCGGTACAATAGCGTCTATGTGTGAGTTCATAAATATATTTATTCATCATATGAAATTTTAATTCCGTCATAGCAACAAGGTAAACCCAACAATAGCCTGATCGTATGCCAAAAAAGCTGTGAAAAGCCCTGCTCACTCAAATGCAAAATAAACGTGAAATTATTGTCTCATTATACCACGTATTCTACTATGAATATCTGCTACTAAATATGAAATAAATATGCAATGATGTTCCTTTCAAAATTCAGTGTTCATTTATTGTCTGGTACAATCCGTTTGAGAAATATACAACACTTTATACTGCTATTACATTATCTGAAACGTTGAATCGTAATACCCCAATGCCATGCAAGCCTATCTCATTCATTACAGTTCATTCTGGTTTAATTGTCGGCTCTTTTATCCAATAGAGTACATTATAACCTTAGCAACGGTATATGCAATGTATTATTGCATGCTTTCAACAATTAATTACAACCCAGTGTAACGGCAGTTTTCATTTTAACGGGCTACTATTACGCAAGCTCTATAGAAAACGCATTCCTCGACTGGAGTTTTCCCTTCCTGATATGTAAGTAGTACTGCTTCTAAAATGCAGTTGGTCTCCCTGGCTACATATGTATGTTAGTTTTTCCACTCGAGCACTGTCTTATCCAATATGATTGATAGGCCTATTGTTATTTTCGCATTTTGAGTGCATTTCACATACTGTAGTGCAATCGTTAATTTTATGTTTGATGTAGGCTACCGATTTTGGTAGCATTTTGCAGATGGTGGAATACTATTTTATTTTCATGTTATTGTACATAATATAGGCTATGGCATATATATTTGTCACTTAGGGCATGGAACATGCTCATTCCAATTTACTGTGTGCTGATATGTGGTAGATTAACGTAAAATTTTCCTTGGAGTCATTATGAATGGGAACATTAAAAAAAAAAAAAAAACACAGAAAAATACAATCTCGGGGCAAAAGTATACATACTTTTATTGAGGTACAAGAGTGAATGATTAGGCTACATATTTAGGTGTATGTAACACTGTGATATAAATGTTTTTATCTTAAACCATCAGAAGGGGCAAATGTGTATGCTTTATAATGGACAAAACCATGTTTTTTTATTTTATGACATGTTTTGGATAGGGTTTTGGACCCACTGATATCTACCCCCCAATACTGATGAAAAGATAGTAATTCCAACTTGAAAATGATGCAAAAGTGAGTTTTATGAGGCAAAACTGTTGATTTGTAGTTAAATATATATATATTTTTATTTTATTTAGAGCAGTGCACAATTTAGCCATTTGGATAGATTTGGAAACACTAATGGACAACAGGGTACACTCCCTATATTGTGCATCATAGATTTAGTTTAGTTCTGCAAATCTTCCTCAGATTTTGCAGACATGTGGACATGGAGTTTATGATCCAGGAAATGTATAGATTTAGATTTCAGTTATATATTTCAGTTATGTAGCTCTCAGCATTTCATTGCAAACTAAAGAAAAACCTATTTTCTTTTGCATTTTTCCAGTTTCTTTGCATTTGTGGCACTTTATTTTGACGTAAATTATGAAAATAAACAAATCTAAGTTTGTATTGTAAATAGTACACCTGTCTTGTTTCATTTAAGCCATGCACAAAGTTGCTGTGATGCTCACACCTGGAGTTATAAAGTCTTAAACAGAGTACCCCCTAAATAGGTGAGAATTGACCAAATTTACAATCTGCACTAAGGGGTTGAAGGGCTGTATACTAGCAATAATAACATCTTACAGCAAACGCTTTATGCATATGTACAGAATAGATAAAAAGACTATTCTGTACACAAGCATAATGTCCATCCATCACTGAAATAGATAAATATATTATCAGCTGCTATTTCGTTAATCCATAGCATATAAAACCATTTCTGAGTCATTAAAGGGCTGTATAGTGTCTGTTTCACCATTATATAAGCAATGGAAAAGGTGGAAAAGCAGGCTTTTAAAGGGAATGGGATATGACATTTTGATTGGTTTATTGCATGTCACGCCCAAGACACACCTTTAATTAACGAAGAGACTAGGTTCAGCCCATTTTCACATTGCGCCGTGCTTACCGCTCAAAAAACACACCGTCAAACTATCAAAAGTGCACTTGGACACGCCCTAAATGCACTTTAGACAACTGCGTTTAGACAAAGCACTAAAATCGCCAAGATAGAGCCCAATGTTAGAATACTTAGCATAATGTCCATCAATGTTCAAGAGATTGTTCTGAATAAACAGACCTAAATCATCAGTGACATTGGCTCAGCTGAATGATATATTGTTGTCATATTTGTCTAAACAGGCTAATCTTGCTCATGTCAAAAACGTGAATCAGAAAATAAAACTTGGAAGCTGACGTTAGTAAACGTTTGCTTTAGTTCCCTGCTCCATTAATTTTAGACAGTGTTACGTTCCTATGCTGCTTTGCGAGTGTGGCCCTTTAAAATGTCTAACTCGTTTCATTCGGCTCACCTGGGTAGTGATTGGCAATTGAAGACACCTGTGCCTGATTACCAGGGGAGCATATATACTAGTGGCATTTCTCTCATTGGGGAGTGTGTTTTCATCCTTTTCTTTGGTTTGCTTCATGCATGTTGCCAGCCTTGCTGTCAAGCTGAAGCGCATCTTTAAGTTGTTATTGTGGCATTAGTTCTATTTGCGGCCACTTATTTTGTACTGCGTGAAAAGGCCTACATTTTGGGAGGAAGCCTACATCGGCCATTTTGGGAGGAAGCTCACCTTATTTTTATAATGTTGCCTTTTAATAGAAAGGAACAGATAGAGAAGCATAGCAAGCCTGCGGAAGACTTTTGTTTTGCTCTCGTGCACCTTTTGCTTTCCGGGTGAGCTAGCTTTCTTTTTAAAAAGTAATAGATCAGGTGAGTTAGCTTATGAGCTTCCTCTGGTGTTATAGCTGCTGCTGAGATTCTTCTTATTTGAAATAAAAACCGTTTTGGTTCTTGTCAGTGTTTTTTTTTGGTTAGACCCTTTGTAACCATTTGGTTATTGTAACGCGGGTGGGGTTGGGTCGTAACAATTGGGGGCTCGTCCGGGATATGAATATTTATAAGGAGGTGTGGCTACTTTGTTTTCCATGTGGTCCTTTGTCCTCAAGTCCTTTTGCTGCTTTGGTATTTTTTGCAATAACTGACTCTTAATCATTTTTCCCTTATTTCTTGTGTGTATTTCTAATAGGACATATTCGTAGTTTTGTATTTGCTGTCTTGGCCTTTGAGTGAATTTGAATTTTAATAATCTGGGATATGGACTTTGTCTGCTTGCTACGGGAAGCTTGCTTTGTGTTGTCCAGATCTGTATTTTTGTTCTCTTGCTAGTAGGGCTTGCTTTGTTGTCCAAGATCTGGATTTTGTTTGTTGCTAATAAAGGCTCGCCAGTCCAACACCTGGACTGTTCAATTTTCATTTAAGGCAAATTTTTGCCTTTTCTATACAGACTTTGTGTATTTGCCATTTAAGGCTAGTTTCATCCGTGATCAGGATTTTGTTGCTTGTCTTACGGATCGCTTTTGTTTCGTCCTTGAGTTGGACTTGTTAGCTTTCCAGTAAAGGCTCGCTTTGTTCCTGTTCAGGATATTGACTCGGTTTGTGTGCCATTTGGGGCATGTTTTGTGTGTCCATGGTCTGGACTTTGTTGCTTGCACCACAGACACACTGCTCTCAGGATATTCTGGTGAGCCACACACACCACAGACACTCTGCTCTCAGGATATGCTGGTGAGCCACACACACCACAGACACACTGCTCTCAGGGTATTCTGGTGAGCTACACACACCACAGACACTCTGCTCTCAGGATATTCTGGTGAGCCACACACACCACAGACACACTGCTCTCAGGATATTCTGGTGAGCTACACACACCACAGACACTCTGGCCTCAGGATATTCTGGTGAGACACACACACCACAGACGCTCTTTGAACTGCTTACCATTAAAGGCTGGCTTTGTGCTGTACAGATCTGGACTTTGTTTGCTTGCTATTGGGGCTCGCTTTGTGTCGTCCAAGATCTGGATTTTGTTTGCTTGCCATTAAAGGTTTGCAAGTCTATAACCTGGGCTTTGTAATTGTCCTATATTGGACTTTGTATCTGTCTTTTAGTCCTGTTTGTTAATACTGCTATGTGAGCTGTTTTTTTTCAGCATTTTTCTTAGGTTGTATTCGTTACAATTTTGCACGTACACCTTTTTGTCTTCTGATGTAACTATTGAAACTAGCTGCTATTTGTACTACATTCTTCGCGACATAGTGTGTGCCTTTAGTGTAGTGTTTCTAGTGTATACTATCTGGTACCTTTTCGGTAGTGCTCGTCATTCGGTGTGGCATTTGTTACGTTGTAGCTTTGTGCTACATGGGTATCTTTTGTTTGATAGTATTTTGCTCTAAGCCTGTATCATTCAGTCTGAGTATCTCCATTGTGATTTTTATCTATAGGTAAATTGTTTGGGTTTCAATGTCTAATCTGCGGTGTTATTTGACAGATTAGTCATTGTCTATGTGTGGGGGTGTTACGTTCCTATGCTGCTTTGCAAGTGTGGCCCTTTAAAATGTCTAACTCGTTTCATTCGGCTCACCTGGGTAGTGATTGGCAATTGAAGACACCTGTGCCTGATTACCAGGGGAGCATATACAGTCAAGCCGGAAAGTCTCCCCACCCCTTTCACCTTCTCCACGTTTTATTACGTTACAGACATATTCCAAAATTGATTAAATTCATTTTTTCCCTCAAAATTCTACACACAACACCCCATAATGACAATGTGAAAAAAGTTTTTTTGAGATTTTAGCAAATTTATTAAAAATAAAAAACAAAAATTTCTCATTTACATAAGTATTCATACCCTTTGCTTTAACGTATTTTTAAAGTATCATATTTCATATTTGGTCACATATCCTTTACATGCTGTTACTTCCTGAAGTCTGTGACCATCAACATCAAAAAACTGTAGTAGATGGAGTAGATGTGGATGGATCACTGCAAGGGTTATTTCTCCGGACTCATTTTCCTATAGAACTCTATGGGGAAAAAAGTCAGGAGAAACTACCCTTAAAGTGATCCATCCACATCTACTCCATATCTGGCAACAGAGTGATGGTTTGGGGCTCGTTTGATAGCTCAGACCCTTGATAACTTACAGCCATTTAGCCAGTCATGTGTTCCATACTGTACCAGTGTAATTTACAGCTGAATCTAGTCTCACCCCCCAATTTCCATAGAGATCCATTCAAATGCAGAGAGGTTATAGTATCGCTTGTAACAGTACCTGAAAATAAGATATCGACAGTTTTTTGATGTTGATGGTCACAGACTTCAGGAAGTAACAGCATGTAAAGGATATGTGACCAAATATGAAATATGATACTTTAAAAATACGTTAAAGCAAAGGGTATGAATACTTATGTAAATGAGAAATTTTAGTTTTTTATTTTTAATAAATTTGCTAAAATCTCAAAAAAACTTTTCACATTGTCATTATGGGGTGTTGTGTGTAGATGTTTGAGGCAAAAAATGAACTCAATCTATTGTAGTATAAGTCTGTAACGTAATAAAACGTGGAGAAGGTGAAAGGGTGGGGAGACTTTCCGGCTTGACTGTATACTAGTGGCATTTCTCTCATTGGGGAGTGTGTTTTCATCCTTTTCTTTGGTTTGCTTCATGCATGTTGCCAGCCTTGCTGTCAAGCTGAAGCGCATCTTTAAGTTGTTATTGTGGCATTAGTTCTATTTGCGGCCACTTATTTTGTACTGCGTGAAAAGGCCTACATTTTTGGGAGGAAGCCTACATCGGCCATTTTGGGAGGAAGCTCACCTTATTTTTATAATGTTGCCTTTTAATAGAAAGGAACAGATAGAGAAGCATAGCAAGCCTGCAGAAGACTTTTGTTTTGCTCTCGTGCACCTTTTGCTTTCCGGGTGAGCAAGCTTTCTTTAAAAAAAGTAATAGATCAGGTGAGTTAGCTTATGAGCTTCCTCTGGTGTTATAGCTGCTGCCGAGATTCTTCTTATTTGAAATAAAAACCGTTTTGGTTCTTGTCAGTGTTTTTTTTTGGTTAGACCCTTTGTAACCATTTGGTTATTGTAACGCGGGTGGGGTTGGGTCGTAACAGACAGGACTGATCCACAACAACAAATTCCCAATAAGTTACCTTCAAATTTAGACATTGTTTTATGTTAAAACACTAGCTAGTTAGTACTTGCTATTGGAAAGACTAATAGTTGATTATAACATTTACAAAGCTAGGAAGACAGAGCTAACGTGAGCTAACGAGCTAAAGTTAGGAAAAAACAAACGTCTCAGAAAATAAAATGGCTGTTCACACCGAGACGCCGAGAGCTAGCAGTTAAGGCCCATCCACATCAAGAACGATAACTATAATGATAATGATGTGAGCATCCACACTGATGAACGATAACGTTCTGTAAACAGTGGCACCAAGCATGCGCTGCCCTGTGTCAGCAGCTTGTTATCGTTATAATTCTGATATATTTGATTGGCTGTCAGTGCTTCTATCGTTCATTAATCGCTCTGAAAGTGATCCCAACGATATTGTTCGTCACTGTCATTGTCGTTATGGTTGTGGTGTGGACTCCGGCCATCCACCTGAGTTAGAACGATTTTTAAAACTATATATTTATAGTTATCTTTATAGTTAGTGTGGACGGGCCTTTAGACTAACATTACTGTTTTAGCTTTAGTTAATATTTAGTCATCTAGCCTACACTAAATACGTAAAATACTCACATCTATCAGTTCACTTAATGTTATGTTAATAGTATGACGGACTTTTTCACAATTTCATCTAGAAACGAACTGGGGGAATACCACAGCGTAGCTTCCTACTTCACAGAACAAGCTTGTTAGAGCTTTGCACTAACGTCATTAGCGAATTGCACGTTACAATCTGAGAAAGTCGGCAGTACAAACACTGGATTTTATACAAAATAATATAGTTTTTGAAGTAACATATATGGTTAAATGTGGTCATAAATCCCTTACCTTCAGGGGTTGACTGGCTTTCTCTCAGCTGCTGTGATGTCATCAGAAGAGACACTTCTTTCCATGGTGGTCGGCTCCATCCACGGTGAGGCAAATGGAGAATTGCACGTTTGACGAGCGCTTTTATCTAGCGACCTAGAAGTAAATTCACTCCCACTAAACCCATGAACCAATCATATTAAATTGTAGCTAATTTTGTTCTCTGTAACTCACAGTTTTCGGAATTAAAATCAGTGATTGGACGGCAGAGATATTAAACCATCGAAAGTTAAGCCATCGAAACTAGAACGCTCCGGCTGGAAAGGGTTAAAGGAAAGCTTTCTGGACATTTCTTGTGGTTACTAAATATATATTAATTTAATATCTTGTGGTTACTAAATATATATTAATTTAATATTTTGCCTTTCTAAGTGACCTTACATTAACCTTTGATACATTGACACCTTTGATATGATAGCCTACCGTTGTAGCCTATCCTCTCAACATATCTGAAGTTCTCTGCTCTGTAGGCTACTACCCGCCTTATCATTATTTGAGCTCTTCTAGAGATCACATTTGCTTTTGAAGTCCGCTCTGTGGCTGCTTTACAACTTTGTATTTAAAGGCACGTCATTGCCATAATTTGGGTAGCGTGTCGGTTTAAATTGAAATACGGCAGATTTATAGAAAAATATTTTTTTTCCAGTTCTGCCTATCTCTGCTAGAAACTGTTGAGGGGGGGGGGTCGGTAATTGGTGGGCGGCCCACTGGTAGAGGAAACACTGCATCACCTGTTCTTCTCATACACCGAAAACAACCAACCAGCAGGTAACTATAAATGATAATAAAGTATAGCATGCCTAATATATCTATTGAGCTTAGCTCGCTAGCTAGCTAATGTACGTTGCCACAATTGAGAAGTCATATGAAAGTTAGAAAACGTATCCTGCCCAGTGTGCTTGCGTGTATATGCTGTGTTATTCTGTAGTATAATTGGCTCCTTCCACAGAGAACATAGGGTGATAGCACAAAGTAAAGGATTCAACCATAGTTTGACCATTTTATACCATTAGGTTGCGGTAGCAATAGCAACAGCTGGACATCCATACGAAGGACAGCATGGAATCAGCTGAAAATGGTCTCCATCAATTTGACAAGATCACAGGTAAGTCATAAATTACATATTATGTCCAAAATTCCGAACTATCCCTTTAAGATGGACTATTGGGAGACAGGGCTATTTATATTAGATATGTGTAGTGTGTAGGCTGGGCGAATGGGACATTCAGCACATGTCAAAAGAGTTATTGCTAAAGCATGTCAAAAGTTTTATTCTGATTAAATGCTTGGGGCATATAAACACACACTTTAATCCGATCAGTTTATGCAGCATGCATGTAAACAGTTCATCTGCAATCTTCAATTGGAATGAATGTATTCAGAATTGTTACATTTTCTGCATGTAAATGTTAATGTAAGGTCACTTAGAAGATGGGTTTTCAAATGCATGACAGACACATGAAGATGCATTTGCTAACAGAGGGCAGTTCTTTCAGAATTACATAATTATGGGATTAATCTGGCCACCCTCATGAAACCCTCCCTTACTGGCTGGCTGAGAACCAAATTCGGAAATAATTGTGACCATGTGCATTGCAGTCACACAGAAATCAGCATTGTTCCAGCATTCAGCATTCAACCATAATTATTTTCCCACATTCCTAGTCAAATGCCTGAAACTGTTAAAGAACAACTCCAGCTGTGGATTACACAACTATTGTTTGGAAGATTTCTGTGATTGCGTAAGTGACTTGGCACAGTGTGAGACTGAAGTTACATTTTATGCACTGTACCTCCTCTTCAGCCAGCAGCTCCTCTTTGATGCCGACAAAAGTGCGGGAATTCTGGCCCGGGATGTCCTTGGCAGTGACAACGTCCACCACCCCCGGCAGCTTCAGAGCTTCACTGAAATCTATCTTTCTACCAGGGGAGAGCAGAAAGAAAGCAGGTCTTCTAACAAAATTTTACACTTTTTAACCCATCACCATTTCTTCCTTGGCATGTGCATGTCAGAGGCATGAAGTGGTGTTTGCTAACAGAGGGCAGTTCTTTCAGAATTACATAATTATGGGATTAATCTGGTCACCCTCATGAAACCCTCCCTTACAGCACCGGCTAGCTGAAAACCAAGTTTGGAAATAATTGTGATCATGTGCATTGGAGCCACACAGAAATCAGCATTGTTCCAGCATTCAGCATTCAACCATTATACATTGTCCGATGTTGCACTCTACTCTGATTTCTGTTTGATGTCAGCATCCGGTGCTCTGTTACTTATTTGCTTGACAGTTAGCCTGGCCTTTTCCAGTTTGGACTTCATGGACCACTGCCATCTGTGACCAATCAGCAGAGCTGAATTGTTATAGAGGCAACTGGGGTCAATTTCCTCATTCAGGGAGCAAATGAAGCAAAAATAAACTGCTTCACAGCAATGACATTAGTTATATTAAAACATCAAACCTAAAACCCTTGAGACCCATGCATGAGACAAAGCTTTCTAGCAGTCCAAACAAAGATAGTTTATCTCAAGCGAGACACTGCACTCTGAGCCCCTTCCTGCATCTGAGAAAAGAATATCCACAGCATGACAGAATGATGGGTACTCATAGGCCACTTATTAGTTTTAACGCCCGAGGGCACAACTATCAGACACACTATCTCTGGCACTTACATGATCTTTGCATGGGCCCTGGTGCTGGTCACCACTGTGAGGAAGAGCTCCCCTTGTGATTTGGGGATGTCATCGCAGTACACCGCCTCCCCTGTAGCGTGGCTGATGGCGGAGCGGTGCATGATGGGACGTCCCACTGGGTCCTGATCGGGCTGCCGCAGGGACACCTCCTGCAAAACAAATAGCGTATGATCGCAAATGCTGTTTGCTTGTCCGGACATAGTGCACTCCACAACTCAAATGTGTCCTACTTCTCCAGGCTTGCAAAGTCATAATTAAGACATATAAGCTGGCTTTTACACGGTACTTTCATCCAAACAAGAAGTGTCAGCTGAAATCGAGTGCTTCGGAGGAGAGCGCATGCTTGTCTGCGCTCTCCAGTATCGATAGCAGAGACTGGATTAGCAAATGTTCATGAATACATTTGGGCATGCAAAACTGAGGAGAAAAAG
The DNA here is from genome assembly GCA_029718625.1 of Synaphobranchus kaupii. Lineage (NCBI taxonomy): Eukaryota > Metazoa > Chordata > Actinopteri > Anguilliformes > Synaphobranchidae > Synaphobranchus > Synaphobranchus kaupii. The sequence continues at coordinate 13,600,920 of CM056383.1, read as the reverse complement.
GGGGAAAATTCTTCATGCAGACATTCTCAGACCTGAAATTCCTGGCGAGAAGGCTGCAGCTCCCTGGGAAGAGGACAAACAGCGCTGGACACTTCCCCCACAATGTCATCAAGGGTGACATCCTGCAACGGATGGTAGAGTCAGCTGCAGCTTTGAGACATCTAACAATGGCCCTGCTTGTGCTCTAGTTCACTCTCAATGCAATAATCTCCTAATAAATGTTCCACGGTTTCCGCCACATCATGTGTTGCTCCTATAGAGTTAGTCCTATAGTTAACTATAGTTAGTGTTCCCCAAACTTAACATTTCTTCAGTTCCTGTGTTCATCTCCAACTCCATTCAAGGAATCAGCTATCTCTGAATAAAAAATGGACTCCAACATGATACTGCTAACTGTGAAGCTCACCAATGCATCTCTAAATGAGGGTCGCAGATGTCTCTCTCTCTCTCTTCATACACATATGCTCACAAGCACACCACACAAACATACATACGTGCACACTATCTCTCTATCCTCATGCACACACATACTCACACATACACGCACACACACACACAAACACGCACATACACAGACACACACAAACCATCTCTTGGAGCTGTTTGCGCATCTCCAGGTTGAACTTGAACAGGAAGCTGAGAGTGAGGGACCTCCGGAACTCCACCTTCCCACCTGGAGCTGAAGGTGGCAGGGCTATCTCATCCAGGAGGAGCCTGTAGGCATGGCTTAGGGTCTCCTCATTCCAGGACCTGTTCCAGAGATTGGATGGGGCCAGAGGGGGTGTCAGACCCAGCTTCCAAACTGATGCACTGCAATGTGTCACACTCCACCTTAAAGTCCTGGGGTATTTTGATAAAATTTAAGTTTTATGATTTGCATTTCGATTGGCCCAGGCAGTTTCTGATGACCTCCTGGCTTTAAGTGGCTGGTATGGGGGCATTTAGAGGTTGGTGATCGATAATATCAAGTAATATTTTAAAAACCCAGTAAGTGAATCACTACTCATGAGAAGAACATGAAAAGAAAGGGAGAAACCAAGTAAATAAAATTGCCACAATAACTCAATCGAGGGCAGTCATGAAAAAACCTCCCACAGAAACTAAAACATGTTGCAGGATGAAACTAGATTCATTTTGACTGCATTCTGGTGTCCATCTCTGTTCATTGTGCTCGGCCTTGGTTTCTGTCCCTGTGTCTCAATAAATGAAGACACATTTTAACACCGTTTAATAAGAACTGCTCTCCCCTCTGCCTAGTGAAAATAATACATTATTCCCCTTAAATCACTAAATATGGGTATAAAAGTGAACTCCAGGTCAGGACGTGGTGAGGATTGTGTAACACCTGGGCAAGTCTGGTACCGTACCGGCCGACGACTTCCTGACAGGTTTTTGTGGCCTCCACTGTGCAGGGTCCCACACCCCCATAGTAAATACTGAGGTCCTCCACCTTGCTGGTGCCCTTGAAGAACTTAACCCGCATTCCCGTGGTAACCGTGGCAAGGGCATTCTCCTTGCGGGGGGCCTGACGGAACGCTCTCACAAACTCCCCCTAGAGGACATGGAGCAGCTTGCAATTAATAAAGGCATAAAAAGAGTAAACACAACCAAATAATTGGTAGAAATTCGATCAATACATGTTATTTGTAGCGCTCACTCACTCAACACTGCTTTTGCCTGTTACTGCAGGAAGTAGTACAAAAATTGTCTTGTTTGTCTGTCTCTCTGTATGTCTGTCTGTCACTGGACTCACTCACACCCACTGAATTATGTTTTGTAGCATAACCACAAACAACCAGCAAATCAGCTTTATTGAATCGTCTGCTGAGCTGTTGCCAAATTTTAAATACCTTCCAGGGTAAATGACTTTGGAGCTTTTTTCCACCATCAAATCGGTCTGTAATCCTTCTGTGTCCTTTTTATCGTGTAGGTTTATGGGTTTTCATGATAATTATAGAACTAAAATCACAAAAACCCATATACGTAAAGCACTACCTTGAGCAGGCCAATCTGCTGTGCCAGAACAGTGAGTGCATTGTGATACTCTCTCACGCTCCTTCTGGTCTCACACTCTGAGGTCAGTCTGCCCATATGAGAGGACTGGTAGGCAGATCTATCCCAATAAGACTCTACCTCAGTACCTCTGTGAGACCCCGCATGAACCAAGTTCTCCCTCTCTCTCAGACTCAGAACAGCCAAAAACACCCCACTGATGCCCAACCTCAAGCCATGTCACCCATTTTGTATTATATTGAATCAGACAAATTAATCCATGGCAGAGAGACAAAACTCTCTGTCTCTCTGGCTGTACACAGATGATGATCTAAAACTACCGTAACATCTGCCTCTATTTTGGAGAGACTGATGGTTTATCAGAGGGATAAACAGATTATTTCCAACCATAGCAGTACTTTAATTTATCAGAATCTTATCTTACCTGTTTCGAAACCGGAATGAAAATGGACAAGACAACCTCATCCGGCTTCAGAGTTGTTTTGGCAAAGCCAACAAAGAAATCTTTGTTCAGAATAATTTCCCTTTCACCTCCTGTATGATAGATAACACGTTATGCTTGTGGTTATCAATCAGGCTTGTCACTTTTTGGAAATAAAACGTAACCATACATGTTCACTCACTCTCTGATATGACATGGAGGCTGCACCTCCCAGCTGCGAGAACAGGGTTCAGGTCCGAGTTTGGATAGGCGCTAACGATGTTTCCTCCAAGAGACTGAAAAACATATTAGCATCCATTCACATATACAGATCCTTTCCAAAAAAACAAGTTTTTTCCCCCCCCATAATTCCATTCAAAAAGTGAAACTTTCATAGATTATAGATTCATTACACACAAAGTGAAATATTCTAGCCTTTATTTGTTTCATTTTTCATAATTTTGGCTTACAGCTCCAGAAAACCCCCAAAACAGTATTTCAAGAAATTAGAATAGTGTGTCGAAAATCAGCATTTACTTCAGTTATTTCAGAGAATGAATGTTTTAGACTGAGTGTCACACTATCATCTAATTTACTCAAAACACCTGCAAAGTTTATCTCAGTTTGGTTCAGTATGGGGAAGACTGCAGACTTGACAATTGGCCAGAAGACCATCATTGACACCCTCCAGAAGATGGGTAAGCCACAAAGGGTCATCGCTAAGGAGGCTGGCTGTTCACAGAGTGCAGTGTCCAAGCATATCAATAGAAAGTTTAGTGGAAGGGAAAAATGTGGCAGGAGAAGGTGCACAAGCAAAAGAGATGACCATAGGCTTCAGCGGATTGTCAAGCAAAGACGATTCCAAAATTTGGCGGAGATGCAGAGGGAGTGGACTGAGGCTGGAGTCAGTGCTTCAAAGACCACCACGTACAGACGTATCCGGGACATGGGCTACAACTGTCGGATTCCTCGAGTCAAGCCACTCCACTCATTCTCTGAAATAACTGAAGTAAATGCTGATTTTCGACACACTATTCTAATTTCTTGAAATACTGTTTTGGGGGGTTTTCTGGAGCTGTAAGCCAAAATTATGAAAAATTAAACAAATAAAGGCTAAAAATTAAACAAATAAATTCCATTCAAAAAGTTTCACTTTTTGAATGGAATTATGGAAAAAAAAAAACTTTTCCATGATATTCTAATTTTTTGGAAAGGATCTGTACACACAGGCGCAAGCATGTATGCCTGAAGAATATAAAGGCATGAATTGAAAACATTTGCACATACACAAATGCAAGTGCACATACACACAGACATAGACAGGGCAATCTGTAAAAAAGTAGCAGATTCAGCACTCTAATCACGAGTCGATGAAAGAACATTTCTCATACTTTCAGAAACAAAGCAGCATATGAGAAACAAAGCACATTATCAGAAACAGAGCACTCTCAGAAACAGAGCAGACTCAGAAACAGAACAGATTCACAGAAACAGAGTAGGCTCAGAAACAGAACAGACTCATAACAGAGCAGACTCTCATAAACAGAGCATTATTCTCACAAACAGAGCAGACTCTCATAAACAGAGCATTATTCTCACAAACAGAGCAGACTCTCGGAAACAGAACAGACTCTCATAAACAGAGCAGACTCTCATAGACAGAGCAGACTCACGGCCACGTTGCGGATCTGCTGCCCTGCCAGGTTCTTCAGCTGCTGGAGCAGGGCTCTGAACACCTCTGTCTGCTCGTGAGGGAGCTCCTGGACCAGTTCCTCCATCAGAGCCCTTACTGCTGACAGACTGCTGCCGGCTCCAACACACACCCCTGGGGCCGTATTACAGAAACATTGTATCTAAGTTAAGATGTGACAAATCTAGGATTTTTCACAAATTCGTATTACCGAAGCAAATCTTAACTAATTTTAGGAATCGTATCTTATCTTACTCCATCCTATCTTATCTCAGGTTAGGAAATCCTAAATACTCAGAAATCATTGATCAAACCGACGTTAGTTAGTTAACGGTAGTTATATCAGAGAAAAGAAGTGCACCAAGATCAACCTAAAAATGGACCAGAAACATCAAGCTGAAGAATTAGAACTATTAGTCCAGTCTGCCATAAGCATTTCCGCAATTAAATGCCCCTATTGACATTTTCCTCATTCTCCAAAAGTAATAAAAGAGAGCCATTATGGAGTTAGCCAGCTAGCTAGTATTAGCAAACGTTATCTTTTTCATTCCAACGGCTAACAACAATGAAGTTACGACACCAACAGGGTTATCCTAAAGTTAAGACACTTTATTTGGGATTTTGGCAAGTTAGGATGCTTCTGTAATACACTTTTCCTATCTGGAGTTAGGATAGGAAAATGGACTTGGGAACTTTTGTTCTGTAATGGCTGTTTGCCTAAATCAGTTCCTAACTGAAATTTCATGGTTACTGTACAGATAAGATAGGATGGTAAAAATATTTCTGTAATACGGCCCCTGGGCAACAGCCACACTGAATCTTACAGACCTGCATAAAGATCAGTGTAAGGGTAGCCTCCGCTGTGCTAAAGATATGTTCTGAAGCGGATGAATGATTCTTGTCTATTTTTGCCTTCAGAGGGAGCGAGTATTTTTACCACCTGAGAGAATGGATTCAGTTTTACAATGAGTGAGCGTGCCATGCATGACTAGATTTTACTTTTGTTTTTTAAAGCTCCAGCATCTTTATCGATCTGCTGTTAGATGGGCACTCACATCATTCACAGACAGGAGAGCCAGTAACCTACTACCAAACAAATATACAGGGTACAGAATGACGACAAAGCATCTTGGGACATAGTGACGGAGAATAGGGGTGAGATTTTACCCTGTGGTGTTCGGGTCACCTCACAGAGCTCTGTTACCCTGGTGGGGGATATGATCATGGGGTGCAGGACACCTTTAAACTTGATGTCTAGTCCTGGCAAACAGAAACAACACAATTTGAGGGTTTTTCAAACATTACTGACTGACTTGGATGTACATTTTCATCCCTCATTCAACTTTCAAAATGCATGCAAACAAAATGCAAAAGGTATGTTTCTGCACCATCTATGTGAATGTTTTTTTCTTTAACCTAGAAGGTCACAAGGTCAATATGAATGCAGACTATGTTATACATCGGGAAGAGGGAGACACTTTATTTTTTCATGATTCTACTACTTTTCCTGTATTTCTAATCACTTCACCAACACAGCGCCTGTTTTAAACCGTTATACCCATAAAGTATTCACAGCAAAGCAATGGCCAACTGCCTTTACAGAAACTGGGTTAAAGGATTAGTCCTCACCAATTTTGGTGTTTCCAATGACTATGGGGGCACTGGGATGGCTGGCCTTGAGCTTGAGCAGTTCTTCCAGGGAAACGGGGGACACCCAAGTGATCCTCTCTCCAGTGAAGGTCTGAGTTCTCTGCACCGCCGCGCTCTCCGCCATCATCTGAGAGGAAGAGGAGAAACACTTAGGCCAACAGCAGGGGGAGCTGTGGTCTGGCAAAATGCTCCATAAAGACAATAGGGTAAAAAAATAAAAATAAAATAATTTCATCTATCAGTCATTGATTTTCAGTATTTTTGGGCTTTGTTCAAGTAGCCATGGAAACCGGATCACTGACTCTTTGAAGGACCTAAATGGCTTCTCCAGAGTGATGTCAGGACCTCGTTGTAACCACCTGGTGTTCTGACAAATTGTCCCGCCCACTCAGGATGACCTATCTGGTAGAAGAATTAACTCACAATGAGATCTGGGGGGAAGATGAGCTCTTGTGTAGGGTCCAAAGACAAAAGGTCCTCCTTGTCAAAGAGCTCTGGAAGTCCCTAAAAGACAACCAGAAGGGATCAGGGTTTTTCTACCATCTCAGTGAATTAAATAACATTCATTCGATGGATTGAATGACTCAATGGATTTCACATGTCAGTTTGGAAGCAAATAAATTAAAAGTGGACCATATTTCAACTCAGTTGGTCTGACTGACTGAAATTCCTTGGCTGTGAAAATGGCAAGTAAATTTTTTAGGCTAAACATAGTGTGTAAGAATTGATCAGATTGTCTCTCTTGTCAAAATAACAATGTTCTAGATGACGTATTTAGTGTTTTTCTGTATGCATATTGTTTTCTTGTCAGCACCTGACGTTCAAGGAGTGCTGCCAAATATGTAAACTCCTATATTTTATCAGAAAGAAGAAAGAAACTCTTATTCACATGATTCTAGGTCTTATCTCTTTTCTTCCTATAAACTGCTGAGAAAGTGTATATTCTCAGAGAACGGTAGACTGCCTGCCCTTCTCTCCATGATATCATGTATTAAAACATATTGTGGCTTTAAGGGGGCAAATTGTCCTTCAATTGACTGCAAAAGTGTCTACAATTAGCAGCTGATTACAATAAAAGCCTGTTATTATGGCTGAAATAAACAGTGAGTCTCCAAGACCGTGGATAAGAAACACTGATTTAGCAGACACTCTCACCCAGGGTGACCTACAATGTAGGAAATGTTCACCTCATTAATGTGAGCAAGAGTGCCAGCCCTGGCTAACAACATTACTAAAGCAGCGAGTACAAATGCAACGTCACTAAAACAGTAGCAAGTTAGCTATGCTAATCAAGAATCAAAGTACAAACCCTGCAGCAGAAAATCTCCAGCACATTGCGTTGAGCCATGTACTGAATGTCTCATTTCTTTTGCATTTTCTTAAATCTGCCATCTCAAAAAAAATATTTCTGCACTTCAACAATGTGTCAGGATATGAAATCAAAGCTGCTTCTCTATAAAGTGAAAAGTTGAGCATTTTTCTGGCTACACAGCAAAGAGAGGTTTCAGCTGTGTGAAAGTATTCGCCAAGCAGTGAAAAGATTGATTTTTTCAGTCCCTCAGTTAGCATGCAGCATATTTCACACTAGATAAAGGAAGACTACCTGGCAACAGTTTATACTGAGGTGCATAATGATCTCAGTAAGTGATCCATCACCAGACACACAAAAGGTTGAATGAGGCAGGGCAGGGAGACTGAGGCAACCCTTCCACATTATTTTAAACATCAATCAATGAAAATAAAGGAGACCCCCAACATTCTTACCCTATATAAACGGCTTCCCTGTCAGTAAAACACAGCCAGCCAAACTAGAGGTAAAGAATAAATAAAAAAGCATCATATTAACTCACATTTTCTAATCCTACCTCTGACTTATCTCCATTCATGTGATCTTTTCTTTTACCATTTATTTGGCAACAGTCAGGAGCCTGAGAGGTACAAGGGGAAAAAACAGACTGCTCAGACATGCATTACTCATTTTTGAAAACACATTTGAAAGACACAAAAAAGGGTAGGGTCAAATCAACTGGGAGATGCATGGTTATCTTCACTTTATGCTTTACACTTCCAATAAAAGTGCTGAAATCCTCGGATCGACTGAAGTTTTAAAAATATTACGATGATAAATTGATGATTGTCATTTTGTATGGGACATGGTAACATATTGAGCCTTCAGTACTATGTTGTCATCTCTTTTCTAACAGACATCTGTTCATTTGCATTATTCTGGCATCACATCCTGTTAAAACACCAAGCATTTAAAACATGTATTTACATCAGACAGAGTGAATGATTTTCACAGATAGTCCCAATGCACATATTGCCATATTGTCTCACATGGTCTTGTGTTTGATCTGGCGATCCTGATTTCATTCTATCTCTGAGTAGCAGCTGACGTATCTGCGGCCAAGTAGCGAGCCATTTGATTGGCCACCAGATATGGAATTGCTGAGTTGTATTTTTTGTGACCCATTTACCTTCGGATCAAACAAAATCATTCCGTTCTCACTTTGTTGGCTTCCATATTCTTAAATCACCACCTATTTGTGTTGGATAATAACTACCCTTCTCTGTAACCTAGAATCTTGGAGCGGATTTCTTAACCAGGTCCAAACACAAAATGTGCAGAGAGGCTCCGCGCAAAACATCTTTTGGAAAGTAAAATGTTACCATACTGACAACGCAAAAAAAAAAACAGCACTGTAATTATAAATGGTATAAGTTTTATTTCACAAAAACATTTCTTAGTTTAGCAGGCAAAAATCGATTTTTCACATCGATGCCACAATCACGCTTGACCATACTGGGAACATACCCCACAGAATGTCTTGTAGCCGTCGATGATGGGACGATATCCAGTGCATCGGCACAGATTACCTTAAAAAAAAAAAAAACAGACATTACTTCACTGGCATTTAGCTGACACTCCTATCCAGAGCAAAGGTCATGGAACATGTGCAGTAGTGCAGTATTTCCCTAGAGAAGGACAATATAGCGCCAAGAAAGAAGTGTAGACTTGACTGACAGCTTGTCAGCTACGCTACTGAACATAAAACATAGTTATACAAACCAGAACAAAACCACCCCAATGAGCATTAGACATTATAAAATACAAGAGCAAAGAACAGCAGGCTCTGACCAAAGAGGAATGAGGATGTGACCCAATCAGAAGTGACGTTTTGGGGGGATATGTTGGGCGTGTGTAAGGGCCTGTGGCTATGATGGGATGTACCCCCCAGTGCTTCAGTGATGTCCTCCATGGTGGGCTGAGGCTTGTTCCTCAGCAGGGTGTACATGGACATCACCATCCCTGGGGTGCAGAACCCACACTGAGACCCGTGGGCCTTAGCTATGCGCTCCTGCAAGGGGCAATGAGATATATCTATATTGTATATTTATTTTAAAACCCTACTAAAAAAGAGCAATCAAACCATTTGTGTAATAAAAGTAAAATAATGATAAACAAAGGTAAACTATGTAATAATAAAATGTGAAAGACAAAGAATATTGAATAAAAATAAAGTCAAATAAGTACTATAAAATGATAATAAATACAAAGATTAGTGGGAAAATAACAATTAGGACCAGGCTTGGAACATCCTATTGTGTCTTCCCAACGTCTTCCGAAATTCTCCCAACTTATGCTGAATCAGGACTAAAATGTGGTTTAACCCTCATATTGCCGTGACATTTTATGATGCCCTTTATATTTGCGGTCAAACTGACCCCAAAAGTTTAAACTGACACAAAACTTGTAATAGAATATTTTTGGCCCTTTCTGTTTCACCTTCTGTGTGCCTCCCAATTGACTATCCTTCTATCCATACATATTAAAAATCTGTGCTGAAACATCTCATTTTAGAGCCTGAGGAAAGTGAACGGTTGTGATGTTTAAAACCTGTATGGGAAAGAATGGCCCCAGAATGATGCACACAAAATCAGATTAAAAAAATTAAAAGGTTGTATATTTTCATACAGCTACCCCACAAATGACCCCACACTAACACCTTTGTGTACAATGTTGGTACAGACATTTTGTTTATTGCATGTTTACTATTCTATCCCAACAAATTCAGAAAAGTCATATAGGGCCCTATCTTACACCCGGCGCAAAGCGGCGCTAACGCAAACGCAAGTGTCTTTGCTATCTTACACCCGGCGCTAGGTCCATAATAACGCCTAACGCTTACGCCGTTTAAAGGGTAAGTTCACTATTTTGGACCTTGGACCCTATTTGCAGTCCGTCTTCCATGAACCTGACCCATGAAGTCCATTTTTTCGCTGATCGGTCCAGTATTGAGTTCGCTACAGATTTCCTGTAGGCTCTCACTGGGCTACAATAGAAGTCAACGGGGCAATTAGAAATGTTATGGAAAAACAACGATAAATGTGCTTTTATAGCTCAGTGTGTATTCTTACGGTCTCAGTATGCTCTCCTGTGAAATGTAGGCTATCGCAAACGCAAACCGAACGTTGAAACAACAGTTCCATTTGAAACAGAACTATTTCTCCGACCGCACTACCTCGCACTGACTTCGGATAACATTACCTGCGCAACTTCAGCCTCTCTCTCTTCTCTTGCTCTCTTATCTCTTATCTCTTGTAGTTCCGTGTCTGTGTATTCTGGCTCAAATCTGTAGCCAGTAACGTCAAAGTCAAAATCGAATTCTTCGTCTTCGTAATCATTATAGTCATCCATCATCCAAGTTTTTTTGTGGAAATTGTAGCCTACGTTGCTGCAGGTAAACAAACGCAGACTGCTCAACTAGATAGTTTCGTAAACGGCCGGCACACCTTCCCGCTCCCCTACCCCCGACACATAGTACTCCGCGGGAGCAGCGAAAACAAGCAACAGAGAAATGCTTACTTCCAAGCCATGCCAAGCACGTAAAAATGTTCGGATTGAGATACATTTCACAGGAGAGCATACTGAGACCGGTAACAATACACCCTGAGCTTCCCGTCTCATTTATTGTACATGAAAGCACATTTATCGAACATTTCTAATTGCCCCGTTGACTTCTATTGTAGCCCAGTGAGAGCCTACAGGAAATCTGTAGCGAACTCAATACTGGACCGATCAGCGAAAAAATGGACTTCATGGGTCAGGTTCATGGAAGACGGACCGCAAATAGGGTCCAAGGTCCAAAATAGCGAACTTACCCTTTAACTAGCATTGCGCCATTAACTAGTCTTGCGCCATCATTAGTGAACTAGGCGTGTTGGTCTTAAGATGAGGAGTGGCCAGGATTCTTTTTGGCGTATTGCTATCTTGAGCCAGCAGAAAGCGCTTGCGCTAGAACCACCACAAACCTGGTCTAAAGTCATGTCGCAGTTGTTTACATGCTATTTTAACGGCGCATAAAAGTGCGTCTACATAGGCGTGTGCACAACGCGCATACCCTCCTGTCTGTTACACACAGGGGCGTGCACAAGCATGACTAAAATATCTAGATCACAATGTGAAATATTATTATTGTGTAGGCTATATCAAAAATGCATAATAATAAAAGGTTCCATAGGTCCACATACCTTTCCCTCAGCGAAGGGAAACAATGCCACATTACATTGCTCTCAGCCCACTCCATCAACATCCAGGCGATGTGCGATGGTACGGGACAATGGCTATCCATTAAAAAGGAGCTGATAACACCTATAGCTATCAAGCCTAATGCGCGAATTGTCTTTGCACCTAATGCGTGAATTGTCATTCAATGGAAAACTCGCGCACGGCAATAGACGGACATTTAAGTTCTGAAAATGCGCTTCAGATGTCATTACAATACAGCTCTGTTTATCTATGAATACAGCCTGTAAGTAAATAGAATGGTTTGTGACTGAAAAAAGTTCAAAACCTTGTCCAGTGAATATTGCATTTATTGTTTTTCAAATAGCCTAGGCTACAGCGGATTCGCTGTGCAGAAGGTTTTTTTCGATAGCCTATGGTTAAAAAACGGAGATGTCACCATGTTAACTAAATTGTAACCTTAGCTATTCTTCGTCCTTCATATTTTTCTAAATTACAGTGACCAGGTTTCCATACTCTCACCGTTTAAAACCCAGCTGATTTCACCCGTTATTCCTTAACTGAGCAAAACGATTTTAAAGAGAACTAAGCGTCTAATTAGAAACTAAAACAAATTTGCAGCACGTTACACAATTAATTCACAATTAATTTTAATGCCATTCTCTGCACGTGAGCTGCATGTTCTCTGTTTCCAAGTTGCACGTTTCACGGTCTTCCTGGGAAAGTGGATTGTTTTAAAGGATTACGCTACGAGTAAAACAGGTTGGTCACATTTCCATAAACAGGACATTATTAAACAAGGGGAAATATGCGTGAACTTATGGGTTGCGAACCTGACAACTTTATTGTAGGCTATTTAGTGTCATCATTAAGGCAAAATAACGGTATGTATGTTATTAATCAATATTAGCCTACTATGCAGGTAGCCTAATGAACTTTGGATGAAGCTTGAACTTCGAGAACTCCATGAGAACAGCCTCTTGGAATTGATGTTTGACACTTTCATTGCATAATCAAACGAAATTCGCTGAACAAGCAGGCTAATTTGGCGTTTTCTAAGGTGAGACTGAAGCCATTGATAGCTTATTCTCAGCTGTTGCAGGTCCTTTTAGCGAATTTTAACCGCACATATTTTGTAAAATAACAGCCCTGTCTGGAATTACCGGGAACTCATAGGCTAATGGTTAGTCCGAATAATATTGATCATACTCCATTTAGCCTATTCCTTGATCACACTAAACACGCACGAGCATGTCTGTTTCGCCATCATAAGCAATCCACCAAGGTGGAAAAGCAGGCTTTTAAAGGGAATGGGATATGACATTTTGATTGGTTTATTGAATGTCACGCCCAAGACACACCTATAATTAATGAAGCGACTAGGTTCAGCCCAGTTGCGCCATGCGCCGTGCTTAGCGCCAAAAAAACACGCCGTTAAAATAGCAAAAGTGGACTTGGACACGCCCTAAATGGACTTAGCGCCAAGATCGCCAAGATAGGACCCATAGTGTCAAGATGAAAAAATAAGGTTAACTGGTTTTTAAGATGTTTCAAACACTGACTCGGGTCAAATTGGCCCCGAAGATAATATGAGCGCTAAGGGCCAATGTCTACCTGGACAGGGTGGATCCGGGTTTTGGTGTTTCCGATGCCCTCCACGGTTGTTACGGCAGCTCCGTGGAGCTGGCACACAGGTAGCAGGCAGGCATTAGCTGAGATGTGGCTGTCATGTAAAGGAAACTGAAGCAATGGATTCAGTCCAGTCCAGTAGAGATACAGTTCTGTCTTTACTGTCATGGCTGGCATGCCTATGTTCACTGACAGGGTTTGCACCAAAACTATTCAAGGCAGTTCTAAGACATTATCATTAATTGATCCAACTGCTGCAATTTAATATGCATTTCCAAAATAATAAATATTCTTCTAAAAAAACATTTTTCATTTTCAGATTGCCTACCTACCCCTTTTTTCAAGATACTGCCCTTGCTGAAAAGCAGGGCAGTGCTGTTGTGGTGCTAATGACACTGTCATGTGTTGATGTTAGCTCATAACCTTATAACCATAACAACTACAGGCAAAACACTGGAAAATGAATCCTCACATGTTGAACATTTAAGTTATGAAACAGATGCCATGCCAAAACTGGGGTACAAGATTAATAAGCAGCAATGCTGTTTATGCCCATATGTCCTCTTTATTATTTATGCCCTTTTATTATTTTGTTATTGACGGTAATTGGGTGAATGGTCAATCAAGAAGAGAAGACATATGTGTGTTTCTTTTTCAGCCCCTGCCTGAGATCTGCAACCCCACTGTTTTTTAAAGGATACGTAATGGTTTTAGTCCGAAGCTGGTACCTGGACACCATCACCGTGCAAGCTCCACACCCTCCACCACCGCAGCCGTACTTGGTCCCAGTCAGCCTTACTGGTGTGTAAGAGTCAAGGGACAAACCGCACTGTCTACACTATTATTTTACACTGCTTATCTTACAGTATAGCAATATTCATATCCATTTGGCATTTTGTTTATTTATTTGCACAATTTAAACAACTAATAAAAGATATAAGAAAATATTAAGCAGTATATAGTGCAGGGAGAGATGCAGCAAAATTTGATAAGCTGGGTATTTTCCAAGCATAAAGGGAACTGGGGTTAAGCCACCAGAGATTAATTCAAACCTGCAGTCATTATTATTATTCATATTATTATTGATAATAATAATAATAATAATAATACTACGACGAAACAGGATTACTGAGTTGGCTGGATAACTGTACTGAGTAAAACCTGGAACAGCTCTTTTCCACTTTATTCCATGTTCCAGATTTGATAGGGTTCCGGGTTTTACTCAGTGCAGTTATCCAGCTAACTCAGTAATCCTGCTTTGCAGTATACCTCCCAGGACAGTCACTGCTACCAGAATAAGCACACACTGCCCTTGGGCAGAGTCAGGATTTGATCGGTCAAGATATAATCCATCGCTACACTAACAAGTTCTTCAGCTGGGTGTACCCGTCTGCAGCCCACCACCTTTCAAACCATATTTTTAAAACCATCCGTGCCACATGCATACTCTTCTGTTGCTATGTGGACTATGTGTTTTTATGCTATTATTCAAAACTACATGAGGCTTTCTACTCAATCATGCCACCATTAAGCATTACCACACTCCTGTAATCAGATTATCAGGTACATGTATGAGTCTAGTTCCCTCTTTAGTGCCAGGCTAACATCATATTCACAGGTTCTGAACAATTAATTCCAGACAGAGGGAGATTTTCACCAATTTCAACGGATACTACCTTACATAGTCGGTACTTGAATGAACCAGAAACTAAATAAATAAATAAAATACGATCGTTTCTGTTCATAAATAAAGTAGCCTCCGTCTATGCAGCAAATGGACAGATGCGAATAGCTTCCCCCAAGATCCCCTCTATATTAATTTTATATTCTAAATGTCTATAAACTGTGTATAACATATGTAGGCTGCACTGATAAAAAATAAATAAAAATGGGTAAAGTTCAACCATAAAGCACATGATTATCCTACATGCACATATCCCGTTTGCAGTATGGACGGATGCGAACAGCTGCACCCAAGATTCCCTCTTATTCATTTTGTTTTCTCCATGTGTAGAAAATGTGTAAAACACATGTAGGCCTAAAGCTGCACTGATGGTCTTGCATTCTTAGACATAACTGCATGCGGAAACAGGATACATTTTTCTCTGAGGTAAGACAGAAGCATAGT
The DNA here is from genome assembly GCA_029718625.1 of Synaphobranchus kaupii. NCBI lineage: Eukaryota > Metazoa > Chordata > Actinopteri > Anguilliformes > Synaphobranchidae > Synaphobranchus > Synaphobranchus kaupii. Next base: position 13,585,862 of record CM056383.1, on the reverse strand, counting down.
CTCTGGATCTACATTCTTCTCTTCAATCTGTTATATCACAGAGGAAAGGAAAGTAAACAAATAATAGAAGTCATCATTGTACGTACAAAGATAATCTGTCCCAGATGTGGGGGCATGGAACGCTTGCACTAAATAAACTGAATGCGCCGCCTACATTTCATATCAATATGCTTGTTTACCACGTCGACAATTTGGACATGGGATATTTAACTTTGCATTGAATAAGCTCTAAACTAGTTCTAAATCGTAAAATTTTCAGTGTTAATCAACTCTTAAGAGTTCATATGGTTCCAATTGGACTCATGTCTAGCCTACTCTGTTAACAATAGTCAAATAACTTAAATAAACCGGCCAAGAAAACAACGCCAAACCTGAAAAATCGCATGGTTCTGCTTTATAAAGATTTTTGTAGCTTATTTGACTTCGTTGTTCTAACTGTTGTCCGCAGTGTCCACCCCGTGTGCGCTCAGTCATGACAAATAGCCGAATAAACGAATTAGAATACGTTTAGTCTTACCTTCGTAAACAACTTAGCAGAATTTGTTTTACCTTTTTTCCGTTAACGTAAAATAACAGATGATCAAGGTTTTCCTTCCCAGCCATTTTCTTGCCTAGATGCACAACAATTCTCTCTTCTGCCCTTGCACTGTAGGCTACTGCTCTCCAGTCCAGAGCGCCCCCAAATTCAGCGAAGTCCTGCTTTACCGTTTGTCAATCCCATGTAATTTGACCTGAAATTACGTAATGCCCTCTATTGAACTTAGTACTGTGTAGCTACCATAGACTGTATGGTAGCTACTCACCTGCCCTGTAAGTAATAAATCCCGATGGTATTCTTTTGTACATTCATCATAGCGTCATTCATATGAACAATTGAACATTCATTCATATCTGGTATTGGCTATAGTACGAGTTTGTGTTTAGGCTAGCAATGACCCAGTTGGATTACATTATAACTTGGACCGATATGAAAAGAAGGTGCTGTAAATATGTGTAGGCTATTCTTAAGCAATTGTAATACGTATTTTACCAAAAAGTCTGGACCAAAACAATCATTGTTTCACTACACATAATGAAATTTATGATCACAAAAAAATGACCGCTGAGGGTTTCTTTGGTCGTTAAATCACCTTGGTTTTCTACGTTGAATTCAATGGGCAGTAAGCTCTTTCGCACTCAACATGGGCAGTAAACACTAGTATATAGGCTAGTTCTGTGTCAGTAAAGGATGTTTCCCGTTACTTCCTAAGCTTCACCGTTAGCAAATGTAAGCGCAGTGGTCCTCGTTTCACTAAAGTGATGGATAAAACGATAAACGAGGATCTTCGCTCTCTGAAGACAATTTGTCAAATAGGAAATAAGGCAATATACACTTACTGTGACCTATTCTCCGAAAACTGAATTTTGTGAGTGTAGAGTTGACTTAAGTCTACTCCTAGACGATTAAATAAAATAAACTGGGAAAAGACATGGATTACCGAGCGGTTGATTTCTCCATGCACGGATTTGCGATGCAATGCGTCCTTGGTTCGAAATGATAACTTTTGTAAAACGCATAATTTCATGTTCTTTGAATATTTTGTACGTCTTTTTGCTTCTTTTTATTAGTATTATTATTTAGCCTATTTGTTGTTGTTGTTCTTGTTATTGCTGTTGTTTTGTTGTGACGGTATTATTATTTTTCCTACCACTAGGACTACTACTAATAGCAATGATAACTGTCTCGGTTCCAGCTGTGCGCCGCCAGATGGCGCCCTGATCCCTGTCTGTGTTTTGTGTTTCTGTTGGATTAGATTATTGGTTCTCGTTGTCATTATTGTTTCTTGTTAAGTCCTCATTAGTTTCACTTATTGTTTAGTCTGATCACCTTTGCCTTGTTTGTCTTCGTTCTCATGTCCATCTGCACCTTGTTGTCTGTTTATTTAGTCCCATTTGTTTCTTGTATGCCTCATGTTCCTCATGTGTTGTTTTATTCACTGTTCTAGTAAAGTCTTTTGATTTACCACACCCGTTTCCTGTGTCTCCCTGCACTTGCGTCCACTCTGCATGCCTGTGTTAGTTAGTAAGACCGAGCCAGACATGGACCCAGCAGAGACCGACCAACTGTAGGCTGCCCTGTCCAGCCAGGGTTCCACATTAGTGGCATGAACGGCTAATCCACGCCCTTTCTGGAGGCCCCCAGAAGCTGGCTGCTTTTGTGCAGCACTCTCCAGCCTCCTCTTCCTCAAGGAGAGCTTCTGCCTTTGTTCCGCCTACCACTGGGCCCAGCTGTTCCGGCCAGCACCGTGAGCCTCATATTCCCTCTCCAGAGCATTTTGATGGCAAAACCGGAAGATGCAAGGGCTTCCTTACCCACTGCTCCTTAACCTTTGAACTACAGCCATCTTGCTTCCCGTCTGAGCGGTCCAAAATGGCTTATGTCATTTCGCTGCTTTATGGAAAAGCACTCTGCTGGGCTACTGCCATCTGGGAACAGCAAAGCTCTGTCTGCTGCAACATCCTCATGTTCCTTCAAGAGATGGATAGTCTTCGAAGACCCCATTAACATTCAGCAGGTGGGCAGAAGACTAATCTCTTTGAAACAATCCACTCGGTCTGTTACGGACTATGCTATTGAGTTTTGTACTCTTGCTGTCGAGAGTGGCTGGAATCAAGGAGCCCTGGTTACACTCTTCTACCAACATCTCAAAGATGAACTGGCTACCAGGGATTTACCCACTGACTTTGGTCTGCTCATACGGTTAACTGTCAATGTTGACAACCAGTTCAGAGAGCGTGAATGGGAGCGAGCCCGAGTCTCATCGCCTGGTTCCAGTCGCGGTTGGCCTTCTGCTATTCCTGAGGGATTCCAGGGCCTCCCAAGTCCCACTCCAGTGGCGAGTCCTAACCATGTTGGCCCTCGTTCTGTGAACCCATGCAGCTTGGCCGCACCAGGCTCACCTCTGCGGAAAGGGAGAGATGCCTTTGCGAGCTCCTCTGTGTTTACTGTGGCAAGCCTGGCCACTTCAATGCCTCATGTCCTGAGTTATTGCGAAACAAGTAGGGCTTGCCAGTGGGAAGGAAAAAACTTGCCGAGCAAGCTCACTACTTCCACTCCTCCACCCACTTGCACCCTGTTCCCAGCTACACTGCAGTGGGGAGATGCTAACCGCTGCATCTCCTCCTTCATTGACTCCGCAGCATCTGGGAATTTCCTGGACAAGTCTCTTACTATGTCTAGAGGTATTCCTATGACTAAATTAATTGAGCCCCTTACTATTGTCACTCTAGACAGCAGACCCCTAGGCAATAGCAGGGTTGAGCTCCTAACTTCCCCAGTTTCTCTCTTCCAAGGAGATACTCACAAGGAGACCATCCAGTTCCATCTACCTGGGCCATCGATAGCTGGTTATTCACAATCCCTATATTGACTGGGGGACAGGTTCTGTTCTTAGCTGGGGATGCAAATGTTCAAGATTAACCCTTTCCTCCACTCAGGTTGTCACTCCTGTTCCTAGGGTCTCAGACCTCTCACTGGTCCCCCGGGAATACTGGTCTCATGCTGGTGCGCTCCCCCAGCCACTGCAGAGAGGATACACACAGCCTGTGTGGACCAGTTTACCCAGATGGTATCACTGCCCACTCCTGTCCTTCATCCAAACCGCTTGATATCCAAACCCTCTTCACACTCTTTAATGCTATCTTAGGTCTTGGATGCATTTTTGGTGCTCACTGTCTTGTCTTGTGGAGCCTCATCTATCGGGAAACCTGAGGAATGGGTTTATTTGGATACATTGAGCAAAATTTGATAATCAGCCCTTCTAGCTTGTTTGTGTGTAATATTGCTTTGGGTATTGCTTTGTAAAATAAATAAATTTAATTTAAAAAACCGTTCCATCTCCAGAGCCTGGAACATTCAAACTGGGCCATCGATGTCAGAGGATGACTGCAACTGACACAATTAAAATGGGACCTTTTACTTAATCAAACCTGGACTGATTAGTCTGTGGTTTAATGCTCGATTGCATTTTTGGTGGGATTTTGCTATTGATATAATTTTGAGTGTTCCCTGCAAATGTCTCTAACTTTTTCTATTTTTCCTTGAAATAAATAACTAAAGATCTTTTACTCCACAACATCCTGACTAATAATTCTGGTTTAATTGGAGGAATTAAAAAATGGCAATAGCTAAAGACTATTTACTGTAGGGACAACAGACTACATGTCCATTCATTCTACAGGAAACCCAAAAGACAATTAAAACATGGCCACATCGTAACGTCCGTTGTTAGTGATCTAATCATGTCTCTTGGAAATAAGAGACATTAAGGGTCATAAAACAGATAAGACTGAAGACATTCCAGTCTGTCGCCCCAATTCACTTCCACTTATTCTCCATTTTGCATCGTGCTGCACACAGCTGCACAAGAGGCAGCAGCCCATTTTCTCTTCCCCCTTTTGCTAGCTATACAGCTACAAAGGTCGGCCGCGGAGAGAGACGCAAGGAACGGGTTAGCTTGCCTACGAATCTAACCATAGAACTGAATTAACGCAACTCCGACGAGGTGTGTTCCAGCCATGGACAAAGACACAGGCAATAACCAGACGACCAGCAGAACTCCCTACCAGGATAAGAAAGGCCAAAGGAGACGCCCTGACCATCCACCTCACGGACAAGCCAGCTATAATTAACTCACCGCGGACTTCAGTAAGACTGATCAAACATCCCAGACATAGCTTAGGATTTTAGTCTGAATTGTTTATCGGTGATTTGATTGTATCTCAACTTTGTGCAATAATAATAGCTATAAACTTGTTGCACTGGTTAGCAAGCTATCCGGCTGGCCTATCGTTTCATAGCTAATGTGGTAGTACTAACTAACCCGAGCAGGCCTCACTTGTTTGCTCCTCTATCCTAACACTGACTAACATTCATGTGATATGATCTCATTTTAGCTTACTGTAGATGGTTAACATTATTTCCTGACCGAAGTACGTGAACTTATTTATAGTAACGTTAGATTTGAGATCAATAACCATCATCGTGCTGCGACACAGCCAGTTTACTCCACACTCCTTTGTTCTCTGAGCACACGTGGCGCGCACATACACACACACACACACACACACACACACAATGCACACATGCGCATACACACACAAAAGCTACAATATGCACGCAACACGATATGTCTGTTTAGTAGCTAGAAGGTAATATTCATGTTTTTCCTTGTTTAATAAATCTATTTTTGTTAAACCTGGTGTCTGTTCTGATATCATATGAGCACGAGGACTGAGTCAACCTAATCATTAGAACGTAATACCTTCAACCCTTATGGACTATTAGTTATTAGTGCTTTGATGGTAAATTGAAGTAGTAGTAATTATAATCCATAATAATCAAACGAGACTGATTTAATTTTAACCTAACTTAAGAATAATAAGGGTAAACCTCATTATTCTATAGTTATTGCCTATATTTCTGGCATCCCATGTAAGAATTTATATATATACAGAAGAATATTCCTTACATTTATGGTGCCCTAGTGTGAGGATTTATAAATATTTCTTATGTTTATTGGCGCCCCGTTCGAGGATATTCTCTACATATTTGGTGCCCGCATGATGACTCTGATGATTCAGAAATCATATTACTAATCATCTTGCTCACTGCTACCAGATTTGTACATATTCTCTACATTTATGGTGCCCAGGTAAAGACTGGTAAGACGAACATGTTTTATTTGTCTATCACCATTACTGCTAAATGTATATGTAAACACCTTGCATGTAATACTCCACATGTAAGAATATAGAGGCATGTTCCCAACATATACATCTAACCACTGGACTGGAAAAAGTTCCTCAGCTATATGATTATACCTGAAAAACGGCTAGAAAACCAAATGTAACAGAAAAAATGTTACATGAATAACAAACAGACATGACAACCAAAAATACAACGTAGGCTACAGGATACGGTGCTGGACAGGACAATAGGCAGGTCAGAGCAAGGCCTGCAGAAGACTACAGCCCTGATCTCTGAAACAGTACAGCTCACTCCTGAAAAAGAAAAAGGTCAGTCTTTGACAAGTTCAAGCCGTGTCCGAATACGACCCCTATACCCTTTTGAAGGCGCATATTTCAGTCCACTTCGTCAAAAAGCTTTTGAGCGGGCGACTTTTTCTCACAAATGGGGGCACTTAAAATACCAGGATGATCCCCTTATTTCCGGGGTTTTGTTTAGGGAATTCAGGAGCACGCTCATCTGCAGAACGGTGCACTCATCCGACAATTTCATTAAGTAACCCGGAAGTAAAAACGTAAAAGACATAGAACGTATATGCATATCTATGGTACAAGATAGGTTCATATTACAAACAACTCTTTATTTTTGTTAATTCTATCTTCATTCATAATCTACACTTTGTAACAATCGTCATATGTTAACTGATTGATATTCTCAATAAAAATTATAATAATAAAAAAATATTACAAATATTACGATCAGTAGTTTGGAAAGAGTTTTGCGGGATTTCTTTCGCTCACTGCTTGCAAAGTGAGGGGACAGGGCACATAGTAGACAGGGGTCTGAGTGGACAGGGAACAGGGGTCGTACTCGGACACAGCCTCAGTGTTTGTTTGTTTCCCCCACCATTTTACACATGCTTCTAAGCAGAGTTCAGAGAGATTTAAAAGTGTAGGCACAGCAAAAACAGCAGGAAAGGTTTTAATATTTGACTTTGTAGTTGAAATTCTTAACATCTGCAATTGTACTGATTGCAACACAGAGCTTATATAAACAAGACAATGCATTAAAACCCACTAAAAACATTTATTATGGCTAAACTTTCCAAATAAACTGTTATAAACTTTCCAAATAAACATTTCCTGGTCTTGCTTCATAAATGTATTCATAACTTCATGTTTTGAGTCCTAACTCAATACCTAACGTTAAATGTTGTGATTATCACAATTATTTGACTCTTTATTGGCATTAGAATACCATATGAAACTGATTAGATAATTACACTCGACCAAAAGACACCTCTCCATGCATTAATTGCAATAGTTAATGAGCGTCGCAAACGATTAGTGTGCAAAGAAAGTTCTGTCGGGAAACCTCTCGCTGTAGCCGACCATGGTCGGCTAGCAACCACGCATCCCATCCTCAAGCAATCACATGCACACACACACACACCCCTAATGGAGCGCCCTTTTAAAGCCAAGAGTCAGTTCTCTCTGTGCTGCTTGAATGCTGATGGGCTGCTCTTTGTTTCTAGCTTGTTTGCTGTTGCAAGCTCTGCTGCATGACTAGCGTCCTATGTTTTTGTTAAGGCGGAGGTCTTCTTGGAGTTTACTAGAAGTGGATTCCTATGTAATGTAAAGCTAAGTTGATGCCAAATTCAGTATGACCATACCCTTACAGAAATGTCTGCAAGCTTGCATGGTTCCAAATATGTAAATTAGGGCAAGCTTGCGGGCATGTTTGCTGTTGAAATAAATGAAGACCTCGACGTGATTCAAACACACAACCTCCTGATCTGGAGTCAGACACGCTACCGTTGTGCCACAAAGTCTAATTGCAAACTGAGGATGGGCTGCTTGCACCAGTTTTGCATGAGCAACGGTACCGTGCCAAATATCACAGATTATGAATTCTTCATATATATCCAAATATGTAACAGCATTTTGATCCTGTCAGTCATGGGTTTTGGTTTTCATCACTCTTGTGGTTTCATGAGAAAATGCACAGATTGTGTCAAACAATGCCTACTACATTTTGATGCTGATGTGAATAATTTGGGATATTTCGCTAGTTTATACTGCTGCTGTACATAGTGTAGAGTACAGGGAAATGTAATGTTTTATTGAGGTACAAGAGTGTATGATTAGGCTACATATTTAGGTGTATGTAACACTATGATATCAATGTTTTATCTTAAACCATCAGAAGGAGCAAATGTATATGTTTATAATGGACAAAACAAATTTTATTCATTTTATGTTTTGCATAGGGGTTTTGGACCCATAGATATCTACCCCCATATACTGATGAAAATATAGTAATTCCCACTGGAAAATGATGCAAAAGTGAGTTTTATGAGCCAAAACTATTGATTTGTAGTTAAATATATTTTTTTAATTTAGAGCAGTGCACAATTTAGCCATTTTGATATGCATTCTCTGGCAGCCTACCTTGCACACAAATACGTGTCACCTTTTCCCATCTAACCTCCGAACCGTAGTTGGAGACACGAGGGAACTGAAGTTGCTAGTGGCTTGCTATTTTCCAGTTCCAGGACCGAGCTGCTAGCTCACAGCTTTGGGGAAATATCAACGTTACATTCCCATGTAAATGGCGAGAATGCAGGTTTCGTTCAAGTGGCTCTTTATTTACACCAATGGACATTATACAGCTTACAGTTTAGAGGGAGAAACTTTAACCCCTTCGTGCAGATGCCTAGTGATAATGATGCCGGCATCATCATTTTGCTCAACTGAGACATTCTTTGCTCCTGCAGCCAAACTATTAGTGGAAATCACAAACTCTGTATTTTAACTTTATTGGTAGACAATTTGTGACGATTTTTTGCCGAATATGGAGTTTCTAAGTGTCACGATTTTCCCATAGCAAGTCCATTTAACAAGCAACCCCCCACCCAGTCTATACCTACCCATGCGTGACATAGTGGACAATAGCATCTATATTTGAGTTCATAAATATATTTATTCATCATATAAAATTAGAATTCCATCATAGCAACAAGATAAACCCAACAATAGCCTGATCGTATGCCAGAAAAGCCGTGAAAAGCCCTGCTCACTCAAATGCAAAATAAACATGTGAAAGTATTGTCTCATTATACCATGTATTCTACTAGCAATATATGCTACTAAAAATGAAATAAATATACAATCCTACCATTGGTTTTACACATCAAGATGTTCCTTTCAAAATTCAGTGGTCAATTATTGTCTGGTACAATCGGTTTGAGAAATATACAACACTTTATACCGCTATTACACTATCTCATTCATTACAGTTAATTCTGGTTTAATTGTCGGCTCTTTTATCCAATAGAGTACATTATAACCTTAGCAACAGTATATGCCATGTCATCTTGGGTGCTTTGAACAATTTACTACAGCCCAGCGTAACGGCAGTATTTGTTTTAATGATCTAGTATTACGCAAGCTCTATAAATTTTGTATATATTTAGCTTATTACTATCTCACTTAATGCCTTGGGTTTAAATAGATCATAACATAATCTTAGTAAACATCTAAGGTCTGAATACTTGTTGTTTTGTTAAATAGTTTTTTTATTGTGGGACCACAGTTTGAACTAATTTGGTAGAAACCCCCATATATACAGTATACAACAGAAGTGAGTACACCCCAGTGCAATATCACTTAGATGTCAAATGATACAAAATTGTATCACCTCTCAATAATTGCATTATTTCTAAGTTGACAAGTAGAGTGTTTCCTCTTATGAACAATCAAAAACAAATACTTTAGAAAGACTATAGTGAAAATACAGGCCTCAAAGTAGAAACTCAATGCAACAAAAGTGAATACACCTGTGATCACTGACACACAAGTTAAAAAGTTACACAAGTTAGTTGATAATATTTGGTTGCATATCCTTTGCATGCCATGACTTCCTGATGTCTGTGACCCAACAACATCAACAGACTCTTGATATCTTATTTTCTGGTACTCTTACAAGCGATACTATAATGTCTCTGCATTTGAATGGATCTCTATGGGAATTATGGGGTGGGACTAGATTTAGCTGTAAATTACATTGGAACAATATGGAACACATGGTTGGCTAAATGGCTCTAAGTCATCAAGGGTCTGATGTATCAAACAAGCCTTAAACCATCACTCTGTTGCCATAAAAGTAGATATGGATGGACAACTTGAAGGGTTTCTTCTCCTGACTTATTTTTCCATAGAGTTCAATAGGAAAATTTGTCAGGAGAAACAACCCTTAAAGTGATTTAATTTGATTTAATGCCATTTTTGGCAGTGCATACCACCATGCTAATTCGGACATTTTACCTCATTGAACCGTCTGGACGGAATTATGGGACGTTGAGTTTTTAAACAGTGCCAGTGCTGGTATATTCACAAAAACATACTAAAATGTAAAATATACTCGATGCTGGTCGAAAAACTACATATTTTGTTACATTGAACAATCCAGGAAATTGATGGTAAGACATAATCACTAGAAATTGTTTAAAAGTAAGTTTTAGTTAATGTCTATGGTCTAAATGAATGGGGAAGTCACTTCCGAACCAGTGTGTCTATGGAAGAATGCACAGTGCAGGGTTGAAATTCAACTGAATTTGCATTAAATTGGGTTGTTTTAACCAAAGATCTAGAATTGCAGTTTTGTATTTTCCAACTAAATTTAAGTTCCATGTTATAGGCTAACTTTTGCAAAAAAAAAAATTGGTCAAAATTTCCAAAATTCCCGAGCTTAACTTCCCATGGTAAATTTACAGAAATTTACTAGAAATCTTCCGCCCCTTTGCAACCCTAGTGGTGAGCATTCTGGCACAAAAATGGCTGATGTTGCATCACCCAGGTGGGTGCTATACATTGATGGTGGTTGAGGCGAGTTTCCCCCTCATCATTGTAAAGTGCTTTGAGTTTGAAAAAAGCGCTACATAAATTAAAGGCATTATTAAGCATCCTACCAGCTCCTGAAACTGGTACAGAGAGACACCCTTGAAATGAAAATGAGGAGTGTAACAACCATTATTACCACAATATTAACTTTAGATTAACAAATATAAACATTAAAAAACAAATCAGCGCACTGAGCACTGTAAAGCCATCATTTCAAGTTTAGTAAGTGCATAGGTCCAAGTTCATTGGAACGAAAAAAATATGTATAGTTGAAACTTATAGAGTAGCTTTTAGCATTCATGCTAAAGGTGAGAGATAGTCAAGCCGGAAAGTCTGCACACCCCTTTCACCTTCTCCACGTTTTATTACGTTACAGACTTATACTACAATAGATTGAGTTCATTTTTTGCCTCAAACATCTACACACAATAGCCAATAATGACGAAGTGAAAACAGGTTTTTAGAAAATATGCAAATTTATTTTACTGACAAAAATAGGTTATTTAGGGGTTACATATCTGTACACACCCTTAGCCTAATACTTGGTTGCTGCACCTTTGGCAGCGATTACAGCTTCAAGGCGTCTTGGGAAAGAAGCTACGAGCTTGGCACACTTGTTTCTGGACATTTTTGCCCATTCCTCTTGGCATATCCTTGCAAGCTCCGTCAGGTTGGATGGGGAGCGTCGGTACACAGCCATTTTCAGCTCTTTCCACAGATGTTCAATTGGATTCAGGTCTGGGCTCTGGCTGGGCCACTCAAGGACATGCACAGACTTTCTCCGAAGCCACTCCTTTGTTCTCTTGGCTGTGTGCTTCGGGTCGTTGTCATGTTGGAAGGTAAACCTTCGCCCCAGTCTGAGGTCCAGAGCGCTCTGGAGCAGGTGTTCTTCAAGGATCTCGGTGTACTTAGCTGCATTCATCTTTCCCTCTATCAGGACTAGTCGCCCCGTTCCCGCTGCTGAAAAACATCCCCACATCATGATGCTGCCACCGCCATGCTTCACTGTAGGGATGGTATTAGCCAGGTGATGAGCGGTGCCTGGTTTCCTCCAGACGTGACGCTTGGTATTCAGGCCAAAAAGTTCAATTTTGGTTTCATCAGACCAGAGAATCTTGATTCTCATGGTTTGAGAGTCCTCTAGGTGCCTTTTGGCAAACTCCAAGCGGGCTGTGATGTGCCTTTTACTAAGGAGGGGCTTCCGTCTGGCCACTCTACCACAAAGGCCTGATTGGTGGAGTGCTGCCTGGATGGTTGATCTTCTGAAAGGTTCTCCCATCTCCACAAGGATACGCTGGAGCTCCGTCAGAGTGACCCTCGGGTTCCTGCTCACCTCCCTGGCCAAGGCCCGTCTTCCCCGATTGCTCAGTTTGGCCGGGCGGCCAGGTCTAGGAAAATTCTTGATGGTTCCAAACTTCTTCCATTTACGAATGATGGTGGCCACTGTGCTCTTTGCGACCTGTAAAGCTGCAGAGATTTTTCCGTACCCTTCTCTAGATCTATGCCTTGACACAATCCTGTTTCTGAGGTCTGCAGATAATTCCTTTGACCCCATGGCTTGGAGTTTGCTCTGACATGCACTGTCAACTGTGGGACCTTTGGGACCTTATATAGGCAGGTGTTGGCAATCCCCAATCATGTCCAATCAATTGAATTTATCACAGGTGGACTCCAATTAAGTTGTAGAAACATCTCAAGCAGTATCAGTGGAAACAAAATGCACCTCAGCTCACTTTTGGGTGTCATATCACACTTGTGTACATATGATATTTTACATTTAGATTTTTAATAAATTAGCACAAATGTCTAAAAACCTATTTTCACTTTGTCATTATGGGCTATTTCGTGTAGAATTCTGAGACAAAAAATGAACTCAATCTATTGTAGAATATGTCTGTAACGTAATAAAACATTGAGAAGGTGAAAGGGGTGTGCAGACTTTCCGGCTTGACTGTATATGCTCTGTTAGGCCAATGCAGGAGTGTCCAATCTTATCCAAAAAGGGCAATGCATGTGCAGGTTTTTGTTTTAGCCCAGCATAATCCTAATTCATAATGAACTATTAAGGTCTTTAATCAAGACCTTGATAAATGGAATCAGGTGTGTTAGTGCTGGGCTAAAATAAAAGCCTGGGCTTGATTTCCAAATAAATTCCCTTCTATACTATTGAGTATGCTAGTTGAGTACACTGGATGAGAATGTTAAGTAGGTGAAATGTTCTCTAAATGTGGTGTGCTTAAAATCCACGGATGATATACTTATTTCCTAGGGGTGTCACGATACCGATTCGAAATCGAAAATCGATCGAAATGAGCGTTCGATTTCGAAATTCGAAATCACAAGCTGGTTTGCGATTCTCCAAGTTTTTTTTTCTCTCTCCACCCCCGCCCCCCGCGCGCTCTTCTTAGCCTTTCATGTGATGGGTAAAATGTAAAAAAAAGTAGCCTACTTGGCCATCTCTAATGTAAGCATTTCCGACAAAACGAAACTTGACGCCTTCCACTGCATTTTGTTCGTCCACGCAGGCGTGCGTCCGAAGAAAAAAAAACAACGATATTTCAAAGAAGACACAGCTGCTAGTTAACGTTAGCTTACCGGTAGCCTGCATTACTTTTCGACACATGGCCACTGCCGGAGTCGGAGATGGAGAAACAGAACTGCAAAATCCTCCTGCTTCCCTCAAGTCACCGGTGTGGCAACAGTTTGCCTTCCCCGTGAGTTATATAAACAACGAACGCATCATTGACAAAAAAACGACAGTTTGTCGGCTATGCTACACGCGAGTACCATACGCCACCTCAGGCAACACGTCAAATATGGCAGGACACATTCGCAGGCATCACAAAGAAATAGATTTGACTGGGAAAAAAACATTGACACAGGCAACTCTTCCATTCTCATTTAGAGCCAAGCTTCCACAAAATTCAACTTGTTTGTAGCATCAGACATGCGACCCTATTCGGTGGTGGAGAATGCTGGATTTAAGCATTTAATGTAGAATTAATTGCCTTGACGACAATGTAAATGTAAATGACCGTTGTCAGGGCATAAAACCAATGTGTAAATTGTTAATAGCGTGGTAAATGTTCAACTGTTTATTATTCTAGAGTCTAGTTTTGATAAAGCTCTTAACTGTTTAGGTGTGTTTAAATATTCTCATATTTTTGTTATTATTTATAATTGTTATTATTCAAATAAAAGTTACTTATTGAGAAACAAGTATTTTTCTTTACAAATCAAGACTCGATAGTCTAACAATGGCATAGCCATTAGTTAGACTATAGTGCTGGGAAAAAAAATAGTGCTGAAAAAAAAATTGAAAATCGAATCGAATCGTGACCTTAAAATCGAAAGTCAAATCGAATCGCGGATTTGGAGAATCGTGACACCCCTATTATTTCCAGGTTTTTGCTGATAATAGTATGGAGGATATTTTTCTAATACTACATGTCACTAAACAGTATGCAGTAAGCAGTGCATAGTATGCTAGTACACAGAACGCAGTAGATAGGGCTCTGATTTGGACACTGCCCTGCACCCACACTGGATAAGATTGGACACCCCTGGGCTAGTGCAAAAGACAGCTATTAACACATTTGCATACCACAAAAATATGAATTTCATTACTGAACACACAGTCTACTCAAATTATTATGAATTAACATATTCCGATACACCTCTATTATTCTCTGAGATAAATTGTGCGCTTTACAAATGTCAGCTCAAGATATGATTGAGCTAATTAAATAATTAAGAGCAGAACTTTGCACAAAATCCTGAAACGTATCCCCCTTGTTGTACACCCCTGACATATAGTAACTTGGATAGAGATAACAATAGGATGTATAGAAAGGTTTGCAACATAAGTAAGGATGTGGGTTGGGAGCAACAAATGGGGGATTTAACTCAAACCCTTTTTTTGGAAAATAAAAGCATATATTAATGCTGTAGACACAAAGGTTGGAATCAATGCCTGGTTGACTGTTCTTTAACCCAAAGGTTACACTGTCTGTATCTCTTATGGAGACCTGGCACAGCACTAAAGTTCTCATTTACAGTAAAGTGCTACAACAGTTACATACTCATCCAGTCATCGCTAACAATTTGTAATAGTTCACCTGAGGGTTAAAATCTGTATCAGCTGTGTATGAAATGTAATGTTAGCTGCCTGTAGGGGGTGCTGCTGTATAACTAACACTAACATTCACTGTTTTGTGGTCACTGTGTAGATAAACACTGGGTGAAAAATATCCTTGGTATCTGTAAATGCCCAGACAAAAAGTGACCTTATGGCACTAATGTACGTTTGAATCAGGACCATTCTAATGGGGAATCCACTGCTAGCACATCCACATTGATTTACGCAAAGGGGGCTGACTGTTTATACCTGTGCAGCAGCGCATAGTCGAGAGGTTTGTCCTGGGAAAATGGTTTGGCAATTATTTGCTCGTCACTGTACCAGATGAGGCAAGTCTAATCTATGGCTTTTAATAGTTTCACTCATCTGTTGATGGGGTGAACTTCTGGTTCAGAAGTGCTTTTGGTGCAAGCGCTCAATGACACCAGGAAAGATTCGCCACACTGTGAGCTTGTGCAATGGAATCATGTTTTTGGAACTTTTCACACGTTGATGGCCCACGGCTGGTAGGATCCAGGTTTGCTTGCTGGAATCTGGAGAAGACAGAGAGAATATACTTACAATTTAGGCATCTTATCAAGAAGGACTCTTGCAACTTATATTCTTGTACATACAATCCATTTATACAGGTTAAGTACCTTGCTCAATGGAACAATGGCAGTGCCCCACATGGGAATAAAATCTACAACCTCAACCTTTAATTTGAGTCATTTATTTGAAAGGTTACTTGTATTACTCATGCCTTATTGCCTTATTGTTCATTTTTAACAATTTGTTGCTATACATCAAACTCAAACAAGCTTTAACAAGCTTTTTCTCATAACATTTTTGTCAACATCAGCTTTGTGAAAGGTGCAGCATGAAAGCCTAGTAACCTTTTGATAGTTTACAACTGCAAAAATGCTGCCCATCTTGTGTTCTCAAAAGCAAAAATATTCCAAACTGTTAATATCAAAAATAATGTTGCTCATGTGCATCAATTACACAATAACTGAAAGCTTTGGACCAAGAAAAGTGTTAGAAGGATATTCGGTGTGAACTCGAGTTAAAAGCAAGCTATAGGGATAGTTCTTGCAGTGTCGTAAAGACATGGCATCAGTAAGGTAACATTGAAAGGGGAGAAGCAGTCTACAGATGCACAGAGAGCTTCTCACTACACAGCTTAAACTGTTTCTTGAAATGATTGTTTCTGTAATTGTATAAATGCATGTGCCAACGTGTCAGGAAAAGCATTGAAAGAATATTTTATTTTACAGGATAAGGTATCGTTTTTTTTTTTTTTACCATTATGCCAGTCCCACGGAAACTCAAAAAAATGTATAGGTCAACAAAAAATTATAATTTTCTTCCCCCTGTGAATTTCATGATGCCATCTTTCATGATGCCAACCTCACTGTTTGGTTGGCCAGTAAGAGGTTACAAAAGCAGGAATAACTTCAGTACCATCCCTATTGTCACCGTTCATGATAGCTTCTTTCTATCGTCTCCGGACACAAGCGCCTACCATCTGTGTAAAAGGAGTGGCACAGGCCATGCAGGTCCTCTCTGGAGTGGCGGGGCTGTCCAGAGAGAAGGGCCCACTCAATCCCGCCTCCTTACGCGCGGCCGCCACCGCGTCTTTGATGGCGAAGTACACCGAGCTGCCCAGGGCCAACACCGGCTCTCCGATACCCTGCAGAACAGCACACACAGTCCAAAAATGCACTACACACCCCTGCTCAAAACAACGAGACATAGGAGAGGTTCTCAAACCAGGCCCTGGGGTAACCCTGTGTGTGCTAATTTCTATCATCTCTACTGAAGACACACATGATGTGTTCCAGTTCCATGTTTTTGTGCAAAAGCACATTTTAATACCATGCAGGTTTATTTATTTATTTATTTATTTATTTATTTCGGCATGTGAATGATCACCTTACATCACATTTCTGACATATTCATTTAACACATACATTTCCAGCCGAAAAGGGATACGGGAAAAAAGCAGCCTGCTTATCAATGTCCCGCCCCACTTCCCTCACGATTTTAAATGATCATATTATACATTTGATTAAAACTGATATATTTAGAATCACAACAGCATAGCTAGGTTTTCGTTATAGCAAAATTGATCAAGAAGGAGAGAGAAAGAAAAATTTTTTTTACAAATAAAATAAAATACTCTAAAGTAAAACAAACCGGATTTTTAAAGTCAGATTATTAAAGTCCAATTAAGTAGGTTTAAATGTGCATGTCATACATTGGTCAAACAATATGTTTCAATTAGCCTCACTTTACTTTCTCTTTCCACAAAGGATTTAGCTTCAATTTAGTTCAGGTTTAGGTCTATCAATCAGCACAAATGTAACCTCTTTCAAAAGAAATAACTTGCCTCTGCATATTATTGAAAATGAATGTACTGGTTGTATGATAACTGATCTCACTGATTAAATGTCCTTAAATTAACATGGAAATGGAATATAAATTTGGTCATCATGTGCTCAGCAGATGTATCAGGCCTGACTGGAGAAGTCAGTTGGGGTCATGGCTATTCAATCTTTTTTAAAAAGCTGTTTACCTAGGGACTGTACAATGCAGAGACCTACCATGGTTGTTGAGTCAAAAGTACAATTCCCCACAAACTCCATAACTGACTCAAACATGTTTATATCCCCTTCTATCATCTTCCAAGTCATATGGCAATAAATTTCCTTGCATGGCTTGTGCAACATTCCTTGTGCATGGCTTGACAATATAATATAATGCTGGATTTCGGTCACGTGGACACTGTGGAAGTTTCAGTAAATATAAAAATGAAAGTTGTATAATTGTATAACCTGAGGGCCTTGTGGCCTTGCTCTTGGCCTAGTTTGCGTGCTGCTAAGAGTGAGAACTAAGGGAACTGCTTGAAAGCCATAATACAACTCTTCTCCTGCCTGTGTCTGATTGTGTGTCTGGAACCAGGGCCGTGAGGCCTTGGGTCAGGGAGGGGGCTGAGGAAATTGAGGATGATAATGAGATTATATAATCCCAAAACAATTAACTGTGTGAGAGGAGGACAGTCTCTATCCTGTTTTGTATAATCAAAAGCATATAAGTATGAAGGCTTGTTTTGTGAAACTTCAGAATGGATACTGACTGTGAATGATGTGTTTATTCTCCATACGCATGAATAAAACGTCTTGAATTTCACTAGTCCGAACCTCAGAGTGGCTTTATTCCACAACAAACCAAATCAAACAATGGCATTATAATATACAGTATATATGAGACAAGCTGACCTTGGAGGAGTAGATGGCATTGGGGTTTGTGGATCCTGGTAGCAGGTAGATGTTGAAAGAGAGAGGAAGGTCACACACTGCAGGGATCTTGTACTGGGAGGGGCCGCGGGTGTACAGCACTCCCGATGGGGAGAACTTCAGCTCCTCCAGGGTGTAAAGTCCCATCCCCTGGATGAACGCGCCCTCAATCTGATACACCACACAAAGATGCCAGCAACGCACCCACAACATATTAGCAACATTATATCAACATCATCAACACACCCATAACACATTACATCATCATCAACACACCTGCAACATATTAAGAATATTATATTGACACAGCGATAACATAACTACATCAATATCATTAACAACGCCCCCGCAACATCAACAATGGAGGTGATCTGTCACATCCGCCGTCTCCCTCCAGTTCACCTTCCTTTCGTTTCTCTTGTTTTCCCATTCCTCATGTTTCATGTTGTGTTTTTCAGTTCACCCTGTCTGTCTTGCTCCGTGTTTGTGCAGGCTGGGCATGGTTCCCTGTTTTGTTCCTTGTTTTCTCCCCGTATAATTTAGCCTATCACTCTCCCCCTCTGCTTACATTCCGCACAGACTTTAATTATTCCATCAGTACTCTCACCTGTTCCTCACTCTATTTAAACTCCCCAGTTTCATTCACTCACTGCCAGTTCGTTGTTTGTCTCAGCTCCGTCTAGACATTCCCCGGCCATTCTGTCTATTTTGCATTGTACCTAACCTGTTTTCTGTTCCTCGCTCCAGCCCGTCCTGCCTGCTTCCCGTCCTGTTCGCTCCTGCCCCGTCTCCTGCCCAGACCTGTTTATTTCACAAATCCTGCTTCCAGTCCGTCACCTAGCCTTCCCTGTTCCATTGTCTTTTGCTGACCACTCTAATAAATATACTCCTTTCTGAGTTTTTGCCTGAGTCTGTCTCTGAGTCCTGCATTTGGGTCCAAACCAGTGTTTGAACCACAACATGATCATTACCATGGGTGAAACTTTAAGAACATGTATCCCCAAAAATATTTCTGAATCAAAGCAAGGAAATGCTTCAATGGCATGCAGTCTCACCTGACCAATGTCGATGGAGGGGTTAATACTTCGCCCGATGTCAACTACTATATTCGTCTTGATGTTCTGCGCATGTAAACAAATGAGGACACAAGATCACCAAGAGACCCGCTTGTCTGCGCATCTTTTTTCCCTTTAAAGACTTAGCATAACATGTGGAACAATCTTTAGGGTAATATAATGACATAAGCCATTATGTCAGTCCCCCCGTGCAGGTGGGGGTTTAATTTCTCAGCTCTGTCTGTCTGTATGTCTGTCTGTCCGTCCATCTACATTCTACCTGTCTAAAGTAATGCAAACAGTACCCTGTAGTCCCCAGTCAGGCAGTCGACCTCCACCTCAGAGAAGCAGGCCCCGTAGACGAAATAGGCATAGGGATGACCCTCGTTCTTCTCCCAATTCATGTACAGGTCATGGCCCCTGTGGACCAACACTACATTAAGACTGCATGTAAGGTCATATCTACACGACAACACAAATTCCAAAAAAATTTATGGTACTTGGGGTGAAACTAGCTCCATGCTAAAGTTGCATAAAATAGTGTAAGAGAATGTAAGATATACTGCATATGTACCTGTAAAATCCTGTAGCAGAAAGGCTGATCTTCTGGAAGAAGGCCTTTTTTATCTGGGAAACAGAAAGAAGTACATCATCAGTAGCACTCTGAAAACCTGCCCTCCCAGCTGCACCAAGTTACGTATTCTTTGGCGTTTCTGCCAATCGTTTCCATCTCCCTGGTCACCGTACCCAACTTTCCCAGGTGCCATTGGGGTTCCCTTGGACAACAGGATCCAGTCTGCGGCGCAGGGTCTCGCATGCATCCTGCGTGGCAAAAAACAAACAATTAAAAAGAACACAGACACAGACAGGCTGACAGACACACACAAGCCTACGTGCACACACACACAAACACACACAGGGTACCTTCACTGCCATGCCGTTGGCGTCAGTGCCAAAAGAGGCCGCTGAGGGGCAGGCGTTTGGGATGGTAGTGGTGCTGGTCTCTGTGATATAGATCAGGGAGGTGGGGACTCCCAGCTCACGGCTCACTACCTGTTGAGTATTATGGGGCAGGAAGGAAGCAGGAATAACATCTTCATGAATTTACTCACAGGGAAGAAATGCTGACAGTCAATTTGGGTGAACAGTACCTGCTGCATCTTGGTGTGTATTCCCTGACCCATCTCAGTTCCTCCATGACTCACAAGCACTGATCCATCTGTGTAGATGTGGACCAAAGCTGCTGCCTTCAAACACACACACACACACACACCCACCAGTATAATCACACCTTTTCAAAAGTCTGCAGAACCATATCATATTTGTGTGTGTATGTGTGCGTCTGTGTATTTGATCAGTATCCCAATTTGCACAAACAGAGATCACATGTGGTCAGACATACCTGGTTGAGGAAGCCCTCAGCGAAAGCGATGCCGTACTTGATGGGGACGATGGCCACGCCTCTCTTCTTCCAGCGGCTGCCCTGGTTGAACTGGGCGATGGTGTTGCGGCGGCTCTGGTAGCACGATTCCTCCTTACACTCCTCCCAGCAGCGCAGGAGGTTCTCAGGATCAAACT
This sequence comes from Synaphobranchus kaupii, assembly GCA_029718625.1. Lineage (NCBI taxonomy): Eukaryota > Metazoa > Chordata > Actinopteri > Anguilliformes > Synaphobranchidae > Synaphobranchus > Synaphobranchus kaupii. The sequence continues at coordinate 13,565,184 of CM056383.1, read as the reverse complement.
CTTGCTTGTAGTGGGTCGTTGACACCCCCTTGTACATGTTTATCTCACGGATCTACAGCAAGTGAAAGACAACGATATTCTAGCTACCAACTTCCTCTTCACTGTTGTCCGAATGTCATTTCAGCAGTGGTCTTCGATTACTCCATAGGGAGGCCCCTTACCTCTTCAGTGGTACGACCCAGTACCATGGCAACATCAGTTATCATGTTCTCTGTGACCAGAATGCTCTGGGGGACGCCGAAACCGCGGAAGGCTGTGTTAGAGGGTAGGTTGGTCTTACAGGCCGTGGACCGACCATGCAAGTTGGGCACATTGTAAGCATTGTCCAAATGGAGCAGAATCTTCTCAATGACCTGTAAATGATTACAAACAAATGGCTGCCATGTTAAACACAGACCCTTCAATGCCATAACTGGGTCACAAAAGAATAACCTTATAGAAAACAAAACTAAAACAAAAAAGCTTTGCAGAATTATCTCAAAATGTAGCAACTGTTGGCTTCTTCCACAAAATTGTATCTGCAGTTTGTTACAGTTATCATTTTTAATATGTGTCTTGTTTATCTGAAGCAGTCAAGAGTTGACTGAACAAGTGCAGCTAGGTCAACCTAGTGCATGCCGGGCGCTGGAGGTCTTGTTCGAGTGATGGCTCTTTCACCCTAGCCCAATAAGTAGGCTATTCCGCGAGTGGTGTTGCGTGTGGCTTCAAGGTTCCTGCCTGGGAAGTTTTTGTGTGGAAATATCACGCATAAGGCTGACATATATTTAATATATATTTCATATTCTGACCAAGCATTATGTGCGCCTCTACTGTGATGTTGCTTAGAAACCGGTCTATTTACCCAACCGATCAGCTGTGCGATTTGAAAAAAGTGCCGTCGGTTGTTAGGTAACCGTGCATACACACAAATACCGCAAGATCAGTATACTACCACCATTTACTCTGCCTATTTACGCCACTTCTCGTGTCACTTTCAACAAGGTAGACAGTCAGTCAGTTAGCTACTTTCGCTCTTCTAGGCCAGCCTGACACCCGGCAAAAAGCAGCAAAAAGCAGTATGCACGATATAAAAATTCCTGAGAATATGAATGTGACCTGACATAAATAAGGCACGGGTGGTGTAAGAGAGTAACTCAGTAATAAAATACATTCTCACTTGGATGGACTCGTCCTCAATGTTCCCAGCATTGGCGTAATACTGCACTTCCGCAGCTATTATCCTCCCATCGTTCATGAAGCCCACCTGAACATGCAACAAACAAAATGTTAGTGAGAATGTTAAGCGTTAACACACTGACTTAATGAAACACAGCATTAATACATCACGTCAAGTTTGTTGGCATGTGACTGTTCTGCACAGAGCTTTATCAACTGGCACAAAGTGAAAGTGTTTGGATGTAAAACAGTATTTCATGAGGTGAATGTTGTTAAAACTGGCAGCCTCATTACCAGTGGCGGCCGGCCTATAGAGGGCGCTAGGGCGCCACCCCCACTCCCCCACATACAAAAAAAATAAAATAATGAAATAAATAAATAAATAAAAAATAAAGTAAAATAAAAATAATACAAATGTAGCTCAAACATGTTACAACATATAAATATGTTGGTCTTGTGTTGTCTAAAGTTGCCCTGCAATCGGCACATTAACCCCTGAAAATGTATTGTATAATACAGGAACCCCTGAATATGTATTGTATAATACGCAGGGCGCCGGTAACGTTAACTGAATCAGAACACTCATACTTTTTCAGGCGAGCCCGCTGATTCTGTTGTCTGATTCGCTGCCAAGAAAGAAGCCCCCGGGACGCAGGCCTGTGCGCCCCGGACCCTCCTACCGTTTTCTGATTAGTTCTCATGGTTTAGGATAGTATTTAATTGGACGCAGCAGCACGTGTATCACTCCGCGAGCACTAGGGCACGGAATTCGAGTGGAATAATGGCGTCTTCGAGTAGAACACAAAACGAAGAAAATTCGGTTGTTTCTTTGCAAAAAGAGCCTTTTTCAAGGCGTTCATTTGAAGAAAAGAAAAGAGTGAAGGAGCTTGGACCACAGCGACTTTATTTGGACATTCACCAGCAAGCAAGTGATCGCGGTCGGGTTTATACACGGAGCTTCTCTCGCTCGTGTTACGACAAACGGAGTTGGCTAGCTGGATGTGTTGTGGGTAATGCATTATATTGCTTTCCCTGTTTGCTATTTCAAACTGCTGGCACCGAACCGTTATGGACAACATCTTGATGAAAAGTGCAAACGACACGAAAGTAGCCGCAGCCATCTTGACAACAGTATGAAGCTGAGCTTTTTTGGTAGGCTTAGCATTGCTGAACAACTAGATGAAGGCTACAGAATTGGCATTAGAAAGCATAACGAAGAGGTGACAAAAAATCGACACATCCTGTCCAGAATAATAGACTGTGTGAAATTTTGTGGCGCCTTTGAGTTGGCTTTGCGTGGCCATGATGAGACCGAGGCCTCCGCCAATCCCGGGATATTCCGTGGGTTGGTCAACTTTGTTGCCTCCCTTGATGGAGTGTTGAGAGAGCATCTGGAGAATGCCACTGTTTTCAAGGGAACTTCAAAAACTGTGCAGAACGAGCTACTGGACTGTATGTATGATGTTTTGAGGGAACACATCATCAAAGAAGTCCAGAGCAGTGATTTTTTATCAATCCAGGCAGATGAGACAATGGACATTGCCACAAAGAACAAACTTGTGCTTGTGCTGCGTTACATTGATGACAAAAACAACGTGCAGGAAAGATTTTTTGAGTTCATCGCTCTGCGGTCAGCCTCATCTGAGTCCATTGCTACAGCTCTAAAAGACCGTCTTGCTGTCATCATTCCTTTGGACCAGCACAAGCTCATCTGCCAGGCATATGATGGAGCCAGCGTGATGAGAGGTGCCACGGCAGGAGTTCAGAAGAAAATGCAGGACCACCTTGTGAGTGCCACCTTGCTACAGGGGGACAGGTATGCCCAGTACAGCACAGCATTTCCTGAAGATGCACTGAGAAGCACCTTGAAGGCCTACCCAATGCTCAATGGAAGCAAGCTGAAGACGGAGCTTAGTCTCATCTACAGCAAAGATGAGTTCAAAGCCTGCTGTGGTGCGGTGGACCTGTTCCAGTTGTTCATGGAGAATAATGTTGCAGAAGTCTTTTCAGAGACTGTCACTCTCCTAAAGATCCTCATCACCACACCCATGACCACAGCAGAAGCTGAGAGGTGCTTCTCAACCTTGAAAAGGATTAAAACTTTTCTCAGAAACACCATGACCCAGGACAGGCTGAATGCATTGGCCATGCTGTCAGTGGAAAAGAGACTGGTGACTGAAATGACTGACTTTAACCAGAAAGTCATTGAGAAATTTGCAGGACTGAAAGAAAGAAGGGCAAAATTTATGTTCAAGTAGTGGTTTTAGGCTACATTAGTGTGTTGTAATGGGCCAATTAATCTTTAGTGTTGGTGTCATAAGTGCTGCCAGGATGTTTAGATATGTAGCCTAATTAACATGTCTTTGTCCCAAAATGTTAATGTGAAATGTGAATTAAACTGTCTTATGCAACTGAGACACAAGATTGCTTATTTTTTTCCTGTTTAAAGTCAAAAGTCAGATGTATTTCCCTTTTTTATTTATAAACAAATGCCCAAAATTTTTCTGACACTAAGACCATGCTAGCGCCCCAACCTATATTTTGATCACCAGCCGCCACTGCTCATTACCCAATGGTCAGGACCATTATCAGTTAAGGCAAGTCATCTGCCTACCCATGGGTAGCTCAAAATAATTCTACAGCTGGATGCACTTTAAAAAACTACTAAAATTATTAAAATACAAGCCTGTTGATTTTACTAGTTTATGGAAGTATTTTACAAGAAGTGGGATTGTGTCAGTGCTGTATTGAATCCCATGATGCAAAGATTCCAAAATGAGGAGAGAATACCTTACCCGGACCACTTCGCTAGGACTAACCCGAGATAAGGAGGACTGGAGGACACAGAGCTCAGAGCAAAAAAGTATTTAATGGGACTGACGTTTCGACATCAACGACGTCTTCATCAGAGTCAAAAGGAAATACAGATAACGCACCGGGAGGTATATAAATACCCTCCCATCAATTACACATTGTAAGGTGCGCATATGTGGAACTAATAGATCTCGTCATTGATTCCACATACATAATGTTATATTCTTTAACGGTACAGAGAAGACCGACAAATATCATAGGTAATTTAACTGAATAATATCCTATTATGAGCATGGCATAAACAATATATAATGAAAATCAAATAGCCTATACAGAAATTACAAAAAGCATGAAAAATTCTGAGACTCATTTAAGCCATTGGGTTCCACACTATTAAGTGTATGTATCCAGTACGCTTCTCTGCGGAGCAATTTCTTAATATCTCCGCCTCTGGATGACAAAGTGACTCAATACTCCAAAATTTTAGGGAAGAGACAGAACCATGATTGGCTTCAGCATAATGTCGCGCAATCGCATAGTCAATATTCTTGGAGCGGATCGCAGTCTTATGTTCAGCAATTCTAAGTTTGAGGGCTCTCTTAGTCTGTCCGATATAGATTTTGGAGCATATACATTTCAACATGTATATTACATGGTGGTGTTGCAATTAATGAAGGTGGTTATTTTGAATTCCTTGCCCGAACGTGGATGACGGAAAACTTTAATATCACTAGAATTAGAGCAATGGACACAATGCCCACAGCGATAGAACCCTCTAGGGGGCGTAGGTAGCCAGGAGGGTTTTATCTGCGGACTACTCACCATGCTATGAACCACCTTATCTGTTATGTTATGTGGCCTTCTAAAGCACACTCGCGGAGGTTCGGAGGTAAACTTATTCAAAAGAGGGTCACTCTGGAGAATGGGCCAGTGTTTACGGACAATGTTTTTAACTCTTCCAGCGACCGGACTGAACTCAGTGGAAAAGCAAAGACGAGGAGGGGTAGCATGCTTCGGCTTTTTAAAGAGGAGGGACTTCCTATCAGTATGGCGGGCATGGTCAATGGCAGTGGTAACATCAACAATACTGTAGCCTCTCTGGAGAAATCTGCTACGCATCTGACAGATGTTGCTCTCAAATTCTGCATCCGTGCTACAGTTGCGTCTCAAGCGCAAGAACTGTCCGATCGGTATGTTACGTTTCAGTTGACGGGGGTGATTACTATCTGCTCTTAACAGAGTATTTCTGCTTAAGAGTTTACGGAAGATGGTAGATTCAAGTTTACCGTCATCACCTTTAAAAATAGTCAGGTCCAGAAAATGAATGGATCTCACGCCATGTTCCTCTGTTTCTAGAATTCACAAACCTCAAGAAATCCTCAAGTTCATCTACAGTACCATCCCACACGAGCAGTATGTCATCAATATATCTACGCCACAAGGAGATTTTGGTGAGAAAGGGATTGGTGGAATTATAGATAAATTTCTCTTCCCAGTGACCCATGAACAGATTAACATAATTCGGTGCAAATGCTGCTCCCATTGCAGTACCGAGTCTATAAATAGTAACAGCCATTGCATTGTAAATAGTTCATAGTGAGTGCCATCTCCGTAAGGGTGATAAGGAAACTTGAAGGGGGTAATAAGCCTTCCGGGCATGTGGAGAGGTAGTATGACAGAGCCTCCAGACCTCCTTTATGGGGAATGTTGGTGTATTCCCAATACAATGGCTGTTATTATTTACAGACTCAGGGTACTGCAATGGGAGAAGCATTAGCACCGAATTATGCTAATCTGTTCGCGATCTATTAGTCCCACACATGCGCACCTTACAATGTGTAATTGAGCTCTGTGTGCTCCAGTCCTCCTTATCTCGGGTGAGTCCTAGCGAAGTGGTCCGGGGTAGGGTATTCTTTCAGTTCGCTGGTCCTTTTGTTGAGCACCTATAGTCCTTTTTTATATAGCCGGCCTGTAGCGCGTTTGGGATTACCCCCTTTTTACATTCCAAAATGAGGACTCACTTTGTACTTTCCCAGGACTGGATGCCGAGCGCCCGTTATGAGCATGTCATCCCCCCTCTCCAGAATACAGCGCACTGCCTGCCCTGTCCTATGGGGGGCAGCACAGTGCACAAAGTAAAGAAAGGTTGCCATGGTGATAGTGCCAAAATGTTATCATTTGTATTGTAAAGAGCTTTGAGTACAAAGCAATTTGATTTATCTATTATTATTATTGTTTCACTTGCGCACGCATCGTGATGCGACCGGGCGTATTGTAGCCTAATCATTCACGTCCGCGTGTCTGTCCGTAACAGCCTTAGCACCTACAGTTCTGATCCGATTTGGATGAAACTTTAGCACATAGGTTGACAGGTGGCCAAGGACCTGAATTCTCAAATATTTTTCAAATCGGTCAACTACAACTTCAAGTATTCAAATTTTATTAATTTCTACCAGTGTCTAATGAATGGACGTTGGAGGAATTGACATTACACCAGTTGATCGCAGGAGGGTGCACAACGGGGAGAGCACTTGGAGATTTTGTCAAAGGCTTGTCAAGCATGGAACTGGAAATGCGAGAGGAGCCAGATGTTGCTGCAACCCAGCGCACCGCAACTCACAATGTTCCCATAGGCCAGGGATAGGCAACCCTGGTCCTGGAGAGCCGCAGGGTCCGCTGGTTTTTGTTTCCACCTTAAACACCCGCTACTACTTAGACCAAAGAAACCAGGTGAGGTGAGTTAACTGTGTAATCGACTGCTTTAATTAATCAATTAAGTGGCGAGTGACAACAAAAACCAGCAGATCCTGCGGCTGTCCAGGACCAGGATTGCCTACCCCTGCCATAGGCTGTAATGGAGAAACTCCTGCTACCAAATTAAGGGGATTACAGTCATATTTTCATCAACAAAACAGAATTAGTACTTTGTTGCTCCTCCTCTGGCTTTTATGATGGTCTGAATTCTTTGAGGCATGGACTTTATTAATGAAAAACAATATTCTCCATCAAGCTGTTCCCATAGAGATCCATTCAAATGCAGAGAGGTTATAGTATCGCTTGTAGGAGTACCAGAAAATAAGATATCAAGAAGTCATGGAATGCAAAGGATATGTGACCAAATATTAAAAATGATTACTTTATTCTACATTATGTTAAACTGTCCAATATTTTTTGATGCCCGGAAATGGGGGGGGACTATGTACGAAAGGTTCTATAATTTCTAAACAGTTCATCCGATATGGATGAAAATACCCTCAAATTAAAGCTGACAGTCTGCACTTCAACCTCACTGTCACCGTATCCTTTCAAACTCAAAGTTCTAGAGTACAGAACCAAAATAACAAAAAATGTGTCACTGTCCAATGAATTATGGTGCTCACTGTAGTTACATTTATATTTGGCCAATTCCACGGTAATGGAATTACAATTCACAGAATTTTTGGCCTTCATTTTACTTGCTATGGATAAGTCTTAAAGCCTAACTGTTTATAAAAAGCTTTATAACTTCAGATGATACCTCTGCTATCATATCAAAATTAAAAATTGGAAACTTCCTGCATGTGGAAGGGTCCAAGACAGAAAGAGCGTTGGTAACGGAATTACGGCAGAAAATTGGGTGTTATTTTTTAATTTTTCCTTCCACATGCAGGAAGTTTCCAATTTTTTATTTTGATATGATAGCAGGGTTATCATATGAAGTTATAACGCTTTTTATAATCAGTTAGGCTTTGAGACTTATCCACAGAAAGTAAAATTAAGGCCAAAATTGTAATTCCGTTACCGCGGAATTGCCCATTTATTGATTTTTGTCAACTTAATAAGCTGTAATTGATATATCCTTTCACGGCCCTTTTGGCATGTTGTTTTTACGTTGCCAAGCAAAACTTTGGTTGATAAGTTCTATTTTGATCGCAAATCTCATCGTTAATTCTATTGCTCATTAGCTACTATTTCTATTTAGTCTGTTATGCAAAAACCTCTTGTCGTTAGTTCTGAAAACAATGGATTCTATCAGGAATCTTCTCGTTTTTATACCATACAATTGGCACCAATTTTGGTTATTTTTGTAATTGACCACCTATGGGAGATTTTGGACCAACTTAGACAGCGCTCTCCACCACCATCATCAAAACACCAAATGAGGGAATATCTTTTGGAAGAATGGTGTTCCATCCCTCCAGTAGAGATCCAGAAACTCTCATATTGTAACCTATGTTGTTTCTTTTTTTAAATACAACGTAATATTACGTAGCCATCTGGCTACAAACATTCAGCTGAAACCTGATCCCATCCCACAGGGTCTGTACCCACACCTGCCCCTCTCCACACAGAAAAGAGCGCCACACCCAGAAACGTCCCAAACACATCTTAGAATAATAAACATAGACAGACAGGTTTCAGCAATTTTTATAATATTTTGTAGCCAAAACTTCTGCAGTGTGCACCTTTTTGGGCTTAAGACACTGCTGCCCTGGTAACAAGTCTGGCTAAATTATGAACTTGCTTTGTGACACAGAAAATCCTGGGTTTATCCCAAAATGTCAACAAAATAATCTGGTTAACTCAGTCAGGCATGTACATGAAACATGGCCCTGTTGTATTGATTGATTATGGAGACATATTTTCACCGCATACTAACACACAACACAGCTCTGTCTGAAGTGCTGGCTTACTTCCAGGCTGCTACAGCGGTGATGCTGGCCAAACTGGCTGTCTTTGTGACTTTGCCACCGAAGGCACCGCCCATCCTTTTTATGTGACAAGACACTCGGTTGGAGGGGATGCCCAGAGTTTCCGCAACTGATTCCTACCAGGAAAGCAAATGGTTAACAAAGGCTTTTGCTGAAACCCGTTGGGGTAACATCTTTCTTCCTCTGTACTTCAAGTGTAGCTGGAGTATTGTTTTCCTGGTTGAATGGCTTGGTTGTTCAAATGCGTTTTCACTCGACCCTCTCACCAGGCTTAAAGTCTCTACACAGACTGTCAGCAAAACAAATGCTGTAACTTTGAGCAGCGAAACAACACATCTGTCTCTTAGTAACTTCTGTGACAGCCGAACTTATGATGTTATCTTGGAAATAAATATCATGTCAATACAGAAAATTATTTCCAATGGCCACCCAAGTCTGAAGAGCTCCAAAATGTTATTCTTGCTCTCAAACTGTCCCCCCGGAGGAGTCAGAATACTGTCAGGATTATTATCAATAGTGTAAAAGTGAACTTCTGAAAGGGTGACCCAACACTTTTGTGTAGAGTGATTACCTGGGCGTAGGCGGGATATTGAGTGGACAAGTACACCTTCATCTCCTTCTCTTCTCCAGATGGAACCACCAACATACTTTGTGTCTCCATGTAGAAGTGCTCCTGGCCGCCCAGACAAACCTGTCCTGGGGTCAGAAAATGAAAATAAGGACAGGGTTCCTGCAGAATATTTCAAGTGCAAAACTGAAGGACTTTTCAAGGGCTTCCAAGGACAAATATTATCATGTTTTATGCAACCTCATTCTTAACTTAAAGACGTAACATTGTTGAACAAAAAGCTTGCCCTCGCTCTGTACTTTATTTAGCAAAATTTGAAAACATGTATGTCATTGCGTGGTTTACATGCCACTAAGGAGTTTTGGAGAATGCATAAGCAAAAAAGCACCAATAAGCACTCTACAAAATCGAAGTAATTAAAACATCTTAATTTTTCCACATCCCACATGTTGGACACCAAGCAGACGGACAGTGGGAGCAGAAAGTAAGATGTTTTCTATGACTAATGGGAACTATAATGTTCCAGGAATAGGCAGAACACTGACCTTAAGGTTGCTGAGATGGTAGCCAATGGACCTAAGAAGATTGATTTAAAAAGGCTTGATGTAGGCAGCCAAATGTTTAATAATTTTGTCTTGGAAGTGTCACAGTTCTCTTGTGAGGACAGTGTGTGCAATGTCCTGATTAGTCAGCATTATGGCATGTATACACAAACCCTCGTATACTCTGTCTGCCTTCCCAAAGGCCTCTGTCACACAGCCTCGCTCAATTGTCCTCTGAGGCTTAAAGAAAGACTTTTTTTCTATGGCTTCCTAGAGAGAGTGAGAGAGCGAGAGACAGAGAAGAGAGAGATTGTAAAAGTAGTTTATTAAACAGAAACTGCAACCTCTGTACAATCACATTGAGAAACTATAAAATGTGCTCAGTAGAGCACAGACCTCCGCCAAGTCTGACAACATCCCACAAGGCTACCAAAGACATTAACAAAGCCGTAAGCAGACATGGCCTAGTAGTTGTTCCTTGTACAACCTTTTGTTAAAGTTGTGTGGTGTTGCGTGAATTCCTTTTAGCCAATTGATGTCGGAAGTTAATCAGTCCTTCCTTGACCCATGACAAACCTTTGATCAAATATTGGTGGTGTTATGTGAATCCGCTCTGAAGTTATGCACCTTTTTGTGATATGCCACACCCACAGCCAAACCCCCTTTTGGCCAATTGGCATGAAAAGTTAATCAGATCTTCCTCAGCCCATGAGCAACCTTCAGACTGCATACCACCAAATTTGGTGCAAATCCGTGCATAATATTTTGAGATATCCTGCTAACAGACGGAAGTAAATAAACTCAAAATTAAAAAAAACTAGACAGATGGCACTCACTAGAGTGCACACCGCTATATAGTCACCACTATATTTGTTCTTTTTATATATTCCTATATGTGTTATTCTCTTCTTTATATTTGTTCTGCTGAAATAAAGTTTATCGATGAGTTTTCTTGTGACGTCACACTGAATATGCTCGTGCAAGGATCACAAGTATCACCAGACTGTTTTAACAAACACAGACACACACACACACGTATATTGTACCAATCAAAAGTTTGGACACACCTACTCAAATAGTAAAGACATCCAAACTATGAAATAACACAAATGGAATTATGCAGTGACCAAAAAGTGTTAAACAAATCAAAACTTATCTTATTCCACAAAGTCGAGACAACCAAGTTATTGACCACTAGAACTCCCCCCCCCCCCCCCCCCCCCCCCCATATGACAGCTGGTGTAGCAACCATTTCCACTTAGTCTGGCACACACCTTGTCCACTACACCTTCCCAATTTGTCCGTTGATAAGCCTCAGTCCCCAACGACACTCCCAAGACTTTAATACCTTCCCTCCCCCACCTCCAGCACCTGAACATCCCTCTGGCCACTAAGAACAACATTGACGTCATCAGCATATGGTTGGCCTCTGCTATAACCTGCTATAAAACCCTCTCTGGGCCCTAGACAGAAAAAGGTACCGCCGCCCCACCCCACTGACCTCCACGGTGAACACCCTGTCTGGCAGATCCTCATACGTGATCTTCACCGCTGCCGCCCCTCGCTTGGCGTGCTGCTGGGTATCAGCAGCAACAGCGCAGACCATCTGACCTACGCAGGTCACCTGGAGAGCAGGGGCGGGACCTTCGTTAACCATGGAAACAGGAAAGCTGTGGATTGCACTATTGTTTGGAAGTGACTGCGACTGAGGTTATATTTTATGCACTGTACCTCCTCTTCAGCCAGCAGCTCCTCTTTGTGACCCATGAAAATGCGGAACTTCTGGCCCGGGATGTCCTTGGCAGTGACAACGTCCACCACCCCCGGCAGCTTCAGAGCTTCACTGAAATCTATATTTCTACCAGGGGAGAGAAGAAAGAAAGCAGGTCTAACCAAATCTAACTAATTTTACACTTTTTAACCCATCACCATTTTTTCCTTGACATGTGCATGTCAGAGGCATAAAGAGGTATTTGCTAACAGAGGGCAGTTCTTACATCATTATGGGATTAATCTGGTCACCCTCATGAAACCCTCCCTTACTAATTGCGACCATGTGCATTGGAGCCACACAGAAATCAGCATTGTTCCAGCACAAACGGGATATTAATCTGGGGAGTGGTCACTGTAAATGGGAAAACTGGTCAGGAATGCTGGTCAGGAAGACTTGGTATTGGTCTCCACAGCCTGGAAGTTCTGATGTACAAAAAAACAGTAATTAATGAACTATCAAGAAATAAGTAAGTTTTAAAAAAATGCAAAACAATATAAAAATATCAGCCTGGTAAAGGATTTTCAGCAATGGCTGTGACTTAGACGTACTGAACCAGATAAGACTACAAGAACAAACAGATGAGCATTGTATAACTCTGGATGAGCAAAGGGAAAGTCACTCTTGAGTCTTGCTTTATTAAACCATAATACTATGCCCAATGTTCCACTCTATCCTGATTTATGTTTTATTTCAGCGTCAGGTGCTGTTATTTATTTGCTTGGCAGTTACCCTTTTCCAGTTTGGTTTTCATGGACCACTGCCATCTGCAACCAATCAGCAGAGCTGAATTGTTATAGAGGTAACTGGGGTCAATTTCCTTGTTCAGGGAGCAAAAATCACAGCAATGACATCAGTTGTATTTAAACACCAAACCTAAACCCTTGAGTCCCATGCATGAGGCAAAGCTGTCCTAGCAGTCTTAACAAAGATAGTTTATCTCAAGCGAAACACTGCACTCTGAGCCCCTTCCTGCATCTGAGAAAAGAATATCCACAGCATGACAGAATGATGGGTACTCATAGGCAACTTTTTAGTTTCAACGCCCGAGGGCACAATGCTGCAGACACACTATCTCTGGCACTTACATGATCTTGGCATGGGCCCTGGTGCTGGTCACCACTGCTAGGAAGAGCTCCCCTTGTGATTTGGGGATGTCATCGCAGTACACCGCCTCCCCCTGTAGCGTGGCTGATGGCGGAGCGGTGCATGATGGGACGTCCCACAGGGTCCTGATCGGACTGGTGTAGGGACACCTCCTGCAGAATAAACAGCGTACATGTGTAGTGCACTCCAACTCAAATGTGTGCTACTTCTCCAGGCTTGCACAGCCATAATTAAGCTGGCTTTTACACGGTACTTTCATCCAAACAAGAAGTGTCAGCTGAAATCGCGTGCTTCGGAGGAGAGCGCATGCTTGTCTGCGCTCTCCAGAATCGATAGCAGAGACTGGATTAGCAAATGTTGATGAATACATTTGGGTATGCAAAACTGAGGAGAAAAAGGGGGAAAAGTCTTCATGCAGACATTCTCAGACCTGAAATTCCTGGCGAGAAGGCTGCAGCTCCCTGGGAAGAGGACACACAGCGCTGGACACTTCCCCCACAATGTCATCAAGGGCGACATCCTGCAACGGATGGTAGAGTACAGTCAGCTGCAGCTTTGAGGACATCTAACAATGGCTCTGCTTGTGCTCTAGTTCACTCTCAATGCAATAATCTCCTAATAAATGTTCCACGGTTTCCGCCACATCATGTGTTGCTCCTATAGTGTTAAACTTAAAGTGTTCCCCAAGAAAAAAATTTCTTCAGTTCCTGTGTCCATCTCCAATTCAATGAATCAGAATATATACTAAATATAAAATGGACTACAACACGATACTGCTAACTGTGAAGCAGTGACATGCAGAGGGGAGTAGCTACAGTGGCTGAGCTGCTGACCCTTTAAAAAAAATGTTAAAAATTAGAGTGATGTTTTGAGGCCCGTTTGATACCTCAGACCCTTGATGACTTACAGGCATTTTACCAACCATGTATTCCATGGTATACCAACCATTGTTCCAGCATAATTTACAGCTAAATCTAGTCCCCACCCCCCAATTCCCATAGATATCCATTCAAATGCAGAGACGTTATAGTATCGCTTGTAAGAGTACCAGAAAATAAGATATCAAGAGTCTTTTGATGTTGTTGGGGTCACAGACATCAGGAAGTCATGCGCATAAATATTCACACACACACACACACACACACACACACACAATACACCCACACAAACACACACCATCTCTTGGAGCTGTTTGCGCATCTCCAGGTTGAACTTGAACAGGAAGCTGAGAGTGAGGGACCTCCGGAACTCCACCTTCCCACCTGGAGCTGAAGGTGGCAGGGCTATCTCATCCAGGAGGAGCCTGTAAGCATAGCTTAGGGTCTCCTCATTCCAGGACCTGTTCCAGAGAAAGGATGGGGCCAAAGGGGTATTTTGATATCATTTCAGTTTTACAATTTGCTTTCGATTTGTCCAAGCAGTTTCTGATGACCTGCTGGCTGGTATGGGGGCATTTGAGGTTTGTGATCTATATTACCTATACAGTAAATCACTGCTTATCAGAAGCGCATGAAAAGAAAGGGAAACATCAAGTAAATCAAATTGCCACGATCGCTCGAGGGCAGTCATGAAAAAAC